>JANVCC010000020.1:14458361-14793194 GCA_025345505.1 Todiramphus chloris collaris | reverse complement strand
AAAAAAAAAAAAAAAAAAAAAAAAAAAAAAAAAAAAAAAAAAAAAAGGTGTGTTTTTTTCAGAAGAGGTCTAGGATAAGTAATGAATTCTCCTGCAGCAGAACTGGAATAGACCTCTCGATGCACAATGCCACATCTATATTTGGAAAAGCACAAATGGAGCCAATGAAGTGATCTCACTGGCTAGAAATTTATTTGAAATATTTTATCGCATATATGAAGATATACTGCATTACACCACTTCAGAAATCATCTTTGTTTTCTTTTAAATTAACTTATAGTATTTTTCTTGATGTTCAAACTTCAGCATGTGTGACATCAATAGCATTACAGAAACTATTGGAAAACAACTTTTTTCGTACCTACATATCCATGTAGTTGTCCAGGAGAGCAGCACTGGAGAAGTTACTTACACATATGTAACACTTAGAGGTTGACCTACAAGTATTTAAGAATTTTAGAAGACTTCTAAGGCTATCTCAACCTCTTCATTTCTAACACACATACAGACATCTACACATTCATCCCCGAAATCCGCATCCCATATGAGAGACTGAAGTTTTTCACTCTTAAATTAGTGGCATTTAAATAAGAAATAAATAATAAAAAAAACCCAAATAACAAACCAATCAAATATTAATGATGGTTGATGAAGTGTGCCAGCAGTTCACAAGAGATATAATTGTGGGAGATTTGACATTGTTGCACTCATTCTCCTACAGGTGCAGCTGAAGATGATCGATGTTCGGACTATCTCAACAACAGGCATGTTAGGATAGCAATAGGCATGCGTCTCAAGTGCAGAAACAGTTTAAAGTTCTACTCCAGACAATGGAGTCTTAGACACATAATTTACTGGACTGATGCATTCTTGTACATCATCCATTCATTTAGTACTGGGCAAAATAAACAGGCATCATTGGTTTCCTGCTGAAATGCAACTGTTTTCCAAGAATATTGTTTTACCACCCAAAGTTTTATATAAGCAGAACTTGCAGGGCCAGGAGAAAGAGGTAATGAGATGAATGTTTGTTCTTGGAAAAAAAAGTTCTACATGGTTGAACATCCTCCCTGCTTCCTTTTACACATCTCTATTATTTGATCCCCCCTCTTTTTAACTTTTCTGGTGCAGAACCTAAAATACATCAAGAGAGGCAATGGTGTTCCTAGACCTCCAAAGAGGTGAATAATGGTAAGTTTTAAGTTATTCTAATGAATCAAGGGTTTCAGACTTACATGTTTATACCATTCCTTTCTGACAATCTGTGACCCATTGAAGACAGTTTCATTAATAGTCCTGTAGCCAGATTTCATTGTTGAAATAATTTTCAAGGATCTTTCAGGTGATTTTAGGAATGCTGTCTCCTTGTTACAGTGCAGGATTGTCATTCAAGGTACCTATTTTTGCCTCTGCAACTGGTTAACAGGACAAGAGCAGCTAATCCTCCCAACTCCAATCTTACAGTTTCAGTTTTGTTTGTTTTTTCACAGAATCACAGAATCATTTAGGTTGTAAAAGACCCTTGGAATAGTTGTGTCTAACCATTAACCCTACCCTACAAGTTCACCCTTAGACCATATACCCCAACACCACATCTAAGTGATGCTTAAACACATCCAGGGATGGTGATTCAACCACCTCCCTGGGCAGCCCATTCCAATAACTCACCACTCTTTCCGTGAAGAATTTTTTCCTAGTGCCCAGTCTAAACCTACCTTGTTTCAGCTTGAGGCCATTCCCTCTGGTTCTGTCACTAATTACCTGAGAGAAGAGACCAGCCCCAGCCTCTCTACAATGTCCTTTCAGGTAGTTGTAGAGAGTGATAAGGTCTCCCCTCAGCCTCCTCTTCCTCAAACTAAACAGACCCAGCTCCTTCAAATGGTCCTCATATGATCTCTTCTCCAGTCCCTTGAACAGCTTTGTTGCTCTCCTCTGCACCCACTCCAACACCTCGATATCTCTCTTGTACTGAGGTGCCCAAAACTGGACACAATACTCAAGGTGAGGCCTCACCAGTGCTGAGTACTGGGGGACAATCACCTCCCTACTTCTGCTGCTCACACTATTTCTAATACAGGCCAGGATGCCGTTGGCCTTCTTTGCCACCTGGGCGCACTGCTGGCTCATATTCATTCACTTGTCAATTAGAATGCCCAGATCCCTCTCCGAGAGACAGCTCTCCAACCACACTTCCCCAAGCCTGCAGCTTTGCATGGGGTTGCTGCAGCTCAAGTGCAGGACCTGGCACTTGGCCTTGTTGAAACTCATACCATTAACAGTGGCCCAGCAATCCAGTCTATCCACGGCTCTCTGGAGAGCCTCCCTATTCTCATGCAGATCGACACACCTGCCTAACTGGGTGCCATCTGCAAATTTACTGATGGTAGACTCTATGTCCTCATCAAGATCATCAATAAAGATGTTAAACAGAAACGGTCCCAACACTGAGCCCTGAGGAATGGCACTTGTGACCTGCCGCCAGCTGGAGTTAGTACCATTGGCCACTACTTTCTGGGCCCGTCCGTCTAGCCAGTGCTTGATCCAGCAGATCGTATTCTCATCCAGGTCATGAGCAGTCAGTTTTTCCATTAGAAATCTACGGGGAACAGTGTCAAATGCCTTCTGGAATTCCAGGTAGACCCCATCCACAACCCTTCCCTCGTCCAGTAGTTGGGTCATCTTGTCATAGAAGGAGACCAGGTTTGTCAGGCAAGATCTGCCTTTCCTAAACCCATGCTTTACTGGCTCTGATCCACTGGTTGCCCTCTATATGGCTTGTAAGATCACTCAGGATGATCTGCTCCATGACCTTTGCTTGTTTGTTTTTTAATGAGGATAGTACTGCTGACCTCTGTTGCTTTGAGATCTGCTACTGAAAAATACAAGAGCTAGAACTGACTGTAACTCATAAGTTATTCTCACTTTAATTGTATGTGCTACATTTACCATATTCAGGCAAATACTCCAGAAAACTTGCATCCTTAAGGAGATAAGAAGATATGGCACAACATTAGTAGCACTTTGAGTAGGGAAGCACAGCTTTGTTCTTCATCTTTTGTGACTAGGTCTATTTTTGAATTACTGGTAAATGGTTTCTCCCTAGATATCAGGCCTCTAGAAAAACACAGTAAATGTGAATAATACAAATACTACAGACTCCTCTCCACACAGGAAATATAAATTTCCAAGTTTCAGTTCATAAGAATAGAAGTCTAAAGTGTTCTTTAATCTTTATGCATTTGTAGTGTGCATATCTACACAATCTTCTGGGTTGTTTATAGCTACAGTGGGTACTCTTCAGTGAATTTATTATTTAGATCTCTAGGAAGGAGTAGGAATGGATTAAGATCAGGCTGAAAACTCAGCTTCAAAACATCCAAAATTACTTAAGGAAGGTTAATAAAAAAAAAAAGGAAAAATCAGTTTCCTCATTAAACATGGAAAGAGTCAGAACAACTGGCTTGAAAGTCTCTAAAGCCACAATTAAATTCTGGAAATATTAATAGGATAGGAATAGAAAGAGGCCTAGATCTTACACAGAACTAACAACTATGACTGGGAGCAAAATTCATGCTTCTGTTCAGTGGCCTACACAAAGACAAAATCCAGTGAAAAATGGGGATTGAACCATTACTACCTTATCAGATTTGAATTTCATTTTTCAGCCTGTCAAGAAAACACAAATTAAAATAAGGTGCTGCTACTTATAATGTTGACAATGATTATGTTCAGCTTTGACTCAGTTGCATTCAGCAACTAACATCCTATCATCCCAAGTGGGCATGACCCATTGCAGACATTTGTTTAATATAAAATCGAGAAATTCTAGAGAGTTTATTCTGAAGTTTTCAGAGTGGGCCTAGAAATTATAACTTGTAATTCACATCTTTACCAGATATTGGAGTTAAATTTTTAAACTGAAAGTGAAATTTAGTCAGAGAACTTGACTAAGCCCTACACCAACCTATTCAAAGAAAGCTACTTTTAGCAATGATACTGAACCTCCCCTACTGCATTTTTTTCATTACTTCTTTTCCCGTTTATATTTTCTTCTTTGTAGAAACATTGTTCATGGTTATGGGCCGACATCCCATCTTTCCTTATTCTTGTCTAGACTAAACAATGCCAATTCCTTCCACCCTCCATCATGCTCCCTCTAGACTGTTGCTCATTGCTTTTAACTCATTGTCTCCAGTTCATCTACATCTACAACAATGTCAGTTCTCTCAACTTGTTCTCACAGGGGATGAGTTCCAGCCTCAGATCTTCTTCATTGCTCTCCTCTGGACCTGTTGAGCAGATCCATGTCTTTCTTATGCTGGGGGCCCCAGAAAGTACAAAGCCTTGTTTCCTTTATGTATCTTTAAGGTGAAACACTATTTCATTAAATGTAATTCAATTGCATTATAGCTCTAAGACTTTATAGGTAATAATTTGTTGTTTACTACCTATACTTGGTCTACGGAAATAGTCTTAGTTAATGGTCTATAAAGTCTAAAGTAGTGTAGATATTTATCATAATAATTAATAACCCCTCTCGCCCTCTGTTATGTAATATTTTACTAAGAGGATTTGAGACAGATCCTGATGGGATTTGCTAACAAAATTTGATGATTATTTCCTGGTGTGAGAGAAGGTAGGAAGGAATCAGAACAGCTGCAAAAATATCCTAATCACAGATAATTTATGTCTTATTCTTCCACAGATTTCTTGGGCAGAATGAGCAAGTCCGTTAACTATCATGTTTATCCTTGTCTTCCACGAGGTATTCCAGAAAAACATTCTTATATTCCTTCCAAGGCAAACATTTTATTTTTTTTTTAACTGTTATTGTTGGACAAATATCTTTTGTCAGTTAACTTCATGTTAGAGTGGATTATACGCACTTTGATTTTGAGACATTATTAGCTTCAGGGGTGCAGTTATGCTCCCAGGATCTGGTTAGTATTTTTAAGTGAAATTTTAATTGGCTTTAAAGAAGGGGGGGGGGGGGGGGGGGGGGGAACTACCAACCAATCAACCAACACATCCACTGGCTGTGCTTAGATGAATCAATAAAAACCACAGACAAATACCATTATATTTGTACCAGTGCAAGTCTTGCATACTTGGTTTCTTTTGTTAAACAATGGTTTAAAAACCAGTAAAGCTTTGGGCAACAGATAAGTTATTGTGGACAAAGTTTTAAGGCAAGTGTAGATTTTTTTTTAAATTGTTTTATGTTTTGGCTGCCATTCTGGCATTTCCTCAGCAAAAATAACACGGAAGACTTCCCTTCTTTGCCCTAGCTGCCATTTTAATTTATTTATATATTAAAATATCATTATTTCTTCTGCTTATCTGCTTTTTAAGCCAGTTTTGACAAGCAGAGAGAAGGAATTTTGTAAATTTTCTGGAAAAGTTACAGTAGTCTGCAGTAGCAATTATCCTGAAATTAATAATTTTTTGGTATATCTTCAATACAGTTTACTGAAGATTACTGCAGTTTTCTAGGGTACGGATTATTATTCTAATCTTATTTACCCAACCTTCAATTTAGTTCACTGATGTCAGTGTTTTTTCAGTGCAAAACACTGCCTACTGATCTCTACAGCTATTAATTTCTGTTTTCATTCACTCAGTGCTGGTATAAAAGTGGAATAATAATTTCAAATATATTTATTCTAGCTTTCCTCTGCTATAGCACAGAACAAGATTTGACCTGCAGTTACACTTTTATTTTCCCATGCAAAGTCATATAGCTATAATAAGCACCAAAATACTGTGAGACTAGGTGCCTGAGAAAGTTCCATTTCAGTTGAGATGCACTGACTTCTGTGAATTGACACCAGTGTTTATAAACACCAGCCCAATATGCTGAATTTGTTTCACATTTACCCAGTACCAAATGTAGTAGATCTTTGGCCTGTGGATATTTGAGCAACAGCAATAAATATTGTTATCTATTCTGTGTTAAATGTAACATGCAACATTTCAAGAACAGAAGCATGAACAATAAAATTTTTTATTTGCAACTATTTCCTTATTTGCATTTGAAATACTTCAGACATGCACAGCTGAATACAATAAAGCTAGAGGAAATCACTAGAAGCCACTCAGAACGTGTCAGATAACAGACTATATCCACTAACAGTTTCTGGAGGCTGCTCAGTGAGAAAGCTGTTGGTTTCTCAAACATCTTTTTCTACTGCTTAATGCAAATTCTTGTTGCAGCTTAAAACCATTGCTTTTTATTTTATGTGATAGTTTATTCCCTACTTTGTTGCTATCCTTTACGCACCTGAACAGGATGAGGTATAAGGGGCCTTAGTCCTCAACAGTCATGGCTGGTGACATGGGGTAGTCATTAAGATAACCTCTGTCCCCACAAATCAACTTGCAGGTACAGAGCTTTAATGCAGACTTAGGCTAAACTCCCCCCCCGGCCTTTTCCATTTAACTCCAACAATTTTCTGTTTCATAATGCACACATGAAATTGTATGTGCAATAGTGTGCATTCAGTAATGCAGCATCAGACCAAAATTAAGAATGAACTAGACAGGAGTACACCACAGCTTAGTTCTAGTCACTCCTTGATTTGGATTCTGTACCTCTCAGCCAAACACAATTGTACCCTCTCCCCAAGCTTGAGCACAGGTTTTTAAACACTAGTTTATGTTACAAATTAATTGCCTCTAAACATTACAGATTTGTGTAACTCAAATTCCATACGATTTAAATCTCTTCATAGAGGACAGCTGGTTGTGGTAGAGCATGTATTAGTGGGAGTCACACAGTAAAAGCACCTGTCCAGTCATTCAGCACTGACAGGGACAATTGCGATGATCCCAATCTCTAACTCAAGCGTTTGTTCATCTAGGGTCACATTTATTTCCCCTGCAATTCCAGCAGGAGTACCTGCCTGCAAACATATTCAGTCTCCTGGCCACCCACCTTCCCCATGAAAGAGTGGTCACACATGTTCCACTCCATTTGAATTCTTTTCTCATCCTGATGTTGCTCTACGCTAAATTTATAGGGATGGAAAAGGCAGACTGTAGCTTATTTATCCCGGAACACACAAAATAAAGAGGCTACCTGAGCATTAAAATGGGCAAGTTGAGTTAGCAACATCCACCACAATGCATTCTAAACCACAATTAATTTGCTCAAAACACAATTAATTGTATTTTGGACCTGAAACTGGTTAGACCTAGTGCCAAAAGGTATGGTATTTCACAAATAGAAACACTGGTTGTTCCATTTATACCTTTTTATCATTTAACCCTTGCTGCCTTTGACAAGGGATCCTCTTGGCCCTAACAGTAGATTTCCAAAAGAGAATTGGGGTTGGGGGTGGTGATGTGTCACACCACAAGATAATAATGGGTTGTTGTGGAAAATAATGTAGTTTATGGCAAATTGAGACCATATGTAATCAAAGTAAACAAACCATAGACTAAACCTCAATAAACTCAACACACTAAACATTATATAACGTGAGGAAGTTGGAATGCTGTAAAAGTCTGACACGATCTTTGTGGAGAACCCTATTCATTCATCAGGAAAAAATTACCTTCAGATCCACAGACATCTGGCTTTCTAAAATTATAGGTAGGACCTTTGTGAAGGAACTCTCATGTGGTAGAAAATGCAATGGTTCTGTTCACTGCTTTCTTTCACCTATTCCCCACCTAATCTCATCCTTGACTAGATAAGAGCAGCCCAGAAAATGGGTCATGATACCATTGCAGAGATTGCATGGTTTGAGCTGCAGAAGTTACCCCATCCTCCTCTTTCTTCTTGCATCTTGACAGTGCTTAAGAAGTCAGAGGAAAACCTCCTGAGTTGCTGGTGATAAGGTGGCCTGATGAGAAAGACTGAAGATGACAGTCAGTCTTAATGAAGGATCCAGACCCATGTCACTATCTGCCATCTTATGGTTGGAGAATATAAAACATTTTTCAACAAAGCTTTTTCTTAAGGTGGTCATTGTGCAGTGGATTAGGGGAGTGGGATGGAGGTAAAGGAACCAAGTTTTTCTTTCCCTCACCACACCCTTGTGGCAGGCAGCTCTAATAGTCCCTGAAAGGTAGAAGATAGGATTCTAAATCTTTCTTTTTTTTTCTAACCCTACCCTGATTATATCTGTTACTATACCGAAATTAATGTAAATGTACTTAACTGCAACCCAAGAACCCACGAACCTGGAACATTCCCTTACTGACATATTTGTGAAAAAGACTGAAAATATCCTCTGCTCTTTAGATTCCAGTTTAATATAAACCTCACTCTTTCTATATTAAAAACAGAAGTTGCTATCATCCCACCAAGAACAAGTTCTGCTTTCGGATCTATGAGAAGCCTGTCAAAGTGGTAACAGAGAAGACAGAGTTCAACTTCCTGTGAGCACACATCTTCCAGTGGTAAGTTATTGGTCGTATAATTCCAGGACTCTGGCATTGGCAAAATGTGCATGCCAGACACAGGAAACCAAGAAAAATAAGACAAACCACAGAAGCCTCCAAGATTCTATCATTTTTATATTTTAGTGAGAAGATGGATGTTCTCACTGTGACTGACCTCCAAGAACTAGGTTTTTAAGCCAATACAAATATTAGCTTATTTAAGTCTCTGAACATTCATAGGACAGGACAGCTTAGTTGTGATCAGCTTTTTAGAACATTAACCAATCTCTAATTTGCTTAGTAACTACAGATCAGAAGAACAGGGGTTTTTAATTTACTTTTTCATACTGATTACGTTGTAGAAAACAAAACAAAAACATTCAGTCATTTCTTATACTTAGCAAACATAATTTCAGAAGTCAGTGTTCTCTGTATTTACTCTAGAAATGATTAATAAATCAATACTTAGATTATTTAGTTCTAGATAAAAAGTTTTTAAAAATGTGCATTGCAATTAAGGTGAACATTGAGGATCATTGTATTTGCTAATAAAAAAAGGTTTAAATATACTAAAGTTATCATGAACTAATTTTAAATGGTATTGATTGGAGGAAAAAAAGCTAGAGGTGAGCTAACTTAAACTGGTTTTAGCTTAGCCAAATTGGCTGATTGTTAAAAAAAATGATGCTTATACAAATGTGCCTGATAACTGATCTCAAAACATTCCCCTTCACATGCATTCACTGAATGCCTTGAATGAACAATTTTCTTCTGAAAGCATATTTACTAACTATTCAACTTAAAACTACTTCTATTTGTGTCACGTGAATGGTTCCTTTGACTGAATTTTTTCCCCATTTGGTCATAAATTCTGAGCAAGAGAATAATGAACAAGACAGCTACGGTCTGGATTTTCAGTAACATTACCTTCTGTACTAAATATTATTTTTAGCAAGCGTTGCTAGCCCCTGTATAGCAACAACTGTTTCAGCTGTTCCAGATGTGACAACAATGCCAATTAACAAAGTTAATAAGTCAGTACTGCATTCTTGATTTTCAGAATCTTCCCAGATCAGGTCACCGCAACTCCACACCCAGAAGTGTATTTATTCAGGTTGAGAAGAGTTCCCCCTTTGTCTGATGGGTATCTATATCTATCTTTTTTTTCCCCTCTATTATAAAAGAATTACAATGACTAATTAAATCATTATTACACAATAAATGTTTGTGCAATCTCCTACTGAATGACTTATAGGGAATCAATACTTGAAGGTGCTGAACCTTCCTAAGATGCCACTTCTTGGCTTTCTGAGTAGCAGTATTCCAAATGCTTTATGTTTGAGTACTTGCATGTAGAAGTAAGAGGATTAAGTTTCAATCCAAGTACAATAGAATCTCTCCAGTCTATCAGATGACTTTACTCCAACATAATACTGATTATGTAGGAAATACTGCCATTAGTCTAAACAAGCATTTAAGCAAGTCCTTAACTATTGTAAAAATACAAAGATATCAAAAGGCTCCATATGTGAGCCTTTTTTCTTTTAAAGAAAAGAATAATCAGTTTACTACAAGTGGGCTCTTAACTCATGAGCTGATGAGAAGGCAAAAATAGTGAGCAAAGTGAATGCACCTTGTCTGAGATTTGTAACCACAAACATCACAACCATAACAGGACCACTCCATTAAGTGAGCATAATGAGTTGCCTTGTGTGTTCCACTGGATCCTATATGAATCTATATTTTTCTTAGCATAATTTAACATAACTCACAGCAGCATATCATGCTGCTAAATGTAGTTTTAAATTTTTCTTTGCATTAGTACTGAACTGGTTATAAACAAGCAACTAAGTAGTCAGACTAGGAACTGGAATAGGTATCTAGACAAACACTCTTCAGATGTCTTTATACTTATCCTTAGAGAATCAGACTAGAACATTTCTAATTCTCATTACATAACATGCAAAGCAAAGTGTGGGAAATAAAGAAATTTGCCCAAGGTGACTTATGTGACGGCAGGAAAGCAAGTATTCCAATGGACTTCTACAGACTCACAAGAGACTTAAATATGTTGATACACAAACCTGTTCCAATTTATCCAGCTTGAAGAGAATCAGTAAACATCTGGAGCAAACAATTGAAAAATGACCTAGCCAATGCTATCCATGATAATATTTCATAGTTAGTTAACAAAATTAAGATGTAATGTATTATCTGTTTACTACTCCCAATTCTCTCTTTGGAGTATAAGAAAAAAAGCCTTTGCACACTTCCTTCTATAAAAAATAAAGATTAAACAAGAAGGGTTTTCAAATACAGGGAGCAGGAAGGGTAATTGTTTCTTAAAAAAATGCTACCATGATTCTGTAACAGTTACCTGTAAACACTGCAGGAATTAAAAATATATAATCTGACTTTCAGTTTCTAGGAAGCAGTATTATTAGCCTAAAGTTTAAAAGGTCTGTTAAACAAAATAACACACCACATGCAATTTCAAGTGTAATCCAACACCTTGGTTTCCTCACTTGATAGCATTTAAAAATTGTTTGGACAGTGACAAATAGTAAGAATGTTGTAACAAAATATATATTTTCAATTGTTCAGAAGATTAGTTTGAAAATGAGAAAGTAGGAAGCTTCTCTGCTGTTGACAACCAAAAAGTTTAGTGGTCTGTAAAATTAACTGATTCACTAATGTCATTTGTAACTAGCTCTGAACTGGCATAAGTGTTGACAAGGGGAGCAAGGTGCAAGCTGCACATGGGTTTTTTTGCTACTAACAAGATAAGTAGTTTATTTTAAAGAAACAAATACTAACCAATTAGAGCAAGCAGACAAACACCCCCATGAAATATTTTAAGATCTAAGCCATGTTTCTTTCCCTTGCTACTATGGAGTTACTGACACCTTCTGGCAGTGAGTGAGGTGGCCAGACGAGAGCTTCTGGTCCACTTCCAGCTGTAAAGAACTGCCAAAAATAAAATCTATTTGTCTTCAAAGTGGTAAACTCTACTGATTTCCAGAAGCTCTGTAACTCAAGAGTTTGAGTTCTTCTGAGTAGTAACATAAATCATTAATCAAGAAAGATAATAATTTCAGAGAGAACAATAATATAATTAAATCCAATTAGTATGAACATAGAAGAAAAATTTAGTCTCTTGATTTGCTTTTCTAAAATGGGGTGACTAACAGATATTTTTCAGCTGACCTCTTTTAATACAGCAGAGAAAAATAACAGAAGCCAATGGATGAAAGATAACCTAGACTTATATTAAAAAGCAAACTCCTCATTTGAGAGCTTGTGCTATTGTAAGTGTTGCAATGATTTCTTCTTCACTGCAAGTACTTAAACTGTGTGTGTATTAGAAAAGAAACTCTGGTACTCCCTGAGATATTGGACTTGAAATAAGCAAACCAAAATCCTAAATTCATGGTTGACACAGGCTGTAGAGTAGTTCGTAGTTAACTCCCATTGTTTTTGAAGTAATGCAGAGAACAAAACTTCTCCTCTTCCCAAACTCAGTATTGCCTGTCTTACTGGTACACTCTCTATGTACCTCAGACAAGTACAGTGTCTTGCTCCAAGTCATATGTACATTTGGAGCACTAACCAGTTACTTCAAAGACATTAAAGAATCTTTTCCAAAACAGGACCTCACACAGGTATGACATGTTCCAAATTCAAAATTTTACAGCTGTTAAAAATAAGATTTTGCCCAGAGCACTGGAATCTGGGAAGAATGAGAGCTATCGGACTAGAAATTAATCCTTCACACAAGTCATGTCTTCCTGACAAGCATTCTTATCCTACTGACCTAATGTTTCTTACAGTCTCCAGTATGAAAGAAGCAAATGTGTACTCCCAGTTTCCACAGAGAAGAACTGAAGACCAACAGCACTTTCAGATGGTGAATTTTGGGATGCGTAAGCTGAACTCAGCAATGAAAACAAGCAAGAATGTCCTGCTCCAAAGGGGGCAGTAACTCCTGTCATTCACCATTGAACATTATTCTTCAGTCTGAAGTGAAGGTGAAAATTTAGGTTTAAGAAGTGAACACGGATAATCAAAGAATTATAATGGAAGTACTTCAGATGCAACATGCACATAAAGCATCAGATTTTAAGTAGATGAAATAACATATTTTATTGTATTACATAAGCTATGCAGGGCACAGAAATAGTGGCCCAACCTGCTTCTTAGAGAAGTCATTAATTGTACCATGAATTAATTTATGCTGTGGTAAAATCTGACAACATTCACTCCATGCCTAAAATACACATTTTGCAGACACAAAGAGGATGCCATAGAAGCAACCAGAGGATGCCAGGAGAAACCATAGGAACAACAGGTATATTACTTCCTAGACCATTAGAACTAAATCCTAGGTTGCTGCAGCCAGATTCAGACCTGTTAGCAGTATAATATATATTAAGTGACCTCCACTGTTCAGAAAGGGATTCCCTTGTTTTTCTTCTCTCCTATATTGATAATTTTAATTATCAATACCATATCATTCCTAGACCAAGATGTTGCTGAAACAATCAGCTGGTAGCTATTCTTTGATGCAAGTAGTAGGAGCAAAAAATTCTCTCTTAGCTTCACTGCCTCAGAACTGGAACCATTTTTGTTACCAGCAAAATTAACTGTTGCTAATTGATACATAAAACCCAAATACCATAGGATTCTAATACTTCATAAAGTAACAGTAGCAAAATCTATTAAAATATTATTTAAAAGTAATGACTGTTTTTATAATATCTCTGCAGAGTCCTACAGTCTTTCCATATTTTTCAGTCCTATAAAATTGACTCAAACTACTATATTGATTTGTATGAGCAAACGTGATTTATATCAACTCTTGTAATAAAAACAAAAAGATATAAGCATAAAGACTCAGCTGAATTTGGACAAGCCATAGAATCATAGAACATTTGGGTTGGAAGGGACCTTTAAAAGCTATCTAGTCCAACCCACCTGCAGAGAGCAGGGTCATATATAACTACATGAGGTTGCTCAGAACCCTGTCCAACCTGGCTTTGAATGTTTCCAGGGATGGAGCATCTACCACATCTCTGGGCAAATGGTTCCAGTGTTTTACCAACCTCACTGTAAAAAAAAAAAAAAAAAAAAATTTTTTTTTAAAAAAAAAAAAAAAAAAAAAAAAATGTTTAAAGTCGGTTTTTTTTTTTTTTTTTTAAAGTTTAAAGACGTTACTCCTTGTCCTGTCACAAGTACTTGTCGGCACTTTCAAAAGTGAAGCCTGATTAGACAACAATTAGTAAATTTATTTTTTCCCATGCCAGATTCACCTTTAATGGGATACAGCATTGCCATACACTTTGGAAGAATACTTTGAAGTCCTGCTGATAAAATTAGAGGATATTTTTAGAAACTGAAAGTAAAAAGAATATTAAATTAAAAAGCAAACACCACACATAAAGACATATGCCTCCAAGCTGCCATCTGCTCTCATATACTCCTACTCATTTCTTGTTTTCCAACCACCCTCATATCCTCCAGCTTTCAAATGACTGCTTTTTAAGGCAAACCAAACTATCCCTCCTTCTCTCCAAGGTTTTGGTTTTTTTGTTTTTTTTTCCTTTTCTCTGGGACATGTTTTATTCTCCACCCTTCACTCCATCAAAACTTGTAAACATATTTTTCCTATTTAGATACTGAAAAAAATTTACTATGGAATATTACCCTACAACAGAATCAGTTTTAACTCATAAATAAAATATGCAAATGAATTTATGCAAGACGTGTTACTTTATCTTTCACAAAACAAACAGCAGGCCAAGAACTACACACTTAGCCTGTAAGTTCTATTATATGGTTACATGTATTATATACTTACATGTAATAGAGGCCTCCATTAGTTTTCTGAAAAGAATCCTCTATAATGTGAAGTCGGAATCCAAATCCTCCAAAGAACATAACAGAAGTTACAGAGAAGTATTTAAGAAATCTACTTTATGACCATACAACATAATACAATTGAGAAGCATTTTGCATGAATAAATTCCCCTAATACAGCACCCCAGCAGATTATTACATGCCCTATGCCTTTTAAGGCATCAGTTATATTTTTACTCTCCTGTTCATACAGGAGTATACAGGAAAAAAACAGGGCACCTATTTATGACAAAATAACATCAACATAGATGTATGTGTAACATTTGCTTTATTTCCTCTATTCTCTCATCAGAGGAGCTAGACTAAAACATGTGATGGTATTTTCAATAAATGAACTACAAGTAAGGTAGTATTTGCAGGCAACAGAATTAGAAGAGGCAGTACTGCTTTCACATAAATAAGACGTCCTACACTCCCTTAAAATTAGCTGTACTTGAAAATACAAACACAAGTAGTTTGTCTCTTCTGATGATCCACTAACGCAGGAAAAAGTGTTTCTTTTGACTGAAGAGGGAGGCAACATGCAAGGATGGATTGTACAAAGTAACCTTGCAACTCCCACACTGATAAGCAATAGAGAAAAACAAATTATTTTTATGTTTTCGTTTTAAAAAAATAATCCAGTCATTATTAATCTATTTGTAGCAACACAAAAATTCATTCCAGGCAATAGCTCTATGACTGGAAACACCAAAACATTTATCCCTGGCCTTTATTTATCACATCATACCAGGGGTAATTTTCCTTGAAGATCTGTGTTAAAAGCCCTGCTTTTCAGGTGTAGGGATTTTCTACTGATGCAGATGTGAAAGAGAATCATTGCTTCAATTCCTTACACCCCATACCTTCAATATAGATGTAGAAATAAGATTACTGCTCCTACAAACACACACATAACCTACTCTTGTAAGCGACATCTTTGCAATTTAATGCAGCCCCTCACCTTTGTTTCATAGATGTAAATTCTCTCTAAGAAAAAAAAAAGAAAAAAATACATTGCAAATTAAAAAAATGTAACCCTGCCTCACATTGGTCAATTTCAAACAGTTGTGAAAAGCTCAAGGATGAAGGGAAGTATTCATCTCAGAAATGGAAAGGATACATTTCACAGGTTAAGATACCTTTTTGCACCTTGATCTGCTACAGAGATACTATCCTTTCCTGGAAAAAAGGATAAAAATTTAGACATATCTTTACATAGACTCAAATCCTGATTTTCAAGGTAGAAGTCTGATATCCCACCATATTATTTCATGATAATTCAGTCATCCTAAGCAAGGGTGCTAGTGTCCTGGATTCTTTCCATTTAGTTGACCAGTTGTTGAAGACTAAAGCTTGGTTTGTTTTTGAGAACAATGTGCTTTTGTAACCCTTATCTTGGAGGACTGACATCTTGGGTGTCTTGTTGTTGGACACTACAAATGCAGAAAGAGCAGGTAAGAGAAGAACACATTGTATTTCTTTGAAGATTATACTACTAACGTGAGAAATACTTGTGATATTCCTTTCTGCAGTTCCCAACTTATTCGCACCAATAACACAACTATATCAAACAGAAAGCTAACTGTTGATAGAGCAGATTTTATCTTACAGAGAAAAGAAGTAGTTATCAGAGTGCTGGAAGTAGTGAAGAGCAGTTTTACTCCTTTCTTGGAGCCAGATTAGGCTCAAAAGAAAGTACGAAAGTGGGGGGAGGATAAAAAAAAAAAAAAAGAAAAAGAAAAAAAATCAACTAATAAAAATTGAGACATAAACTTGTTCTGCTGCTATTGTGCAAAGGCAAAGACAGAGCTGTTGTAGAAACTGGGATTGCATGTGTGACCTACATAAAATGCCCAGGGGCAGCTGAAAGACTTGGACAAAAAATTTAGCATGGGACTTTGAATAAAAGGACACAGGCATCTGAAGGAATTTATTCCAGGCACTACAGAACTGTACCTTCCAATTCACGCTTTTATAAAAGAAAAAACAAAAAAACCACAAGATGTCATATCACTAGTCAGACTAAAATATAAAGTTGGTTTTCAAAGTATCTTTTCTATATTGATTAAATATCCAGAAGGTAAATTTTGACAATGATTAAAAGTCCATCCTATTGTGCACAGTATACATTTCATTGGAATATAGCTCTCTGAACACAACAATGTTCTGGATGATTAAAAATTTCTTCTTCTGTTTCTGGAGTGAGCTGTATATTATCCTTGATTGGAGACAATGGATCTGACTTTTTACAAGAAGGAAGTTTTTCATATTCTCTGTACAAAAACAAACGAAAAAAACAAAACACAATGCAGGATTGTTGTATCATATGTTTCTAAACACAGGCACAAGTTAAAACAAAACAAGATCCCTCACTTAACTACCCACTCACTCATGAATAAGCCCAAAATGAATTGTGATGGAAAGCTTTCATTTCCATTTCACTACAACCAAACAACTCCACTGAAAGTCATTTCAACTGTTCCAGTCATCCTATAACAGAATGATAGCTATTAACTTTATATCTGAAAGACTTTATGTACTCCATCCTACTCCAAGCTATAAATACTTCCTTAACATTTAAGTCTTCGGAATAACTGTAGCTTTATATTTATCCCATGAATCTTGAGAATAGGACAGAACAGATTAGTGCCCCACATAATTTATTTGCCATCAGACAATATAATTCTTAAGACATAAGGCTAATTCAGAAATGTTTTAAAAATCTAAAAAAAAAAAAACAAAAAAAAAAAACCCCAAACAAACAAAAAAAAACCCACCCCAAAAACATACTCTGAGATAAGTCCTGTCAGTGAGAAAAGCCTTTTTGTGAAATAATACCCTAAAACCTAATAAAGAATTATCTTATTAACATAACCAACATGTGAAAAAAAAAAGTTATATATACCCCCAGTATATATCCAAAAATTACAGATCAGCTCAAACAGGATGCATAAAAAGTGGATGCTGGGAGCTAAGTCTTACAAGCATCAGCAGAGAAAAGGGAGGGAGTGCCATCTAGGGTAACTCTGCTCTATCTGTCTGTATTCTGATAAACCAAATTACGATTTTCCTCCCTGTGAAAAACCATTGCCAGACAGTCCCAATTCCAAGTCAAGCAATACATAGACACTTTCACTTCCTCTTTGAAACTGTCATTCTTAACTGTAATCAAAAGGATAAATAAAAAGTATGATTTCTAAAAATGTTAACTCCATAAATACTTTTATAAACAGAAACCCACTGTATGTTTATAATAGCCTACTGTAAGGCCCAAACTTACTAAAATATACTTATCTGGCTTAACACAAGCCTGTCAGTCTGATATTTACTACTTAGTGCAAAGAGAATACTTTTGTCCTGCTCATATTTGGTTACAGGTTAATAAGAATAATTTTATTTTAACAAGACCTATTTATTCAAAGTTGAGAATGCTATTTGAAGCTGGGAAATCTATGGCACCATAGAAATGCTTTAAGTTAGAATACCAACACATTCTGGGATCTTGTTTGAGTTTTCTCTCTCTCTTTTTTTTTAAATCATTTTTCTTCAAACCTTGAACATGCTTGCAGAAACTTCAGGTTAGCCAAGTCATCTCCACAAGGGGAAACAATGGTATTTTATAGTGTGCAAAATGTCTCTTGTAACCAGAGACTTCAGCTAATGGCAATATTCCATCAATTCACCATAATCTTGAAAGAAGAACACTTCTGACAATTAGTCATCTCAAAATGTGAGAGTTTAGCAACTTCTACACAGATTTTGTATTTAGACTAAGAAATGCCATTTGGCATTTCATGTCATACAATGGTAATGATTTTAATTTAAGTTATGGTCAACTAAATGCACTACTTCAGTAAATTAATTTTAGCTGGGAGTTTTTTTCTGGTTAGACAGAAAAAAAGAAGAGCATATTTACCAGAAATCATAATTCATGTTTATATCAAGCTTAGGAAATAAAACATTGTATGTAGAAAATGTCTATTTTCAGCTATTATCTTTACTGAATTGTGTGGAGGAGGTGTAGTGTCTGCTTTGAAAGTTGTTTCTGTGGAGGGAGGGGAAGTATACAGTGCTAAGTAAAGGGTTAAAGGAGCTCACCTTTTAAATTGGAAGTTTTTACGGAGTTCACTAATGGTGTCTTGCAGTCCCAGTTTATTTTCAGCATCACAGTGATTTCTCTTCTGCACAGGTGACAGTTTCCTGCTCAATCCACTTACTTTTGCTGGTATCAATGGCTTGAGCTTTGTTACAATATGCGACCCTAGACCACTGGATTTACGTAAACCAGGAACCTGTGAGAGTTTAATATTACAGCACAAGTGGTTAAAATGACAACCTGTCAGAAAGATATTATGCTGCAAAGCTTATAATAAAAAAAAAAAAAAAAAAAGGACGTGCTTTACATTGTGCTGAGGTAATGCAACATGAATTGCCACAACAAGGTATATTTAGATAGCTTCTATAAACTCACAAGTGGCATCTCAATCATGTTAGACATAATGCATCTGTAAGAACTGGCAAACACCTTTTCATAGTTCTTTGCATTCTAAGAGGTTACAAGCACATTTCTTTTGAATGGAGTTTTTAAAATCTATTAAATATTTTATCTGTTCACAGGAGATCACAACAAAAAAAAAAATCTTCCATGACAGATTAAAAAATTTCAAGAGAAGCTACTCTGGTATCACTCTCTGTGAGACCTATGACTTAATTTTTCATGAAATATAAGCAGAGTACAGATGGTTAGCCCAAGGATCATTAGACATCTAGTTCGACCTTCACAACCAGTTCCTGTACCAGGAGCTTAAAACAGCTGGGCTTGGCCATAATGTGTCTCTCAAATGCAACCAGTCTTAAAAGGAAAATACATGGGCTCATTATGTAAGTTATTCTAGCTATTCGCCACCCCATTATTAAAAAAAAAGTATAACTCATTTTCAATTCACTGAGCAGATTCAGTGGTTGGAAACTGTTTTTTCATATTTACAATTACATGAAACTCATTTTGACATGACCTAATTCCTATAATTAGGTCAGTCGGTGTGACTTTTTCACATTCTCATCTCTAATCACAGTGTCATATTCCTGCAATTTTTCTGGGGTCAATATCAGGCTAACTGGCAGTTAGTTAGTTACTCTGACTGCTACTATCATACATTCTAATATTGATATGACTTTGTTGATAATTTTTGCCTTCTTGAACTTCATGCTCAAAATGTAATGAGTTTATTTTAACAACAGAAGAAATACACTGAAGCCCAATCTGCAGGGTTTTGAGTAGTTTACCACATTTCACAAATTAAAAGTTATTCCAATTGCTATCTAATTAATCACTCTCTTCCTATCTGTACTATAATTATTGTGCTATGATTATGCACATAAATGCATGCAACATACTTTTAGACAGTTAAAACTTTCTTTTCTAAGTAAGTTCACAAGTGGCAAAAGGCCACAAATGACTTATTCATATTTTCCATCATTTTCTTCTGTCTTCAATACGTTTATCATTTTCCTCAGTTTTTTGTGAGGTAGCCATTTGGAAGTAGTAAAATGCTTTACTGTTTGTGACACTCTGGCACTTCATTGTGGAATATGAACTACTTACAATTACCAGCTTCAAAGTGATTACTCACTTCTAGTCTGCTCTTTTAGCTTTTGTCTGTCATTACAGGGACAAAAATATAATTATCAAAATGCAATACCTGCAGAAGAGGCGGTGACTGTCCACAGTTGTTAAGAAGTTCTTATTTTACAGTCAGCTACATAAGATTAGCTTAGTACACCTATGTTATAAATAATGCTCATATTTCCTATTTGGATTATATTAAGTATAAAGCATTTTGCTCTAAATGAATCATCTTTGCTGTTCTGCTGGATCATCTTTAGAAGCTCTGCCTACTTCAGGTGCTTCACTTAGCTAATGTAAATAACCCTTCCTCATCCAAGTATTTGCTATTGATCAATTAATACTTCCCCACCCCTCCCCTCCTTAAAATAAAAGGCCTTGTCAGCCTGCTCTTCAAAGAACTCAAACCTCAGTTCTTTCCAAAACAATACTGCATTTTGTCATCCCCACCACCACACATGTTATATGGGAGGGTTTTTTTTAACTGAAATGATGTTTCTACCTGAATTGACTACGCGGATCTTGGAATCCCAAATAAAATTTGAAAGAAATTAAAAGTTTAAACTACAGGCTAGTAAGTGGAACCAAGAATGATAGTAAGAATAAAAAGCAAAAATCCTAAAACTCTCTGCTTTACAGTATTTTGCTGTTTATCACCTCAGCCATTTTGCAACATGTGTGACATCACCATAATCCTGTATTTCTATGCGGTAGTGAATTACACCAGAGTTAACTTAATTGAACTAACCCAAAAGTAGTCAAAGTTGCATGTTGAACAACCATTAAGAAACTTAAACCCAGAGTAGATTACTCTTATTTTGTCAATATTAGCCTCTTTACTGAGCTCATAGCAATTGTGTAAAATAATTAACAGTAAAAACCACAGCTGGAATATTATCACAGAACAACCTCAAGGTCCTAGAGATCTTAGACATCTGTTTGAGAAAAGTTTCAGTATTAGCACTGACTAGCTACGCACTTATGGTGGTTCCAATGCAAACTGTTGAGTTGATAACATCCCCAGATAGCCTCTCCCACTTACTAATTTTCTCTACAGATCAGCTATGTTATTCAGCTTAAAAAAATAAATTGTTCTGTTTTTCTCTAAGTGATTGACTGCTACTGCCCTAGGTTTCCAAACTTATTATTGCCTTTGGTATCTATTACTGTACTTAACAGATTTCCCTTGTTTTAAATTGCAGTATGCAATCCTAAGGGAAAATAGGAAGTTTCATCTGAACATGAGGAAAACCTTCATTACTGTGAGAGTGACAGAGCACTGGAACAGGCTGACCAGAGAGGTTGCGGAGTCTCCTTCTCAGAGATATTCCAAACCTGCCTGGACAAGTTCCTGTGCATCCTGCTCTAGGCAAACCTGCTTTGGGTTGGGGGGTTGGACTAGATGATCTCCAGAGTTCCCTTCCAACATGTTACCACTTTGTGATTCTGCAAAAACTAAGATAAAAGTGATGATTCTTATCTGTACCTACCTCCTTTTTGAATCTATCTACTTGTTCCAATGGTCTCAATGGTGCTACAACTCACATTAGCCTGAAAGTATGGGTGGGCTGGAGTTCCAATGTGATTGAGCTTTTAGTTTTTATCAAGCCAGTTTTCAGCCAGGTCAGTTTTCTGATCTAACACATTATAAATATTATTACCAGCACATAAAAAAAACCAGGGGGAGTGCATGACCAAGGAAATAAGTGGGGGAAATTGTCCCACTAGCTGCTTATTAATTAACCCTACTGTTCTCGTGGATGTTCAGCAGATTCCTATTGCCTGAAGAGCTTCATGCATCCTGAAAATGTTTATATATGATGCTTATATTACCTCAGTTCCTCCACACTCTGTATTCCCCAATATTTAGCAAATTCATTCTCCCAATGTATCTTCAAGGTGAGCAAAACATGAAGGAAAACATATTAAATACATTCTTAAGAACAAAGTAATAAAATTCCAAATCCCAGTATGATTTCAATTCATTGCTTGGTCTTGTTGAGAAGGGGACAAAACATTAATCTAATGAAAAAGCGTAAATTTTCGTAATTGGATGTTCCAGAATAAAGATATAAATTCCAGTTTAACACACAAGTTACTAACAGTAACCACAAGATGTCACTATTATACAAAACACACAATATTCTTGTTTGGCAGCAAGATCTAAGTCTGTCCATAATATCATGGATGGACAGGTTATAGTTCATCTTAGTTCTCGTATAGGTGAACAAGAAAACACTTCTATTGCCAACATGTGCATCGCTTAAGATCCTTTCACTAACAGTTCTAGAATGAATTAGTAGATAGCAAAACCTTATTTTAATAGTTTAGTAGAACTCACAGTAAAGTTAAAAAGAATTCTTACCTTGGTCTTTATGATTGTATTTTTTCTGTCTGATTGAACAGCAGAAAATACTGGAGACTGAGTACATTGATCGTCAGCTGGCACTGAGTCAGATACCTTTATCAAGAGAAAATTCATTTGGTTTTAAAACAGGTTGGTGTTGATGTGGTTGTTTTTTGTTTTTTTTTTGTTTTAAACACAATGTATATTTCTATATCTACATTATATATATATATATACATACACATACATACACTTTATAAGGTATAATGTTTTCAGCAATTTGAAGAACTTAACCTGGGCTTATTTTAATCAAGCAACACTATGGTGACACGCATATGTTTTCTGAAAGGATTTCTTCAGGGGATAACAAAAGCAGAGATCAAAAGGTAGCCTAACAGGGTGGGGTTTTTTTGGTTTTTTTGTTAAGACCTACTGTAATGACAGCAGTGGAAAGACTGAATATAAACTAAAACCAGAGAACAGACTTGATTTAAACTAATAAGTCAATCCATTCTACACAACTATGTTAAATATTGATGAGTTTTGTTAGCACAAATTATGTAATCTACAGGGTATTCCACCTAAGCATAAGAAAAAAAAAAATTACTGTGAAGGTGACAGCACTGGAACAGGCTGCCTAGAGAGGCTGCAGAGTCTCCTTCTCTGAGATTCAAAACCTACCTGGATTCATTCCTGTGCAAACTGCTCTAAGTGAACCTGCTTTAGCAGGGGGAGTTCGACTAGATCCCCAGAGGTCCCTTCCAACCCTTACCATTCTGGGATTTTGAAGAGAAGACTTTACTGCCCAATGTATTTTGTTATTTAAAAGTGAAAACAAATGCTGAAAAAAATGTCTAGTTTTCTTACTTCTACATCTGAGCTGTTCTTAGACACTTGTGGTATTTCTGAAGTCTCCAAACTGCATTCTGATGGCTCACAAGACTTTTGAGACTGTGATGACTGTTCCAGTTCTGTTAAGCGGGAGGATTCTTCCTCCAATTCATCACAAACTGCCCCATTCTCTGTTTGTACCCCATTAATCTGATCTTCCTGGGATACCACACAGTTGTTTCTCTGTTGGTTAAAGTGTTGTGAAAATACAGTACGAGATGGACCAGGATTTTCTGAATTATTTATGAGGCTGCTAAACCACCGGAAGCAATTTTTCTTTGTTTCTCCAGGAGGTGTAAAGACAGTCCTTGTTGATTTTTCAGTTTCTGAAGAGTGAGAAGTATCTTTTGCTACATGTTTAGCTTCCTGTTTCTGGCAATCCTGTTCAGCTTCTTGAGTTAGATCACTGTCATCCTTCTGTGCTCTATCGTCAAACATAATTACGTCATTGCAGAAAAACCTAAAAAAGTAAAGAAAGGTGAAGGCAAGGGAAAAGACATACTTATTTGTAATAACTTTCTTCTGTCATATAACCTTTACCTGGAAAAGAAATATTGCCAATTCCTAATTAATTTTGATACCCAGAGGCTAGACTGTACTGAATAGTCTCACAGGCTTCATTTCTACAGTAAAAATTTACATTATTTATGTATCTCACACATAGCATACCTAGCACAAGGGTTCTCTTTTTCAGCTCAGGACTACAGACACATTAACAGGAGTTGCATAAAAAGAAGTCTGAGCATTTTTCTCATTTTTGTATTCAGGTTATTTGAGCAACCAGGACAGCTAACAGTGTTTTGCTACTTATTACCACATGTGATGCAAGCATACCTGCTTCTTGTTCCTGGAACAATTACAGAATCCTTCTCCTTGTTTTTCCTTTGTAGAAAGGAAGCAAATTTATTTCTGACTCTGGGCAGGGACTTAGGGCTTTCTTGAGTGACAGAGTTTCCTGAAGAATCAAGGCTTTGTATTGCTGAGTCATTCTTTTGTGCTTGACCATCATGATCACTGTCCTTGAATTTTTTTGCTTTTGAAAATGAATATTGGTTCAATAGATCTCCATCTGAGACTTCTTCTAAATCTAAAAAGACAATTTAAACATCACTGTGGAAGCAAGTTCTAGAATTAACCAGTTGTGAGAAAACAGAGCATTACATATTTACTCTCACAGGCTTAAAAATATTAGTAAGTTCTGTAAGGAACATTCTTGACATCATAGCTTAGAAGTCTTTAATGCAGTTGTTTTCTAGCCTTAGAAGTAACTTTCTATGAAAAGGTAGATGGAGTGAAAATAATCCATGATGTTTGCTTCATGTTGAATGCTGTGAAAGCAAAACTAAATTTGATTTAAAGGCAAGTTGCTAAGATGACTACAAATAGCTATAAATTGATAAAGAAGCAGAGGAAGAGAAAATACTTCAACATAGCAGATAAAGCACAACTGAAAACAAGTACCATTCCTATTAAAAGCCCGTAGTTTATTTCAACCCATACAACTTAGGTGGTGGAGAAGACAAGATAGCACAGATTTACTAGCGCAAGTGAGAAAGCCGAAGTAAAGAATACCTATGCGGGGGACACAGGCAGCACAGCATAACAGGAGTACAGAAAACATTCTTTACATTTTCTGTCTGGCCAAAAAGTAAATCTAGGAAAAACAGGGTATTTTCATGTCTTCACAAGCTATTTTAAGATGGAAATTAAAACCAAAAATATCCAAAAATGGGTCACATGGTACTAAGCATGACTTTAAACTGAAAACAAACATGTTTCATTCAAATTAATGAAAGTTAAAAATCCTTAATTATTATGTAGTCTTTTATACTATGGCTCATTAGTCTTACAGCTTGTTGAGAATGGAATAAGGACAATGAAAGTTAGGAGCTGGGCTCTAAAAGTCTCATGCTATCAAGTCCAAGATGCAAATTCTTCCTTTCCCAAAAGCCTTCAACTGTTATTTATATAATTTTTAATTAAAAACATACCACTCCTCGGTCTTTTTGCCAAGAGCTCTTTGCCTGGAAGTTTTAGCTTTTTAACACTAATTATCTTCTCCATGCCTTTGGTTGTTGGTTTCTCTAATAAAAGCATTTTATGAGGAATAGTATCTGCATTAGGGCCAAACTTGTAATCTTTGCTCCAAATGCTATTTACATGATTAGCACGTCTGTCATTCCAGCCACAGCTTTTCTGCTGCACGGGCTACAAAAAAAAAAAAAAAAAAAAAGAATAATTTAAAAGACAAGACATAAGTTTATAATTTTGCCTTCTACATATGATTTCCTAATTTAGAATACAAGGATGTATCTGACATTTCCACAACTAGTGACACACTCTAGACAAACATTTTTTTTTTCGTCCCACATTTCTCAAGTTTCTCAGACAAAATTAAAAGTTTAAATTTTATTTCTGTTCAGAAGATGTAAGTTGGGAAAATACTTTCCTCAGAGTTACATACTTGGAGGAAATCTCTGAGAATTTGCATTTTAAACCAGTTACTTCTGTCAATAATATTAAGGACTTATCAAAAAAGTCTGAAAGCAAAACAAACATTGAAGTCAAATGCCATGAAAATTAAGATTTTATCTGTAAAAAAAATAAATAAAAAAAATATGTATGTGTGGGAGCACAGTTTCTGTAAAAGCAGACTAGCTTTCACTGATCAGTCAGTTGCAGATAACATTAAATCATATGTTTCCATTAATTGTTCAGACCCACATCAAAATCTTAATATATAACTTTAGAACAAAGATGTTACCTGTGGAGTGTCAGGGTTATAATTATCAATTTGTTCCATTGTATCAATATCAATGTTGCCAATGGCAATTTGGAAAGCAGTACCATCACCAATATGTCTGTTCCCATCATGTTAAAGAAAAATACCTGAATCAAATTTCAAAAACAGTAGCATGAAAGTTAGACTAGCTATTTCCCATTTTTGTGATAAAAAGCATTGCCAGAATATTAACCAACTGTATTAATACTACTACTCATGGCTCAATCTGATGCAATGGAAATTGCAGTAGATCTGCAGCACATGGCAAATCACAGAAGTCAGAAGGAAAACCTTCAATCATCAGCAGGAAAGTTGCCATCTTTCCTATTCCCAATCTCTGAAAATGACAGAGATTACAAATCTAGTAACTACTACAACAGCCCCCTCTTCATTTTACTAATCTTCCATGCTGAAATTTATGCTGCACAAATGTGGCAAAATGCAACTTGTTCTATAGAGAGAGATATGCAGTAAATAGGAAATACTCAGATTACAGAATGACTTGAACATATATTGCAGGAATTAAAAACTGTTGCACACTTCACACACAAATAAAAGGCAGTCATAAAGAGACTCAGAGTTTAAATATAACCTGTATGTAATGAATTGTTTTCTAAAAATTAAAAAAGACCATTAACTTCTGCCTAAATTGAGATGTCAATGATCAGTCACTCAGTTACTCCCTGCACTTTTTTTTATTAACTAAAATCAGAGCAAAAGAGGAAAAAAACTTCTTAAAATTGAAAAAAAAAGCCAGGCTTCAGTTAACTGCAGAGATGCAATGACAAATAAATACACCATAGTTGCAATAAAAAGTGTAAGACACCACATCTGGTGATCCTCGTTTCCCTGCTCTGCTATTTCAACACAAAGGATACCGTCCTGCATAAATTAGTGTTTCTGGATCAATATCATCTGCATATGCATTCAGTGGAACTAATTTTCTGTTGACAGGGTCAAAAACTAACTGATAAAGGAATGTATTATTGGCTCGTGTAAAACCATGTATGTATTCTTCTGGTACTGTTATATTCATCTTCAAGTACTGCCCCATTTTCTTAATAATCTGTAAAAAAAAAAAAAAACAAAAAAACCTGCTGAACTGTTTCATTTAAACAGGTGACACAAATGTTAAATACATTTCAATTGATAAGTATCTTTGCTTGCAATTAAACATAGAATATGTGTCCCATTGCAACAAGCAGATTCAACTTAAACAAGGGAAGGAAAATAGAGGTTTTGTACATTACTTTCCCACTCTCAATCACATAAATAACACAATTCAACTCTTTATAAATACTTATTTTCCAACAAATAAATACAAATTCTGAATAGAAATACAGAGCATCTCCTTAAGGTGTATTTGTTTAATGCACATCAAATTTTACCACTTATATTATTGGAGTACATAAGCAATATATGACTTTTTAGGCTAGAAAAAGCATTATGAGCATTACTCATAACAAAAGACCATATATTGATCTGGTATCTTCTCCCGTGTATTGCTACTGCACCACTCTGAAAAAGTGGTTCCTAACAATTCATTGTCCTCTACATTTTCCAGTTTCATAGAAGGCCGATTATGTTCTTTTGAAGATCAAGTTTATCATTCTGCTAGAGGGAAGCGTTTCTCCTCCTCTCCAAATAAAACATCATCTGTGTTTTGGCCATGCATCCTCAACACAGACAGATTTGCTCATCCCAGTAACAAGTAAGAGTTTGAACAGGCGCTGTTGGATTACTTTGTATCTTTTGACTCACTCATGACTTTCCAACACTGTTGGAAAATAGCCATGATGAATTACACAACAGATTACTAAGGGAAAATGTTCTCAAATTATTAAATCCTGCTCAAAACCAGATACATTCAAGGAAATCATGATTCATATGGGAGAAGTTCAGAGTTCACTTTTTACTTCCACAAAAGCCAAGTAAACCTGTTGATATGATGCAAGCTTTACATAATACAAAACATTTTAAAACTAAAAATCAGTTCTCTGAATACAACCTATAAGAGAAAAAAAACCCCAAACACTTAAGCATACAAGTAAGTTCGACTGTATATTTAAATGCTTTTCTGGATTAGATGTACCTGCCTCCAGGACAGCCACATAAAATAAAATATCTTATTAGCTCTTAAAAAAAATGTCTCTTCTCCCTTACTATCTACACAGAAATTATTGCCACTATCTTAGCCTCTATTTCCTAATATGTGATTTGTTTTCATTTCATACACTGAGTAAGAAAAAAACCAAAACAACAACAACCTACCTTAAGTTTCGGTTTGTATCATACCAAACTTTTCTTCCATAATTTTTGTATATAAATGTCTTAATCCATATGTAATTAAATGCGAAAAGTAAATTAAATAAAGAGTCTAAATCCCTGCCCTCCCCAACACATATAAAAGTGTGCTTATGAAAAACTAACAGAGTTCCACTCGCATTTCTAATAACTAATTGGCAAAAAAAGAAGAAAGAACAGGTAACGAGGGGGTAAAAAATAAAAACCTCCAGAGCCTTACAAAAAAAAATTCTCCTCAAATATAATATACCCTTGAAAGATTAGAGCACTTTTTTATTTCAGTTTACTTCAGTGTATTTTATTAAATATATAATAGCTTTAATATTTGAGTAAGTTTAGCTCAGCATCTTTCTAAACCACTGGTAAAAAATACTTTCAGCATTCTCCTCAAAACGGAGGAAGTCAAGAACCCCTCCTATTTTCAATTCAGTGTTAATTTAATCTTTGCTGATATAGGCTCCCAGAAAGCCAATACACAAAGCAAAACCAAGTTTACCTTTAAAATATCTGGATTGTTGGCTAGTTTTAATAACTTGCACGCTTTAGCTAACCCAATTCCGTGAATTGACGGGAGGTAGTCACAACCAGAAAGAATACACATGTAGCGGAATTTTTCTTCTGTAAATACATTTCCAAGCTGCTTGCAGTTTCCTAGTCGAGCTTGATCTATTTCTAGTCCGTTTCCAAACTTGTCAATTTTCAGAAATACCTGAAAAATTAAGAGGAAGTGAAAACAATAATTTTCACCCATATAAGCTAAGTTTGTTGCACTTGGTGGAAACAGGCGGAATACTATTCACAGCTCTTCTGTTTCCCCCATTTACTGTAAATCCATACATTAAACATTTGGCAACTTCAAACTCTAATTTTAAGATATCAGCAAGAGATAAAGGCTATTATTTTCTTTCATACCTTTTTACATCCAAAAGCTAAAAGATCAGAGTCTTCTGTAATTATAGCTTGAACCATGCCAGTTTTATTAAGATAAGCCAGCTGAGCATCAGCTTCATAAGGAGCAACAAGACAATCAACTCCCCGGGCTCGTGCAGCCTGGACATAAACAAGAAGCATACAAGTACTTTACATCAATTTTCAGTAACTATCTTAACTCATCTAAAAGAGTAAGAACCTGCACCTTAAACTGAAAAAGTGATCTTTTTAACCACATGCCCAACTCCCCCATTAGAGCCTGATATTTCATATTCGAAACTAAAGTTTCAAGCAGTTTAGATCTATATACACTAATTAACCAAAACTGCCTTTCCTGTGTTGCCCTGTAACACTGTGCTCACAGCATGTGACCACAGGTGCCAGTTTCAAACCCACACCAGTTATATTCTGAACAAAGGAAAATAGCACTAGAACAAATGCAATACTATTTCGATAAAGATACTATGACTGCAATGGAAGGGTAGCAAAAAAGCTACTGGGAAGGATTTTAAGCAGCCAAAGATTTTTGTGCAGTCTATTCTCAGCAACTAGCCCATGTGGGGAAAAAATTAAAAAATTCCCTTTTAGTTTTTGTGCAGCAAAAGTAAAACTGTTGGTGTTAAAGTCAGTTCATAGCAGTAAGGAGATGCATTTCAATTGACAGATCATCATATTTTATATAATGAGACACAATAAACTTGAAGTTTGTTAGTTGTGCCTAACATAACCTAGTATAAGAAGAACATTTATAAGCTAAGAAGGTTTTCTTGCCTCTATAGAAGAGGTAGTGATGTAGCCACACAGAAGCAGAGTAAGACACACTACCTACTATATAGATTTTAATTTTTTTTTTTTTTTTTTAAACAGTCAGGATCAACAGCATCAACTTACTTTAATAACTTCATGAGCCATAACATGGGTAACATTTATACTGCGCCCAAAACATTCCCTTGCTTCTGACAATTTCCCTTCCTGCAACAATTGTTTCCCCTTCAGAAGATTGGCTTGACGCTTCCTGAAAGAGAAACAAAAATATCCACCAATCTATGATTATTTTCCACTTAAAAGAAGTAGTAGCAGAAAGGACTAAAATAGACAAGGTAGGAAAGGGGGGGAAAAACACCATTTGTTTTGCAGATGAACACTTCCCAATTTGTGTCACTGCCCTTTTTTTTTTTTTTAAATTAAGAATAACTAAGTCATTTTATTGACAAGGGCAATTATATTGCTATGTTGAAATCTATAATGTTTTCTCAGAAAACAGTGACAACTAGGAACTGAAATCATCAGTGTAAAAGAAGAAATGCACCCACTCTCAGGTTGCAGTAAAAGAGATTTAATGGAATTTGGACTATCTGACATTAGATACTTATTGGTTTAGAGGGCAGAAGGCATCAGTTGCTCCATTTCAAATACCAGAAATTGCTGAAGGAAGCATATGTCCCATGAGAATTTATAGATAAAAACCACTAGTGAAAAATTCTCACTGCTTCAGTGATAAATCCCATTATATAGGGACCTGAATCCAAGCCTGAAACAAGTTTATCTGATTACTTGTAGAGAAATATGAAAAAGCTGGTGTTATTTTGTAAATAAAATTATATTGGGGGAAAAAATATTTTTGTCCAGAAATCACGAGGGCAGGTAAACTAAAAACCTTTACTACATTACAGGAACTGATGCTCAGAGGTCTACTTTTTTCCTCTATAAAAATGCTGTGGTTTATGAAGTGCATTTCTATTTTTGGAATAACGCCTCTAAGAAGAGGTTTGGATAATTTTTAAATGTAAATTAAATGAAATAACACTACGTTGAAGGAAATTTTACCAGAGATTATTACCTATCTGAAGTCTGAGTTTTTTTCAACTTTGAAAATGAATTGTAGCATTAAACATACTGCTTTGCCTGCAAATCAATACAGCTCAGTACTTACTCCCGTCGAGCCTTCTCCACTTCCTTCTTAGAAGGTAAGATGCATCCATCAAATACCAAAATTGGTTTAATTCCAAAGGAGAGGAGCATGTCAACAAGTTTCATACAGAAAGCTACGTAACTGTACCAACAATAACAAAAGTAAGAAAAGAAATTATTGTTAAGCACATGTCTATGGCAAATTTTCAGTTTGCAGGAAACAAGAACTGTAAGTTTTGGACTAACTATTGTTCAAGGATATTAATGGGCCACATGTTTCCCCAGCATCACAAAAAGAGCAAGAACACTTGAATGACGTTTTTTAACAAGAGAACTCCACCTCCCAGCACAGAACTAGACTGTCTGCTCCCTACTCCTACACAAAATGAAACAAGAACTCAAGTACATTTCAGTGTGATTTTGCTAAATTAGGATTCAACACTGCCAAAAGCTCCGCAAATTAAAACATGGATCATAGTTTTAGTTTCAGCAACTGAATTCATAACGGACAGGGAAAAAGGAGGCAGAGAAGCACCATAACATTATCTTTCCCTAAAGCCTTGTGAAAGCAGACTATACTTTACTATAGAGTTGGAGGAGTGATGGGATATTAGACCTCTCTGTGGAACTATACACTCTTCTCTCCAGATGGTGGATACATTCTATGGACAGACATGCAAACCTATCTTCCCATACTAAAAATACAGACATAGCACTGAGAACATTCCAAAAGACAGGAGAGTTCCCCAAACTGTACTAACAGGGAAGATGGTGTACAGACCAGGAGGCAATCCTCCACTGCCTTCCAAGCTTGTCCCTTAATAAAAATACTTGTTGATGTATTCCCTTAGACCTCTCACCTCCTTATCTGCTACTTCTACAGATCTGTATGAGATCATTTAATCATGAGCACAGAACTAAAATCTAATAGCTGCTGTAAACCTTAAGTGCATTACAATGATGATTTTTTTTTTTTTTCTCATAGAGCAACTGCTTGTGGTTTTTGGTTTTTTTGTTTTGTTTTGTTTGGGCTTGGTTTTGTTTTGTTTTTTAAGGACACTGTTTAAAACAGCAAGAGCAACCTTTCCAGCAGGGGCCAGGGATGGGAGGGAGAATGGGACTTGGGAGCACTTAGAATCTACAAGCACTGAAGAACCAATTTAGAGCAACAAAACATAAAGTGAAAAGTAACTATGATTTCTGAAAGACAGGACCAAATACAACTGTAACCATATAATAACTCAATTCAGATGAGTTTTAAAGTGTGAAAGGACTTTTTACAGTACAGTTAAAGTGTGTCTCTAAGATCAGCCATTCTATGCACATGAAAACAAAATATCCAGGTTGTTAAATTCAACCTTTCCAAAGTTTCCTATGACTATTAATGTTTACTCTGTCAGTTAGTTTCTTTCTCAGCTGATGTATACTCTATTCTCAGGAGCCTGAGGGATCTCCACTACCTTAAAAGGCAACTCTTCACATCAACGGAAGCAGGCATTAAAGATTTGAACCCATTTGCAAGCCACAAAATCTTTCTTGTTTCCAATCAAACTATAAATCAAAATTTCCTAAGTGAAATTTGATCTAGCTTTATTTCTGAAAAGATAAAGATTTAATATCATTTTAAATAAAGATTAATATAAAACAATAGCTCAACCCAAATTTCTAGAGATGGGCAAGAACTTATGCAAATTTGATCCAAGCTCCAAAGCTGAATTTGAAATACAGCCAGATTTTCTGTTTGTGTCCTTCCCTAGAAATACAGCTGTGTAAGTGAAAAATCCATGTTACATTAGAAAGCTATTCTTACTAAAAATATAGTACTCTAAGCAGAACAATTTACACCTTAATCAGAGCACAACACATCTAACAGAATTCCTCAGTATCATTACAACTTTTGTCACAGCAGTATTTACAAACTATCACTTTGTACAAATAGGGTTCCTGAAAATAATAGTTAATTTGAAACATATGAATTGTATCTACAGAAATCCCACCAGAGACTGGATTATATTTGAGAGTGAAGCAAGCCGGAAAAAAACAAATTTACTTAACTGCTGGTGTTTTAACAGAAAATACTTCAGAGGTCCCCCCCAATATATAATCCAGTATTTATTTTGCACAGTTGGAAGGCTATTTACTTACAGACAGCATCTCCATTTTCAAAAATTAAAACTGCAACGGAGAATTCAGGAGTGACAGTAAGAAGTCAAACTACTTTAGCTTAGTTTTTAGCTCAAGAAACGTCAAGATAACAAAACCAACTTGTACGTGGGCTGAGACTGGAACGTAACAGACTTACACATCTGTTGGCTCTCCTCGGGCCAGCTTTTCAGCACAAGCATAAGCGCCTTTGTGCAGCCAACAGTAGGTGTCCACAGCTACCGCCTGCCCTTTGTATTTCTTCACGTGAGTTGGTTCGGCAGCCTCCTTGATAAACTGGAGTAGGCCATGAATCCCCATGATGTTGCTTAAACTGTAGCCGGGAAATATGAAAGGAGGTGAGCACAAGGCTGTGTCTCAATCTTCGCACAAGAAGCGTCAGCTCAGGCTGCAGAAAGGATGCCGGGCTGAACCAGAGACACGGAAAGCTGCGGTGCGATCGCCGCCACCCACCCTGCGCAGCCCGAAGGGATGCAAAGCCTTGGAGCCCGCGGGACCGGGGGCCCGCAGTCGGCTGTGAAGCAGCAGGCCCCGCGCACGCTCCCCGACAGAGAGCGGGGCGTGGAGGAGCTGAGAGGCCGGCGGGCCCCCAGCGGCGCACCCCGCGCTGTCCCTCAGGGCCTCCCCCCGAGCGGCACACTTGTACCGACACCGGGAACCGTACCCGTCCAGGGGGCAGACGGTCTAAGGCAGCTCAGCCGCATGGCGCCGTCGGTGCCGCTACCTCCGCGCGGGCCGCCGCTGCCCGGTGAGGGGGCAGCGAGAGAGGGGCTGGGGCAACCACCGCGATCGCCGATCGATGGCCGGGCAACCGCCGCAGGCCAGTACCTGGCTGGGGGGAAGACAGGAAGGCCCGCGAGCCGGTCCCCGCCCGCTCCGCTCCGCTCCGCTCGGCCGTGGCGCGCGGTAGTCGTCCGGGGCTTTCAAGCAGCGCGCGCTCAGGCTACTAGCCCCTCCCCACCGGCGGGAACTACGTGTCCCAGCATGCTCCGCGCGGGCAAGGGAAGGGGAGGTGGACGCCGTTAGGGCGCGAGCTCCACGCCCTCGCAGGCGGCGCGGTCCTTGGCGTGGCGAGGGAGAAGGGAGGAGAAGGGAGGAGAAGGGGCGGGCAGTTTGTCAGCTCCCCGGGCAGACTGGCTCCGAGATGCGTCTCGTTTCGGAAGCGCTGCTGTGTTGGGTACCGGGAGCTTTCCAGAACCTTCTTTTTCTTTTGATAACCCGTCTCTAAAGATGAGGGTTTAAGGCTTTTTTTTGAGTGTTTGTGGGACTGCTACAGGCGCTGGGCGGAGGGGTTCTGTCAGCGCAGGGTAAACCGTGAAATGTGCCGCCAGCAAAGGAAGCGGAGCTAATTCAAGCTTCTGCAGAAATTAAGATACGTTCAATGCACTGAAACAGATCCAGTGCTGTAGCAGCGTGTCGGCACGTCCTGTGGCAATTGTGGTTCTCGTGTTCCTCAATAAAGTGCAGAAAAAATGAGAAAACATTGGCTTCCTTACATTGCGACTAAGGTGTGTTTGAAAACTTAAGTGTCAGCAGTGCTTCCTAATGCAAATTTTTTATAACCACTAAGTCACTAGTGGAGAAAATTACGGTCAACATCCTGGAAAGATTGAGTTGTCATTGCATTTAGTGTTTATTTTCAGTTCTTTCTTTTTATCCTTGCTTTCTGGTTACACCTGTACCTGGTACCTAGAAAAGTTTTTCAGTTAGTTATCAAATACAAAAATTCAACAAAACTATCAGGGAAACCACCATAGGAGGAAGAATGTGTCCCTCGCTTTCTTACAGTATTTATATGTAAAGAAGTTAAACACTAGTAAGTAAAAGTAACAGGTCTAAGTAGAGATATGAATAAGGAACTTAAATACAGTAACTATCAGTTTGTACTATCGCTGTAGCCTGTATTCCTCATGAGTCATGTTGAGATGACAGACTGAATGATCTGTTTTTGACAATATTCTTCACAGTGATTGCTCCAGATCAGTTCAATTACAGCAAAGGATTCATGACATGCAGTTGAAGACAGTGTACGGGTAAGAGCAATGAACACGAAAATTATAAACATTAAGTATACTGCAATCAAAAGGCATCACAGAGTTTTTTCAGGACAAAGGACTGAGTCCTATAGCCAACCCAGTGAGTGGGGAGAGAGAGAGTGGGAGCAGATCACTGACTGCAAAGGAAGAGGTGAGGGACAGATGTTACTGTAGTGAAACCCTGGGGTTAATGTAAGAAGTGATGTTAGAATTTTAAATCTGTATTTACATACTACTATAACTTTTTCATTTTAAAAACCCTGAACATCCATATCACATGCTGAAATTTGAAGTGGTGCACAAGGGATTTTTACAAGAATAGTCCAACTACACACAGAGAGGCATTCAAATAACATTTTTGGTTTTGGGATATCTCATGAATGGGATTGAGTTCCTATTTAATCATGTGTTGCACTGTGTCATTCTTCCTATTTGATATATTAGAGTAAACCGGAGTCTGATAACCAACATGTGGTCTGAACATGCCACAGAGCAGGATGATGAAAGACTCTATGGTGCCCACCTTAATTTCTTCCTACTGGCAACCCAAATGTGTTCCACAGCCTTAGACTGATCTTACTCCTGATGTTTCTTCTCCTCAGGAAATAATGTCTTCATCTGTTGGTAAAGACAACACATGCAGTCTAGAAACTCAGTAAAGAATGGAGAGAGAAGCAGAACAAAAGTGAGACTATGCATTACTCAATTATGCAAATTTTCTCTGCACTCATAACAACCTGCATGTCTGCTTCATTTGTTGAGCTAGTACTTAGACAAGACTGGAACAAGTATGAGGGTGTGCACACATTTCCAGCTGCGAGTAATGAGATCACTGGACCAGAAATCTTGCCAACACTCTAGAATAAAAATTACCACTTCACTGGAGGTTTTTTAATTATTTTCTGATTTTCTGAATTTAAGAAAGCAAGCATGGTGTATAACTGCTCTATAAGCTGCTCTTAGTGGAGAACCATGAAGCTGGTGATTGAATTCTGATTAGGGGTCATGTCTATCTCTGTGAAGAGAGTTTGAGAAATCGTGATACTGTCTTGGAATGGAGGAAAAGTGATAGAGATGAAGAGGAATCTTTGAGTACTTCAATTGAAATTTCACAGAGTGTGAATATCTGGCACATCTGTAATTATAAACAGGAAATTACTTATTTCTGTGTATAAAGTTTACCATTCCTGAGCAACATGATCATACATGTTCCTTCAGGCTTCATGGAGCAGTATAAACGCCACAAAGAGCACAAATAAATGTTGCATAAATGCAATAACGAGTATAAATGCAATAGCATAAGTTCTTTTTAGGGTATCCTGAAGAGATTTCTTTCTTTCTCTCTCTCCACTCCCCCCCCCCCGCCCCATTTTCCTACACAGGTAGGAACTGTCAGATGGACTTATCCTTGTGTGACATGTCAGATGTGTCCTGATGAGATCCTGCTCTCACTCCAGAAGGCCCAGTCCTGTGTAGAAATGAAGAAAAGCCCTCAAGCAGTGGGCTGGTCAGAGCACACAGTTAATTTTCCCAAATCAGGGCCAGTGCCAGTCACATTAGCCACAAGATACCTGAGTTGTTAGTACTGCAGTTCTACTGCAAAACTTTCAAGCTACAGGTGAAAAATAGATTGTCAGGAGTAAAATGATGAACAGTGATGAGGTTTGAGTTTGAAATCATAAGTGGGTTTTTTCTTGTTAGTTAACATAAAAGTATGCTTGCTTAAATGAAAAGAAAATTTGCAGTGAGAAATACATCTAGCCTGATATCCACCAGGGAACAGTTTATTTTTCTGCTTGCCATTTTGAAGTCTGTATAGTTTTTTGATATTTTGACTCTGTTATGTGGGTGACTCGGGCTAGAAAAACATTTTCAGTCAGTGGACAGCAAGGCTTAAATTCAATGCATTTTGAAAAGAACACATTGGAATTATGATTTCTTAAGAATATTGTGTGCACACTGAGAAATGCATAGAAATAATTTGGCCATAGTGACAGCATAAGATGTTTTAAAGCAGAAAATATTGATTAAATTCGTCTTTACTGATTCTTTTTTCACTCCATGGTTTGACATGCTCCAGAAGTTTTAAATTCAATGCAATTAGAATTCTGTTTGGATTAGGATTGCTTCTCTTAAAAATATGTTCTTATATCAATTCTGACATTTCTTTTTCCCTCAAACTGCTGTGTTCATGGGAAGAACAATAATCAGGGTAGACAATATAATATATCCATATCATTCAGAATGTCATGTGAAATTCAATTAAATTTACTTTTGACTATTTTCTGTAGATTGCATTAAAAATAGTCACAAGGTGAACCTCAGAGTCAAAAGCACTGGAGCCAAGGAACTTGCATTGAAGGAAGCCAGAACTACAGAATTCTTGTCCACATCAAATTTTCCTCTTCAGTTCCTTAATCTGAAAGGGTGGATACCTTGCATCTGAAGAGTTAGCATGATGTGCATTAACATTCAGTGTTACAAATGTCTTCAGCTTAATTATCTATGACCCACCTTCATAACATCTCATAACTTCTACAAAATAAGTTTTATACAACGAGTCAAGGGCTTTGTTGGTTTCAGTAGAGCTGTCTTTACTTAAACTGGCTAAAGGTATTGGTCTTTAACTCAACAGTGTCTCTTGGAAGGAGGTAATTAGATGATAATACTTTGGTGAGTTTTTCCTTTGAAGTATACTGTAGTATTGCAGCTTTATTTCCCAGAGATACCAGATGAAACTGGGAAATGGCGCTGCATTGGGGTTAGTTACAAGACTTACAATTGTACAGTCCTTTCCTTTCACAAGTAGCTCGTGTTTCTGGAGAATTTGCTAAGACTAGAAATTACTATGCCAAATCCCTGTTGTAGGTTTTTCATTTCCTTGGGCAGTTTTGTAGCAGTGACTGTCAGAATACATTTCTGGAAATGGAAAGTATGTCAGAAACATTTTGTTTCCTTTATGATTCTTTTTTTCTCACGGAATAAAGAAGAAGAGCTATACAGAATATAGCCCTGTTGGCCCCTAATGAAAACTTAAAGAGAGGTGCCCAAGGTGAGTACACTGAAGTACCTCTAGAACTTCTTCTTCCTCAACATTGACTATAGAGAGGCAATGGGATCTCTAGATTTGATGTGGATAAGTAACCTTTACACAGCCAAGGTAAAGGAAAATTCATTTTGTCCTCACTATTGAATCAGGGGGGAGGGAGGCAGAGGTTAAGATGGACAAGGACATCTTGAGGAGTTTTAATAAACTTCCCTCCCTACCATGGCACTGCTGGAATCATCTTCACAGGGTAGGTGAAAATACTCAGAATGAAAACGGGCCCTTTGCTGAGGGTCACAATCAGAGCATCAGATGCGGTGGCATTAGTAGATCAGGTGTGTGGTTTATACTAGCTTTTCCAAAATTTCAGTGAATTCCTTATTATTACTACTGCACTGTCTTTACTGCTTAAGAATCACTTTTATTCCAGAAAGTCTGGCTGGCAATTAGTGGAGCCATTTAAGCAATTTGTTGGAAAATAAATTTGTTTTCTTTCTGGTAGGTAGTAGTATTAAATTTACTGCACACTTTGTCTGTCTTTTATTGAAATTTCCATTTATGAACAGCATATTTTCACACTTTGTTTTGTAGCTCAGTAAGAAGCCAGGCCTTCATAGCACAAATGGGCTCATGGACACACATACACATTGCAGATGTCTAGGGGAAGATAACCTTAAAACTATATTTAGTAGCAGAGGAAATGTTTTCAAGAGCTCCTCATTTATGAGGAGAATATCACACTAAAACTCTGGATTATCTAGTTAATATTTCAACTGCCATCTGCTTCAGTCAGGCCGGACCCAGAGCAGTATCTCACTTATCAACTAATTGTGTTAAACTGCTAGTGCCATTCGCAGCCTTCAGCCCCTGACAGGTACACAGGGGAGCAGAAGAAAAGCCATATTAACTTACTGAATCAGAATCCCAGGTAACCCGATTAGGATGGTCACAGTTCCTATCTGTTTACTGCTGGGTAGGCACAGCTCTTGGATTCATTTTCCAGGGAAGAGATCTGTGAGGGTAATTCTGGCATTCCCTTGCTGTGCAAACCTTACTGCTTCAGTAAGGTCTATGCCCATCAGCTTCCACATGAGAACGTGTAGTGGAGGGAACACAGCTCTGACAAATAATACCTTATGAAGCTTGCTGAGCTCCACATCATCATATTTGAAATGGACATTTGTCAACAGCATGCTTGGCTGGAGGTGCCAAGCTCATCTGACCTTCTCTTTGTGTCCTGGGTTTTTCCAGTGAAGGCAAAGAACCACTAATCCATGTGTTGACAATGAACAGCAAAAATGAGCTGTTCATGAGTAATCCTACTTTACCTAATGGTCTTCTTTTTGGAGGAAGTTATAAGTGTTGAAAAGAAAAGAGGTGGTGGAATAATCACATACTTCTATCTTGCACCTCATGAGTTTATTGTCAGTAATTGTAAAGACTATTTTCAGATGTTTCTGGTAATACATCTCATCTGTCCCTCTAGGGCTACAAAGAGACCTTTTTGCTACAGACCAGGGAGTCTGCTCCCATAGTTACCATTTAACTTGCTGTGTTTAGCAGTTTGCTGCTTTTGCACAGGCTAATCAAAATTCACAAATTTTCCTCTTAGGGACTAGTCTTACACATTTATGGAAAGAGACACTAGTGGCAGGATATAGGTTTGGTAAAAGAAGTGTATTATTTGGATTTACAAGTAGTTCCATGAGAAATATACTGAGCAATATTCACTCTGATGCGTGAGAATGGTGCTAGCTAACAGGGTTAATTGCTGTCAGTTACTGAATATCTTTGTGAAGCTCAGCTTTATTAGCTTCATTTATCTGATGGTGTATATACTGAGTGTGTTCCTCCTTTCTTACTAATCTGTAGCTTACCAAAACTCAAGTAGTCTAAACAGTGATCATAAATTATGTCAAAGAAGTTAAAGCAGATGACCAACTGTAACAGAATGAAACAAGCTATGGAAGCTCGAAATCAATAGTATGGCTCACCACAATTATTCAGTAACCAGTCTACCTTGCAGAGTGCTAAGGGGCATGTAACAAATCTAGTTTAGTTCTTGTTATTAACTACCAGCTGATTCAAAAGCCATGTTGTTCTCCTTCAGAGAACAACAATTTCCAGGAAGGCAGAAATGCAAATACCTCAGGCAGTCACTTCTTCAGCCATCTCAATCTATCAGTCTAATCTATTCCTGTGTTTGTCAGCAGGCTCAGATCCTCACTCAAGCCCACTACAGTGCTTTATCCTGTTACCTTGTGCTTTGTTACGGATGTGCTGAAAACAGGGAGAAATTCAGTCTTCCTTCATCTTTATGATACAGAAGAGACGTGAGAGATCTATTTCAAGTTGCTATTTACCTTCATAAAAAAACCTTTTCTTGTACACACTGTCAATATGAGGATGTATGAGCCACTGACTAACACCCAGTCACTGACTCTCTCTGAAACCTTAAATGTTTTTCTAATCGCTTATCGCTGGCTGCATTTGAGTACCCGTGGAATACAATGTCTTACGGTGGTTAAGAGCATATGGATACAACATATGTATAATGCTCTAATGCTGTGAAATCTTCCTTGAAAACCTTGTTACTCATCAGAGATTTGTCAGTTCTAAGGTAGGAATGTACAGGAAAAAATTAAGCCAAGGAGGAGTGTTATCTGTTGTACAATCCCAAATCCAAGCAAAGCCCCACTGAAATTTGTGAGATTTTTGTCAAAGTGTCAAGGGTTAGGGCTGGGTTGGCCACTAGATGAATGACAGATACTCTCTATTAACCCCTCTCCCTTCCCAAAGAGGAAGAGAAAGGAAATAAGGGACTGAAGGTTTGTAAAAGAAAAATAAAATAGCTTTAATGAAAATGCTAACATTAAATGGAATATATAGAAATATATACAAATCCAGTATTGAACCCAGATCCCCCAGTGGCAGTTATGTCACCATCACCACGGATGCTGTGGAGCAGGTACTGGGGAAGTCCCAGACTGGACTCAGCGGCAGATGGGAACCAGATTCAGAAGCTGAATTCCAGAACTAGATTCTGGAGAACACAGATTGGGACTGAAGGCAGAAGGGACAGAGTCCTCCCCAGACACTGTCCATTGAAGGAGAGAGCTTGACTCTTGTGTTCCCTCAGCTTTATACCGAATATAATGTATATGGAATGTAATACCTTTTGGTCAGTTTAGGGTCATCTGCCCTGTCTGCTCCTTCCTGGGGGTGCAGCCTCTTTCTTTGCAGCACCCTAATGTTGCACACAAGACTTAACAGTGACCTTCACCTCCACGGGAGCAAGTATAAACAAGAGCTTTTCTGCACACCAATCCTTGGTAGGAGCTCTAAACATTGAGTGTTATCACTGCTAGAAGCAGACACTGTCAGCAAAAATACACCAGTAACTTCAGAAACTGCAGTTAGCTGGAAGAGTCTTAACTCAAAAGTAAATCACTGAACAGAATTAATTCTGTTCTAACTCAAACCAGGACTGCAAGACCAAGTAGCTCAGGGCTACAGTTTTTGCTTCTTTTTTTCAAAATTCACCACATGTGTCATCAAAAAACATTTTCCTCAGTTCATATGCAAAGATCCAAGTATGTGTATTTGCAGCAACAGTTTGCAGCTACAGCAACTGCATGTTGACAAGTTAGTACAGGCATGCAGGAATATTACCTGTCACACTCAAAATCCTGCATGTTCAGCACATTTCTAGAGGTACCTCTGTGTCTGCATATAAGGTCCCAACAATTTTTTTTGTTGGGAGTGTATGTAAATGTTTTAATTTTTAGAAGGAATTTCCAATTACAAAGGACACATAAAAGTAATTACTCTTAATATTTTGCATAACCCTCTGTAGAAGCTTAATAGGAACCTGGTTCATGATTTACTCTACAATGAGCAGCCTGAAAGAAGATGTGGAAAAGAGGTGCATTTTCAAAATCAGCTGAATTGGTTTACAATGCTTAATATACCCATGTATTGCCTATCTGATCTTTCAGAAAACATTGAAAAGGACAGACAGTACATCCAATTATCACAGCCAATAGATGATGAGTTGGGTACTTGTTGTTCTATACTCCTTACTAAAAATAATGTGGTGATACATAATGAAAAGCAGAATGGGATCCTGTCAGTCAGCAACTTATAGCTGCGAGCTGCTGCACATCAGTACCAATGTAAGAAAGAACACCAGGAAAAACGTCCTACCATGCTGGGTCATGAATGCAAAACTGAATAAGGATCTTGGAAAGCCATGGATTGCGTTAAACTCTTGCACTTAATTCTACTTGACTGATTCACTGTGAAAACCCCCCACAGAGTAGTCTGCCCCATCCTTCTCTACTTTTCTTTTAAGCCTCTGTGCCTTATTAGAAATTGCCATGTTTCCTCCATTCTTTATGCTGAGATCCTTTACCTCCTTCCTGTATTCCAAAGGACATACTTGTCCTCACCCTGCCAATCTGTCCTTTTGTCTTTATTTTTCAACTCAGAGGTCTTTTCAGTTTGACATCTCCAGTTGTTTCACTCCTTTTCTCTGCCAGGCATACCTTGGAATTATTCTGAGTGGAGAGAATGTATTTTCTCAGCTAGAAAGAGAAAATGGATGGCTTAAAATGCAGAGATGAGTGTACACAGAGACAGATGTATCCAATCACGTTTCCTACAGTGAAATCTCAGATTCCTAGACTTCCCCTAGAAGATCCCAAAAACCAAAACCAGAATTAGGGCACCCATTTTTGCCAGTAAACCTCAAAACCCTCTGCATTACCAGGTTTGCCACCTTTTCTGACTCTGTCAGCTATCCTGAGCTTACCTTTGGTGTTGCTGTGCTCCTTGTGTCAAGTTTTTTTGACCCCTAGAAACATACGACAGTACAGAGAACAAAAGCATGATAAACTCCTAGTATACCAGTGCATATTATTTCCTTTTTTTGAGGCCTTTCATTGTGAAATGATGTGTTGATGTGCAGATGACGCCTGTGTGTCACGTAGCTGCATTGCTCAGCCTGGCCTCTAGAGACCTCTGGGACAGAGGGAGCCCAAGTGGAAGCCAAGTGCAATGGTCAGTTCAGTTTCGCTTTTCAAGGTGCAGAAGCAGGAACTCTCTCTCCCTTTCTTTATGCGTAAATCTTCAAACTAGTCCTGCAGTGGTTACTACCAGGTTAAAATGTGTGTATTTTTATTTTAACCTCACAGTAATGTAAGTTTGCCTACAATCAACAGAGAACTTGGAGCCTGTTACAGTTATTTTGTTCCTTATGTACGTGGACTTCAGCCTATGATAAAGAAGACAAACAGGTAAACTTTCTAGCATATTCCTTCTAGCTGCAGGAACTTTTGTGCTTCTCTGCACACCATCCCTTTGAGTTAAAATTTGGAAAGGTGTTTTGCTGTGATGAAGTCCAGAATAGCCTGTAATACTGTGACTTAACGTTTTTCCTCTGCATGTTGTCCAGAAAAATCTTTAAACCAGTCTGGGGTCATCGAGTTCCTCTAGACTCTCCAAGTCTGCCCAGAACCTAAGCTGTACCCAGGTGACTTTCTTCCAGTTTGGGAATTATACAGAGATCTCCCTCCATGTATCTTTAAGGCACTGTCTAGTATGTTAACAGCTTGATTCAATCATTAACAAGAAATTGCAAAACTACAGGCAAGCTGCTGCAGATGCCAGCACACAATTTGGCAGGTGGTGGGAAAGGAAGAGCTGTGTCATGTATTTAAGGTGATAGCCTGAGGCAAAGGAAATCTGAGTGCTGAGGCAGGTGAGCAGCACCTGGGAGTTGTGGCTGTTGATTTATTTAACTTGGTACTGTGTCTCATTGCACCTGAGGGTAAGCTATTCCTACACTTAAACACTCTGCGTGTGCAGTCTGTTTTTTTTGAGAAAAGGGATTTTGAATAATGCTTGAAAATGTTCCTTTCCACAACATTTCTGGCAATGCAAACAGTGAACTAGCAGGTGAAGTTTTGTGTCTCAGGGAATCTGTGAAGCATACAAACTATACAAAGATTTGGATAAAAGCTGGTTTTAAGCCAGTAGCTCAAGGAAAACATTTTAACTGAAAGGTTAAAAAGAAACAGAAAAATCTGTTAAGCATGCTGTGTAGGAAACTACAGATTAAATTCTCAGGGATCTGACTCTGGTTTACAGACTTTTATGGAACTTTCATCCCAGAAAGAAGAGAGGACGATAGATGTTTGCTTTATGTGTATAGGCTCCTCAGCGTCAACCAGCTCAGTGGGCAGCAGAGGTTGTTTCTAAAAAGCCAGCAGGATTCCCTCATGGTGGGAGAAGAGTATTTTGCTGCATTATTTGTCTGAAATTGCCCTCCCCTTAGGGTAGGTGGCTGATGGGAGGGTGCTTCCATACTGCATCTTGCCCTGTCAGTATTACTGGCTGCTCTCATATACACTTTCAGGCCAGATGTTGTGGACAGATTTTTGCAGATCTTCTCGCTTACTCTCTCCCTTCTCTGTTCCTGTTATCCTCTGCATTTCTGCAGGTGATGTAACAGTAGGGGCAGAACAGACAACAGGGTAGCCTGCCTCATCTGCAAATACATCTGTTTACATACTCCTCATCTGACCTATATTGAGGGGTTTTTATTCATGGAAGTGAAAAGTATCCTGTTTTTTATTTTGTTCTCACTGATTTCATTCGCCATTTTACATCTGTTCAACAAAGTCAGACTCAAGACTGTTCTTTCTGGAGATGTAATGCCTTCAAACCAGAAATCACTGAATGCTGAATTCCAGTTTTCAAAAAAATGGAAGAGTTAGTGAGAGCTTAAAAATACCTTAGCTCCCTTAAAGAGAACGGAGATTTCAAAACCAGAGAGAATAAAGTCACTCCTTAATGCGCTCACTGGTACTTATCTATAGTGCTATCAAATTAACAGCCTGCAGCACAGCTAGAGATAGAGCTTCACAGTACTCAGTTTTTACCAGTCTGCTTATTTTAGACAAGCCAAGTGCTGGTCTGAGCTGACATAGCCTCTATTTCTGTAACCATGTGGGTAATGGAAAGATATTTCACACAGATCAATGAGATACAGATGTTTTATATTCTATAAATTTTTGTTAGAATTTTCTAAAATTTAGAGGTGAAAGGGAGGCTTGAGAGAAAAATGATTTCAAATATTTTGCTGCAATCTACTTATTCTCTGGGATCAGATAGGATGATCAAATAGTGTTTGTGCTTTCTGAGAAAATGAAGGAGGCCCTGTAACCTACAATTTCCCTTGCCCTGTTATTCTGGGAGAATCCTCTGTTTTGGAAACACTGCATCAGTTATGTCTAGCCACAGTAAATGTGCTGTTCGCTTCTGTTTCTCATGTAAGCACTCTTCTTCTTTGTACTTCTTTGTATTGTTAATCAGTAACTAATTATTCCAGCAGCCGCTGAACAGTTTCTCATGTGTTCCCAGCTGTAAGTAATCTAAAATCTGTCTTGCTTTTATATAGGTACTGATACATTCCATATTGCCGAGCCTTCAAGCAGCAAATGAAGAATATGTATCTATTCTTCCTTTCTGTTTTCTATTTGCTATTGAAAGCCACTGGCACCAAAGAGGTTATATTTGGTCATAATAATTTCACAGAATATCAAGTGGGCAACATGAACCTGATTCTCTCTGTCCCACACGGTGGGTCAATGGAACCCAAAGACATCCCTGACCGAGAGGCTGCCTGTTGGGATGCAAAGACATCCTCTTGTGTTTTCTCTCATGCATGTCCGCTTGGAAGCTTTCAAGATAATAAGAAATGCAAAGTGTCTACCAACCAAGACAGGTATACTATAGAGGTGGCTCAGGCTCTTGCTGAAGAAATCAACAAAATTACTGATGGCTTCTTCCCACATATCATTATAAACCACCTACAAAGGTTCAAGATGGATGCTAATAGGGAAAAAGAAGTAGCCTCCTTTGGAATTCCACAAGCAGAACGGGCCTGGGAAGAGTATATGGGATTTTTGACCACTGCAAAATCACGGATGACAGGGGGCCTGATTCTGGATATCCATGGACAAGCACATCCTGAACAGTGGATAGAACTAGGTTACACACTTTCAAAAACTTCCCTTAACTCGGGCATCTTTTCTGCGTCATGTTCCTCAATTGGCCATCTGGCTAGTCAGCTAGTCAATGTGTCTTCTGAGACTTTGGTTGCAGGGAACAGAAGTTTGGGTAAATATATTGAAGAACAAAATAACACTTACGTTTGTGTGCCTTCACCATCCAATCCTAGCCCAAACAATGGGAGCTATTATAGCGGTGGATACATAACAAGGACGTTTGGTTCCCGTAGTTCTGGTACTGTTGATGCCATTCAGCTTGAACTACCCCAGTGGGTGAGGGCAGCTGAAGGACGTCCCGGATTTTGTAAAGCATTAGCAAGGGCTGTAATGAAATTCTGGCAAACTAACTACTGCAGCCAGTACAACCATGAATTTCTGCCATGCTGAAAGAGGGTGTCTTGTTAAGATATGTTTCCATAATACAGTAATGATCTGGGAAAACAGAACAACTGATACACCTGGAGCACCTCAGCCTGCAAAATAGTTGTGGATGCTGCTGGAATGAAAATAACCTGCAAAGGAATGCAGAGACATCGTCAGAGAGAAAATCCACAAGCTAATACCAACAAATCTGTTGACATAGCTTTGTACTAGATGCAGCATTGAAAAATCTGATTCAAAATGAGTGTATATTTTGAAATACCACATGCCTGGTGTGCTTTTCTATGCTTCATTTCTTTCCAGTAGCATCCTCTGTTCTCTAGCACCCAATAAACAACTATTCTTCTAATGAATTCTATGCGTGGCAGTGACATGCCTTAGTAGATTATCTGTTAAAAAAAATGAAGTGTCTTGCTTTTCTTGTGACATTTAAGACAGAGAATGGGATAATATCATTGTGTAAAATTTTGGGGCTGGGAGCAGTTTCCATTTGGTGTTTATAAAGCCTTAGGAACTCTTCAAGTAAACAGTAATGACACCCAGTCTAAAATACTTCAGCTTTTGTTAATTTAATGAAATATAAAAAAAAGTCTGAGAACATTATAGCACTGTAATTTTGCCACATCTTAAATAGCACAACAATAAGCAGTAACTGGATGACAGACTGCTAAAGATAACACACATATCATGCATTTTTGACAGTTTTCCTTACAGCATGGTTCCCTCCTGAGAGATGGTCCATTGATGTCATTAAGCATAGGATTAAATGTTTGATTGTTACTGGGATTAGTAGTGCATAATGGATGGGCTCTTCTGCACTGTGGAGAATATAGTAGCATGAATAGACATGGGTACAAATCAGCTTTTGGAAAACATGGAAATCAGCTTTTGGAAAACATTAATAAGGAAAACCAAAGGGACCAGGCAGCAAGACTGAAAAGAGGAAAATTCGAAAATTAAGAACCTATGAAATCACAGCAGTGCTAGAAGTTTGGTAAAAAGAAAAGAATGAGTCAGTTCTGAATAAATAGTCAGTTCTGAAAGAGTAAATAGTTAATAAACTGAAGTGGGATTTTGTGATTCTGTAATCTGTATATTGCAGCTACAGTTAAATAATTAGTTCTAAATAGGGACAGTACCAAAGGGAAAATCATCACAGAATGTTCGGGGTTGGAAGGGACCTCAAAAGATTATCTAGTCCCATCCCCCTGACAGAGCAGGATCACCTAGATTAGATCACACAGGACTGTATGCAGGTGGGTTTTGAATGTCTCCAGAGAAGGAGACTCCACAACCCTCCTGGGCAGCCTGTTCCAGTGCTCTGTCACCCTCACCATGAAAAAGTTTCTCCTTATGTCTACGTGGAACCTCCTATGTTCCAGCTTGCACCCGTTGCCCCTTGTCCTGTCATTGGACATCACTGAGAAAAGCCTGGCTCCATCCTCCTGACACTTGCCCTTTACTTATTTATAAACATTAATGAGGTCACCCCTCATTAATGTGAATGAATCTTACACAATTCTAAAACATAACACATAAGAGCATCAAAAGACAAGGGTAAGGAGCTCTCTGAACCTTAACTATTATTTTCAATAATCTTTGAAAAATAGGCAATTTTCAAGTAACTGGAAGAGAGCTGATGTAGCTGCCTTTCAAAGGCAAATAGGACTTGTGGAACTGCAGGGGTGTTACCTTTCATACACTAACTGCTAAAGCGTGGGGTGAATGAAGGGAACATAAATAGTAAATGGCAAACTACACTTTATCTGATGGTACTTGGTTTGTGAAACAGCTTGATTTTAGTTTTAATCACAAAGTTGATTAATGTGTTGGGTTGACCCTGGCAGACATTAAGCACCCACCCTGTTGCTTGCTTACTTCTCCCAGTGGGATGCAGGAGAGATCTGGAAGAGCAAAAGTGAGAAAACTTGTGCGTTGGGATAAAGACAGTTTAATAGGTGAAGCAAAACTGCATGTGCAAGCAGCAAAATAACAAATTCATCCACTAGTTACCATCACTAGGCAGATTTTTAGCTACTTCCTGGGAAGCAGGACATTATATGGTATGGAATCTCTCTGGTCAGTTCAGACCAGCTGTCCCAGCTGTGTCCCCTCCCAACTTCTTGTGTAACTACAGCTTACTCGCTGGCGGTGGGAAAAAACACCCTTGATATGCAGGTGTTGCTCAGCAATAGCCAAAGTGCTGGTGTGTTATCAACACTGTTTTAGTCACAAATCCAAAACAGCACCATACAGGCTTCTGTGAAGAAAATTCGGTTCATCCGAGACAGACACAGCAAAGCTGATCTTAGTATTTTTGAATTTACCCCCCACAACATATTTTGCTAAAAAAAAAAAAAAAGCAGTGTTATCCAAAAATCCATCATAGCCCTATAACAAGTTGAAGACAGGTAAATCATTGCAAGCCATTGAATATTTATCTCATCAGAAGACATTTTTCCAGGAAAACCAGCAGATCAAACAGTGTTCGTTACCAGTAGTATAGAAACCTCACTGTTTTCCCAAAAATAGTTGGTAATAATGGCTCTGGTTACATGAATTATCCTATACTCACTAAGGTGACATACTTGGCAAGGATTTGTACCTTTATCCAGACAAAGGACAATAGAATATGTATTCTGTGATGTGTCATGTTTTGACACTATCCTGCAATGCTGAAATGCCAGGAAGGTTTCAGGGAATCATACAGATAATTAACTGAATATAAGCTCAGCACACACTCTTCTGAACTGGAGGATAAGCATACTCTTTGAAAGCATAGGCAAGGAACTAACAGGTAGAAATAGCAGGAAATATTAACTTACAATTGCGTATCTGATGCTTATACAGTTTTGAGAGTAAAATGTAGTTCTGAGGCAGACACTTGGAAAAAAGATAACCACTGTTATGGAATGAGGTAAAAAGCCCACAGAAATCAGCCTTGTAGTAAGAGACTCACAAAGCACAAACTACAGTTAACTTTGCTATCAGGAGTAATTGGTTGGCTGACCCAGGCTGATAGAGCCTGGGTAAAGAAGAACATCATTTATGTTTTGCTTCTGCCTTCAGAGTTCACAGTGTGAGGTGTAATTTCTCTGTATCACACCTGAGTTTCTGGTTCACAGGAGCTTTTTTGGGGAACAGAAACAGAGGCCCTGGGGAGCACGTGCAGGGATACTGGATCCAGACCTGTGCAGAACCTATGGGAGTTGACAGGGAGTGTTAGTTCAGACTGAGTGCTACATTAGTGTAATGCACTGCTTACAGACCTGAGCTGGCTCCTGAAGCTGTCCCTCAGCTAAAATGCCCAGTAATCTGCTCCTTACTCCCAGCTCAGACAAGTTGACTGGATCATGGAGTGCAGACACTGACTTCTTTGATTAAGAATAATAATCTCTGAAAAGGATTTTTGATGTCTGATGAAGCTTAATCTTGCAGAAAAAAAGGCAGCATAATATCCAATATATGAAAGTCCAGACTGGACAATGGAGCAGAGAGGAAACCTGTGGTTTTGACATGGAGAATAACCAGCAGCAAATGTATACTAAGAACCCTAGGATGCTCCCTTCAACTGGAAACCAAAATCGTAACACAAGCAGGCATGTGGCCACAGAAGATAATTATAATGGGTTCTCTGCCTTGTGCCACTCAGAAGGTTAGACTGGACAATACAGCCAATCTCCTTTGACATCTTTCTGCCCAAGTGTAAAAACAATTTTATCCATTTCTGGTTATTGAAGTTCCTGCAGCATGTTCCCTAAGGAAGCAGGTATCAAATCAAAGATCTCGGGCAAGAGTGTTTTCTTTTACATAATATATACTACACCGGTCTTGGTTAATATCTATGCCTCAGCCCATAATGAATTCTTAGATATTGAGTGTGCTATCCACTGATTTCAACAGGAATGATTTTTACATAAGCCCAAGATCCCTTTCTCTTTTGCCATATGCTTTCCAAAGCAGAGGCAGCTTGTTATGTAGCACAGGATGAAAGATGCTCTTCAATATGATACTATTATTACCTGTGCAAGTTAAAGATTTGGATTTCCTATTTAGATGAAAATAGAAAATAAAGGAAAATCAAAGCAAAGCTTTCTGACATTACTGTGCCACAGAAGAATGGACAAACCCATGTATTGGTTTCTTAAATGTTACTGAAGAGATCAGTTTCCAAGATTTGCAGTTTCTCTTACAGTGCTATCCAATGGTTCAGTTTTAGGGTTCAGGGTCCAATCATAAAAAAGGGGAGAAGTTAAGTAGATTTTAAACTATTCCCACTTGGGATGTGCTAAGACTTTCAATTAACATAAAATCCACCAGAATGAGATTGTCATTAGCCTCTAATTAAGTAAACAACCACTGGCAACTCTGAAAAGGAAAACTCCTAAACTCCTAAAATATGAGGAGTAACTTTTAGAAATGCTGGACTTGTATACAACAGTTCAATGGAAGTTTATAGTGAATCACAATCATGCTAAAATAAAGCTATTATTAGTTTCACCATCATTACACTCTGAATCATACACTGACCTTCCTTTAAACACATCTACCATGCCCTAGGCTTGGTTTGTACTATATAATAAAAATGATGAAAGTAATTGGGGTCAATTGAGTTGATCTGTAGTGGGTTTTTCTTTATTGTTTTAAATCTGCATAGCTGAGACATAAATTGGTGTAACAAGGGATCAGAATTTTGTCCATAAACCTGAACTGGCAGGCAGTAAATGGATCAGGAGAGCTAATAAAAAAAAAAATGATCTAAACAGATTTTTCCCTAGTGTGACATGTTAGTGTGTTTCTAAAACAAAGCAGCATAAACAAAGAAGGAATCTGAGCTGCTGAAAATTAATTTTTTGGGTAAATGGCCATATCATTCTGTTAATAGTTCTGGTCAAGGAATCTCCTAAACAAAAATATTGGCATTAAAAGGTGTTAGAACAATAATTCGGAAGACTCGTCTACATAGCTGTAACAAAACAATTGCAAGGAGTTTTGCTTAGGGTTTTTTTTTTCTGTTTCTGTAATTATGTTTAATTAATATAAAGTTAGCTCAGCTTAAAATAGTGCAGAGTTAAATATGGAATGTTCTATGATGCTGTGACCTAAATCCAAGTATCTTTATTGAGGGTTGTTTGTCATTATTTGAATCTAGTTGTCAATCTTCATTCTGTCCTATCTCCACATGATTATCAAGGAAATCTAATGTTTCTGGAAGAAGACATTTGACTAGGATACTGTGGCATATGTATTCTACCTGTGGAATGTCTCATCAGCTCTTTGCCTATCCAAGGACACCAAAGCTCCTGAAACATGAGAGAAAATTAGAGCAGTACCTCTGGAATAACATTTCTTGTTCTTCAGATAAGTCTGTATGTCTATCAAAAGAAGAATTTTTGCAGAATTATGGCTCTGAATCTTTAAATAGTTAATCACAATAAGGTGCTTTTCTTTCTTAACCATTAAAAAGTGGAGTGAGATGGGGTTTTGTGTGAGCATCTTGTTATAATCATACACTGGATTTATGAAATTTTTTTCTCTTCATGACGGACTGGAACAGAAGATTTGATTTGTCTATGTTCTAATTAATAATAAAATGGATTTAAATATAATAGAAAAACCCAGAGAAAACAATTGAAATAAGGAACCTGCTAATGCACTTTCTTGAAGGCGGACACTATGTTTATTTGTCTCAACCCTCTTCTCCATTGAAACCAGTCTCTGTTGTCCATCCAGTGGGACTAGACATTTCAGGTTTGTTCCACTGAAGACCTTTAAAAAATAAATTGCAAAATTTTAAGAACTAATTAATGTACTCAGGTGAACAGACAACTTTGATATATTTTTTATCAGCACAGGCAAAAAAAAAAAAAAGTTGTTGTGCACATAGCTCATAGAAGAAATCTCATTTTATTGTAAATCCATTGCAGTGCCATTGGCTTCAGTGTAGTTGTTTCTAACTTGCCAAGGCACAAGACCCCCTGTATTTTATTGTCTTCTTCTGGAACAAAATGAAACGGATTTCTGAGGCACATTAAAGGTCAGAAGAATAGCATATGTGCCAGCTACTTGAATATTGTGCTCCCAAGTTTTCTGTTTCTGAGATACTCTGTAATGCTGCATATGCAAGCATTAATTCATAATATATTTGACTGCAGAGTACCCTATTCATCCCACCTACCTAGCCCTCTAGATGTTAGGAGTCTCATCCAAGCTAATTCTCTAGGTACCATCTATAGAAAGCATGCCTTCTAGGGGCGATTGTTTCCATTTTGTGACAGGCAGGGTAGACAAGGCTGTGAACATTCTGGTCTTTCTCCATAGAAAGAACAATCCAGGAAGCCTTGCCAAACAGCTTGCAAAAAATCAAATCAATAGTACCCATAAAACACTATTAACTTACAATAGCCAAAGCTTTTTGCAGTTAAGAATCAATAGCACTTGGTCTGGCTAAAAGAGTCGAGTCTGAGCAAAAACTTAATGATATGAGGTTGAAATAGGAGAAGTAAAAGTCTGGAATACTCACTTTGCAGCATGCTCTCTTCAACTGACTTTTGAAGCTTCCACCAAATGAAGAATGGAGTTGGATAGGTAGCAACACAAACCATGGTAAAAAATTAAGTTGAGAAGCAGACAGTTAAAAATAGAATGTATGTCTGTGATTGTAATAATTTACTAGTGCTAATGGCTTCTGCTGTATGAATGCTACTGCAAAAGGTAGAAAACACTTGTCCTTACCTCATATATAGGAAGAGACCCAAATACTGCACCAGCTTCTCTGCTTCCAGACTCAAATCTTTCCAAAGGCTGTCTATGGATCTGACCAAGGGAAGTCAAAGTCAGTGTATTACTAGCTGAAGACAAAAGGTAATGGAGACATTATTGCTGTTACTGAATTGCATAGTGACATTCATGTTACCTGAAGACATAGATATCATTACTATGTAGAGAGATTATGGTTTATGCACAGGTTTTATTTATACCGTGTAAAGGCTGACTTGAATGTTTTGGTTTCTTTTCATTTAGGAGGGGATCATTCTGCTGTAGAAAATGCACAGCCAGCAAAATTCCAGCTTCCCAAGGGACACCAAATCAAGAGTTAACAGCAAAATGCTGCTTATTACATAAGTTAGTTTTAAACACTTGCTTCTCTCATCTGTTAGCATCTTGGATAAGCTCAGTAAAAGAATTGTTTTTGGGGTGCTTCTCAGGTTTGGTGGATGCATGCTATCAGAGAACAGTGAAAGTCTAGCCAAGGGGTAATGGTATAAGAACTCCTTCCCATATGATAGCTTCATCACAGGGCTGTCAGTCTGGCTATCATTCTGTTTGGCTTTGGAAATCACAAACACTTCAGGATCCAGCTGGGATAGTTGCAGGTGAACAAGGTATTTCATTAACTTTTGAAAGCTTTGAATTTATGACATTACCTCAGGTACCTTGGCAGTTCATCCACACTCACATGAATGCTGAGACTTACCTATGTACTGTACTCATGGACAGTGGAGGGAATGAAGTTGTCTTTACATGATATAGCTGTGATTTCACCCTAGGAAGCCAATTTATGGTCCTCCATAAAGGAAGAAAATGCAATTACAGTTTGAAATACAGCAAAGAACTCTTGTTTTCATCAAATTTGAAAAAAATAGTTTAATTTGAAATGATACATTATACGGAGATTTTCTACTTACATTTTTTCATGGTCTTACCAGTACTACTCAGTACACTCAGTAATATGATAGATTAAAAGATACCAGATCTTCAACAGTGTAAAACTATCCTAAATGAATCTCTTCCAATGTCTGTCAATTCTAAGCATTACTCATGTGCATTAATTACTAGGCATTACCCATTTAGAAAGACAGGACATCTGAATTAGGGTGAGTTAATAATATACTCTAGGTATATGCACAGCCATTGAATAGCACGCCTCTAGTCTGACATACCTCTAGTGCAAACAGAAGTCCACTGGCTTGTTCTGCTCTATGGCAAATGATAGGAAATCAAACCTTTTTCTCATCAAAAGCTCAATCAGAAGGGGACTCCAGTGCTAACATGCATCAAGGATCTACTGCTATGAGGCATCCAGTGAGTCCTTTTTGTGAATGACTGGGTAAAACCCAAAGCAGAGCCCACCCCCTCTGACTTGTTCACAATGTACACAACCACCGACTTTGCTACATTACTTTGTAGTGCATGCTCCTACTGCTCAAAAATAGCTGCACCAGCTTCCCTGTGATTAAAACACAGGCTGCTCTGGACACTGTGAAGCACCTGTGACTTAAGGGAGGTCACCAACTTGTTTTTCCCTTGAGGTGAAATGACTGAATACCTCAAAACTGCATGCTAGACTACCATTGCTTAGCAGCAAGAAATCCATGAGCTTCAAAGCACCCAGATGAGATGAGAGCCCATCTTGTACCCTTGGTGTCCCAGTCAACAAGGACAAGTGAGAAAGGAAGAACTGGGTATAAAGACAGGGCAATAAACAGTGGAGAGGTGTGTTCCACTCACTATGTCATCCTTTCACCCAGGGTACATGGAGAAAAGTATCTAGTCATACGGAATAATGTTGTCTTTTACTGACTACTGTTTGGACCTTGTCTGGCTGCATTAGAATGTCAGATTGCAGTACAGAGGAGACCCTCAGTACCACAAATTTTAGGAGATGATGTTAAGAGTTCATACCGCTTAACTGCTGACAACCACTAATCTTCGGGGAAGAATGGTCAAAAAGGTGTTAATGGAAGCGTTTTTGGTAACTGGCCATAGGATATGTATCTTTTTTCCTTTTCTACTACAACTGCAGGAGAAGTTTTTTCTGTTCCCATGACTTTTAAGGGCTTTTAAGGTAAAGATGGAGGAGCTCCACCATTATTCATTTAGAGTTGTAGAAAGTATTCATAATGATATCTAAACTAACTCAGAACTCTCCTGGTTTCTGATTGTATAGGAATCCTTAAAGACCCATTGTATATAACCAGGAATTCAGTGTTCTAGTATTTTCACACTTCCTTCAGGTAAACTTGAAGATATTTAGGATAAACTTGAAGATATTTAGGATTTCTATTGGAGCATGTGAAAATTCTAGGTTTTTTTACAGCTGTTCAAGCAAGAGAATCAGTTTATTCTACCTTCTAAACTGGAATTTGGAAGTATGAAACAAAGAGAATGAAAACCAGAGAGGTTTCTTTGATCTCTCTGTTTATGCATTTTTGTTCTAGCTTGTGCATTGCATGTAAAGGATATTTAGGGTTATTTATGGATAACTTCTAAATGAGAAAGGCAATTGCATTCCTGTATGTCGCACAGAACAGAAAGAAATTAGTCATATATATTAGATACCTTTGGAGAAGTCAGAGCTTTGAAAAACTTCAAATCCTGAATTATGTCTGCATGGTTAGGCTTTTTCAAAACTGAAGGGGATCTGGTCAGTGACTTCCACCTGCACACATATGACTCCTATCAAAATGCCAATTTTTAATGTAATGTTCTTAGCTGGCTCCAAAATTACATTATTTTTAAGTAGAAATTATTCCATATATCTTCAAAATATAATTTATGTTAGGACCTTCATAGGTGTCATGAAGTATGACTAACGCTTCGTCAATACAGATGCTGGCTTGTCATCTTTCCAAATCTGGAAATGCTAATATAAAACCCACTAGTTACCACAGCTAGGGACTGTATGTTAATGGATTTTCAGCATTTCTGTCAGTTCTGACTAGCATTCCTGTATGCCACTTTCACAACAAAGAGAAGGTTTTCTCTTTTTATGTATCTGGTTTCCAAAGTTAATCACAAGAAGAAATGATCTAGAGTGTCTGTTAGTGTAGATTAATACACTTTCATTTATCATCAGAAAAATCAAGTCAGATCATGAAAGCTAAGGAATTACAAGCCATAGAGAGAAACTGAGACTGTTCTTCTATATGGATCTATCTACCTGCTGACATTTTTCAACCTGAGCTTCTTGTTTAAACTGTAAGCACCTATGCTATTCAGCTGGTTTTGTACCTTTTCAGCTATATGAACATTTGGGAAATAGCTGTTAATAGCATTTATAACTTGATTTGTTAATTGAAGTTTTAAAATATTCTCTTAATGACTTACACAATAGCTATCCAATAAGCAAATTGTAGTAGCATCATGAAGATAACTGACTTGACCTAAAAGAAGCTATTGTATCCTGTAAAGAACAAAGTCTAGCATCCATAGCTAACACAACATTTTGGATGACAGTTGGCTAGCTATCCATTACATTATTTAGTACAATTAATCCAGAAGAATCAAGTTACTCTTGAGGTGACAACACAGACTATCAAGAATGATAACACTGCAACATCCTTTTGCGCAGCATGTGGCTGGTTGTTTTGGGTTTTTTTCAGTTCTCTGCACAGTTAATCAGGCTTCCTGCCTGTTTAATGTGTTTTCAATGTATGATAGCCATTCTACTTTACTGAAATATTCGAAGAATCCTCAAAAAGTAGTCACAGTTTGACACAGAGATGTCATTTATGGAAAGTGTCTTTAAGGCTAGCTCTTTTAATTAGACTATCTTTGATTCCAAAGGTTTCAAGCTAGCTGCTGACTATTCAAGAAGACTATAGTTGCAAAGTGCTTTGGTTAAAAGGCAGCATAGGAATGCACATGGTGTATGAAACATTACCTCTAAATCCTACATGACTTTATAAGCCCTGAAGGAATTATTCTGAGATTTGGACTGCTTTGTTACTAAAGGCACCATGCTTATTGCCTCTGAAGATTCCTTCTTCAGGATTTATGTTCATTTGGTCAACCCACTAATGAACCAGGTTGCTCCAAGACTAGTAATATGACTTAAGCTAGAGGGCCAAGTCTCCCTGGCTTGACTTGTAACTAACCTGCATCTCTTGAGAACTCTACCTGGAAGGGGAGAGGTCCAACACTGCTACTGAACACACATTTATGCCAGTGTCAGAACGTCATGATCAGAGGTATTATGTGAATGTATTCATAGCATCCCAGCAGACTTAAGAAGACCATTTTTTAAACAGAAAGATTAAATGGGGTTTATTCATATAGAAAGATCTGGGTTTGGGTTGAAATTATTCACATTAAGCTTTCAATAATTTTTTGTGATCCCAGAAGTATATCACCTTGTGGAACTGGAAACAGGTAGCTAACATGAACAGTGTACAAAACATACAGACTCTAGGCTAAACGCTGAGATAATTATCTAGTCATCACTATTACTGAATTAAAATCCTGAACATCACCTAATCCTGACTGTCACCTAGCCATAAAAATTAAGAAATTTATCCATGCTGTGCAAAAAGATATTTAGAAAATTCCTTCTTTAAAAACTCATAGGAAATACTAATATTTTTTCTGACCTTCAGGTGAAAGGTATATTTAGAAGTATACTTTAAGAACACCTCCCCCAATCATACATGTATATTAATGTATGAGATCTTACTTGTCCCTGTCCAACATGAGAGGATATTTAAACTTCTTCTTTTCCATATGCTTGCTTTCCTCCTTAATTATAATAGGAAAGTTATTAACATCACAAGGCAAAATCAACTGACTGATATGTGATAATTCAAACTTCCTGGGTTGTCCGAAGTAGCCAAGATAGTATCCATTCACAGCATGCCAGAGCCTACAGACATAGCAGAATTGGTGACCAAGGATAGAAAGGAAAAATGGATACTTTTAGAAGTGAAACAAAAGTGAGAAAATATCAGTGTACATTATCAAGTTCTCAGCACTGTTCTAGAGTTCAGTATGCTAGCTATAAAAAAAATAGATTAAAAATCAATGAGATTGAAGTTCACTGTTTATAATGTAAGGAATTATATATTATAAATATATATTATAATGTAAGAGTAAAAAAAATCTCAGAAGGATGTAAAAAGCAAAAACAAGGAAAGAGTTCATCCTTATAATTATGAAGCTGAGGAGTAAAGACACCAATGTCCTGAATCGCTCCTACAGTAAAGTGCTGCCATGGGAGGACAATCTATGCAGAATTTTCTAGCCTATATACAAGTCCAGCAAGAAGAGAAACTTTGGAGACAGTTCAACTGATTTGCCATAGCATTGAGAAGTATTAGTCATTTTTGTACCTGACTGAACCATCAATAGATGCTGTCACTACCATATTTTTCTCCTCTTCATGAAATAAGTCAACCACTTCAGTAGAGTGTGCCCTCCAGCAGAGCTCCTCCTTTATCTGCTGAGGGAAAAGAGCAACATAACCACATTTCAGGCAGTTCTGCATGCCACCAAGGTTGCTGGCTTAGTGGATTTATCATCATGGTTTTCTGAAAATTAAAAGAGGTGAAAAAGTAATCCCTCCATGAAACACCTTGCAAATGGCATATGGTAGAAACACCAGTCAGGGGATATGGATAAATTAACTCTTAATATAGCCTCTTTGAACACAGTGGAATAATGATAACAACATTTTACTTCTCTTTTTTTCTTGCTTTTTTTTACAGCATCAAGTTATTATTTCAAGCAAAAGACATGACCTTTATGTGAAGGAAACATTTTTCATCCCCACAGAGCTCTGAATCCATTTCTCTGTCTTATCTTGATATACCGTTTAAGTTCAGGAAATCTGACAGATTTTTCCTTACATTTTTACCACTTTGTGGATCTTCTAAGAATGAGGCAATGCTCCAGCACATAATATGTCCCTCTGATTAAGAAAGGAAAAAGCAAAACATCAATAAATTCCATTAGTGTTACACATTCACTTTCTACTACCATTTGATCTTGGCAAACACTAAGCAGAATGAAGTAGAGATTACAGGTCAGTGAAAGTTATTTTAAGGTGAATGTCACTAGCTCATTGTCAAGCACACAGTAAAAAATAATGAACTATCTATTAATATGCAAAGAAATATATACACTCTCTGTGAGTAATGTGTCATTAACTGAAATGGAAAGAATGTAAAGTTTTTTCTGTAAATGACATGAATAAAAAGTAACAGTCATCTTGTCAGGACAGTTGTCTATTGCACAAACCAGGTATAAGAGCTTCCTAGGGATTGAAATGGTTTTCAGTCCTGGTAAAACAGACAAAATTTGATTAAATGCATACGTAATGAAAGCTTAATGTTTTTCAACCTTCTAGTGCTCCTGTGTGAAGCTGGAATCAAAGAACCTTTTCCCTTATGACCTACAACTGCTCAGTCTCCTGCATAGGATCCCTCTTGCCTGATGAAGTTGCCTTTTTTCTTCAGTTTCTACTACTAGACCATATTTCTGCTACAGGCTTTTGTACAATTCTAACTTTCATACTGGTCACATCTGTTTTTTAGGACTGTACAACTGCAAGCAAGAAAGGAGACTGCCAGAGAAGTTGATGTTTTCCTAACAAAAAAAGAATCGGTAATGGGAACAAGAAATTGATAGTAGCACTGCAGATAAAAGAGAAGGGTGGAGAAAGCATGAAAAGCAAACACACGGTGGCACAAAAGGACAAAGGGAGAGAGCATCAGATGAATAGGTAATAGGGTGGATACTTTTCCACAACTAATTAAAATCCTGTTCAGTGCATGCTACCTTGCTGAACTCATTTACTGATTTGAATCAATGGGGAATGGAAACTCCTCTTGATTTTCAGCACTGGTGTCAAGCTACTGCTCTGTTTTGAAACAAACTTAAAAACCCACAACTTTCTCCATCCAAATTCTAACAGCACAGGAGCAGGAAGCTGTCAGGAAACTAACAGGTATTTTAGAAGAAATGAGACACATTAAAGGACAAAAAATTTGCATGACAGATGCAGAAGAGGAAAATTTCCAGAGTTATTCTAAAGGTTTGGAGAAGAATCAGACAGCAGATACTCTTGGACTTTCTGCCAAATGAAAGCCAGATTTAGTGTGAAATTAGAAGTCTAACAATGAGCTGCTAGCACAGACCACAAGTGCCTTCCTTCTTTGTATAGCAGCATACTTCTGAAGCCATTACTGTGCACTCCACATCAGTGTCTGAATCATGGCTCTTGGTACAGCCATAACTGCAGATTTTTATTTACTTTTGGTACCATGGATGTGAAATTTTTGCTTCTTATGAGAAAATACCTTTTTCAATTATGTAATTATAGCTTTGATGGAGAAAGTCTGGCAGTATTTGGACCTTCATTTCCACATTTCTGGTACATTCACAGCATGATATTTTGTGGTCCTATAGACTGTCCTGAACAGAATGACTAACATGTTTACTCACCCTTACTGCCCGCCAAAAGCATTTTAGTGGAGATGTCTGTACATAATGCTGTCAGAGGAACTGACGGATATATTGAAAGTGGCAAAATTTCTTTCACTGTTTCCCTAAAATAATTAAACAAATAAACACATATTTCTCTTTATAATACCAATATGAAAATAAAATAATCAATGCATCAGAAGTTGAGTGCCAATTATTTAAAATCATGTTTCTTCATTTCCCACTTGCCATTACTGCTACACTTATTAAATCAGAAATTGTGTAAGTTCAAGAAACTATTAACTAAGAAATGCAATAAAGTATCTGCTTCTGCAATTTCTAGTTAAAAAGCATGTTTCCAAAGATTAGTAGAATTATCTTCTCAATGGTCCAGTTGCATCTGAAAGACAGTCAGATAGGTACCTGAATACTCCATAGGCAGATATGGCCATTTTCATGAGCAGAAGCCAGTAGTGGTGAGCATCCTACTACAGCTTTGGATAACTGCACATTCATCTTCAAGTATTGAGTATTCTTATACCTAGTTTTGTCTTCTGCTTTGAAACACAAATAATCATACATTTTATCAACAATTTTTAACACTGCTTTTGAATGCACAGATAATACAGAAAACTAGAAAAAAAAGTAAATTAAAAATCAAGTTCATCATCAAGATGTCATTACTCTGAAAAGATTACAGCTATGGATAAAAGACAACTGAAAAGAGTTTAGAACAATATTCATGATCTTATCTAAACCAGCCAGAACTATTGATCCATTATGTGGAATAACTTTATTTAGAGCAGAGAAACAGATTTTACATAAACTGCAAGCACCAGTGAGAGTGGAGGAGGAGTCCAATACAGGGGTCGTGAGGACAGCTGACAGGCAGTTCTGGAGCCTCTGCTTGAGGCTTCTGGAGAGTACTATAAATTCAGCAATAAGGCAAAGTTTAACTACTAAATGACACAAAAATTATGGAATCATAGATTTCTATACTCACTTTTCCAGTTCAAAACTTGATAAATGCAAGGTCATGGTCACAGAGAACCTTTTTCGAGTTCCTGTTGTGACTTCCCCGGAGCTGGAGATGTTAGGGCATCCCATGAAGGGGGATCAGACATTCAGTGGATGCAGGACCTAACATGAATGTCTATTTGATTGGGCAGCTATAAGGCTTAGGAATATTCTATTTTCAGGGCAAGTTTTCTTTGAAAAATAAACTCAGCTTAAATCCACATTTCAAATGATCAAATTTCTTCATTTTGGGAAAGTCTGCTTTCCAGAAGAGCATGTCTAAAGGATTCAGAAGAATCTAATGGATTTGCTTCTTGAAAATTCCCTGACTCCATTTGCAGACCTTTAACTCTTAAGCACTTAACTCTCTTGTTTAGGATATAAACTATAGGGAAGAATTTTTCTTCTAAAATTTCATCTCCTTTTGAAGATTTTGTCTGTGAAGTCATTTACTCATACTTGACTCAAGCTGGCTCTTGCTATAACATTTCAGTAATCCATTGCTTGATATTTATGTGGAAGACAAGTGTGTATAGTTGACTGCAAGGACTTAAGTATCATGTCTGTTTAGAAAAGACAGCAATTAAACCCTTGCATGTCCTGCATCCCAACCTGGCTTTTGGGAAATAACTGCAAATCAGGAGGGAGCAGAAGACCTTAAGGTTTGTCATCCATATACTAATGATATGCCAATTATTCTAAACACCGTGTGCCAGACAAATGGACAAAATCAGTTTCTGTGGTAATCTGGGCAGAATTCATGGATCAACAACAAAGAATTAAAAACATTCTTCTATACCTGCTGTTATTTGAGTATTAATTTCATCACTTTCTATGTTTTCCTAAAATCAAGGAATAAAATGTAGCAGAATTAGAAAATGGAACTTGTGTGTAACTACAGAACACTTCTCTAGTTGAAATCATTTTAAGAATTATATATATATATATATTTTTTTTTTTTCTTTGATTGTATGATTCAAGTATTCCCCCAGTTTCCATTCAGTTTGGGACAGCACTGAGTGAAAATTGGAAACATTTCATCTGAAGAGAATCAAAATCATAGATGAATAAATCACAAATGAAATGAATTGCAATTTAGAAACATGCTAAATAATTTTGGCTGAATGGCATTCATTTCTTAGAACAAAGTCAATCACTTACAGTCATGTGAATGTCTCTTACTTAGGGAGTTTAATTCAGAATATGCATACAGTCTTGCTACTGCCTTGAGCAAAGATGAATAAAGTTCATAAATAGCAAGAATGTTTGTTCTCATCTGAATCATCAGTATGAGAATTGTAACAGTCGTTCATTTGTGCCTTATTATAGGGGCTTCTGAGGATCCCCAAGGCTGATGGTAATCATTATACTGGTCTCAAAAATTGCCAAGTCAAATAAAGTAACAAAAACTATGCAGCAATGAGTGTTTGAGGTATCTTAGAAGAGGACAAGCCATTTCTATCGCATCCTAACTTCTGATCTGTAAGGCTTGATGTGTTGCGCTTTTGGGCATCTTTTTAAGAGATGTCATTTTGATATTCTAACAACTATAGCACAAGATATTGAATAATTTAAATTGTGGATGACAGTTACATCCATGTCTACTTGTAAATCTAAGCAAGTGCCATGCTCTGCTGAAAAAACAATGATGGAAAGAATTGGAGAGGTAGCAGGATTTTCCTCTTTTTGCTTACTTGCTATTTCTTGCTCTGCAGATATGACATAAAAAAAAAAAGTGTCACAAAAATTATAATGCTATCCTTAGCAAAAATATACAGATCGAGACACTGACATCTTGATGGTAAATTAAAAAAAAAAAAAAAATTATACTGTCATGTCAAACAATGTATCCAAGAAAGTGTGTCTGAAATGTAGATGTGGCTCCAAGTACTTCATGAAGGTAAAATTACCTTCCTCTTTGAGTTCTTCTATACCTCCATTTGAAAGTCAGAATTGCTGGTGATAAGCATCTGACAAATACTTTGACAGTCAGCTACTCAATGTATCCCAGAGACAGCTGCCTGACAGATTGTATTCTGAATCCCCCACCTCATTCAGCTTAGGTGAACAAACTTAATTTCTTTATAATTCTTGATATTTAATTTTGTGCATGGCTTTATGCAGGGATTTTAGTAAGATAGGGATTTCAAACCAGAAATTTGTTTTGAATGCTACCAAATCCAGGAAGCTACTGTACCTACCTTATGTGGGTAGAGAGAACTGCTCTTGTGCTCTGGAATGGCACTGTTATCACTGCCCACATTAGCAACAGTAGAGGGTGGGGAACTAATTGTCCTGTATGAAAGAAATTATTGGAGATCACTGACATTCTTGAAGATACTGTTTGCTATTTGGACATCAACATCATGCAGTGTAATAAAGCATAATAAAATAGTGCCAGAATTAATTAGACTAAGGGTTGTTGGTGTTTTAGAAATTTATCCAAGTAATTAGGCAATATTTTCATACTATACAGACAACCTCTTCTGTCAGGAGTTTTGAGCAAATTAAAGCCATGGTAAATAAAAATTAGCACTGGTGTTTATCCTCAAGAAGTGAAGGGAAAAATATTCAGTGCATGCCAATGGCTTGCTTCCTTCCATTTTACACAGTGCTTTGCTCTGCAAACACTTTTCAAGTAGTTATAGAAATGCATTTCAATTTGCTAAGAAAATTCTCAGCTAATTTCAATTTGCTAAGAAAATTCTGTGGAAGAAACTCAGGAAAAAAAAATGTGGATATGGTCTTCAGTGTTTGCATTTGAGACAAGAAAAGTTCTGACTTTGCTAATGAGACATTCTTGCCACATAACTTACACCAATATCACAGCTGCTCTGTTTTTGACAAGAGTATCTGAATAACTGGGATAATGTAAAACCCATATAGAAAGTATGCGTAGTCCACTTAAATTTGGACTGGTGGCCATGATTTTGTAATGTTTTATTGCTTGATCTTACAAACTTGCTGGCATTCTTAACACTGTGTGTGTATGATCACAGTCAAGTTCATCCAGATACGTTCTCAGTACATAGAAAACATCCTAAGCCTGTATGATTTAAAGCCATTGTAGGATCCTCCTGCTTAAGCATAACCAGAATTTTTTCTTAATTTATTAAAAAAAAAAAAAAATCTATTTGTGAATTGTAATCACCAGATTTTAAATTTAGTTAGGATTTCTCAAACTAATTACTAAGTTATAATGTCAAAAAGCAAATTTATGTTCAATTATGTGGCACTGCTATATTTAGTGGTGTAGTAAATGCATAAGCTACTTGAAGGTTTTAAAGCAACGTAAGACCATAAACCATCTTTATGATTCAGGAAAGCAAAAATGCTGCCTGATTGCTTAAGGCTTTAAAGATGTCGAAGTATATAAAGCAGACTGAATCCTTGTGGCTACCACTGCCTTTGCATGTCCACTGGAAGACAAGAACTTCTGATGTTATGTACGGGTTCAATGCCTTTCTCTCAAAATGAGCATATTTAGCTAAAATTCTGTTTTCCATCCAACTGCCAACATATGCCTGCTTCTAGTTTGTTTTAAGATGAAACCTGAGTCTATACATTTCAATGAGCTTGCCTCTCTCTTTGTCTGCTGAATCTAATAGTATGGGGATTGTATCTGGTTCGAATAAAGAAAAAGCCTGCTGACGAAGTTATCTCACAGAGATAAGAAGACTCAAAGAAGGTACAATATAGAGGAAGATTGATACCTGACAAAAGCTGATTTCTGCTGAATTGTTCAACAGAATTGAGACTCATGAAGTCATGTAAAAGACAAATAAATAGCTTAGTGGAGTGGCAAAAACAAGAACCTATAACATGGATTGATAAGCATTACAAAGGTTCTAAACTCTGAACTTGAATTGATTAAATACAAAGAAAATCTCAATTTAAATTAGCTATCTTGGACAAACATCACATCAGTTTACTACAACAAAATTCCAAATGACTGCACTTGTACTGCGGGAAGATAAAATGCACACGGTTACCTGGAAGAGAAAGCACTATGTACAAGGAACAACATGGCATTGACTCCAGATGCTTAAGGAACTGAAGTCTGTCTGTCTCCATTCATTTTACACCTGAAAATAAAGATGTTTGTACAGGATGTGTCAGATAGGCATGTATTGTTCCAAGAAAAAGCTGCATACTTTCTTTGTAATCTAAAAAACTAAACATTTTGCAGAATGCATGTCACCTAAAAGTTTTAGACACAGTTTTTCCAGAATCACTAAATCAGTTATGATGGATTAATGTCTGTGAAGAGTAGGTACAGAATGCTAGGAAAAAAACAGTAACTTTAAGGAATGGTGAACATTTCATTCAGCCACGTGTTTTCTTGAAAATTAGTATTAAAGAGAAAAGTAAAGTAACATGTTGAAGTTAACTAGCTAAGCTAGTGTTAGAAAAACACCTTGTTCCTGGCATTCAAACCAGTCATGTGAACCCTGGGTAAAATACTCTATCTTCTAAAGTATTGACTTTCCTGTGTTCCATGCATCCACACAAATTGGCTCCCTCATATACAGTGAGGGAAAAGCAAAGGAAGAGAGAGAGCTAGAACTGCAGTTAAGTTTCAATTATTTCCTGTGGTACAGAAAAGCTCAGATCACTTTCTCACAAACATGCCAATTTTACACATGAAGGAACTGTGCAACTACTGTATAGGTTTGCTAAGTACAGACATTGTATGATCTTAAAAGGCATGTGTTCTGTTCCATCACCAGCACAGAAATACTGCCATGCTGCTCCACTCAGTCTAACCATATGTTTTGTCATTGTTCCCTTTTCTCATGGAGCAGCTTAATCCACGTGAGAATATCTGGAACCACTTTTTGTCACTTTCGGTAAATGATTTTAACTTGAAATTTCTCCTTGTTGAATGTGACTTCTAGTTTTCTAGGTATAGATAATGAGACTGGCACTGATAATGTAGAACATCTACCATTATCATCTAAAGTAGCATTATTTTCAGATGTCTACCCAAACACAAAACTTCCAAAACAAGGATGTTTCTACAGCTCAGTAGTAGCCTCTATTCAATGACTCACATAGTGAGTGTTTCCTTCAGTGTCAGTGCTGAGTTATGTTAAAACACTTTTCTTAATTACATCATCACTTCTCCAAATGACTCTCTCTCTTGATCACTTCTGCAACATCAGGATTAGCTGGCAAAGCAATTTGAAGTGGAAGGAAAGTGGGGCCGCTTAAATCACTACTTTAACTTGTCTGTGACCCTTTGCAGTAGGGTATCTTAGAATTTGCGTATGCCATTTGAAAAGTTTGTATGAAATACTGGAGATCAAAATGTCCCCATGAAAAGCAGTACTTAGAGGCATCTCACAAACGCAGATGCAAAATTCCTCAAAATTATTGCACCATTTGCACTTCCTGTAGCTATCAAACTGCACCCTTCTACTTTTAAAACATCAAAACACTTAATTTCCACAGAAGGTAGAAAATTCTACAATGACAATTACAATAAAATAAAATAAAATAAAAAAAGAGTAGGAGCAATGTAGAGAGTGAAGTAATTTAACTGTTAATTTAACAAGATGCCTAAACTGACAACTGCATATTGAATGCTATTCTAATACTATTGTATTTGATCTATACAGAAGCATCAGAAGGAAGCAGGGAGTGATAATACTGGGACACTCCATGCTGCAGAGGACAGGCGTCTCCATCTGCCAACCTGACCTGCTATCTATGGCACATCTATGGCAATTAGAGCATGTAAATGTAGCTGTTAAGAACTGAAGATTAATCAGAAGTAGGTATCTGTGAAGATACTTTCATCAGGTTAAAGGAAAAGTCACTGAACAGAGATATAATAACCTTTCCATAAAATCAACAGATCTGTTACAGAGTTAGTGAAATTATACAAAATAAAACTTAAGTCTTGTGGACTATTCAAGTTAAATTTGTCAACAAGTGAAATATAAATTCAACATATTATTTTACCAATGCAATAAGAAGAGAAAATGGAATCACTTTACCACCCAGTTTGACCTTTATGTGCCTTTATTACTGAAGTTAAGTCTAGAAATAGTAATGAAGAGCATTTCATTACTAGAAGAATTTATACAGGAGCCTCTTACTATTTTGTACAGGAATGTGAAATATATGTTTAGAGCAGCTGCTTAATCATGACAACAAGCATGAAATGGATTAGGCAGATACAGCCCTTAGAAACAATCACTTTCTTACATTATTTTTTTTAGACATTCAGTGTATTGAAAAGTTTGACATAGTTATTTGGTTCTTATCCTGTTGCTAAAACATTAAATCCTTGAGAGCACAGAAAACTTATTACTTTCTAATTTTCTGTAACCAAAGGGAAACTTTGAAGTGTTCCTCACCTCTGTATCATTCCCGGGAGAACTGTGTCAGATAGCAGCTGAATATCCGGGAAAAGATCACGTGTTTGTAAGGCATCAGGCTTCAGAGACAGACATACAACTGGATTCCTTTGTGGGAACACCACTGCCTCAGGAAGCACCCATGTGACATATAGATATGTTTGAATTGAGTTACCCTATTAAAATAAATGACTTAATGACAGAGGAAGAAAATTGTTTCTCTAATAATAAGAAAATTATCAGCAAATGTGTGTCAAAAGCTTGTTTTCTGTGCCATCTACAAAAAAATGTTACAGGTATCACTTAGCTCCAGTTCACTTTATATCACCTACTGCTATATTAGAAGCTGTCCCACTGTGGATTTCAGAACTTTTGATTTTATTCAGCTTAACTACCCCCATAAAGTAAATTGTCTCTTCAGTTATCACTGCTTATTTTATTAACATTGCTAGTCTATAGTTCATATCTACCATGCCAGTAAAATTGGTGATTGTTCCAACTGTGGGAAAAAGCCACAGTTCAGCCATGGCCCCAAGTCACTGATTCCTCCCCACTATGCCTACAGGTTACTGGAAGTTACCTTGATAGTTTTTCTAACTATAACAAATTCACTTCAGTATCTAGTGGCTGCTTTAATATTTCTGTCCATTTTGGGAAGTGTTACTGAATTTGCTCCTTAGATTTTCTACTATTTTCACAGATGTCTTGAAGTCCAGAAAGATTTACTAAAAACTTATGATATTAAGCGTATCAAATAGGAAATACCTTGGAGGAAGGACTAATAATTGAGAGATCTATAGTAGATTCCAGCAAAGGATAAACTGGTTTTGGGGTGCTAAGCAAGTTTACCTTGCTAACTACTATATTCAGGGCTTCTTGAAAAGTTAATAACAAACTGTATTTCTCATTGTCACTGAAAGATTCATATAAAAAAGTAGTTACGTAATTATGTGAAACAGTATTAATATACTTCAATTCATAAAGACTTGGAGGAGATTCAACTCTTCACCAACCTGTTTGTCAAGTGAGACATTTAAAATGAATGAATGATCAGACAATTTCAGGAGAATTATTCTGTCCCAAGGAAAACATTCAAATTTGAGGGAGAAAATTCTACAGAAACACAGTTTGTCTGAGAAATGAAACTACAATTATCATGAGCTCCAAATGCATACGGTTAATTTTAGATGAAGAGAACACAGAGTAGACTCTCAAAATAAAGCCAAGCAAGTCAGTCTGATTTATTACTGTCTTGTTTCTTTGTACAAGTTCTTAAGAAGTTACTGTCTTAATCCAGTAATTTTAGACATTAAAAAAAAAAAAACCTTTAGCCAAAATTTCCTCTGATATTGAGGATTTTGCAGGATAATACTAAAATCACCTACTCTGCATAGAAGGAAAATATACCAAGAGGGATACTAGGCTATGGTTGAAGAGCTTCAAAGTGACCTAAGAGTATAGGCCTGGGGCCTCTGGAATTAGTGGAACTGAATCCTGAGTCATAGAAACTTCCTATCAATAAATATTAAATAAAAAATTCCTACTTTACCTTGAAAATTAGGAGCCACCAAATTAAATTAGAAAAAAAAAAGAAGTGTATTTGAAAAACCTGAATGATTTTCATCTTCCCACTCTTCTCCAAAACAAGAAGTGCATGTTGACTGTTATTAGCTTTCAGATAAACTATCTTCAGCAGATGACACTCATCTTTGCTGTGCTGGGTCAAAGGCAAGGCTTTAACTTCCTGCCCACTTTCAAACTCCCAGATTTTCACTGTTCCTACACACAGATGAGAAAGATGTACAAAAGGAACTTTCAGCAATAACCTGTGCTTCAAAGTCAAAAACTTGAGCTGGATCAAACAAAGAACAGAAAAAAAGAAAACCTAATTGAAAGTTCAGAGATAGGTGACTGGTCTTTCAAAAGCTGTAACAGTGTGTGTGTTTCTTAGGAAAACAGCCTTAGGGATACAAAACTTACCAGGAAACATCTTCACCATTAGCCCCACCATTTTTCCATGTCTGTTTTGTGCTGCAGCCCAGGACAAAAGACCACTGCCTACCTTACATCTGTTTCTGGACTAATGTCACCAGAGAGCAAGCAGAGTGCAGGCTGTCGGGCAGAAGGCTTCAGGCTCTGAGCTACAGCAAGGAGCAGAGGGACCTGGTTGCTGGACTTGCCATACAGAGCTAGTTGGGAAAAGGAGCTACAACATTATCTTAAGTGAAGCAGTTATTACATATGAATTCACTTTCGTAAGAATTTATAGCATTCACCCTCTGTTATGCTCTTAAGATATGCTCTCATAAAGGGTGCAGTCTCTGCTTTCAAGTATAAACAAGAAACATTACCCAGTATGCTGTGCGGAAAAGGTCATTTCTTTATGCTTTGCAGCTTTCATATATTTCAATACTTGAGGTGTGTACTCTTGAACATTTGAATGTGAGAAGAATTATCCATTCATGTTATCAGATTACAAAAATTATTAGTTTGCTGCAGAATTCAGTATAGCACCCTTGTATTGTTGTCACATTACCTAAAACTAATGCACCCTAAATAACACACATGAAAAATTCAGGAAACATGTAAATATAAATGTTTACACTATAAAATTGAGCTTAGATGCTGTAAAATTGAAAAACTACCATTCTCCATCTGCAGCTATTTCATTACAGATCTAGGTCCTAATTCCTATAAGGAAACATCTTTTCAGACCAAGAGCTTTGAAGATAGTCTGCCAGAGGGTAATAAGTTAGCAAAGAACCATAGACCAGGAAGCTAAAAATCACCTTTCTATGAATCACTTATCAAATAAAACCCAACTAAGACACCCTACCCCCCTCCCCATCTTTTTCCTTAACTTGACAACTGTGTATACATTCCTTTCTGTGTATACTTCCTCCTGCCTTGGAAGAAAGCCACAATTAATTCTTCTGTCACTGAGACAATCAAGGTAAAGAGTTCTGCCTGGTCATATAACATGTCAGTTTAAATAAATGTAATAGAAATGTGGTAATTATTCAATCACCTTACCATCACGTGCCCCAGTAGCAAAATAAACCCCATTTATTTCAATGGCTGCACAGGTGACTTCAGTATTCAGTCCATGTGCATCTTCAATCTGATATATTTGATATCCTGTTTCTAGGTCCCAGACCTGAAGAAATAATATGATAATTATTTGTACTGCATCCTATAAAACTCATCACACAAGGTGTTCTAGAATATTTCCAAGAGCAAATTTTCACATCCCATGAAATAGGTTGCTGGTGAAGGGCCTGGAGAACAAGTCTTATGAGGAGCAGCTGAGGGAACTGGGGCTATTTAGTCTGAAGGAGACCGAGGGGAGATCTTATTTCTCTTTACAGCTATCTGAAAAGATGTTGCAGGTGCTGGTCTCTTCTCACAAGTAACTAGTGACAAAAACAGGAGGGAATGATCTCAAGCTGCAGCAAGGGAGGTTCTGACTGGACATTAGGAGAAATTTTTTCACTGGAAGGGTTGTCAAGCATTGTTAACAGGCTGCCCAGGGAGGTGGTTGAGTCACCATCACTGGATGTGTTTAAAAACTGTATAGATGTGGTGCTTGGGGGGACTTGGTAGAGTAAGGTTAATGGTTGGACTCAATATATCTTAAAGGTCTTTTCCAACCTAAATGATTATATGATAATAACACAGTACCATGTTCTTTTACTGAAATACTAGTGTAATGTCCCTGAAAAGGTCCCTCTTGTCAGAAGAGCCGTTCTGGCAAAAGGAGGCTCTATTTAGCATGCTATGAGAAAGACCCTTGTTAAGTCAGAGAGACTGTTAAATAGAACAAATTTTTACAATGCAAAAGCAAAGAAATTTAACTAGAAAGAATGGTTTGAGCTATAATTTCTATGCTGAATATCAATATGAGGCTTCTCATAAATATTTGGTCCAAAAATGCAGGAACAACTATATCTGATCATTATCTAATCCTTTTGGGAATATAAGCAATGCCTTAGAATGAAGTACCAGTGCAAAGTTTGGTCTCCATACTGAGATAGCTCAGATTCAACTGGATTTATGAAGTAGCCACTCATGCCATAATGCACTGTCTGGATTTGATTTTCTGCAGCACCAAATTCCCAAAACTATCTCTTAATTGTAATGGTAGTCTAGCCATCATCGTCTAAGGAAAGCAGGGTTCACAATGAGAAAAAGCATCTTTACCAAATGTATAGAATGAACAAAACTTTACACAAACAAGCCTTTCTCCACAGGAATGCTGTGCATTGCCACCTGTCCCAATGACAGATGCTGCCTCTCCCTACAAATCCCTCCATCTTACCTCATCAACAGTTGATGAGAACTGCAGGTCCTCTGTACCTCTGATGCTCATTGTCACACTGTTAATTACACCAGTAATGATACGTTTTATTCATCTGTGGGTTTGCTGACACTTGCATGGCAACTATTCTTTACTGGTTCAAATGCAAATGGTAAAGTTAATAAGCAAGTTTAACCTTTTAATTAATGTTTCAACACAAATAGCTGTGATAAACATGATCGCTATCACCTTATTTTTCTTGTTAACTGGCTATTATATTCAACACTTCTCCCTCAGTGTATGACTTGAAATCCTTAAGGTTCAGAACAACATGTTCTAGGAAATTAATTGAATGAGAAAAGGATCTAGAGAAGGTCAGCAAATTGGCTGCAGAACTGCAAACCAAATAGAAGCAGATCAGATGAAAAAGAAGTGAAATAGGAGGATAAAAAGTGAGTACGTGCCAATGAAACTTCAGTTGTAGCGAAGGAATCTTTTTATTTGAAAGAAGCATCTTTTACAGAGTCCCATTTTACAAAGTGACTTTTCTTCATGTTTTATAGCAATCTATAGAATGTCTAAAGTACACATTAATATTCTACTAAGCTGACTCGGACTGGAGCATTTCCTAAATTTTAAAGAGAAGCTTTTATGCCTTCTGAATTGAAGAATAATGTGTAATTTTGCTTGCATGAATTGTTGATTGGATGCACAGTTTGACATCATGGCAGTTCAAATTTTCCTTTTTAGCCCACAAAATATCCAACAGATCTTCACTACTATTGCTGTACTTGCAAGAATCCATTGCTGGAACAGGTGAAGTGTACCTGTTCAGCCAGAGGAAATAAAATTACAACCTCCAAAGCTTTGTTCAATCTGCCTGGTGCTTGCAGTGCAGTTATGTCCATGCAGGTCAGGGAAGTAGTTATCTGAGAAAAGTAATGCTGATGAATCCAAATAGTTTGTTCATCTTGCCTACCACTCCCCTGGAGAATTTGAGCAGAAAAATAGCGACAAAACACTGCAAATAACAAACGCTAAGCACTTATCTAATTGCCCAGTAACTTATTTGTGTTTAAAAAAAAGGTAGAAGGTAGACTTTTCCTTTCTGGTTTACATGGTGGCAACTTACACTCACCTTCAGTATTGACTCAGAGCAGATACTGAGAACCTGGTGAAGAACCCTGTTGTAAACCAGAACATTGATGCTTTTCTCATGTGTCTGTGGCATCTGTCTCATATTCTGTATCATATGAGTTAGGGGATAAATATCAATGACAGCTGAACCTGCACACGGTGAGAGAAGCGAAAGTAATATACATTTTGTCTATGGTACCAGTTACTTTCCCTGGATGTAAAAAGAAGTTTTTTTAAACCATGGAGTTAATTTGATTTCTTCTGAAAAGGATAAGAAATATGATCTGTTTCTTGAGAATATCTCTTCTCTAAACTAGAAAACATTCAGACATGCCCCCCACAAAGCTACCAGTTAAACAATGGTTAAACACTTACTTGCCTTAAACAACCATCTTCCCACCTGTGATGGGATTGATACCCTGACTACAAATCATTAGGAGCCATAAATCCTCCAGTCCCAGAGTGGGTTTGAATACAGTGAACCCAAATAAATAAAACTCTAATTGGCAGATGTATCACTAAAATAAATTCTGGTATGCACTTTCTTAGAAGCAATTCCATCTGCAGGCAGTGACGATGTCTTTGCAGGACCTTCCTTTATGCAGCACTGCAAGTCTGAATGATGTTTTCCAGACACCTTTCAGCGCTCTCAACCAGAAGGGTTGCAAAGACAGAGAGGCAGATGGGGATGACATGAGAAAAGAAAGGACAAGGTTTTTACAACACAGGCTCACAAGCCAAGCTACACATGTAGCCTCCTATTGCAGTTCCAGTATTACTATGGTTCTACCAGCAGAGCAGCAGCAGTCAGTAGTGAGTAATGCAGCAAAGGGTGAAACTCCCTAATCCTTGGCATAAATCCAGGCATAGAGGCCAGCATCTTGGAAAAAGGCACAGAAGGAAAGCTATGGCAGTATTCAAATGAAGCATGAAGGTGAACCATGATTTATGGATTTTAGTGAACTAGTAACTGAAAATCTCCTCTGTAAAGCCAGGTACATAGCAGTGAGAATTAATTTGCCTATATATATATATATATATATCCTCAGTCTCTTACCCTCTTTAGGAGCAAGGAGACATTAACTTAGCCTTTTAACAGAATCATTAACAGAGTCCAAGACTAGATTTTTGCAGATTTTTAGGCACTGGTCCAATCACTGTTTATAAGGGCAAAGTTACCTCATTTTGTCAAGGATTTATCCATTTAAACCCCCTACATTACTAAGCCTTGAAAATCTCACTAACTGTTTGAACTGAATAGCACATCTGTATCCTTTAGTGATTAAAAATTTTTAAAAACTAGACTTATGGGTATTTTTAAAATAAGACCTAGAAACTGAAGTTTCTTAAGCTTTGCAGTGCTTACCAAACGTCTAAATACATGTAACAATTTGTGGACTCTGGTCCAATATATTTAGGCTTCTAAAGCAAGTTTATTGGCACAAAGATACAAGAGAAACTACCAGATCTTTGAAAATAAAATGTTTCTTATTCATCTTCTCAGTTTTGACAAGCTTTTCAAGCTTTATACCTTGTTCCTAGGACAGAAAAACCTGTCTCCAAAGACAATGACTTTATTTGCTTGATACATCTCAGGCCTCTATTACCCCAGAACAGGCTCAAAGCTGGTTTTTTTTTTTCAATGACTGTGTCTCTGAGGCAGACAAACCCTGACGGTTTCCCGAATCTCTGCCTTAGCTGCAGAAGACCAAAATCCTTAGTGGCACCTGTGAAGCTCTTGTCCCTCAGAGGTTCCAGGTTCCCTGCTGCAGAGTCAGGAAACAGAGCCCAAACCTTTGGGATCAGCTTCTACAGTATTTTATTCCTGATCACGTGGACAGTACATCTGTTGACACCACAGATTGTGGGCTCTCTGTAGCTACCGAATTAAATGAGGAGTATGAGTACACTTGCGAGCACTTGACAGAGACTATACTTTGCTGCTTTGATCTCCAAATGGTTGGAGGGTGCTAGAGGAATAGTTGGTGAAAATCAGTAGCTTATTAGCTTTCAAGAAATGACAAGACTACACAACAATATCTGTAGTTTAGTTTTTCTAAGGAAGGCTCACCTTGCCTTCAGAGAACTCTTTCCCATTTCCTCTGGTTCCTGCTGTTAATTCCCATGCTGCATATTTTCATCCATATTTCTATATTAGAATTAGCACCATATATAACAAGATCCATTTTAAAATGGTCTTAATGTGCAAACACCCTTACTTCCCAGTATTCTGTGCATCTCATATACCTTATTCCTGTACTCAACTTCAGCTGTACATACTCATAAAGGAAATTGCATTCTAGGAGAAGGGGCGTGCTCTCACACATCAACTGCAGTAGCATACCAGTGAAGAGCATGCCATGATCATTGCCAAATACCATGGAGAAGCTCTCCATCTCTCCAGGACTCCCTTGATTGTCGTGAAAGACCTGGAGCAGTGAAAGGGTCTGTGTATCCCACACTCTAAAAATCTAGAGGGAGAGAAAAGGGAGAAAATCTACTACTGTATAATGATTGTATTTTCAACTATTTTTTTGCTTCTATGACAGGAATATTATAGCCTTCAATGAAAATCACACTGTTAAGAATGGTACAGCCCAAAATAAGGAAGACAAATATCAAAGGTATTTTTATTCCCATTTTACTAAGGAAAAAACAGGCACAGAATGGCTGAGTTTTGTAATCCTCACCTGAGAAGTCCACAGAAGAACAAGATGTCCTGAGAATTTGTTCTACTTCTCAATGACAAGATGACTCCATTGTGTCATACTTTTCAGTCATGTACAGATAAATGCCAATAGTTTAAAAGCTTGTATTTGAACTGGACTATTAAACAGTGTGCAACAGTACAAAGATAAACTTCAGAAGGTTCTGGATAAAGGAATTCCTGAAGTCTTTGACTGACAGTGGATGTTGCATAAAGTCAGGATCAGGACACACTGTAGAATGATCATTTTTAAGCATATATAGTTCTCGTGCTCTGCATAAGCCAATGCTACTGATCACAGTCAGGGTACTATTCTGTAAGGAGCACTATATATATTAGATATATTTGTTCTTACTTTTAGTTTCAGCGGAAAACAGCACTTGCTTTAAACTCAGAATTACGCATCAGTACCTATATGTTAGCAGCACTTACTCATCCTCCTTGATCAAAAGCTGTGTTGAACCTACTGCTATCCCATGCAAGCTGCTCTTAATCCTGCAAGAAATCATGGTTTAATTTCTCAGATCCATGGTTTTTAGTGTGGTGTATTTCCCTATGAGATAATCTTACTATGCTTTCAAAAGTTATTCTATCATTACATCTGCTTGCAATTCTTATTCATCTGTCCAAACCACAGTGAATTTTATATAGGCAACATTTGTGCAAGTTAATTGTATTCATTCAATTGTGTTATTAAAAGGTAGGGCTGCATTTTTAATTGGTATTTTAACACAGAAACATATTTTAGTACAATGTTCCTATCAATACTGGCAGTGTTGTAGGCATTGACAAAAGTTGTTGAATCTCTAGATTAAATGCTCCATATAATGTAAATCCTTAGAACACATCTGGATGAACCCATGAAATATTCAACTGAATGTGATAACCGAGCTGCATCTCAGACAAAAAAATCACATGAACAGTTCTGCTTCCTGTGCTACAGTACCTGGAGGGCATCTTCTCTCAGCTGTTCCTTAACTTTCTCACTCAGTTGAGATCTCAGTGGCTTTTCTTAGGTGATCTTCACAGAATCACATAATTGTAGGGGTTGGAAGGAACCTCTGGAGATCATCTTGTCCAACCCCCCTACTAAAACAGATTTACCTAGTATAGGTTGCACAGGAATGTGTCCAGGTGAGTTTTGAAAGTCTCCAGAGGAGACTCCACAGCCTCTCTGGGCAGCCTATTCAAGTGCTCCATCACCCTCACAGTAAAGAAGTTCTTCCTCACGTGAAGATAGAACTTCCTGTGTTCCACTTTGTGGCCATTGCCCCTTCTCCTCTAACTGGGCACCACTAAAAAGAGTCTGGCCCCATCCTCTTGACATCCGCCTCTTAAATTTTTATAAGCATTGATGAGATCCCCTCAGTCTTCTTCAGGCTAAACAGAGCCAGGTTTCTCAGTCTTTCCATGTAAGAGAGATGTTCCAGTCCCCTTATCATTTTTGTAGCCCTCCACTGGACTGTCTCCAGTAGTTCCCTGTCTTTTTTGAACTGGAGAGTCCAGAACTGGACACAGTACTCCAGATGTAGCCTCATCAGAGCAGAGTAGAGGGGGAGGAGAACCTCCTTTGACCTGCTGGTCACACTTTTCTTAATTCAACCCAGGATACCATTGGCCTTCTTGTCCACAAGGGCACATTGCTGGCTCATGGTAAACTTGTTCAACAGGACTCCCAGGTACTTCTCTGTGGAACAGCTTTCCAGCAGGTCAATCCGTAATCTGTACTGGTGCATCAGTTATTCCTCCCTAGGTGCAGGATCCTGCACTTGCCCTTATTGAACTTTGTTAGGTTCCTCTCTGCCCAACTCTCCAGCCTGTCCAGGTCCTGCTGAATGGCAGCACAGCCTTTTGGTGCGTCAGCCACTCCTCCCAGTTTTGTGTCATTGCAAAACTTGCTAAGGGCATACTCCATCCCTTCATCCAGGTCACTGATCAGTATGTTGAACAAAACTGGACCCAGTACTGACCCCTGAGGAACACCACTAGCTATAGGCTCCAACTAGACACTGCACCACTGATCACAACACTCTCAGCTCTGTCATTGAGTTCTCAATCCATCTCTTGTCCACTTATCTAACCCACACTTCCTAAGACTAACTAGGAAGATGTTATGGGAGACAGTGTCAAAAGCCTTGTAGACACAGCTCTTCCTTCTTCTATCCAGCTAGTTATGTCATCATAGAAGGCCATGAGATTGATCAAGCATGATTTCCCCTTGGTGAATCCATGCTGAACACTCCCAATAACCTTCTTTTCCTCCACATGCTTACAGGTGGCATCCAGAATGAGACATTCCATCACTTTCCAGGGATGGAGGTGAGCCTTACTTGTCTGTAGTTTCCTTGGTCCTCCTTCTTTTCCTTTATGAAGACTGAAGTGACATTGGCTTTCCTCTAGTCCTTAGGTATCTTGCCTGTTCTCCATGATTTTTCAAAAATGATGGCGAGTGGCTTGGCAATAACATCAGCCAGTTCCCTCAGCACTCATGGGTGCATTCCATTGGCGCCCATGGATTTCTGGGTGTCCAGCTTGCCTAAATGATCTCTAACTTGATCCTCCTTGACCAAGGGAAAGTCTTCCTTTCTCTAGACTTTCTCTTTTACCTCCAGGGACTGGGATTCCTGAGAACCAGCCTTAGCAGTAAAGACTGAGGTAAAGAAGGCATTCAGTAACTCCACCTTGTCTGTATCCTTTGTCACCAGGGTACCCACCTCACTCAGCAGCAGACCCACATTTTCCCTGGTCTTCCTTTTGCTACTGATGTACTTGAAGAGGCTCTTCCTGCTGTCTTTGATGTTTTTTGCCAAATTTAATGCTAAGTGGGTCTTAACCTTCCTCACTGAATCCCTGCATACTCCAGCAGCTTTCCTGTATTCCTTCAAAATGGCCAGTCCCTTTTTCCACATACTGTAAGCTTCCTTCTTCCCCTTCAGTTTTCCTAGAAGCTCCTTGCTCATCCATGCAGGTTTCTTGCCTCCTTTGCTTGATTTCTTACTCATAGGGATGCCCCAATCTTGAGATTGAAGGAAGTCGTCTTTGCATATTAATGAGCTCTCTTGGGCTTTCCTACTCTCTAGAGTCCTAACCCATGGAAATCCTCCAAGTAGGTCTTTGAAATCAGCTGTCCTGAAGTCTGGACTTGCAATCCTACTTATTGTCCTGCTTCTTCCATGCAGGATCTTGAACTTCACCATCTCATGATTACTGAAGCCAAGTCTGCCCCCAGTCTTCAACATCCCCAATCAGACCTTCTTTGTTCATGAGATCCAGCAGCACAGCTCTCCTCATTGTCTATTCCACCACCTACATCAGAAAGTTATCATCAATACACTGCAGGAACCTCCTGGACTGTTTGTGCATTGCTGCCTAGTCTTTCCAGCAAATATCAGGGTGGTTGAGTCTCTCATAAGAATCAGGGCCTGTGACTGTGTTGCTACTTTCAGCTGTCTTTAGAAGGCCTCATCAGCTTTCTCTTTCTGATCAGGTAACTTGTAGTAAATACCTGTAACAGTGTCACCCATATTAGCCTACCCTTTAATTCTTACACATAAGATCTTGAATTGTTCTTCATCTCCCCTCTAGGCAGAGCTCAATACATTTCAATTGTTCTCTCACACAGAGCAACTCTACCACCTCACCTTGTTGGGCTCTCTTTCTAAAAAGTACATAGCTATCCATGACAGCATTTCAGTCATGTGAGCCATCCCACCATGTCTCTGTAACTGCAATGAGATCATGGCCCTGCATCTGCACACAGATCTCTGTCTCTTCCTTTTATTCCCCATGCTGTGTGCGTTGGTGTACAGGCATTCCAGAGAGGTAATGGAGCACACAGATTTCCCTGGAGGGGTGCAAGAGGATCCACCGTAGTCATACACTCCATTGAGATGGTTGGCCTTCTGGCTCACATATTGAAAGGTTGCTAAAGAATACTGTTGCTGATGTGGTTGGCCTGGCTTATTCCCCAGTTGGATGTGATAGCTTGAGCACTGCCATTTAGGACCCCAATGGGTCTTGATGCAGTTAATCAGTTAGATCCCATTTTGGATCTTGATGCAGTTAGCTGAATTATAAAATCATAATCTTGTCCACGAAGCATGAAGCAGCCAGCCTGCCTTGACTGGGGCTGGGCTTCTGTTTCTCTAAAATAGAAATTTTTTTGGGAGATCTGATGAGGGGAAAAAAAACCAATCCTACGAAAAATCCTAGGGAAATCTACTGCCATTTCTTTGTTTCATCCCAGGATTTCTTGTATTCTGACAAACATTATGGTAAAGGTACGTCCAAGTCCAAAGATGTCTTCAGCAGACAGCTTGGGTGCTGATTCTTGCACTGTATTCCTGAAAACCTACTTCACCCACAGGTAAAAGCATCTTTGTTGGTACATGCCCATTATGGAAAGACAGTTCACCTCTTGAAATCAGCCTGAGCATCTGTCCATTGTAACAGAAAAATAAGCAAGAAGAATTGGGACAGCAAGCCTGTAAATTCAGTTTGATATTACTGTTTTTTCTTTCTGACTGACACCTTAGGAAAACTCAGAAGAGATTAGACAGAAAAATGAAAGTAGAGCTCAATTCATCACTTTCACGTAATTTCATAAAAGTTTTAATGACATAAGATAGTTGCTAAGGCCATTAACAAGTTATGCCCCAGTAAATGAGTTCCAGACAGTCTTATATCAGAAGCAGTAGAAACTACTATCTGATGTGTAACTCAAATTCTACTAACCTAGAGATGCTGGGGACTGGCAGAAGCAAGGTGGATGAGGTTATCATTAAAGACATTTGATTTGCAAAGTAATTGCTTTTAGCTCATCTTGTCTAATACCAAGCTAGAAATCTGACAGGAAGAACTGTGAGGAAAAAATGAGAGCAATCTGTTGTCCTCATAAAGAAAATGTCTACAATCAAATTCACTGCTGAGAACTCAGAAAATTCAGTTTAGTAACATTCAGTTGAGTAATGTTACTCATCTTTGAATACAAAGATCTTTGAAAACCTAAAAGAGCCCTAAGATTTTTTTTCTGTGAGTTTGGGATTAAATGTTTTTACATCTGCAGAGCACCACTTGTGTCTGTCCATATAATTATATAAAAGCTTAAACTTTTTTTCTTTAATGTATAACTATTTCATGAAAATGTTAAATTTACACCTATAAACAGCGAAAGCAAGTGATTTCCCAGATGACACACAGCAAATCATAGGCTGAAACATAACCCACAAGTTTTGACTATTTGAGCTTTCCTGACCATAGCCTAATTCCTTCTTCACTTTAAAATCTATTTCTTTTTCTGTTGAACAGAGCATGTGCCCATTTTACTTCATAGGCAGCATGTTCTGCCCTTAAAAATGCTTTTGATAATGAAGAAGACCACTTGTGCGTATGTTCATGTTATAAAAAGTTGACTGCAGTTGCCAAGAATGATTTCTTCCAAAGACACACACTACACAATTGAGAATGAGTGTTTGTTACTTTGGATGTTATAAGAAGTTAAAGTATTTATCTTTTTTTCACTTAAAAGAGGATCTCAGCATAGAAAATACAGCGTTGCAAAAAAATCCCAGACCCAAACAGAAGACTGTTTACTGTATGCAGAACAAAAATAAGGGAGTAATGGATGGAAATTATTCAGGGAGATACACAGATTTTGAGATTATAGGAATTTCCACCAATAACCTGATTTTAAAGGAATTTACAGGGGATCCAGAAAATTCTAAAAAGGAAGGGAAGAAACAGATACATCAGTCAACATTTAAACAGATCACCTTTGGCACCAGAGAGAAGTTCAATAAGTGTTTTAGAATTTTAAGCATAAGAAAATTTCTCCTGAATATTTTGTTTGTTTTTAGTAAAACTCGGGAGGAAAGGACTTTAAATCACTTCTTATGGAGATTCAATATTCTCTGAGACAGTACGGAGTCAGAAGAACCATGTCCATCTTATTCCTCTGGTAGACTTCTGATTATATTCAGGACTTTACTCAGACATGTAATTTCTAAAGCAGACAAAAAGAGAAATAGGCAGTGAGAAGGATTGAAAAAGAAAACTGGTTGAATTAAAAAAAAAAAACAAAACAAACCAAAACTGTTCACCCAACTGACAACAGACCAGCAAAAACCGCAAGATGGGTTGGTGATGAAAGTGAGAAAGGTAGGGCAATATTGCAGGTAGATCTCCAAGCTCAATTCTGGCACAGTCACAATTAGAGCATATAAAAACAGCTGTAAGATCTGATGCTTAATTAGAACTGGGTATCTATGGAGATACTTGAGCCAGGTGAAAAGAGTAAGTCACTGAACAGAGATATAATGGCCTTTCCATAAACATCACCAAGATATGTTACAGAGTTAGTGAAATAATACAAAATAAAACCAAAGACAAACAATTCTAATAATCTTATGGACCACTCAAGTTAAATTGGCCAACAATTGAAACAAACGTGACATTTCATCAAAGCAGTAAGAAGAGAAGGTGATTTTGCAGGACAAGTGAATGTAAGAGCTTCTTGCATAACTTCTGACTATTAGTTCAGAATAGTTCAGCTATTAATACCAGAAATACATTAAGAAAATGCAGTAACTTAAAGTGACAGCAAAAACCTGGACCCATCACAGCATTCACAAATCTTTTCCATTCCTCCTGCCCTTCTTCCTTTCCCAGCCCTTGGGCAGGGATGGGGAGATGACATAAACTACTCTTCCACATGAGTAACTCCCACACAAGGCATCACCAGCATGGCTTCAAGATATAATGTCACTGCTGTTCATCTGCATCACCACACATGACTGTGCATGAGTTCATGCATGAAGAGTGGCAACAAAAGGCATGCTTATTTAGAAATTAGGAGGTGACTAGGGGGAAGTGCCTCAGGAACAGTTTGTTAAAGTAACATTACTGTTCTACTTATTTATTGAAGAACTTCCCACAGCAGCCTGCCAAATGACATCTGAAAACATATTCTCTGTGGCAAAATGCTTCTAGACTGTGTCTCCTGACATGACAGAACACAGACTATATACAAGCAAACAAAACATATTAAGGAGGAGAAGGAATGAAGAGAGAAAGAGCTTCAAGTGCTTTGGAAACAACTTCTTTCCTTGTCCCATCTTACAGGAAAAGCTGGCCTACATTAATGAAAAACTTGTTGGTTCAGCTTAGGTATTAGCAGAATTGTCCTTGACCCACAGATATACCTCTTTGAAGAGTTAGCAGAGTGAGGATTCTTGTCTGTGTTCCCACATTGAAGGACAACTTCCTTTACACAGTCAGTAACAAGCACAGAGGGGCAGTAGAGGAACACATGCTGCCTTTCTTTCCTATCTAAGCTACAACAGCATCAGCAAACTGTTTTCCTCTCCAGAACCACAGTCTGGATCAGTTCTCTCTGTTCTAAGGTGATCTTCTTGTGTCTTTCATTTTTCTATCCAATGGTAAAACCATATAGTTACAGATGGAATTTCCACAGACAGGAAGCAAAATTTGGAAGCAAGTCCCTCCGGAATTCAGTGGGAGTTCTTGCCAAAGCCTTCTGAGATCCCTTAAAAATTTTAAAAGCGTATGTTTTCATACATAGACACTTTTCTCTCAAGCACCACCTTCCTTCAAGCTCTAAAACTCAGAACACAGAAAAAACCCTGAATTATCTTTTTCAGTCTTGTCTAAAGCCTTTATTATCAACATGTAAAAACAGCAATACTCCTCTCTTCTATTTTTCTTAACACACACACACACACAGACAAAGAAAAAGGATTCATTTTACCAACTAAAATGAGAAGAGCAGAGGGAGATGAACAAAGATGGGAAACGGGGCAAGTCAAAATTACATGTTCTTAATACAATAAATTTGAGGCTCAGGAACACTTATCTCCTCCTGGGTTATGAGAAGGCCACTGTGGAACCATGCTTTGACTTTGGAAGAAGTGAATCCTCTTTTGCCCCATTCTGTTTGTAATTAACTGAGATAGAAAAGGACTAAAGAACTCCAGGATTTGCTGACACTCTCCCTCTCTCCCATCCCCCAAAAGGTAATCCCTTCAAATTACTGCTAGTTAAGAAAGTGACCTTAAACCATTGATCTAAAGAAAATATCTCAACAACCCCAAAACAGTAACTTCCTTTTACTGCTTCCAAACTCTCAAATCCTGCTAATACATTGTATAAGTTAAAGAAAATGTGTTTTTTGAAAAAGACAGATGACTTTCCTCAGCTTTACAGCATAATGATGCTGTCAGTCTTTATTACAATTTATGAAAAATTACTTGTGTAGGAAAATCCAAACCCAACCACTCTATGGGCTGAAAGAATTTGCACAAGCCACAGCATTTGCTGGACGCATAGACAGGAAGAGTAAGCAACAATTAAAGCTGATTTTCTGTTGAAGTGCTTATCTGCCCTTATTTGCTACACTGTTCAACTCTTTCAGGAGGTCATTGAAGGCTCCATGGTCTAAGTGAAAACCTGTACGAATTCATACAGAATACCTGAGCCCTCAAAGACAAAAATCACCAGACATGAAGCAGAGGTCAAAATGCAGGTCTGCTTGCTGTGTTATTTAATAGAGTAAGTTATCTGCAGAGAGTGCTGTTGTGTGTCTTGTGATCCCTGAAGGTGATCCTGCAAAATACGACGACTCCCTGTAGTTATTAGAAGACTTAGGAACAAACTGATGTCAATGGGATTACTTGTGAGGCTAAGGCAAGGAGGAATTAGCTCTAAGCTTATTAATATAGTGAGGCGCAGCAGATGGTACTATAACCCGTGGCTTATTGAGACAGTAATTGGGCAAAGTTCAAAATGATGAATGTTTCAAATCACTTCCTCAGACAGTGCCATTAACCTGGTAATATATAAGGTTATTTTTATTTTCACGAACATAGAAGAATGCTGGAAAGAAATCAGACTGGGTTATATGCAATAGTGAGTCTAACTCTATAGTAATGAACCTGCAAGATATTTACTGGATGCTAGGCAATGACTGAGAGTGTGTAAAGGCTCTGTATGTCTTTCTCTGTGCTGGGTGTGATGGCAATATACCTGCCTGGCCCCTAATGCAAAGATCAACCCTCTGGAGGACAGTTTCATTGAACATTTAGATAGCGTGTGGGTCAGAAACAGGAAGCTAGAGGTGACTACCCATGAACACCTGGACCAGAAGAGCTCAAAAACCAGTCAGGTTCCTCCAGTCAATCTTCAGTTGATTTTAGAATGATGCTCTCACCTTACACGTAGTGTTTGAAGCAATTTTCAGGTATACAACACTTCATTCACATTTTGAATATTTTTTCTTCATTCCCCCATAAGAAAATAAGCAACTAGAAAACTACAGGTCTGTAAATATATTGTTAATAGCCTAAACCCTAAATCTTGGTTTTCTGGTATAAGAACTTTAGAAATCAGCACAGACTGAATATAGGTCTTGCTCTGTTTCCATTTGTGACAAATACAGATTATTTAATACTTTAATCATCAAATACTTGCACAGAAACAGAACATCTAATGGATCATTTCCTCCATGTAAGCTGAGAACGCATGAGGTCAATGCATTAATGAAGAAAATTTGTGCATTCTCAGATCTACTAAGAAACAAAACATAATTTTTCAAAGATATCACCATTGCTAAGACAGATATTTTCCTGAAATGGTTCATCTGCATCCTAGTTCTAAGCATGCATGTATGTTATACACCATGTAAGTTTAAGAACTAGAGAAGAAAAATGTAGGTATGAGCTAAAAAAGTACATTTAAAAGTAGTTCTGATATATTTTTTTTTTTTCACAGAATCACAGGACAGTTGAGGTTGGAAGGGGCCTTGGGAGGTCATCTTCTCTAACCCCACTGTTCAAGTGGTTCCACCTAGAGTAGGTTGCCCAGGACCATGTCTGGCTGTGTTTGGAATACCTCCAATAATGGAGACTCCACAACCTCTCTGGGCAGCTTGTGTCAGTCTTCCTCACAGTAAAAGAAGCATTTCCTGATGCTCAGACAAAACCTCCTGTGTTTCAGTTTTCATTGCCTCAGGTCCTGTCAATGAGTGCCACTGAAAAGAACCTGGCACCATCTCCTTTATGCCCTTCCTTCTGATATTTACATACATTGATGAGATCCCCCCTGAGTCTCTGTAGGCTAATTTTGTAAGGTCTTTTTGCAGACTACCCAAGAGACAAAGCCATTTGAATAATGGAAAATGGGATAGGAAATAACAGAAAATGAGGTAAGTTACATGAAAAGCCCAAAGAATAATATTCAATGTTCTGGAAGAATTATGCAATGTAGGAAAATAAAATTCTTAATACCTGGGAGGAGCAAATACACTGAAGAGAATAAAAGCACAGTAGCAAGGAAAGGATTAACTTTGACTTTCAAAGCAGTACATGAAAAATGTATCTGACAGTAGACGTGGTGTCCTGGTTTGAGTGAGAACAAAACTAATTCTCTTCAGTGACTCTTTACTTTTTAGCTCAGTTCTTCTAACTAACTGCACTGTCTGAAGTTAGCAGCCTGTTCTCACAGACAGTGTCTGCTTCCAGGAGTGATAACATCTGATATTTAGAGTCAGTACCAAGGATTGGTGTGCAGACCAAGGTCACTGCTGGATCTTGTGTACCACGTTGGGGGGTACAGAAAGTAAAAGGCTGCACCCAAAGAGAGGATCGGACAGGACAAGTGACTCTAAACTGACAACAAGGTATTCCATCCTGTAGACATCACATGTGGTATGAAGCTGAGCGATCACAAGGGTCTTGCCCCTCTCTTTGCCCTCTTGGCCCACTTGGCCAGCTTTGCTTGGGTCCTCTTCCAGTTTCTTCCTGGGAGCATCTGAGGAGGACTCTGTCCATTCTGCCTTCTATACTGATCTGTGTGTTCCCGAATCTGGTACCAAAATCCATCTCCTGAACACAGCCCCCATCTGCTGCTGGGCCCAGTCTAGGACTTTCCTGGTGCCTGCTCCACAGCATCAGTGGTGACGGCAATGTAATTGCCCTTGGGGTTGGGCTCAATACTGGTTTTGTATATATTTGTATATATTCCATTTTTATTGTTATTATTTTCATTTTCATGAAAGCTGTTCTAGTTTCCTTTTCTAATCCCTAAGTCTCTCTCCCTTATTCCCTTTCTCTTCCCTTTGGGGAGGGAGGGGGGGTTAACAGAGAGTGTCTGTTGTCAGTCTAAGGGGCCGTCCTGACCCTAAACAATGACATGGGGCCACGTAATTTCTGTGAAGGATGACTGGAGCAGATTGCCCAAATTATGTAGATTAAATTTAATATTGTTGCCATACAGTACATTCCAGTAACAACCGTGATTAGCAATGGTTTGAGAGAAATTAAACATTGTGCTTCCAGCTCAGCTGCTCTCATTTTTCAGAAGACAAATAACTGTATTATAAATATATCCTTAAAACAATGTCATGTGTTTTCAAAATAGTTTAGATAAATGTCCACACTAACCTACACAGGCATTGATACAATCACCTGCTCAGTTCCAGACAGGCTAAAGATATTTATGACTTTCCACTGGGATATTGCTCAGCCAGTTTGCCATTAAACAGATACGGAGAAAGAGGACTGGAGACTGATAACATCAAGGCTTAAGTAAATATGCATAAGTCAGAGAATAGAAAAAGAAATAAAATATCTTACCTCCCTTTATCCTCCCTGAAACTTTAACAATCTGTCCTTTGGTTCTGTAAGAATAAAACTACCATATATATATACATATATAAATATAAGAGAGTTAATTTAGTATGGGCAAATTTCAGCAAGGAAGTGTTTCTGTGCTCACATCAAGTGGGCTGCATCATATTTTGAAGAAGTTATGAATGGAATGAAACTCTGCTATCCCCCAGAGTGGAGATGTGAGAAATCCTTTTGTTTATTGCACTACTCTCCTGGGATGTATAAGTACGTACATTGCTCTTTCTGTATTAGCTTCCAAAAAAAAAAAAAAAAACCAAAACTAAAGAATGTTCCCTTCACTGATTTAAAACAAAGGTTTTATTTTGTTTACAAATGATACTGTACAGTGGTATAGAGATGGGGAATATACTCCTTACTTTAGCCTTAGTGATCATAAAAAAACCCTGAGATTATTTTTACACGTTGAAGTCTGTAGGCTCAAATCTTGCTCACCTGACCCACTTAGGTGGTCTAATTCAATCAAACCCACCACTGGAGTTGTTCTAGTGTTCTAGTAACATCAGTGGAACAACTGGTATAGCAAATTTTGGCTTATTGACTTCCACTGACGACTGAACTAGGCAAGACACAAAGTTGCAGCCTCCACTGTTCTAGCTGTGAATCCCCACTCAGCACTAAATGAAAGTGGTTGTCACGGCTTCACAACCTTTCAGTACAAGGGCTGTGCAGTCTGGTCTGGTCTCTACCATTGGCCTTAATCTTCTTGTTTCCACAGAATGTTATAAGTGCAAGATCATCTTTCAGATAATGACTTGCTTCCTGCCACATCTCCAGGTTTAATAGCCCCTGTCCCTATGAGTGGTTTGAATTTTTTTTTAAACTTGATGCATTCCTTGATGCTTCCTGAATGCATTGAGAGAGTTCTGTAACATGAAAATATGACATAATAAATGCTTCAGGCTGCAGGACAAGAATTAAGCATGGACAAACTATAGAGAAGAAGGGTCAGTGAAGAGCTGACATGAAGGAGAGTGAAAAAACAAACGCAGCAGAGATTTCCTATGCAGCATTCGTCTGTCTAGGCTGGAGTGTTAGGTCAGTTTTCCCTTATTTTTCTACCCTACAGATTTCTCTTATATTACTGTACACTCCATAGAAGGAATTCTTCAGCTGATTTGGCTCAGTTTTTAAAAAGGCAATCAATTTCTATTAAATTACAATAGTAGTATTTGTAGAAAAAGCGCTGTAGTGACAATGTAGTCTGGCAGATCAAGTACTTTATACAGCAAATCTCAAGACTGGAACATGTTCCTATGATTAGGAACAAATAGATCACATTGATATTTCAAATCTCCTAGTAAATTCACTTAACTAAACACCTGAAGAAAAAGACATGGTTGTGGACTACAACTGTAATTGGATTTTTTCACACCTTGGAAGATCAGGGACAAATTTATTTCCAGGAATATTTTATTCTGAAGCAAGTCCAGCAGCACTGAATTATGATAACCCCTGCCTGAGCCCTCCCTTCTTCCTCAGTGTCATTACTATGGAAATAATGATTCATATGACTAAAGGACATGCATAAAATATTGACAAATCTATGGCTCTGCATAATTTGTAGATATTCTTAAGTTATAAAATGAAAAATGTTTTTAACTTTTATAAGACAAGACAATTTAATATATACATAATTTTTAACAGCTGCCTGACAGCAGTTTAGTAGTAACTTGTTCCATCAAGAAATCTTTACAATATTGGAGCAAACATAATGCTCATGTGCTGGACTAGTTTAAAGAATCTGAATTTTCTTAAACGGAGCCATAGTTTGAATTCAGATTCCAAAATAGTTTCCTAATTGCTGTCATAATAATGTTTGTTTTGTTATTACTGGCTCAGGGCAATCTGTTTTCAGTTAAATTAAGTATCACAGAAAGCTTCTTCAGTGTTTTCCAGAAAGCTGTATTGCACACTGGCCAAAATCTCCCCATGTAAATAAAGAAGTCTGCTCAAAATAATTCATATGAACTCCAAGTTTCAGTGCAATGTGTCCTGGGCTTGTCTGCCACCAAGTCCAGTATTGATTTTTTCACACCCAAGTGAATGTGCTCTCTGCAGATCTATTGATATCTACCACAAAAACTATCGAAGTGCTGGAAGAAGACAGCACTGCTCAAACAGCAGATGTTTCCCATCTAGGAAAGAATAAGGAAAACATTTGATATTACTTTTCTTTCACTGGACATATTTGACTGATGCTTGCTTTACAGCATCTAATGATTCTAGAAAGATATGAGAGCTAGTGACTAATTCAGCACTGGCAGTGACTATTTTTGTCCTTGCAAAACAAGATGCCATGTATCTATGTTTCTGATTTTGAGACCAGCTTTCCTTTGAGAAGAGAATGTAGAACTTAGTTCCAGCTGTCTATGGATTACACTGCATAACACCACTTTTGTTAACAATGAAGGAGGGCCAAAGTGATCTTGTTTGTTGTTTCTTGTAGAATATCTATATCAAGATCATCTATGGATGCTGAAAAGCTGCAAGCAGAGGGATTTTCTCAGGTTGTCACCGAATATTGTGAGAACCTGAGAAAATCCCTCTGCTAGAAGCTTTTCAGCATCCATAATCATCCAGGTTAATTTCATTACAGTAGAGCTGTACCTATGATTCTTATTTTACAGCACTAGATAGATAATTAGTATTTCTTTTAACATTAGCTTATATACAGGGGGACTGACAGAAAACAGACTAATTGATTTCAAATGTGTGAGCCTCATTTTTTTTTTTGCTTTACCACAGGCAGTGCTGACAGCAAATTATCTGTAGCTAACCTTTAACAGAGTACTCAGGTCAGGTACCACAATGGTGAATGTAGAATTTACCATTATATCTTACCTGTACAGTACACTGAAACAAAAGTGTGCTGTAGTTCATCCCAGAGTCATTGCTTCCTGATAATCTGGATGGGAGCCTGGCCAAACAGGGCTGCAAGTCTCTGTTTTGTTCATGACTGGGTTTATTTCAGTGGAGGTAACTGTGCTGGGAGGTGGGGTGCAGGATGCTAAAGAATGATGTGCACATTGGTCCTTAAGCTAATGCTAACTGAGGATGCAGCCAGGTTTTGCACGAGGATGAGAGAGCTGGACAGAATTCTTGAAATTCACAGTTTAGACACAGTCTGAATTATGAGCCATCACAGTGGAGACTGTGGTGTATAAGAATCTGATTTAAAGAAAACAACCCACATAGTACTCACATTTTACTTTTCAGCAAAGTAACATCAACACAGTATGGCAAAGCCTATGTAAAAACAATTGCTAGTCAAATTCTCCAGTTCATTCAGGAGGTGGATTGCACATTACTAATTTATTAGTAATTAGATTAGTAATTACTAATTAGTATTAGTAATTAGATTACTAATTCATAGAATTAGAGACTTTCATCACTGCAAATAGAGATTGGTCTTCCATTTAGAAAGGTGGGGGTTTTAAGTAGACTGTCCAAGACAGTAAGCCTCTTTATACTGGAGATGTGCATTTACTAAGGGCTGCCTGAACCTACATTATAACACCCAACCCTTTCAGAGCTCTGCTCCACTCTTTTCCTCCCTCTGTCCTCTACTGCATACACATGGGACTTCTCTGTAGACACCAGTGACCTGCTGAGTAATCTGTACTTTTGGAATCATCTGCCTAACTCACAAAGTTACGTCAGGGCAACGCCAGAAGTTGACTGAAATCCAGTCAGACTATACAGCAAGAGATGAAAAGCAAGCAGAACAGTCCCCTAAAATAAAGCACATGCATCTTAAAAATAATTTGAATAAAACAAACATTGGGCGAGTCTAATTGATCCTTGGTATATTCAACAATTGGACTTCCAGATAATCAGACTGCTTTTTCTTTTTTTAATATTTCAAATCATGACTGATCAAAAATGTTAAACTGTTGTGTAGTTATATTTCATAAAAAAGAAAAAGACTAACTCATGGAATTGAAATTAAAAGCAGACTTGGAAGCAAAAAAAAATCAGCTGCAGAAAGCACCTGAAATACTTTTATTGCTCATACAAATTGCTTGCACATGATACAATTAAAACATATGCTATAAGGCCTTTAAAGAAAAAGGCAGCAACGTACTTCCTTATTTAAGTTACAGTACTGGGACAATCTCCCTCAGTGCGTAATACTGACCCTTGTGTAAAAACCTTTCACTTATTTCTGTTTACAGAAATTTTTGACATACAGTTAAGGAGAAGGTCTTAAAACATGAGCATAGTACAAATAATTATTCATGTCTGCTTTCTTAAACTTTTTGTATAACTTCAATATTGCCTTTAATCTAGCATGCAGTTACAAGTCACTTACTGGTTCTAAAGAACACTTGCCCTTTGGAAAAAAAAAAAGACAACACTTTTCCTTTATGGCATTTCAGTTTTTGATTTCAGGTCTGCACAATCGTACTGTTCTTGGGGTGAGAGACACGCTTTACATTTATGTTGTCCCTTGTCTACTGTGTTGCATGATATGTTTCTTTGATGCTTCCCTAACACGCTGATGCCTGCCTCCCTCCCCTTTTCCTAGGCTTGAGTCTTTGTTTTCCATGCTCTGGGATGTAAAGAGTGTTAGGGATAGTAATCTTATAAACTGCCTCTTCCTCTGTAATACAAATCCTCTAGCACTGGGAAACCATGGTGTAGGATTGGTTCATTTTTACATTTCTGTATAAACTACAGCATACATTAATTAATGAACTAAGGCTAATTTAATCAAATGAATCCTGTAGTACTCTTGTAAAAGTTGTGTAACATTTGTGGTATCTTTAAAACCATTCACAGGAGCTTTTAAACCCCCTAACTGAGCCATTACTTCTTCAGACTGCAAACCGGTACTGCAGCACAAGTGAAATCAAAAGCCAATGTGATTCCTTACTTTTGAATTCTATAGTATAAATCAATTACATATGGGCTGAGGAGGTATTCTTTTAAGCACATTTGTGTATGGCTTTTCAGTTTTAAAAGCCCTTTGAGGTCGAATGAGGGCAAAGTAAGGCAGTAAAATTTTTGTTTGAATCCTTTTTTTAAAACATTTTTACACTTTGTTAATAGAAAAAGTTAATATTATGCACAAAACATAACAAAGAAAATTAACTATCAAAAGACTATTTGACTTTCTTAGATACAGTCAGGAGAAATATGCTGTCTAGCTTTTGTAATATGTAATAGGTCACAGTAAATTACATGTTACAATTCTAGGGAATCAAAGAAAAAAGTTAAGTGCAATATATGCAATCTAACTTAAAAGAGGAGAATGGTTTGGGATATTTTTTCTCTGAGATGTTCCTAAATATATTTGACAGGAATATCCCCTATTCCCACTGTTTGGCCCTTCCCATTGTCTGACCCATGGGCCAGTAACAAAGGCAAGGACATTTAACATATTACCCTAATCTCAAAACATAGATTTTAAGAATTTATTTTAAGAGATTTAATCTATTTCTTTAGTAATTAAGGTGTCTGCTTTCAGCAGAAAAGATGTGGGTTAGGGTTAACCATAACCCACAGAATCCACTGAGCCCACAGTAGTGAATGTCATCAGCACGCATCTGCTTACAAGAGAAGCGATGGAGGTAGAGAAGGACAGATACAAAATAGCTTCTGAATTCTGATGTGCATAGTATTCCACAAAATACAGTAATGGCTCATGCCAAGTCCAGGTCTCATGACTACAGAGTGCAAATGTAGTAAATCATCTGTGTATCATCCATTTCTCAAGTCCTTTAAAGAAAAGCTAAAAATACTGAGATGTTTATCTACTGTAACATGAAAGGTTTTTGTATTCTTGTATGATGTAAACAAAAAAAAAAAACCAAAAACCATCTTTCTTCAGCTTCCCCTGGTTCTCTGATAAAAGCTATGAGTATCCACCTGTGAGTGGATACTGTGAGTTTATTTCTTTTTATTTTTTTTTCAGAAGTATAATTTCTGCCTTACAAGTCCTGGTGATGTTTAAAGACCTGCTATGGCAGGGGGGTTGGACTCAATGATCTTCGGAGGTCACTTCCAACCCCTAACATTCTGTGATTCTGTGGTATCTGTTAATTAAAAGATACTTTCACTTATCTATTTTCATGTACAAGTGATATTATTGATGTCATTGGCACAACTCGGCTGCATTTAGTTAAGATTGGGTGTCCATGTGCTTGGAAACTTGTAAAATAGATTTTTCTTTCCTCTGAGTCAGTAGATTAAAACACAGAAAAGCCCAGAAGGGACCTTAGGAGATTCTTCTAGTCATTTACTGCCCCAGGAGCTTCATTCCTAGTTCCTTTTCTATAAATATCTTCATGTACATTCACTCCCCTTAAGTCATGTCTTATGTCTGATGTCGAATTCCATTTTTCCTACATGTATAGCTTGCAGGCTATGTGTCAAAGCCTTCCTTAATTTGGCAGTAATGTATGCCTGTAGCAAATGTACAGTTACCCACAGAACAGACAGGTATAGATTTATAAGAGTGAGGAAAAGGGAGTGGTTATGACTTCAGGATTGTGTGAAGATGGGAGATTTCTGATGATTTATTTTCAGCTAGTAGTATTTCTAGACAGGTGTGGGGCTATTTTAAGAATAGGATTAAAGACATGAAAACGTAGTATTTACTGGCACCTCAATGAGCAGCGGTAAGCAATTATGCCAGAGAAGCAGCATGACAGAATAGATAGCTCAGTAATATTTCCTACATAACCCGTAAAAAAGCTGGAAATCTTTAAGATAGACAGATATCTCAGTAGACTAACTATATGAGGTGCTTATTGCTTTATAGGATCATACCTTCAATTTTAACAACTAGTCTGAATTCTAATACTTCTGTTCAGGGCCTGCAGCCCTAACCAGTTTGGGTCAACTGGTTAATTTAGTATACATGGTCTCTATTCCATCACTGTAGATGTTAATGAAAATACTGAATATTGCTGAATATTGAAAATACTGCATAAAGTCCAGTCTTTAAAGAGCTCCATAGCCATTCATAATTACTTCTACATAACTAACATTACTACTACATACTACTTCTTCAGGGGCTTCTCATTTATTTTTGCACATATTTTTAGAATGTTTTAGAATATTTTTATTATTTCCTGAACAGTCTTATTGACAAATCAGATAAGTCACTGATGGCCACAATTCCACCAGTAACTTAAAGGAAACTCATACATTTCCAGCAGAATTTTTCAATATTTGATTGAAGAAGTTTTATTAATGATTTTATTAGTATTCCTGTTCATGGACAATATTTTGGATCAGTAAGCCTTGTAAAAGACACTGTTCAGAAAGAGGTCAATAGTTGAATACAATGTATGGAGTCACCAGTGTAAGAAAAACTCCACCTATGGATTTAGTAGGCTGACAGGCAGAGAGAAGTGTAAATGAAGCTGTAGGAAGTTTTGCAGATGATCACAAATGAATGAAGCATTCAGGTACAGGTTATATTATAATTCTGGCAGTTGCCAAAATAATATGGAAATTTTTAGGTATCTACTATTGTAAGTATTCTTTTGTTACATTCAGAAAAAAAATAGGTCAAATAGTTCCACTCTATAGTCTTTCTTCTCAATATAAAATAAATTGGAAATTTTTAAGCTACCACTTCACCTTTTTATTAAAATAAATGAATTGATAAGCAATGAGATTAGGACTAGATACTATCAGAAGTACTCACTCAAAACCATATTTCTACTTGCATTTATACCATTGATTTCCATGAAGTTAAGAAAAGTGATTTACCTTTGCAGAGGAAAGGCTGATGATGTGCTGATCTTTTTCATTTGTCACAATTTCCACAACACGTCGGTGTCCTGATAGCTTCCCTGTAGGCCTACTATTAATAGTGGGATGCCACAAACGAAGGAGTTTGTCACGACCTGTAAGTAAAAAAAAAAAAGAAGTCAGACAGACTGAATAGCTGTCATAATACCTCTGTAATGGAGACCTTAGTGTTGGTAAGGCTCTGCTTTCATCATATAGTCAACTCTCACATAAGGATGTGAATTTTGCATTCTAAGGGCTGGATTCATTGCTTATGCCCAAAATTGTATTAAAAACACATAACTGACTTGCCTTTCAAAGCATTTTTATTTCTCTAGTGGAACATCAGTGACACTGGATGTAATTGTGTGTGCTAGTCTCATAATACTTCATTAGAATATTTTATTAGAAGTAGAACAGGAGATCAGATTTTTTTTCCTAATTTAGAAAAATGTCAAAACAATTTTTGTGTGCAGAACAGGAAAGGGAGCAAGCATGAAAGTTAAGGGCAGATAGGAAACTATAACTGATAATAAGTGATTTTGTGTCTTGAACTAAATGAGAATTAGGACTTTCATATTTATTCATACGTTCAAACATTAAATTTACCTACAATTTAAGGAATAATCCTTGATTGCATTATAGATTAATCTTTTGATACTATTTTCATAAATATTTTCATACTATTTTCATAAATATTTGAAAGCACAAATATGTTAAAAATGTATTAGTAAACTCCTGGGTTTACATAATGATGTAAACATAACTGTACCTAGTGGACTGAAATATTTAGTATTTTTCACAGGAGTTTCAGGAGCCCAGTTTACATTTTTCATGAATTAATTTACATTTTAACTTTCAGTTCCTGGCAAATATAGCAATTGTATGAATTGTATGCAATTAGCTGTACACTCTATTTTGTCACACAATAAATGAAAAAGACAAATTTTACCTAGACTTCAGATTGAGTTTTAGTGATCTCTGAGCTCTCAGGTAAATTGATTCCACTGTTTATGTAGCTTCTCTCTTAATGAGAGATGCCCACTGGAGAATTGATCTACTTTTAAATTAGCTACAACAGAAAGTCATTTTGGATTATGCTAGCTAATTGCACAAGTGTGACTGAGAATGCCACCATGCAAACAGCTGTACTGGTGCAACGGAGAGGTAACTTCTGCATAGGAAAGAGTTAATGGATAAGTAGCTGACCGGCAGTAACTTCAGAGGTACCAATTTCCTTTCAGGGGACTTTCAGGCAAAATTATTCTAGATTATTTGTCTGTGCTGTAAAGTATGGGAGGAAGTAGCTTAAAAGGGCTATAATTGCACAAGTGGTTTGTTAAGCCTTTTAGGATGGGGAAACTGCAGAACACAGTGAGCCCCTGCTCACTTTCCCAGATGTGGTGTTAGGCCACTATAGACATGTCCTGCAAATTAGCAGAACCCTTGTGACCAGGCCAGTATACGTGACTGAGAAACAAGACTGGGAGTAAAACTCAGCTTGCAGACCTTCCATGAGGTCAACAGGAGGACACAAAAACCCAGTAGACAGATCTCTCCAGTGAGACTGGTGAGATTAGTTATAATGTCAGAGGGAACAGACACTGCTTCAACAATATGCCCTTCAACAGCTGCAAATGGAAACTGTCATTTCTTAAAATGATGGTGAAGCAGGTCGAAGCTATTGACAGCATCGGACCAACTCAACTACCTACATGCTGCTCTTCTAAGGAATAGAATCTTCCTTAGTCTTCATGATTGTTCTTCATATTCCTGAGGTGATGGCAGATGAATGAGGGGGATGATAGGGCCCTTTACTTATAGCACAGAGTTTCTTTTAAGAATAGAAGCACTAACACATGCTATTTACTTAAGATACTAAGAGGAAGAACAAGTGTCATTAGGAAAGGAAACTCTTTCCTACATTAAAAATACTGTTTGCTTCTCATGTGAAATAGTGGATTAGTTTTATTCCTTTTACTGATGTGGAGATAATGGTGGATTTGGTTACAGTAGACACATTATCTCTATTTTTCTGGACTAATGCCAGATTGGCCCTAACATTTGCCGTTTCACTGGAACATTTCCTGGAACACTTATTCTCTCTATGCTCCAAATATGCCTCCAGGATTCACAATCCTGACACAGAAGGCATGGGTACTAAGCACATTCAAGAAAAGCTTGAAGAATATCTGTCTACATGTCCAACAGCAATTTGTAAAGATTCTATGAAATCAGTTATTTGAATCACAGTGGGCTCAGTTCAGTGTTCTCCCTTCCAAGATAAATAATTATGAAAGCATCGGTTTAGGGTTTTTTTCTCTATTCTAGCTAGATGTTATAGATTCCAATGTCGTCTTTGACCATGGGATGCTTTGTCAAATTGCTTATGGGGTTTTGCAGTTTATGTGGTATTACAAGTCTGCTGAGATCTCTGAACCTCAGTGTCACTGAAACACCCTTGAGAACAGCATCTTTGAATGGAAAAATGCAAGGATTAGCTTGGCAACCTCTGAGAAACTAGAAATAAATAATTCCTGGTTTCTTTGTATGCTACTCTCATATAGAAGGTTGGTCCCCTTATTCATTAAGGCAATCTGTCATTCCTTCAAGCCTGCCTTTTAAATAATCTTGTGTTACAGTGTCTGCAAAACCTCTTCAGAACAGTTAGGTATCTGATAAACTAATGCAAGTTCACATGCTTATCATATTGATGATTGTCTCTTTTTTATTTTGCGCTGCCTTGTCTGTCTTCATATGTTCTTCTTAATTTTAGAGTGTATCATAGAAAAAGAGTCTGCTGTGCTTCTGAGGGCTTATATTAGTGCAGTCATGGGATGTAATTTCTATAACTAGGATTCCTGGGAATTCCTGAAAATGTCAATACCAATGTATAGTGCCAGTGAAAAAAATATATATATCTAAGATGTTACCAGTTACTTCACTTGTGCCAGGAATACACAAAGGACACTGAGCAAGCTCAGAGGATTTCCTTTTATCAGTCTTAAGCTTCTACTGCTAGATTTAGAAATCACTAATAGTTTTTCTTCCACTTCATTGCTCACAGGAGAACAATAGCTGGATGTGAAGAACTAACAGGGTTAGAAGTTGATGTATCACATCATTTAAAAACTGATCATCTCCAGCTTTTATATGCATACATAATTTGATTTTAACTGTAGCTGTTCTCTGAGGTGATGATTAAGACATAGTTGAAATTGAAATAGGTACAGAATAAGAAGAAAACCATATCATGTTACCATTCAACAAAATACTAATGCAATATCCTACACAGAAAAGTTACTCTAGAGTACTGTGGCTTCCATATTTTAGGCTACTATCAAGCTTTTATCATTTTACTGGTTCAAGTCTAGCTTTTAATATGAAAAATGAACTCTGTACTAGATTTGCTTTTATCTTTCTTATTCATTATTATAAATGTCAAACATCTGGAAGACAAAAGAAGGTTATGTCACGATACTGACAAACTCATGACTATATTCAAATACAACTAAATAAATTATGAGAATAAGGGTGTTAAAATATTATTTTTTTAGTAGTCATTTCCCAGGGTAATAATACATTGTAGTATTTTGCATAACACATTCTATGAACATCTGGCTAGGTAGCAATAGGTTGGGGTTTAGTAAAGCAGTTAGCAGATTTATCCCTGCTGAATACTCAGAAGCTAGTCTGCAATCAAGCTTGGATTTTTCTTTTAATTGCTGAATGTAACATATAAAGATAGCTTTTACAAATGTTTAAACATGTCGCCAAAAAATCTCTGTATTATGATTCATGAATAATTTACCTGCTTTGGTTTTTGATTTTTTGGGTATATTACAGGTAAAATTGTAGGCTTCCTAACTGACGAGACTAGCCTATGTTCATTTTAAGCAGTTTAATTCTCTCATTAACTGGATCAACACGTGTCTCTCTGGCAGACAAGAGAGAGAGATGTCTTTTAAGATACAGAGGCAAACAGTGTATTCTAGTCTGACTGACTGCTGTGCCATTATGAGCAGTGTATTTTATTAATAGAGCACTGAACTCTAAAGCTCAGATTTTGAAGTCTGTAGTAGATAGATCTCTCAAGTGTTGTAGTATTATTCCTAATTCTGGATGCAGCTTCCTAGTAGCTCCTGGCTGTTTAAACTTCACAGTGAAATTGAAAGAGATGATCCCACCCTGTCTTCTGTCTCTGGCCATGCATTCCCACTGTCTCCTGTGACTCCTAGTCATCATGCTCAGAAATAATCTCCTTTTGTGTCCAAGGGAAGCATCAAGGCTAAGCACTGGGAATCAGGGAGAGAGGCAGGAGGATGCCTGTTAATAATCAAGATGAAAGCCAGTGGGTGGACAAATAAGACAGGATTCCAACTCAAGGAATCAATGTAAACATTACGATCCAGGAATGGACTGGAAGACTGTTAGAAAATCCAGGAATACACTGGAAGATGTTCAGAAGTAAGTACAATTCTCATACTTATTCAAAATCATCATAAAAAAGTCCTTGCACATTAATATTATTAAACTTTTGTCATGTAGCCCGTGCTTTCTATACTTTTATGAAGTGAAAGTCAAGACAAATTAAAATGCAGTGCTGAGAAAGCTCATCTCCTTCTAAAATATTCTGATTGGTATCTTTTTAGATGGGATAGGAGGTGCTGCAAGTCTAGTCAAAAATCTTAAACTCCCACTTTGAAATGAGGAGGACATTTCTTTCTGCAGCTACCACTATTCAGAAGACTCTTCCAGAACATAAGTGCTCTAATTTTTGCTCTGATATATGTTCTCCTGATACTCTTATAGGCAGCAATGGTATTCCCTGTTAACAGTCATTTTGGTAAGTTATAGAAAGCGTACTTTTTAGTCTCTTGTGCGATGGGTTTAGTCTCTATGTGATAGGTTTCCACACTATTTTTTCATGTTCAAACAATCTCTCTCAAACATGTCTCATATCAACCATACAGTAGATTCCAGTACAACATGAGGTTTTACTAGTGTCAAATTCATAGAAATTCCTGCTTTGTTACCTTCAGAACAGTTATTTCAACTAACACAGGTACCTAGAGCAAGTATTGCTGCATGATAGCCCTACTCCTATACTCTGCCGTAAGTGTTTGCTGCTGGTCACTGTCAATGGGAGGATAGGGGGTTAGGAAAACCTTAGGTCTGGCCTCCCATAGATACTCTTATTTTCTTAGGAAGTTTATCCAGATTTTTCTCTTCTGTTAAGAAGAATTCTTGGTGTGTAACAAAAACTTTTATTAGTTCCTGTGTAATTGACCTTCTGTCCTATTCAGACACTTCACCCTTGTTTTATTACAACAGTAAAGTCCTGCAGTTCTACCTGTAGGAAATACTAACCACATTCTGTTTTATAGGGCCTCCCTACTTTATCAACAGTAAATTTCTTCAGGCTACTTTTTGTGACAAGGTAATCAATGAAAATGACATCTCCACCAAGACTGAACTTCAGAATTTTCACTAATAACTTTCCTATAGCCTTATTGCGTTCCTTTTAAATCTTGTGTCTAGAAAAATCAATAGAACTGTCTGATATTTATTTTCATAATCTGTTGCAGTCTTCCCTTTAGTAAAGTGCTACAATTCAACTTGAATTGAATAATATCCTATGTCTAGCTATTTTTTTTTTCCAAATTTATTTTACTCTCTTGAATATTATCAAGGCTGGACAGCAGAGCTTTGGACATTTTTTTTTTCTTCTTGTTAAATACAGACATGAGAATTGCTATGTTTGCTATTGCAATTTTAAACAAATTTTTAAGCAAGGCTTGGGAGATAGGCAGCATCAATGTCACCCCATGGCACTACCCTGTTAGAATATGCAATGTGCTCCATCCACATTTCTGCAGCATGAAATACGACCGCTGCAATAGAAAGGCTCATAAAATTATTAGATAACAGGGAAGAAATGGATGTAAGAGCACTATTTCTGCAATCTGCTGTACGAGAAATAATGGACAGTAAAGCTTTGGGGAAAAAAAGATCAGACAGGAGAGCAACAGAAAGTATTAAGAAGGGCCAATGTGATTGCCTAAGATAGGAAGGGATGGAGAAATAGCAATGGGAAGAGACAGGAGCCCTGATGATACTGCAAGGAGTAATGTGTATAACATGTCCAAACCAGTCACCACTGTGACTTGGAAAGGTGCCTTAGAGTAGTTCAACACATTGTTTCTCCTGTTTTATTCTATAAATAACATGATACTTGAATCAAACCCAGACTGAGCCCTTGATAGATTCCTGTCAGGAAGTGTATCTTTTCAGAGTGAGAGTCCCAGAAATTAAAAGCAAACCCTCTGTTTCCTACAATTTAAGACAGAAACTTAAATTACTTACTTAAATTCTTAAGATACTAGCTCAGATTTATTTAATCTTATTTAACAAGGGAAAAAAGAAATCACAGGAGAACAATGTCTTGGAAAAAAACCCAATACTTACCCCCAGTGACAATGACTTTTGCTTTTCCACAGTATATGAAGGCATTGACTCCTCTAGGCACAGAAAATTCCTTTACAGATCTATAATAATTAATAAAACAGTCAATCAGTTAAGAAACATTAAGAAAATACAGTGTGCAGTCATTCCACTTTTCTGTAGTATATAGAATAGCTGTTTGCATAATGTATACAATCTCTTTTAAAAATGAATTGATTTATAACAGTGACTTATAGTGATACTAGCATCAATAAAACAGGAACAGGGTGCACTTTCCATTAAAGTAACAAATCTCTGACTTGAACACCTGAATCCTTTATCAGTCATACTCAGAACAGAATCCAAAAATGGCAGCTGTTGCCAAAGTAAGCCTTCACACAACATCTGTGTGCTTAAAGCTGGCAATGACTGAGGAAAAGTATCAAGCAGCCTTTGCCTGTTTTGGACACGGAGGTCTACTATGGCCTCTGTGCAAAGTAAGTGCAGTTGCTTTTCTGCTGCTTATGTATAAAGTAATATATAATGCATAACCTCTATTTTATCTGCAACATTTTATCTACAACATTTGTTATTTTAACAACATGAAGACATTGCAAGTTTCTAAAATAACAAACTTATTCTGTTATATTCACTGATAAAGCACAGGAATTCAAACAGCCACCACATACTGAGGTTGACTCAGTGTCCTTTCTAAACCCATCCTTTGATCAACTTCTGCTTGTGTCTCCATGTCTCATATACTGCTACTAATGAATTAATATTTTCCTGGGTTTTGGATTCAGCAATGGAATCACTAACACCTGTCTCTCCCAGGAAACAATGAATATCAGTGTAAACAAGCTATACAGAATTAAATGAGTAAACACTTAATGTTTTTCTTTTAAATACAAGCAAGCAGGTAGTTCATTTATTCTTGGCTAAAGAGGAAACATTAATACTGAAAACCATTACTTGATGATGATAGTAATTTTGACAAAAAACTGTAGAAACTTTAAGGATTAATGGAAAAGCTTGTTCTTTCTAGACAGGTGTAAATAAAAGGCTGTTCACTCCCTGAAGCAAAGTTTTCTTTTCAGACCTCTAACAGAGAAGTCTTAGTTCTCTTGATGATATAAAATTGCAATTAATTGATTTAAATATATGATTGACAGAGTTCTTCAGGATTTGTCATCTTTTCTTCTAATTCTTATATTTCATACTTCTATGTAACTATCTTTTGGCTCTTTAATGAACAGTCTTAATACTCTTCCAACATCAGTGGAACTAGAGGGCTACAGTAATGTAAAGTTCTGCCCAAGTCATGGCCCTGCACCCTGTGATCCAATCCACACCAACCTTTCTTTAGATACTTTACAAGAAAAGATTATAACTGCTTGCCAGCCTTTATCCACAAAGAATCTTAACAGCCACACAGAGACAAGATACACTGCAATCCTCTTCAAGCACAATACCAACTGCTTGCTGCAAAGTTAATTGGGGAAATTTATTTGTTAGCACCAGTAAATCATATATTTCAACCATAATTACTTATGGAATGGGCATTTCAAAGTGGTCCGATCCATAGCTATTTTGGGGGCTATTAATTTAATTTTTAATGGCTGTGCAATTTTTCAGTTGTCTAAGTATAATTTAATTTAGGTGCTTCATGAAACTGCTTAGAGAAATGTATTTATTGCAGTTGGAGACACAATTATAGTCAGTGCTAAATGAAAAAGACCTACCAAGATATTTGCAGTTAATGTTCTGCATTACAGTGTATGGTGGTAGCATATACTTTTGACTACACCTTTTTGTTCTGCAGTCTTTGTTCTACTAAAATTAATTCTATTTTTGCTACAACTCCCCAAAGATTCAAACAGGATTTCTCAGCTTTTCTCTTGACATAGGATGTGACTTTGGGCAAGTTGTAATTATTTCATATTTCACTTTTCCCATCCACAACAGACATGCAACACTCATAAAACCTAAAGTTAATGGACTGATGCAAGAATTACTATGTGAATATTAATGCCTTGTGATATACAAGAGATAAACATGATTAATAGATTTTTAAGGCTAGTAGCAACAGTTATGATAATCTTTGGATGTGCCTCACAGGAACTGTGAAGTTGATCTAATGTTTGCAGTGCTTTGAGATATTTGAATGAAAAGTTCTATTTATATGTTATTATTAGTTCTTTTTTTATATCAAATTGTGTTTGTATTATTTTTTTAATTGAGATGTAAATTATTCTAAAATCACAGACTAGTAAGGCTTGGAATCAGCTATCGCACTGATGGGTCATATGAATAAGCATGAATATGATACAAATAAGGAGGTCACAATATCTTTCCTGCTGCATAGTAAATCCATTTCCAGCCCTCAGAAGAAATTACTTTCTTGACTTAAGCCTGTGTAAATGAAACTTGTGAAATTGAAACTGTAAATGGAAATTAGTTGTATATACTTTTGTGAGGATATAAATTTTAAATGAATGGATAAATGATGTACGTATAACAAAAGCAATCCATTTTCTAAAATTTGCTTGCTGAGGAGAAGCTGGAGCAAACAACACTGCCAACAAATTACTTTCAAGGGTTGTGAGTAATGAACATATATGGACAGTCCCCTCCAACATCAAAAGCTAACAAACAAAAAATGTTCCAGTGTTTAAGTAGTTGTATTTTCATTTGTATCAACAATGCTTATAGAAAAGACAGCTTCAAAACAAGAGGATGCCATCTTGTAAGGCTCTCATGTCACACAGAGTTATAAAGCAAAAGGTGTGTTTACTCAGAACGTATCACATACTTACAAGTTGTCCTCTAGTCGTTTTATGTCATCCAAAACAAAGGAATGAATGCTGTCTGAGGAGCAGGAACCAAAACAATTCAGGTCAGAAATATACTTAACTTCCACAACCCAATCATCATGGAGCTTGCATTTAACACTGGGGGTGTAAATGGAGATATTAGTAGGCTATACTAGAATCTACTACAATATGCCCATAGGTGGACAGGAATTTTGTCAGCGAGATTATACACAACCAGTGCTAACGTTTAATATTCAGTGCAGACAAAGAACCAGTCTGCCAGCTTAGAAAGCAAGCAGAGCTAAAGGTAGATTTGAATCATGCAGTTCTCTAGCTGTGATTATGCTTCCATCTAATTAGGCACAATAAAACTATGCCTATATCAGACTGGATAACAGCAATTGCAAATTCTTCCTTTGAATTTTACTCTGCAGACTTCCTGTTGTAAGATCTCTTGTAAGATCTCCTACTAAAAATTATGGCATTTCCTTCACACAAAAAGCAAGTCATTACAGCATGAAAAAATAATTCTGTTAGGTGAGGTTAATTTATATCACAAACTAATCCTGCATTTAGGCAAAAGAAAAGCCAAATTAACAAGGAAAAAAAAAAAAAAGCCAAACTGATAATATTTTATCGTAAACAACTTACATGTTAAAAGTTTCAGAATCCAAGATCTGAAGCCGTGATTCTTTTTTGTCTTTACATTGCTTCAAACCGAAGTGATCACTGGTCAGAGTAAGCAGGTGAACATAACCTTTATCATCTCCTAGTAGGATATTATCCTTAGCCAGGTTATATGACATAGTCGTTGTGCAAACACAGAGCAGACCGTTTTCCATAGGTTTTATGATAAAGCAATTATTCTGTGAAATATAGTAGATAGTTTATTAGATATTGCACACGAGACCTTAAATTGACTGAACATATCATGCTTATCTACTTAGATCAGCATTCAGTTCTAAGTGGTGAAGTTAAATGCACATTTTAAGAATTTCAGTAAGGCTTTATTTCATAGGTAGCCTTTTCTACTCCAACAAGGAAAAGTTAATTACAATTTTTAGGAAGGCTCTCACCATGCCAAGTGGGATGGTACATTTGCTATGACTGTATATGGTTTCCTGTTCAAAAATAAGATACTGTCTGGAAGAAAATAGGAAATAGTCAAATGAAAGAATTATTCAAACCATGAGGTAAAAAAGTAACACAGAACGATAAATTATATCTGACTCCTAATTATTAATACATCCTGGGAGTGCCACCTGTACTTATAGGGGCAGGTGTTTAATTTTCAGGAACTGAGATAGCAGGAATGAATACAGCTGCAAGCCACTGTGGTATTTTGCTAGACTGAGAAGGCCTCGGAATGGGATTTTAGGTCATCTGCATTACACTGTTTATTGGTTCTACTGCCTGACTCCATCTGTTATTTGATGAAAGCATCCTTGCCAACCTAAACTGGCAACTGTTCACATGCCATAAGAATTAACTGCTTCAATCTTGTCCGTGTAGCACAGAAACATTAAAGAGACATAACAGATATAGAGCTGTCTATATATTATTTCCGTGGTCTCAAAAGAGAACTTCTCCTATTCAGCCATTGGACACTTTCAGCTCTAGCTGATGTAATGACTGGAGGAAACTTGAAGAGACTAATCTTTTTCAAGCTGCTTCTTTAACATTTGCCTGATCCAACATAATACCTGACTCCCTTTTGATTTATAGTCCCAGATAATGACCGTCCTATCAGTTACAGCCACAACATATTTCAGACAAGGTAGGAAATCACATCCAGTGATCCAAGCAGTATCCTGATGAAATAAAAGGAGGAGGTAAAAATTTTTCTCTGTAAATTTATAAACATCTGTAATTTAAGTACATATTTTAAACCATCTCCACAGAAATCTCATATACTCTGCACTAGCAGCTGCTAGGTCCAGTTCCAGATAGTGGAACTGAGAGGTCTAACTCCAGGAATAGCTCATATGTGAAGTTACAGAGGTGCCAGGCTTAACCTCTGTTATCAGTGATTCACCTCACATACACAGATGTTCCACATGGGATAACACAATACATATATACTGTTAGTTGAACTATAATGACACTCTGAAAAAAACACTCTAAGCAGAGGAAACCTGAGCTAAAACATCCATGGTAAAGAGGATTAAATTTTTACTTGGATACTGTTTAGTTCAAAGAAAAAGAAAGTTAAAGGCAGTCAAAATTTCAGATATAACAGCACAAAGCCTACTGAAATGAAAGTTTATGAAAATAAGCATCCTGTATTAAATAATTTTAATTGTCCCAAAAAGTAGATCAACTACTTACAAAGATATACATCTGCCCATATTAAGCCGTTGTGCAAGTACACGTCCAGTTATACAAGTCTTTATGTAAAATAATTTCTCTTGCAAAGTGTGAGATTAGAGACTCAAATTCACTACCACACTGGCCAGAATTTTGCTTTTCTGTTGAAACAGTAATAACTGGTTCATTTTTTACTCACAAAAATGTAATGGACCTTTCTAAATGTGAGTGGGATTGAAACAGGATATGCTCCATTTGCTACATCTACAATGGCACAATTATCTATTACTTCAAAATAATTCAGAACATCTATAAAATAACAGACTGAAACATCTTACTTTCTTTTCTAGATTAGAGTGACAAAGAAATATTTGGCACAGACTTAAACGCAGTCCTTAAAGTAAGCTATAGCTACCTGTAACCTCTAAAGAAACTAGTTCCAGTGGAAGAATTTGACAAACAGCTAAAACAGGGACCTATTTTGCTACAGATAACAGTTTACATCCACAAAGTGAGTTAGGAAGCAAAAAGCACAATAATCCATGGTGAACTGAAGGCAGATGCTGATGCTTCTACTTTTATTTCCACTGTTGTACACAATGCTGATTTTGCTGTTAAAGGGTACAAAATCCTGACAGAGTCATGTCAACAATCTATTGCAGGAGAACACTCCTTTCCTTCTTGATGGCCTGTGGATAAGTGGTGATATATTTACAAGGATTTCTTGTGCTGTTTTATAGAATAAACACATGAAAAATGTCAGTCCTGCACAGGCCTTATGGATTGCTTGGTAATTCCTATGTAAGACTGTTAACTGTGGCTTTTTGGGAGTCCTTACAATACTGACAGATAGAACTAACTGTTGTGAAAAAGCTGATTTTACATTTGTAATTAAGCTACTATTTTGTAGTGCTGGCTTGTAATGACGCAAAATAACAGAGCTGCATCTTGCAAAAGTTTTGCAGGCTATCCCATGTAGTGAGATCATACAGAGGCAAAAGAATGATCAAAACCAAGGAGAATCCTTGCACTTGTCTGCTCACAGAGAAAGTCTAAGGGGCTGTAGTTGAATTTTACACAATAAAACAAGCCCTGATACAAGCATTGATACAAAAAGCTTTATTTCATATACTAGCCTAGAAACACAACCAAGTGTCTCTGATATTACTTTGAAACAATTAAAGGAAATCACATTACAGGCCAGTGATCTGAGAAGGCATGACTAGTCCTTATTTACAGATCAAATGCCCCTCTCCCATGAGAAGTTCTATTCTCCATATAGGCTGTCCTGGTAACTGAATCTCTCCAAGTCAGTCAGTATATGCCTTGAGGGGGGACTTACCCCAGTTGAACACAAGGCATTTCTCATCTATTTGTGTGAAACAGCTTAGTTAACCTGTGAGGATAATCTTGGAAGACAGAATAAAATCAGATATCTGATAACAGTTAAGAAAGTATGGTTGGGAAAGGCTAGACTTTCACTTGACAACTCAAGGGAAATGTCTTTTAGGTATGTTAACTCCAGGCAACTATTCTGTTTTCCCATGCTGAAGGTCAATTTCACATATTCTGAGAACATAGGACAGAGTGAAAATGGCTGTTGTCATTTGGGCTGGCGGGGGATATTCTTCTTTCAGGGCACATTTTGCTAATTCTAACAGAGAAATTAAGAAAAATATTAGAACAATGATGTTGACATGTTCAGCAGTGAGCTGCAGTTTCCAGACATATTTCTTTAAATGTCTCAAAGAGCAATTGTTTCCTTTAACCTATTCCTCCAGGCCTACTATCAAAGTCTACTCTCCTGAAGCTTTCTTCTAAAGTAGCTACAGGTCACTTCTGACATTCTGTGAAGTCTTGTCCTTTTCTTCTCACATGTCTACTTGCAGGTAAAAAAATCACTGTGTATTTACAGGGTGCTAGCACCTGACATTGAGACTTTTAAATCTTCCTTTCAGATGATGTCAGAGCTCTTCCCACAGGACACAGTAACTGAAGTGAGAAAGCTAGATCCTTTCTCATTGATGATAGAAACAGATGCCTGGAACCCTTTGAAAATCTGGAGTCAATTTATTGTAGATCTGCATATGCATAGATAAGTAAAATTCAGCCTTTTACATTCAGGAAAAGTGAGAAACATGTAACTTTCAACAACTAAACAACTGAACATTACAAAATTTATTTAGTTTCTAAATTCCACTGGAGTCTAAGTCACTCCATATTGTTATACCCTGCAGGGCCTTAATAGTCTCTACAGAGTATTTTTGGCCCCAGTTTTATTAGGCAGTTCTAAGTATCAGTTTCTCCCTCACTATTCTCTCCCTGTAGTTAATGATGCTGAGCCATCAAACACAGTATGAGCACCCAGCTTCCCTCTCGTCACAGGATCTGTGGCTAGAAAAAAGACTGTCAAGCAAGAACTTGGCAGCAGTTAGTTCCTAGGCAAAATGAAAGAAGGAAGACACACCCATGCACTGCTCTGTAAAGGTACCTTGATGCTTAGCATGATCTCAGGGAAAATCCTTTTCCAATAGGGGTGAGGACTAGTACTCTCCTAAAGAATTAGCAATGAAAAAGAAAGATGTTGGAATAACATGTGCCTTCTGCACTGACTGTTGTTACTCCAAATAAGAACAGCTCTATGCTCTAACTCATCAAGGGAAAGGCCTACTTGCCATTAAGTAAGCATTTAAGAACCAGTCCAGTAAAACTGAGCTTGAACTTTCTTTATAGTGAAGCATCCTAGCCATTGCATTGTAGCAGCCACTGGCTTAGAGACACGATTATCATTAAAATATTATTTCACTAAAAAGGAGTGAAAAACTGACAGAAAACCTAAGAAGCATTAACGTCACTTCTGGTTTGAAAAGTAAGAACATATGTTCATATGAAGTTTTTTTTTTACAATCTATACAAAGTCTACATACATCAACTTATGCCTAATAAGTTAAGGAATAAAGTTAAGGAATAAAACCATACTGTGTACACATTCAAATTTTCCTTACAGCATCTGAACTTCAATTAGCTTTTAGTGAAAGCTGAAAGACATAGGTAGAGAAGCAATGAATGCTCCAATGGAAGGAACATGTTGGCCAAGACAGAATTTCTCTTGCGAGATTTTCCTCTCTACAGAAGATAAATGTTTCTAATTACTAGAATTAAAATGTAATTAGTGACTGGCAGTATAAAATAAGTATAAAGTATATAAAGTATATAATTATCTGAAAAAATCAGGCTTCAACACATGACATGCAATCTGTATAGGCTAGCAGAAAGCAAGAATTAGTAAAATGTACTCCAGATTGATCCTCTTCTTTCCTTTTGCACTATTTATCGACACAGCCATATTTGATAATATAACATAAAAGTAGGAAAAAAATCTATGTCTATTGCACCAGTTTATTAGAAGTTGCAAGTCAGGGGAAGATCCAGCGTAGAGAAATTAGTTTCCTGGAACAGGCAGCAATAGCAGTGTTTTCATGTATATAACTGAATCATTCTCATCTTAAGACAAATTGCACTAACTTTGTCTTTAATAATTCCTACTTAAATTATACCAAACATCAGTGGTTATAAACGCCTGGAGAGACCACTATAATTGAGTTTGGCTTCCTGCACAGCGTGCTCCAGAGAATGTCCACTGAGAATTTTAGGGACTAACAGAGACAGAGAAATTGTTCAAGTTAGGTAGCACTGCCTTCCAGGCCAGTTCAAGGACCTCTGCCTGTGGACCAAACAGGCTGTGTGAACAGCAGAGCATTATGTTCTATCCATAAGATCTAAAATGAAAGTTCTTGACTAACACAGGCTCCTAGGCCAACACAGGCTTGAGACTACTCATAAAGTAATAGTATGAAGTCCTGAAAAAAGCAATGCACAAATTTATAAATTAGATACTTTGAGAAGTGGCTGTTAGAAGAGAACAGTCTGACAGAGACTATGAGCAAAACACACCCACTAGTTACAGCTGTCGAGCAAAAGCTATAAGAATTTATCTTAGCACTGCTGTACTTGACAGACAAATGAAGCAGCTGCACTGGATCAGGCTTCTCATTATTTCCTTGCTCTAGTCTGTCACTCAAGGGCTCTATCATCACTCATTTCCAACATATTTTCTGTTTCAGCTTCTATGGCCATTCATTGGATCTCTTTATGCTTTTCTATGCTATATTTAAAAGACATTTCATTTCAGTTCTTGAAGAGAAGCGACTTGTTCACTGCCAGTATTCCCATCATCTTTCAGTGATGATTCTATGCTCACTACTATTTTTAAGACCTGTCAGCTGGACATGCATGTTAATCCATGCACTCTAGTGTTTTTTCTCAGTGGTCATATTCTGAAACAGAAAGTCATAGGGTACTAAGTTAAATACTGTGCAGAGTTTAAAGTGTACTACATTTATGCCTCTATTCACTCAGTCACATAATCTCATCAAGAAATGAAATCAGGTTTTCTTGAAGTGACCTGTTATTCCATAACTTCCCTGGAATAAAACAGTAAATGATCTGTACTCATACTCCCTTTGTACTCAGCATTGGTGAGGCCATGCCTTAAATACTGCATTCAGTTTTGGGCCACTCACCTCAAGAAAGACATTGAGGTGCTAGAGCAGGTCCAGAGAAGAGCAACAAAGCTGTTGAAGGGTCTGGAGTACAAGTCCTGTAAGGAGCAGTTGAGGGAATTGGGGCTATTCAGTCTGAAGAAAAGGAGGCTGAGGGGAGACCTTATTGCTCTCTGCAACTGCCTGAAAGGACATCATAGAAAGGCAGGCACTGGTCTCTTCTCACAAGTAACTAGTGACGGAACAAGAGGGAATGGCCTCAAGCTGCACCAGGGAAGGTTTAAACTGGATATTAGGAAATACTTTTTCACTGAAAGGGTTGTCAGGCATTGGAACATGATGCCCAAGGCAGTGGTTGAATCACCATCCCTGAATGTGTTTAAAAGCTGTATAGATGTGGTGCTTGGGGATACGGCTTAGTGGTGGACTTGGTAAAGTAGGGTGAATGGTTGGACTCGATGATCTTAAAGCTCTTTTCCAACCTAAATGATTCTATGATTCATGTTCCATTTATACCATCATGATGCTGGGAAAGTTCTGGCTGCATTCCACTGGATTTATTTTTTTTTCCTAGAACTACTCTTTCACAGTCTTTCTGGCTCAATATTCTCAGGGCCAAGACCTTTGTCACTCTGCATAAGCCTCCATTCTGAAACACCTTAAGAAGGAGAATACTAAATGAAGACAGAGGAACCTAAGGATAGATCTGCAACTTGTTAGCCGATCTCTACACACATCATTGTTCATCAGTGCTTGGAAGTTTGTATGGAGTTTGGTAACTTATCTCTGAACTCAGTACCTTCGTTTGCACAGACGTATACAAATATATATCTTGATCAAATAGCTAATGCTAGTATTGATGTTAAAACAGATTTGATAGGGTTGTGGGCATGAGTTTCTCTTTTCTCTTCACCAACCATCAGCTCCCCAGTCAATTAAATGTCCCTGGGATGCCAAATATTTCCCCCGAAAGACTCTACACCTTGTGGTAAAGACTGTCATGCTCAGCAGTAATGATTACAACTGATCCAGTGATCCCTGGAAGCAGTAATCATCTCAAAGGAGAGGAACCCAAATTATTTCTAACCTACTTCTTCCTTTCCCTAGGGAAGGCTGAAAAAGTGGAAACATCTCAGTTGGGAAAAAATAGGAGAGTGGCATATAACAAGAGAGACAGCAGATCAGGCTAGGCCACAAAGATCTGGTGTAGAGGTGAATGTGAGTGCTCACAGATACTAAACAGTGTTATCTGTAAATACTAAAACTACCAGTTTTGGTATTGTATTTATTTGGAATCACAATCCTAACAATTGTGTACAATACCATAATACTGAGAGATATCATTATGTTAAACATATCCTCCTTTTTATGGCTGAGATGTTCTTGAACAGTGCCTAATTGTGCCACGGCAGCCAAGTATCGTACTACTGCCACAGCAGAAAGACCTCCACATCCACTGAGGCACCATTCTAAGGTTAGTGCTTAGCGCTCAGAAAGGAAAAGGACTCTGTAACCACATGCTGCTCACTGCGGCATCAGGCTGCCACTCCAGACTTTTCCCCTTGGTATCTCCAGGGACAAGCATCAAACATTGTTCAGCTACTACCTTTTCATATTTGGAATGGGGATGTTCCTACAAGCAAAGCAGGAACTAAATACCAAAATTCACTCCTGTAACACAGCTGTAGGAGAAGTTCTAAGATGATTCGAGTCAAAGTTTCCAAAAGTTGATAGGTCTCAAGAATGCTTCTCACAGATTACCTCTTTGCATTGATCAGATTGGTCAGAATAGTCTTTGCAATTAATTAAATGCAGCCCAAGACAGAGCTGTTTTCTGACTTGGAATAATAGAGTCTGTGATCTGGAGTACTTTTAGAATATTTAGGACTTTTAGAATATTTAGTGCATTTTAGAATATCCACAATGTGAGATCAATAATCAATAAAATGCACTGCCCCTGGCACAAGACACTTACATGGACTTGAAGTTGCCCTTCAAGTTACAAGGGACATGTTATTTTGTTAAAACTGATGACATTTCTCGTCTGCACATCATTACCTAAAATCTACAGTGGCACTCCCAAGGTAAAAAGGAGCTTTTACAGTATATACCATATAGCCAAACAGTTTACCTAGCAAGATGTAGAACTGTATTTCACTGACAAACTTAAAATATTTATTTAAATTTTCTTGGGACAATTGAAGTGTTGGATCTTAGAAGAAAAAAATTCTGTAAAGGTAATGGGTAAAGGACAATTTGTTAAAAAAGCAGCCTTTATCTCAGGTTTCTTTTTATGAGAGGAAAGAAATCAAGTTATTCTATGGTTTCTATAACTAAAAGGAATAAATGTAACCTGTTTGGCCTGTGATAATGCTGAGTTCTCAAGGTTGGAAGTAGTATCAGAATAATGCTCAGTTTCTAAATATTGCATTTTAGTACCTGCTGATTTTTAATGAAAATGATTTTACAGGAGAAAAGTGAACTTACTTCAACTCTGGTGGTTGCCAGAACCCTCATCTGAAAAAGAAAACAACAAAAATATGTTGTCATGATAACATGTTAGCAACTAAATGAAGTCTGAACACAGTCAGCTTTGCTATACCACAAGCAGAACAGAACAGTAATAGCCAACAGAAAGACTGCTGTTAAGGTCTTCTGAGAAAGATCTTTAACCTACCTACTTTAGGTGGCAAATAGGAATACCCATATCAGTACAGCATATTTCAGCAAAGTTATCTATTGCTGGACAGCATAGCATGTGACTCAAAAACTGAAATGGTTAAAGTCACAGTATGGTAGATGTACCCGTCACCATCATCCAGTAAAGACAGGGTTACCTTCTTTGTCCTCTAACAAAACTACTACACAGTTTTCAAAAGCCTTTTCAACCTTTTTCCTTCTGAAACACCCACAGCTGATTTTTCACCTCCTCTTGCCCCTGCCCCTCATCAGTAATTAATCAGCTGTGCCTCATTCCCATTGCAGCAATTCTAGCTAGGATAAAAGGCTTTCTTCACACAGAATTGTGATGCCCAGTGCCATCATGGACAGCCTTTGAGCAGACTTTAAACCTATTGTTAATCAAGAGTTTAATATCCATGTCCTGCTACCTGATTTGGCTTTGTCTACAGTAACTTTAACTAGAGTGTACACAGAAAATTTTCCTTAATGCTGACGACTCCTACAGATCTGTGCTGATCAAGGCAGCATCCATGCCTAAGAACCTGAGAAGGCTAAGTGTCTCAAGTTTTAGAGCAAGCAGATGGCTGATAATGAAGAGCTGCACACAGGTATTGAAGTGTATTAGGTCCATGTTTGTTGCAGAAAGCGATGCTTAGCCCTCAAATAGAATCATAGAATCATTTAGGTTGGAAAAGACCTTTAAGGTCATGGAGTCCAACTGTAAACCTAGCATTGCCAAGTCCACCACTAAACCATGTCCCCAAGATCTACATCTACAAGTCCTTTAAAAAACTCTACGGGCGGTGACACCACCACTTTCCTTGACAACCCTTTCCATGATGAAATTTTTCCTAATATACAATGTAAATCTCCCCTGGCACAACTTAATGCCATTTCCTGTTGTGCTATCATTTGTTGCTTGGGAGAACAGACTGACTCCCACCTCGCTGAAACTCCTTTCAGATAGTTGTAGAGCCTTCTTTTCTCCATGCTAAACAAAGTTTCCTCAACCACTCCTCCAAAGACTTGTTCTCTAGATCCTTCGTGAGCTTCATTGTCCTTCTTTGGCCACATCCAGCACCTTGATGTCCTTCTTGTAGTGAGGGGCATAAACCTGAACACAGTAGTCAATGTGTAGCCTCACCAGTGCTGAAAACCTGCTGGTCTACAAATGAATATTGCTTTGCCTTCACTTCAATTTCCAGTAACTGAAGATATATATGAGAACATGTGATTTCTTGTCACAGCAACCAGGGCTAACAAAAGTCTCCACACCCTCTTTTAGACAATAATTAGATTCACTAGCAGTTTACGTAGTGAATGATGAAAGCCTGTCACTGGTGAAATAGGAGATGATCTTGAAAGCTATCCTGGTGTATAAAGACCAAATTAAGCATACTTAATGGCATCTAACATGACTGACACTAATTATTTGCTGATAAAAAATCTGATAATTCTTATTTAACTGAAGTTTAACAGATTGACAATCAGTGACATGGTTTACAATTTCTTCATTGTTCCTATTCTTATTTGTAAATTAGGGTTTATAAAAAAGTTTTTAACTATTTTCAGTTTCTACATAGTATCAAATACAAAATCCTTGTCTAGATTGTCAACTGACTCCAAAGATATAACACAACCATTAAAGAAATTGTCAAGTTATATCTACTTTCCAAAAAGCAAAGTGAATAATACTGAGCTGTTGTTATGGAAAGCTTGGTTGCACTGTACAACAATTTACATCAGAGTGAATGAAGAGAATATGGTCTTGTCTCTTCCTCCACATGTATGTTTCTTACTAGCCAAATGCCCCAGAAGCGGCACAGTTAAAATCTGTTTAATGTGAGGTTCACAAATTATATTTGACCAAGTACTATTCATTCATGTACATGGAACACACTTTCTTCTGTGGGATATATGTTTAATAATCTAAAAAAATAAACCTCTCCATCTACATGTCAATGCAGTACTCATGAACTCAGATTTTGGCCCTTCACCCAGAGCACAAGTCCCATCAAGCAGCATCTTCAGGGCAAGCATCTTCATATTCCTTCACTGATATGCTGCAAAGCCAAACTAGACAAAACAACTCACTAGCTAGGATTTTAAGGCCAGGTCATTTTAAATCTTTAGTCTTTGAGAGAAGAAGAATGATGCAGAAGTTCCCAACTCTATATGTGCCTTTGTGATGTCAAGTCATATTCTAGCAGCAGGACTCAAAATGATTGCAGTGTTAAAGAACTAGTGTCTTCTCTTGCTTGCATCAACATACATCAGCAATTCTAATGAAGTCAAAAGTTGTTTGCTCAGATCAGCCGAGATCAGAAATCATATCATGAGTAAACAACTGCTGTCATAATGCCTTAGTCATTTTCAGAACATATAGTTTTAAAAGTGGGATTTGAGATCCCTAGTTCACTGCATGAAACAGCTGGGTGTAAAATCATCTACACTGCAGTCACTGATGTCAATGTGACATCAGGCCAGTCTATGAGAAGGCAGCAATTCAACTTGAAAACAGAATGGGGAGGTAGGGATGGGCAAGAGAGCTATTTTTAACATACTTTGTGGAATTATTTTTTGTAGGTACATAAGAGGGATAATGCTCTGGAGGGCAGAGAACTAGGCTTTCAAATAAATTATTTTAGTATTTACCAAAACTGCAGTACTGCTTTGTTTTTTAATCATCCACAGAAGTCCTTTCTTTCTTTATATGCTCCAGTTATAAGCATTATGCACTAATTAGATAAAGCCCCTAGAAAGCATTAGTGATGCTTTAAAGCTTTACTGCTTTGTCTGAAACAATTTTTAATAAACTTGTTGTATTACAGTTACACAAACATAAAGCACCAATGAGCACAGATGTGTTTTGTACCTCAGCATCTAGAAGCATATGCCTCTATCTGTGAGACTCGTTTACAAATTGTACTTTATCAGCACCTTGAGCCTGGTCTTCTACTTAAAAGGTTGAAGAACTCCTTACAGTTTGCTGATAAGGGGAGTAACTGAAGAAGTGCCATGCAGATTGTCAGAAAATTCAGGAATTTCAATATTCTAGGTGTTTCTGTATTGAATAACTCTTCTTTGCACATGACCAATAAATGTTTCTGCCCATTCTAGATATTCTTAGTATGTGTAGAAAAAAGTTAATGCTCCAATTTCCACTTTATATGCAAAAGTTAGTTCCAATATCATATTTTGTATTAAGGGAAAGTTTTTCTAAAAAGAAATGCAGCTTATTTTCTATTAAACTAACTTCTATTAAGAATGTCTTTTATTAGCCACCTCTACTTTCTATCAACTTCTGTGGACTGTTCAGTAGGTTTATAATTGAAAATGACAATGCATGTAGCCTACTGTACTTAAAAATTTAACTATAATAAAAAAAGTTCTCTAGCTTTTTTTATGGTTAAGTTTTCACATTAGATCACAGTTTTCTTAGTTCCCATATATATTACCTAATGGAATAATAAAAAAAGTTTGTTTGAATCAGAATTACCTGTTTGTTAAAAATAGTTAGCACTCCTTTTTGAGAAGATGTTACTGCGAAATCCAGATGGGGCACCTTCACTATACCAGTAATTGCATCTTGTCTCTTGACAACTGTCAAAGACAAAATATTACTTTTCATCTTACAGACACAGAAAATTGTAGAAATAGAACCATTTCTCTTCCTGAAGAGAACATTTTCTCTTCCTAAAATGCATATTGGTAACACCTCCAAGGCATTATATCATAGATTATCTCATACTTGATTTGAATAACCATGTTGAATATTAAAATACTAATGCATTATGGATGTGCTGGCTCTTTCTATATTATTTATAAAATACAGAAAGACAAAGAATAACTGCATAAATAAATAGCCTGAGACAGACAAATTAATAATTTCAAAATAATTTAGGAAATGGAGAACTGGGCAAGGCAGCAGTGGAACATTCAGACTCAACGAGTTTAGCAAAAAACATATTCTGAAACACGCAAGAAGACACAGTATGAATAAGGAAATACAGATATGGAATCCTATCACTATACTTTCAATAAAGCATGCAACAAATGGAAAAAAAAAAAATCATTTTGGACACATGATGAAGTATGTCACCTGCATTAGTAATCTGCTGTTTTTCGGATACAAGGAAAACCATGTTTTCTTCTCTCAGCTGGGAAGACACGGTATCACTTTCTCCTGTGAAACAGCCAAAAATCTGAACAAAACAAACCAGAACAAAACAGCAATTCATAACAGAACTACTTCTAGAATATATGCTTATATGTGTGAAGTCAAATAATTATCTCACATTTTTATCATTTAATATTCTTCAAGTATGTTTCCTAGTGTTATTTGCCTTAACCTTTAGCTGTCAATATGACCAGATGCTCAGGTGTAATCTTTCTTCAGTGTTTGGAAAGAAACCAGCATACACAGGGATTCTAGGAATAAAAATTACCTAGTTGATAAAGCTGTTAGTACAGCTGTGCCTTGTAATGACTGTTTGTAAATAATCATCTTCAATTTCCTTTTTCCAGTTTTACCTACTTGTGCTTCCTCAGCTAGAAGTCATCTAGAAGAAGAAACAGTAAAAGGCAGACAAAACAGTCTTCTCTATACTTACAAAATGGGAGATACGAAGTAGCATAGTGGTTTGGCCCATACAGAAGAAGAAGTTTTCTATAAAGACATACAGATTTCCATTTGCCTGAAAAAAAATTGAACTTGAAGTTCATTTTAAAAAACCATTTTTCATCCATCTTCTTAAGCCTGGCAATGTTTCATTTGTACTGATCATGATGGAGATCCCTACAGAGGATATTCAGGCAAGTACCTCATTTCTGTTCCAGGGTGTAACAACACTTCATCTGAAGTGCTCTCCAAACTTCAGGCTCTTGTAAGTTAGTCATTTCCTCAGGAAATGAGTTTAGTCTCACTCAGCTGTACAATTTTTTTAATCTCCTTTCTTGTATTATGGACACTATATATATACACTCATTTTATTTCATGAGTTCTAGAAGTAATCCCTTTTGGATGCAAGATAAAACTTTGCACTTTTTTCTAGTTCAATATTTTTCATGTTATACAACAAAACTCTCATCTTAGTTCTTTTGAGAGATTCAGATGTACATCTTTTAAAAAAAAGATTTTTACACAACATTACTTTTCATCTTTCACTTCACAGCCCCCTCCTTACCATGCACAAAGTTATTATCTATCATACATCATCAGTCAATAAATCATCTGTCTATTATAGTCCATTATATTCCTCTTTCTAGTTTCTTGTAATATCGCCTTGTCTTTCCATCATGTATCCAAACAGGATACAGGTTTTAGTATCCTAAATTCCAGGTGTATGTTCCTTCTGCAAAGTCATAAAAATACAATCTTCATGGTACTCAGCATGAATCAAAAAGTGGTAATACTAGCAATTCATACATATGGACTGTTTTTCATGTCATAGCATTTTCACCTTTGGTTCTTACTTTTTTAAGTTCCATCTGAATCCCCCAATTGTTTAGTATTAAACAGAATGGTTCTGAAACAATTGGTGTGTCTAGAACATTATAATGGTGTGTTTACCCCCAGAATCAAGGATGTATGCTTTCCACTATCATCAATTAATATTCTTGTAGCAGTTTTCCACCTATAATACATATAAAGACAGTGTTACAGAATCACAGAATCAAAACGTCATGAGGTTGAAAAGGACCTCTTGGGATCTTCAGTGAGCTACACTAAGTTTCCCAGGACTGTGTCCAGTTGTATTTTGAAAATCTCTAAGAATGGAGATTCCACACTCTTTGGGCGACCTGTTCCAGTGTTTGACACTTATGGTAAAAACCGTGTTTTCTTGTGTTCAAATGGAATTTCCCATATTTCAATTTGTGCCCGTTGCTTCTTATCCTGCAATCATAGAACAGAATAGAATCATATATAAGTTCCAGTTGGAAGGGACATCTGCAACTAGATCAGGTTGCTCAGAGCCCTGTCAAACCTGTCCTGTCAGTGGGCACTATGGAGAACAGTCTCTCTCTCTTCTTCATTCCCCCACCATTAGATATTTGCACACCATGTTGAGTCTTCTGCAGAATAAACATCCTTAGCTCTCCCAGCCTTTCCTCATATGAGACGTGCTCCAGCACCTTAATCATGTTCATAGTCCTTCACTGAACTCACTCTAGTAGCTCTATATCTCTCTTATACCAGGCCTGGATGCTGTACTCCAGGTGCAGTCTCACGTCCTGAATAGACAGGAAGGATCACCACATTTGACCTGCTGGCAATCCTCTTCCTAAACCAGCCGAGAATGCTGCTGGTCTTCTTTGCTACAAGGACACATTTCTGGCTCATGTTCAAAATACAAAAGGTCTTTTGTGCAGAGCTGCTTCTCAGTTAGTTTGTCACCACTGTATACTGGTGCATGGCATTATTCCTCTCCAGGTGCAGAATGTTGCACTTCCTTCACTGAAACTCATGAGGTTCCTGACAGTTCATTTCTCCAGCTTGTTGAGGTCCTTCTGAATGGCAGCAGCACAGCCCCCTGGTGTATCAGCCATTCCTCACAGTTCTGTATTTGCAAATTTGGCAAGGGTGCACTCTATCCCATTGTTCAGGTCATTAATGGAAGATGTTAAACAGCACTGGCTTCAGTGTCAACCCCTGGCATACACTGCTATTGACTTCCCTCCAGCTGGGTTTTTTTATCACTTAGGGGTTCAGACAATATTCTTTCCAACTCACTGCCCACTTATTTAACCCATACTTTGTCAGCACATTTATGAATATGTTATTGGAGACAAAGTCAAAAACCTTACTAAAGTTGAGGTAAACAACACCTACTACTCTCTCCTGTTACCCACCAAGCTAGTCACCTCATTGTAGAATCCTATCATACTGGTTAAGTGTGATTTCTTGGATTGCCCCATTATCAACACATGCTGACCATTCCTGATCACCTTCTTGTCCTACATGTACTTGGAACTGGTTTCCAGAATTAGTTGCTCCATCACCATCATTAAGGTGAGGCTAGTTGTTCTGTACTTCCATGGATCCTTTTTCTCATCCTTATTGAAGATAGGGGTTATATTTTGCTTTCTTAAAGGTATGTTCCCATTTTCCTAGCAGTGGAGAGCACACTCTTCACCTTTCTGAGCACTACAATTTTGGTGGGAGGACTTTTTCTTCAATGATAGAGTGACATGGTACCAGATTGCTCCTGAGTCCTGGTGGGATGCTGGATGCAGTGGATGGGCTAGGACAGTAGCTGCCCTAAAGCAAACAGAGGTGGAAGTTCTCAGTGACATCTAGGTGTGTCCTTTCACACTTCCTGCAGACATGAAGTGGTGCCACATCTGGTCTTTTGCTTCTGCCCAAAAGGGAGAAAACTGGCCAAAGGAAGGGCATCTTAAAAAAACCTTACAGCTGCATAAATGGCTTCTGGTGACTCCAACACGGAGACGGGGGCTCCCAACAAGCCCCATGTCATAATGTATACCACAGGTTGACAAAGCACATAAAAGATGAAGCAAAATGCAATTTACACATCTTTCAGATCTTTGCCACTAGAAATATTGCTTTCAAAGTGCCAGCTACATTTGAAAAAGAGACACAGAGGTCTGTTTCCCAAGTCATTGATAAATGATAGCTGTTAACACTATCCAGGATAGGTCTTTTAAATTTTGAAGCCATTAAATGACTAAGGGTAGATCCTAATTTATCTAAAGAGAAGATTTAAAATCACTGTAACTTTTTAACTAAAAAAGTGCCCTTTGAGTATCAGTATATTGTTAAGGAGACTGCTGGAAACCTAGGAAACCCTTGAACATGGTGGTACTTGAAAAAGAGAAACATCAGGAAGATAAAGAAATAGGAACACTCGCACAAGTCCATGATCTTTTAGGTCATGGAAATATATTTGGAAGATTGTATCAAGCTAAAGAGAGGCTAGATATGGAGAGGTAAATTTGAGAAAAATAGTCCTGGGAAAGTAGGAAGAGAAGAACAAAGGGTCAGGGATAGAGGTCTGGGAAAAGAGGGCAGGAGAGAGACAGAGATGATAAATGAGAAATTTCAAAGGAACAAAATGACGTCATATCCCTCTTTCTTGACTTTCAAGACTGAGGGCATGCTTACCAGTGTCAAAAGCAGCAGGGGAACTCAGAAGAAGAGGGATGAAATACAGGCCTTTTAGAAAAAAAAAAAAAAAATTAGAAAACTGGAGCACAGACAGTAGAAATTGTAATGGCTATTTAGGATATTACAGAACATAAATGTTATCAATGATACATCTGAAAACCTAAGAGATAAAAAGGAAGGTGAAGCAAGACCAAGGCTACTTATATTGTTCACAGGAGGTAACTAATGATATGTCCAAGTTGCAGTCTGTAAGTGTGATATGTCTAATATACCTAGTAGTTCAATGAACATGATAAGAATTAATGTATCAATCAAGAGAGCCGTATCTGTCTCTTTCACCATCTCTCTCAAACAACAGCTGATGTCAACTAGAATACCCAGAATACTTTCCAGTCTTAAAAGGTCAATTACTATTCCAACAGTTTTCAAGCATGTAAAAGAACAGATTTGCTGCCTTTTTTTTTTTTTTTTTTTTTTTTTTTTTTTTAAAAAAAAAAGATTTGTTGCATTTTTTTTTTTTTTCTTTTTTTTTTTCTCAGAAAAATAACAGTTTCACTTAGAAGAAATGAAAAAGCTAATGAAGATGACAAAAGCAAGTGGAACTTAGGCTGGTCAAGTGTTAAATAGAGTCAACTTAAAAATAATTAAAAAAAAAAAAAAGACAAAGAGTTACAGTGTAAATAAAAAGGGTCTGTGATCCTCACCTGGAAGTAAATGTGTACATCTTTGAATGTCAAGAGGTGAAAAAGTGATAAGACTTTAGAGCTGTAGTACAGCTACACTTATAATAAGCCTGTGGCATAGGTAGAAGAACAAAGAGCACTGGAAGAGCACTGGCTTAATTCCTGACATTAGTAACTCTACAGGATTACCTGAACCATTTTAAAACTGTGGAGTTTGTGATAGAAACTAAATTTTAAAAGACCACCACTGTGTAATATGTAAGATACAAAAGAAACCCATTTGATTTTATTAGAACCCATTCAGATAGGCCTGGAAATTATCTGGTTTGATCCAATCATTACAGATAGGATGTTGACACCATTACAGTAGATTACAATCTGATGCTGAAGTTCTGGTTGATGTAAACTGGGCTTTGGCAACAATCAAATGATACTGCAACAATTATTCTGTTTCAGTGTAAACTAAATCTGGATAATTACAGAAGTCAGCGCTTTTCTTAATTCAGTTTTCATCACTCTGTACCCCAGACTACTCATAAAACAAATCTTATACTTTTGTCCTTGAAAGGAGCTTAGCTTTATGTTTCATAATGCATAGCTAGCTTGTAATATGTATCACCATCATACTCCCACTGAATAGAAAGAAAACAAAAAAACAAAGAACTCACTGCAGCTTTTTAATGCAGCATTATATTTCAAACTGTGCTGCATAAGGCCATGTTAAAAGTAAAGAAATCAATGTCAGACTGAAGCTGATTCAAATAGTCTGATCTATATCTATTTCATAACTGAATTACCACTTCCATCATGGATGAATTTCCAGTTACTTTATGTTAAATATTTCTCCCCACAAGAGAAAATAAATTTAAAAGCACATAAACACTTTAATCTGGATTCTATTGAACAAAGGCATAACAAGTATTTCAATTTTATTCCCTGTGGCACTCAATGTAGTCTCACTGATATCCATCCTCTACATGAAATGCATGCTGCGAGATGCTGAACATTCTTTGAATACCCACTATTTTTTTTTTTTCAAGAAAGATTATACACATGGCATTTTAAAAGGCTGTCATCAGTCAGCTCACACTTGGTAAAATTTGAAGAACATTCATAGGAAGGTCCCTAGGGAATTTTATCCTGGGCAAATCCCACATAGATTTCATAAGGAAACTAAAGGGGCTTCACCTTTTTAATTAGACCCCAAACTGTGCTTGCTTATTATGTAGCCCAGGGAACTAGTCTGATTGCATTGGAAAGTCAAGTAAAGTTTTGGAGTAAGATGTACTCCAGTAAACAAAAAGAGCTTCCTTCAGTTATCTTATAAACTAATGAGCCTGAACATAATTGCTACTGTTCTGCTTCCCTAAACAAAGGACTGTCTGTCTGAAAGTAATAATGAATTCAGAAGTACTTTTCTTAACTGGTCCCTGCTTCATACCCACAGAGCATATCTTACTCTGCCTAAGACTTGTGTCTAGCTTGCCACATCTACAAAAGAGATTACATCCCCTCACTCCAAACCCATACAAAGAGCAGTAAGAAATTTGAAATGAGGTAGAGAATTTTGAATAGTGAAAAAATTTTACCAGTGCTGCAATCATGTAGTACTTCAGCATGTCTCATGGCAGATAGCCATTTCAAGAGTTTAGCTTGTAGCAAAGCTACAAGAGTGTAGCTACAAAACAAAGCTACAAAGAGTGTAGCAAATCCAGAACGTCTTTTTTCCCCCCTTATTTTTAGGGTTTCAAAAAAATGTTGAGCAAAGCCAGGACTTCACCTTTGAGTATCCTCTCATGGTGAAAGAGGAAGGAAGGAAGGAAGGAAGGAAGGAAGGAAGGAAGGAAGGAAGGAGACATGCAATATAAAAAATTCAAATTTACCACTCATAAGGAGAATCTAATAATGGAGGAATTGGATCTGCCCTAAAGTTCTGTTAAAGAGGGCTCATAGGTAAATTCACTAGAAGGCAGTTACATGGTGTGTGATGTACTCTACAACTATTTCACAGATTTCCTCCAGACCCTTCTTGAAGAAAATCTTTAATGCCTGACATAAGCAAAGTTTGTGAGCAATGTGACAGTGTAAGTAAAAACAATGTTAAGAGAGGTATTAACCCGAAATATTCCCATAGAGAACCTTATTACATTGGAAAGACTGAAAATACTATTTTGAGGATGGTACTAGGAAATTACCTGATAGCAATTGTTGATAACATGTAAAGATCAGGTGTTGGGTATCTTCTATGTTCAAATAGTAATGTGATGTTCCAGTGTAATACAAAATGGAAATATGATTATGAATTTATAGCTCATGGCACTCATAAATACTTTGCCTTACGGCTTTAAGTCCAGCAAGGACTTGCCTTATACACAGTGCCACCTATGCTATCACAGGAAAGTTACCACGTGCTGGAAGTTACGTCCATCCACACAATTCCATCTTCAGGTACAAACCAAACAAAATCTTGTAACATATGATAATGGATGCTCTTGATACAGATTGGCTCTAACAATGCAAAAATCTATCATTTTTGTAGAACCATTTCTTGAAACACTATCCATAGGAAATACCTTAATAAAAGATACTTTTCTAGAACGAGTGTCCATAATTTCTCATAACACATGCATAAAAAACCCAAAGAGCACCATGTTTAAAAGAAACAAGACAAAGTACTTTTACACAAAATGTGTAAAAAACTGTGGATGCTATAAAAGTTTCCTTTTTAGGTGGGAGCAGAATGGATAGATTAAAATTCATCAAGGTTTTTCCCTAAACATAGAGTCCAGTTGCAAGTGTGGCACAGAAAATCTTTAAGCTATGTGCAGCCTGAAGCTAGGAGGGTTAAACCAGATATACTATTTCATAGTTAACTCACATTTACGTGCTTTTTACAAAGATTTGCTATTTACCACCATTAGAGAGAGAAAAATGAATTACATGGATCTCACACATTTACAGACTCAAACAGTCCATACAGAATTCTCTGGTTAAAAAACTCGCTACTAAAATGCTACCAAACCTCTAATGCTTCACATGTCAAGTAAAGGCCAGATTTAGGCCTGTGAAAAGGGGAAGAGGAAAGAGAGGAAGCATTTCTGATAGCTTAGCTAAAGATAGTCTTACCCTCAGAGCACAAATTGCATACTGTAGTCATAAGAGATTTTTCATTTCAAGAAGCCCGAGGCCAATGCATATCAGTGAAGTACTTCAGAAGAAAACCTGCACATACCCAGGCTCCATGCTCCAGATCCTGCTGCCTGCTTAGGATTCTAGTTTATCAAACTTTGTCTGAGGGTAAGCAGTGCTGGTAGACAATTTAGTTGCCTTTCACAAAACAAGCAGGAAAAATGCTTTTAGTTTGATTCAGTCACGCTTTAACGTGCATTCATGTGCATCTATATAATAGGTTCAAGGATCTTGGCTCATAGAGAATAGGGACCAACTTCCTCCACTCACGTAAACCAGTGGAGCATAATTATTGTTTAATAAAAATTTTGATTTGCAAGTTCAACTGCTGTACCAAACAGATAAGGGTAAGACAGAAAAGTAGTTATCTACAAATAAAAACATAACCTACACAGGCTTTATTTCATTCACTCTAATTAACCTTGTAAGACCTCCAGTGGCACTCTTTTATAAAGACAGATACCTCTCAGAGTCGGAAAGAGTGGCATATGAAAAATTATACATATCTGGAATAAAAAATAGCCCTTCCTGATGAAATTGCTACACTGATGTTGCAACCGCCACAGGATGAGCATATCTTGCTCTTAAGAATTAATTCTTCTAGAATTAGCAGCATGGATTGCCCCATGTGTGAGGCTGGTTTGTATGAAATATAGTTAGAAGTCTAAAATTAGCCAGAGACAATCAGAAAAAAAGTCCAGTACAGGGAATCTCTTAGGAAAAACTTGTAGAGACAACACTGTCATTTACAAAATACCCACCTTTTTACCCGCATGAAAAAGGGGGAAAGACAAGGCTCATCAAAGGTCTTCCACACTTAATCTTTCACTGACATGATGGCCTGAAAGAACTTTCACTGTAGTGAAATAGGTCAGGGATGCCTCTAGGGATTATTTTCATATTTACAACTTCCACTTACATTGAATACTGATCTTCTAATGCTCAAGCTTCACATTCCAGATTTTGGCACTAGTAGCATAGGATTTTTCTTACTTAAACTAAAATTATAACAGCATAGGACACAGAATAGCACAAGCTAGATATAGCAAAATTTTTACAGTCTTACAAACTCCTTCATCTCTCAAGGCACATGCCAGCATGGATATCGTCATTCAAATTTCATAGGAGACATTCTAAAGACAGATTTTACCATCCTATCTTCAAATGTTTTCCATAGAATCTTGCATTTAATCAACAAATGCACACATGCAAGTTTCTAAATTTACTGTCAAACTAAACATGGATCCTCTTTCTTTCTTTCTCAACTTGTTAAACTGAAACATCACTTCTTGAATAGGGTAACAACAAGAACAAAGTTACTCTAAGCCATTTCTTCAATTTAGTTTTTGTCTAGATCAATCATAACAATACATCTTATCTATTTTTTCAGCTTCAAAGGCTGAATCTGCTTTCCAAATAACTGAATTTTTTTTTATGAAATCATGGCAGCCAGGATAAATAACATGAAAGTTCCTCATATGCCATGGAGATCATTAACAACACATAATGAACAGCTAATCGTATTACCTTTTAAGATTCTAAATTAAGTTTTGGAAATCTTTACCTCACACCATTCTGCCTTTGCATCAGGGCTGTTGCTAATCTTCCTGAAAAAGGCCTTAACATTGTGATCCTTGACTTCTGGTCCAAAAAGTGACTGTGTGATCGTATAGAATGTATCATAGTCTATCTCATCTGTATGGGAGGAACAATATCCACAATGTTAAAAATTGGCAAGTTACAGTTTCCTTCCTTATCCCCTCTACCTCCTGTTTTATTTCTCCTTCAATATCAATAGCATGCAAGTTCTACCTCCTCATGCTGTATTCGCTAAAGCATTAAAAAAAAAAAAAAAAAGCTCAGTCTTAATGTTCAGTCTTTTCAAAACTATCTGATTTGCAATGTATTACAGGAAACAGATAAACAATAGGTGAAAAATTATCACCTCTCCTTTTTCCCCTTGCTTTCATACCATGATTCTGGTTTGTTGATCTGAACATAAATGGTGTCTGTGATAAAGTTTATCCTTTCATACAACAATAGCCATTTCCATTGAGAAAAGCAAAAGTTTGTCCTCATTATTTAAAATTAAACAAATGAATTTACAAATTTCATTGGGTTTTTGCTTTTACAGATCACGAGAAACATCACATTGTGCTAACTTGTATATGTGGCAACTCCACCAATTACATCTTGGGAGCAATCACCATAGCATTATAATTTCCCCATAACTACTAACAGGAGAAGAAAAGCACTCTCATACTGAAATCTGCCTATTTCCTGTAAAAAATCAAGAAGTCACAGTTTGAACATTAATTTGAGGTCTTTCTTATAGTCTTGTCTCTATGACACCTTCTCCTTATATGAAAATTACACTTTTCCATCAGAAAGAGTATCTCTTACCATCTTCTTTAATACACAAGCCTAATCTCTCTTTTGTCTTCTGTATTACTATTTTCTCAACTAGTTTCTGGAACTGCTTGAAAGCATTCTTGAAATCCAGAAGTTCAAAAGCAGAGCAACTCTCTTTATCACAATTCTTCTCTTTGGACATCCTTTATTAAAACAGAACAAGGTAAGAGAGAGAGTACTTCTTACAGCCTGGCCCAACTGCCACGTGTTCATACAAGATGCAGTTCAGTACAGCAAGCACTGCATAGTAAAAAAGAGTTGACTCTGACTTAGCATCTCAAGCTGGCAAACACAGTAGTGAACTGTTGATGTTACAACCCTCCATTACATCACAGAATTCTACTTGATGAATCTCCCTAGGTCATGAATCAGAATCACTAAGAACCTGGCATGTCAGATGATTTCATGATGTCTTGTGCAATTGGTGGTTGAATAGGCATGAACTTTCTCACTTCCAGAACCAGACAAGGACTTCATCAGGGCTCAATTCTGCTACAGCTGGCACTTCTTTAGTAACACATGATCACATTTTCCAGTACAATTACACATTACACCTTTGGGACTAGCTGTTGCAAGTTTATCCTATCTTTCAGACTTTTGTACTGAGTGAGGAGAAAGGAAGATTATACCAGTTATCTCTAAGTTTCTTATTGTCTTCTTACACCTTAGGTTATTTTTAAGTTCTCTGCCAAAGGCTGCACACCAACTAACACAGTTAGGAACAGCTGCAGTTGTGAATTCCCTTGGATCCATAAATCATTGGGTGAGGAACAACTGAGACAATTTTCCATTTATACTTGCTCTGTGGCAGGAGAACTGAGACCAGTCTGATGATACTCTAGCATGTGCTACTGCTACAAGGCTCAGCCAGGGATCTCAATCTAGGTGGGGATGCCTGGTTTTACAGTAGCAATAAAAGCATTTTACCAGGAATTTTAAGTTATGAATCATTATTTATGTAGTACAAAAAGGCCAAAGACAACCAATTCAATCCAAAAAGAACTAGAAAAGCACTTCCTGACAGTCATGAAAGTAACATGGAGTATTTATTCCCTTAGTAAATCTCTCTCCATTTCTTGAATATACGCCTTCTTGTCCTCTTTATTGTATGCAGAATCTCCACTCAGTGAACTAGAACTTCCAACCCAGAAACCCAATTACCCTGCAGAAACATTTATTTAATCGCATAAATCATTATGATTGAGGCTGCAAGAAAGCCAATGATGAAGTGGTGGAGCTGTAGTTATTTTCATCTGTCCAACTGCCTCTCCCTTAAAATCTTACAGTCATTCAAACTCCCTTTACTTGTCTGTCTTAATTTCCAGCCAAGTTACTGTTTCTTTCTTTCTCTTAGCATACAAATAATGAGCTCAGAGATTAAGTATTGGCTCTAAACATGTGCCTGCCCAAAGTTCAGCTATATGTCTTAAATGGCTACTCTTTTGAAAAGGGCCAGCATTTAACTTGCATCTAAGTTGGAGCAGGATCTTAAAGTGAGACTGCTATATCAGGGTACCCCAAGGACCTTTCTGGGTTTTGTTCTTGGGGGATACTTAAACAAAAGCAGGATGAAGCTATTCAGAAAGCAAAACTGAAGCTACAGCTACCATTATCTTTTGAAAGTGGCAGTCCAGAGCACTCACTAACTAATCAAAATTGTTCAATATGCTCCTCAAAGTCTTGAGCTCAGACATAATTTTTGTCCTGAAAGATCACTAGTCTCTCTCTGTTATATCTGTTTTATCCTTCTATCCCACTACATCTTAAAGCCTGCACTCAGTTGTGGTGAATCCGTGTATCAGTGGAACCCTAGGGTATCCTACTGGAGTGGTTGAAAAGTGAATTTATTATTCCTCTATCTGAAAGAGAATTAAATGCAGAACTATCCCCTGAATGAGTAACACAGTGACTACTGAAGAAAGGACAAGTACCAGTTCTTGTGGGAATGTTCTGAAGAACCAAGCTTCATTCATTCTTTGAAAAAGAACAATGTAAAAAGCTGCCTTCAAAGAATGGTTCAGTGCAGTGAATTTTAATTAATTTTCCTGAAAAATCAGGCACTTGAAAAAAGAGATTTGCACCTGTGATCATTAGTAGTCTTCTACTGACTAAACAGTCACAGTTTAAAATAAAAAAGCTACAGGTATCAGTGATTAATGTGTTACTTTGGATCCTGTTATGATCACAGATTCTCTGCATATGGAAGGTAGTTACCTTGTTCAGAGTTCTGAATTCTGTGATACACCTCAGATTATCAATTTTCAGTTCCTACAACCTTTTACTGAATCTAACCCCTTATGTTTGATAAAATTTTGCAAATTGTGAAGGCTTACCATTTTTTGGCACTGCCATGTGAGGCAGTGCGTTCTACTGTGAAGTGTTCTTGTCTTGTCTTGTCTTGACTCTGTCATTTCTTCTTTCATGGTAATCTTAGCAGGTTGCTCAAGTCTACCTGTAAAACGAGAACAACATCCCAACGTTGATTAGTTCCTTTACAGTACTACTAACCCTTCTAAGTTAATGTCCACATTTTATGTATGCAATATCTGTGGTTGCTTTTGTTATCGCTACATTATGCTGACATTAAATTCTGGGACCTTTCCATTTATCACACTACTCCCATGTCCACTGCACATGTAACAAATATTACTGGTATAATAAACGTTACTGAACTGTAATTGAAGGTGAACAAAACTGTTCAGGATATTAGCTATGCTTAAGCAAACATGCATTTACATTTGTTCACTGATCTTCCAGTTAGTACAACCACATATTTCTCTGGCTAACAAAATTCTCAAGTACTTCAGAGAAGCACATCAGTGATAATGAGTTGAGGCTCATATCTTATGCCATTCAAAAAAAAAAGGGAGAAATAATGAGAAAAGTTGTCTCTCTTTTTATTCCCCTCACCAAGGTAACTTACATAATCCTAGCTTGTTTTTGCTTATATACCAGTGCAGAAGTTAATGCTTTATTAAGTAGATAACTAAATTCTGGATGAGAAAATTTGAGTAGAACAGGCAGGCCAAAATATCCCCTTTGACCCTAATTAGTGTCCTTGCTTCCCAATTTAACAGAGGCATCATGAACTCATAAAGTTTAAATCCAGAAGAGACCTTGAGATGTTCTGCTTTCACCTCCTCTATGTTACAGATCATTAAATATCAACCATTTGTCACTATAATGAGCCCAACAACTTTGTTCTAAAGCATAACTTGCAGAAAGGTATCAAGTTTTAATCTGCAGATGCTGAGAGATGGAGAATCCATCATGTTTGTTCCAAAGGTTAATTGCACACACTGCTAAAATTTAAGCACGCTATTTGAATTTCTGTGCCTTCAGCTTCTATTCAGCAGTTGTTGAATCTTCAACTCATTAAATCTTAGCTGATTTAGAGTAATAGTTGGTATGTTTTCCTAGTAGGGGCCTTTGTACCTGAATTCTCCATCTTTTTCTCTCGTTAATTACAGCAGCTTGTACTTTCTGCCTCCTATTGCAACACTTTCCATCAGGCCTCAAAATAAAGTTTGTGATTTTTTTACACATTTTTCAGCTTTTCAATATCTTTTAAAAATGCTGATGCCATTTTGCTGTGCTATACCCTAATAAGCAATTTGGTACTCTGGTCAAATAATGATTATCAGTCTATTTGTTAAACTCACTTTTCACTAGACCATATTGATAAATTTCTTTACATTGTTCTTTAGCTACTGATCTCCAGATCAGCTTTTCTATTACTTCACCAAGGCTGATGACAGGCTCATTGCTTAAGGCTTCTTGAATTACCATGCATGAAGTCTCTGCTCCATGGAGATGCTATAGTTTAAAGGAAAGGAAAAAATATATTTTCTATTTCTTTGTGGCTATCTAAAGGATCGATATCAATCAGGAAAGTTTCATAAATAACAACACTACTTCCTAAAAAAAAATATATATATATATATAAAGACCATAGTCTTCACATGCACTTGGGAAAATAAGCTGAACAACATTTTTGAAATATATCGATAAGGCAATGATGTGGTATGAAACAAAGGTACTAAAAATAATGTAAAACAAGTAACTAAAACTCAATTATTTGTAATAATGAATAGAAGTGACTCCACATGAAATAGCTAGTTCTTCAGGGAAAGTGGTGTTTCAACATATGCTACCTAACATGAGCAATTCAAATCCTTGAAATTCTAGCATTTCCACTGGGAAGAGCACACGCGTCTCTGGGTACTCCTGCTAAACAACGACTATGTCTTTTGATTAGAATAGAGTTTGGCAGAGAAAAGCCACACTGATACCTGGAAAAGTGAGGGATTGCTTCAGGATGCATTCTCGCTAGTCCCAACAGTAATTCTCTAGTAAAATGTCTTCCTTTTGTGTCAAGGTACTCAGTGGTTGGTCAGATAATGTATCTTGGTCAGAATTATGGTGTACTTGATATACTGCTTTCAGCTGAATCCTTGTTACGCAGTGTTTCCTGTTGACTAATTTTTCTAGTCTGTGTCATCTAAGCTTGTAAAACATCAGGCTGTATTCTCATTTCCCAGTTAATAACAGTGGTTTAAGGTTTCAGAATGGAAAGGTTAAGAACAGAAAGCTATATTTTGTTCTCTTGCAACCACCCATGAAGAAACTTCTTAACAATGACAATACATGGAGATCCCAACTAAGGAACCATTACTTTCAGTACCAACTGATTCTGTTGTCTTCGATGTTAAAACTCGAAAAAATGTTCAGTGCAATTTTAAAATAAGATGTGATGACTGAGTGAACTAACAGACTAAACTGAAGAAGACAGGAACTGCATTAGAAGATAAGAGAAGTCTAAAAGTGAAATTCAATATTAAATTGATGAGTAGCAGGAAGTCCTTGCATTAGTAAGTCTACAGTAGCATTAACTGAATGAAAAGCATTTTCTTTCCTATCTCCCTTACTGATACTGTGGAAAGCATTGGATATGGAATATGGTAGTTACTGTTTATTCAGAAGTTGAACCTTCTAACTGTCCTCTTCTTACTACGTAATCATATTATTCTCAATTATTGAAAATTCTCAGACCAATACAAAGCTTATGACATGTAAGTCTGTACAAGTACAAAGAACAGCTACAGCAAGTTCATTGCAGGATTGACAGATCATTCGAAAAATCAATTCTTTTCAATCTTTATCTCAAGAATTATCATGTCTATGAAATTCTATGCATGTTTTAAAATTCTGACCTTGTCATTTGACAGTTCATAACAAATAACCCAAAGCTACAGCAGAAGACAAACCAGCAAAAGATGATAGATCTTCTTTCCTGCCTCTGTTGGGCTTCCAGTCAGCCTTTCTGGTAGATTTCTTCAAAAACAAATTGTACCCAATTACAATGATGGTTCAGAATAGCCCAAAGAAAAGTAGATCTAAAATCAGTTCCTGAAGCTGTCTTCTTTTGATGAACTCATGTACCCATGCTTTGCTATTTCATCCTCATAAACATTCCCTTAAGCCTGACAGTATTTGTGGGTGAATCAGGATAGAACAGCTTGTTTTCAGAGCTGCTGAACTCCTCTCTGGCCGGTATGGGGTTAGGCAAGTCAACTCTCCATTAATTTAAACAATGTAAAAATTTAAGTTCTCCCATGAAACAGTGTTGAAGGAGTGCTATCAAGTTCACATTTACATGAGCTCACTCCCTTTTCTACTGACTTCATCCTTCACTTTCCTTTTGACATATTATCGCCCCACAAGTGGTATCACACTCCTTTCTCTAAAGTGTATTTGCACTTCTGTGTCACTAACAACAGCTGAAATGACTAAATTGTATTTTTAAAAATCACATTTTGTATGCACTATTTATTGATTTGTATGTGGGACTCTGCAAAATGAAAACAGGACAGTGCGTTTGTAATCACTTTCACTTTGTATTTGTCACACTAACAAGAAGCTGCAGCACAGAGATGAAATCCTCTGGAAGGTTATTCCTTTAAAATAGGCAGTTTATACCACAACTGAATCTCACAGGGTCATTCCTGCAAAACCTGGTGTTATTGGTCCTACATTGGTTTTACAGTGTTACTGTTTAGGGTTCAAGCTGCCATACAAGCTGTTTTATGATGTTGGCAGGTATGTTTCACCACTTGTTTTAATCTACTTAGCAAGAAACAGGTGCCATGGAGGTATCAATACATGGTTGCCACCTGAGCATACATCACAGTTCCACACAGATTTGTGTAGTGAAGATGTTCATCTCGCCTCAGGCATCTGAAAGTTAATCATTTAAGTCACCTTATGTACCAATCAATAATAATAAACACTTTCAGAGAGTGGTTTATCGTACTGGTCTTAGGTGCTTAACTTTTGAATACATTATTTAGGTTTATTACTAGTGCAGCTAGCACAGCTGATTGTACACATGCCAGGTATACTACAACTGCAGCCAACTTCCAGCTGTAGCACAGATCTTCTAACAGCATCTCATCATGTCCCAGGATTTCCTATTTGAGTTCCCTCTCTGCCGTGATACTTGTGGTTGCTTCAGTGAAACATGTTTAAGACAAACACTTTCTTCAATACAGAATATTCTCGGATTTTTGCAACTTTTCCACTTAGCCTGCTTTATGATATAAAGTTCACATCCCAATATGGACTAGATTATATAGCTAGGATCACAAATTCTGTAAGATCAAACCCTCCCTAATTTTGAACTTTTACCATTGTGCTTGTGCATTTTTTATTTTTTTTTTTACATATTGCACTAGCAACAGATGTAGATCTTTATTAAAAGCCATTTTTTAATGCCAAGTGATTTGGTACAGATGAAAGGTTTCTTCTGTCCATAAACTCTACCTTGCTTTATAGATATTGCAGCTATATATAGATAGAGTGAAGAATCACTTGGCTTTCACCTGTGTTTAAGGCTAGAGAATAGTAAAGAGAACATATAAGAAAACAAACATTGGGAGAAGGCTGTAAAAATACAAATTAGAAAGCTGACGCCAGAAAGCCAGAGGTTTTCTGGGGTCTTGTGTTTTCTGGCAGAGGACTGCAGTCTGGCTGTCTACCATGCCCTTTGAAATAATGTTTTACAAAGTTCAAAACAAGCAGCAATACCCCAGCATCATCTGATTCCTGAAACAAGAGGACAGATAAAAGCTGATCTTTCCTTTTCTGGTTTGTCAGAAAAGACAGGAAAGAGCCTGTAACTTAACAAGGCACACTAGCAGAAGATGAAGAGAGAAAATGGGTGAAAGCAACACGTAAGTGAATGAACAAATGGGGTATGAAATAGGTTTCTTGAGTGCCTTAAAACACTCTTTTTCCACCCCACAATGTTCTCACTGCAAAAGCTCTCACATTTTTGATGGTATAGTTAGAACTGGGAGTTGTGGTTTGTGGTCTGTATTTCTACACGAGGCTGGAGAGTAGCAGAGACTTTGAGTCTTTATTTAATGTGCTTCAGATTCTTCAGCCCTAACATGTGAGTGACACTCCATGCTCATATGTCCTGAAACATTTCAAATTAGTAAATCCAGAATAGGCTTTTGAAGACAGTCCTAGACATCTTCAGACTTTCTTGTTGTTAATTATTATTTCCAAGGCTGGCTTTCAAGGTTTTTCTTATATCTATGTAAGTGTATATCTACACAGGCATACAGGTTGAAAATTGACAGCCAATACATTCTTCCATCCCATGTAAACTGTGCATTAGACACAACACATTAAAAGGACTGTTGTAGAAGTGATCTAGGAAGCCCTTGGGAGTTTCAAGGACTGTTTTTACAGGACAGGACTGTGGGTCTTTTACTCCAGCTTCTTGTTGTACTTATTGTTTTAATCCCATGAGCTCAGTACATATATATTTAGTACTCTGAGTTAAGACACACTTCCAGTAAGCTACACACAGAAACTTCCAGAAATGCAAATACTTGGTTGTGGTTTCTCCTTTCATACAACTGTAACAGTAAAGGTAAAATTCTTCTTGCAGGATTCCCATTAATACATATGCATGTTTTATGAGCAGGGTCCAGTCCAAATAGAAAATAGTGCAAACATGAAATATTGCAAAGTAGATGTCTGGATTTCTTAAATGTTTCAGCTTTTCAACTGCATGAAAAAACAGAAACGGATTGGCTAAGGAATTAATTAGATTAGTAAAAAAACATAGCTGCATTGTCTGTGTCAGGTAAAACATGTGCTGACTAGAATTAGGAATCAGGGTTCTGTTTCCAGTTTTGTCTTTGACCTTATAATACAACAACACAGCATTTCTTTTTGTTATGCCTCTTACAAATAGTGACACCGCATGGAAGATTAATGAAACTCTACTCATGAAGCATTCAAAATCATGTGAATAATGATAGCAGTTTGACAGTATTAATAATAAGACCACTATCAAATTGATTGCGTATTTAATTTTGCTATGAAAAATCCCAAACCAGGAATTCTGACATACGGTCTTTGTAAAATGTAATTTAAGTGTTCTCTTATTTTCTAGAAATCCTGAAGACATCTAGAGGGAGTATTTCTGACAGGTGTTCTCATGAAAACCTACTTAGAAACCCTGAGTATATAATAGAATCTGCCAATGGACAGCATAGTATATTTCTCCCCTGTTCTTCCTTTCCAGCTTTTTGCTCCTTTCATTTTGCTGGGATAAAAAAAGGTACATAAGATTTTGCTTTAATGGCAGAATATAGAGATGTCTTCTCAATGAGATGTATCATTATTCTGTCTCAGACATGTTTTACTGTTAAATTTCCACCATGTAGCAACTGGTCCTAAACCAACTCAAGACTGTTAGTATCACTATGTGTATGAGAGGAAAAAACCCTAGGTATTGTTTGCCAAGACACATTTCCATGAAAATTCTGCTGCTTCAACAGATGATACAATTTTTTTCCCCATCTAGACTAAGAATCTATCTAAACTGAAAGTGTTATTTGGACCCACATGAAAGCTGTCACACATCAGCACAGGGCTAGTAAAGCAAACTAGAGGTCTTCCTGTGAGGAAGACTTATGTTTGGTCTGGATGTCTATGTGTTTCAGTCCTAAAGCCATGCTGAGCAAAGATCACTGTGATACATCAAGGGACAGTTTGCTGTACACAGGCAGCTTGGACATTCCGGTACTGTTATCACACAACACACCCTGGAGGCAAAGGTATAAAAATAGGTGACTTCGTGGTGTGAACTTCGGTATCTTACTTGCTCTGTGGCTAATAAAATGGTGTTCATTTGCACGACAAGTTTGCCTGGGCCATGATGCTGCTGGTCACTTTGTGAGGACGCAACTACTAGAGCCACATCTGATCACCGTGGGGAAGCACCTTAGAAGAAGCTATAGCTATAATAGCAGTTTTCACTGGCAGGGTATCTGGAGAAGTCTGAGCTATCGGTTCAGCAGTTCCCACTTCTGCCCGCAGCAGGGCACGGTGGAGGGTCTGCCCGATCGCGGCTTCTCCGAGGGAAGCGCTGCCGCAGGCAGCCTCCCCGAGCCAAAACGCACCGAGGATTTGAAGGAAAAGGGGACAGCCACATCCCAGGCATGACCAGGCTGGTCACCGCAGCAAGTGAGAGGGCGAGGTGAGGTGTTTGTGTAGAGGGAGCCATACGGCTCCCGCACGGGCGTTGCGTGGCTTGACGAGGCGCTGCCGGGGCTCACGCCAGCGGCAGCACGGCGGCGGCAGGCGGAGGGCCCGCCCTAGGGCAGGAGAAGGAGAAGCCACCCGTGGGCGGGAGGGCGGAGGGGGCTCCTCCTCCTGCTGCCCTCATTGGAGCGGTCTGCGATGGGGCTAGTAGCGGACGGAGTCGCTTAGCCTTGCCCCGGCCGGGCTATGAGTGGCGAGCCGTGAGCTATGCACTCCGGGAACAGTACGGACACGATGAACCGGCCGGAGCCCGCGGTGGAGGAGCAGGAGGTGCCGGGCGAGCGGCCACTCTTCAGCGCCGGCACTTACGAGCTGCTGGCGCTGCTCGTCGCCACCATCGGCATGCTGGGCTTGTGCAACAACTTGCTGGTGCTGGTGCTCTACTACAAGTTCAAGCGGCTCCGCACGCCCACCAACCTCTTCCTTGTCAACATCAGCCTCAGCGACTTGCTGGTGTCCGTCTTCGGCGTGAGTCTCACCTTCATGTCCTGCCTGAGAAGCCGCTGGGTGTGGGACGCCGCCGGCTGCGTCTGGGACGGCTTCAGCAACAGCCTCTTCGGTGGGTGATGGGGCCACGATCGCCTCCTGTCCCTCACTGTCCCGCTAGGTCCCTTCTCTCGGCTGCCCTCGTTCTCCTTGCCTGTTCTCCTCGGGGGCCCCGCGCCTTATCCCCCCTCCCCAACTGTCCCTGACTGTCACATAGCCCGCCCCAACTCTCTCCCTCAACCGACAGCCGCCTCCCTCCCAGCTTCGTCCCAGGACTGCCTTCTCTTGATCGGCCCCTCGCCCCGTTTCCATGAGCGCCTCCAGTCCGACCGCCCACCCTGGCGGGTGCGCGGCGCCCGGCGCCGGGGGAGGAGGCGCCCTCCCTGCCGAGGGGTCTGGGGCCCGGGGCTGGAGGCCGTGGGGCAGTGCGGCGGGCGAGGAGCCGCCGATGTGTCGGCTGGCGGGGGCCGGGGTTGGGGGTCCCCTTCCCGGCGGCGCCTCTCGGCGGAGTTTTGCTAAGCAAGTCGGCAGCGTTGAGGAAAATGATCCGGAGGGAATTCACCGGGAATGTGCTGCTCGGCCTCCCGCCCTTGCCGGCGTGACGGGAAACGGGCGGGTAAAAACGGCAGGGTAGTTAAAAGGGGTCTCCAGAGTTGAGCGAGTGTTGCGCAGACTTCGTCAGCGTGAAAGGTTGCCGTTTGTGTGAGGAAGCGGTGAGATCTGTGGCTGAGGAGCGCGTACGGCTCTGTAGGATGAGCCGTGACCGGCCTCGGTGGGACAGGTGGAACCCTGGCAGCGTCCCGCCAGCCCGCTGCCCGCGCCTGCCTGTCTCTACAGCTACCCAGCGTGTGGCACTGCCTTGAATTTCTTTCTCCGTATGTGGAACTCGAGTACCACTTTGCAGTCGTGTCACAGTTGGTTTTTGGGAAGCCACTGGTTCCCATGAAGTGGAATTTTCAGTACTGCAAGAGGAGTGGTTTGCTATTTCTATTTTTAAAAACTGTAAGGTCTTTACTGTTTTCTTTCCCGAAATTCATACATACCCAGTACAGAAATCTGCAGAAAAATAGATTGCAATCCAGCTAGATACATGAAGTCTGTTAATACGGCTTTGTTACTGATGCAATAGAACAGGATTGTGTTTCTAATGGTTAAAGTGTTTGGCTAATCAGTAACCAAATCTATTGCTCATGTCACGTCCATCCGACAGAGGTGTATAAATTAGAGCTGGATCACAGTGCTCCAATGCAATGTGTATGTACTGAAAACTGGCTCTAATAAAGCAAATTAAAGTCTTTAGTAAAGCTTTATAGCATTCCTGTGTAACCTTCTATAGCCTGCCTTTTGTGGGATACTGGGAGAAAGGTGCATAGCTGTTTACGATTGATTTGACTGGTGCTGCAGAGTGCAGCAAAAATGTCATAGGAGCTGTGGTGGATGTGTGATGCAGGTAGGTGTTTAGGCAAGGTTTGGCACTGGATGATTTCAGCAGCATGCAGCTCTTGGACATTTGTTTGCTAGTGTTACCAAGGAAAGTACTAGAGAGCCTAGCTAACATAAGGCTGTCTACATCACTCAGCCAGTTAAAATACTTGAGAAACTCAAGGATGTGCCAGACAGGTTCTGTCGGGCAGATGAATATTAAGTTTACTAAGAAGTCTAGGGCTGTTCTATATTTAATTCTTATATATTATACTCACTATTTTTGATAAAGGCATTTTCCATTCAGGGTAAAAAAAATTGAAGATGCATAGTAGGGGTAATTTTACAAAATAGACCGTAATAATTTCTTACCATTTACCAAAGATAGGACAAATAGAAACAACGAGGTATAAATTGGCAAGCAGTTGCTTGATAATGTGCAATTTTTAATTTCTGTTTATTTTGGGATGTGCTACATATTTTGTCACTATAAATTTATTCAGTGTTGATGCTTTCCCACATCCCATTATTAAATAAATTTGTTCCCGCAGAAGTGTAGACAAATTCATGGGCCTTACCTATGGAGCAGCCAAGCTAGCTTCACGGGTGTGCAAAATTTCATCTTCCTGTACTTGGTCATGTTATTTTCATCTTCCATAGTGTGTTTCAGTGAGAATAATTTATTTTTTTTTATTATGTATTAGAAAAGCGTGTATTTATGTGTAGTTTGTCATCTGGAAGTGGAGAGCGAATGCACAAGTTAATGCTGAGGAATATCTGATCCCTGAATGTACTTTGTTCTATTATAACTTGCCTGTTATAATTTGATGCTAACCTAATAAAGTTATGTCTAATCTTAAGCTTTCCTTTGGTACATAGTATTGTTTTCATATTCTCAGCTGGAAATAGAAAGATTGGTCTGTTCTATTTGTGAAGATAAGTGGTTCCCCACTGAACTGAGTAGGGTAGCAGGGGCATCTCAATACTGATGCCCTGCAGGTAGCATCACACTGTGCTTGCCATCTGGACTATTGCCACCAGAGCTTCTGTTTATTTCATTTTGTAGTGTGTCTGTGAAGAGAGCAGTAATTTGAAGGCTTTTGTGGGGTGTGTGTTTTAGTTTGGGGAGTATGTGTGGGCTCTTCTTTTTATAGAAGCCCAAGTCAGCTATTACCTTGGCGTGGTGGTGGTGGGGAAGGTAATGTAATGGAAGTCTTGTATGTATATTACCAAGCAGCGCTTCTTAAAGCGTAACGTTCCCCCCTTCTCCTCCCCCCAGACACTTTTGGGAATAAAAACATTCATTGATCAGAAGACATAGAAAATTGTCAGCTTTTAAAAGTGAAGTTCTTATTAACAAAGCAAGAGTAGTTACAGTTTTACAGTAACTCAGTAAACCTGAGTGACCTAATAAAGACTTTTCTAGAATAAAGTGGTGGTAATTCTGATACTGTGGCTATGGAGTCTATTAAACAATAACAGATACCGTGAGGTTACTTTACTGCTGTGGATATGTGCGAGGACTGGACCTAGTCCAGCTCATTTTACATTTGATGATGAAAACCAATTTATTTACAGCTATGTGACTGCATTCTTGAGTAGGAACCTGGATGCTGCTATTTGAGCTTTCTGTACCAGCCCTTCAGGTCCACAGGATGTTTAATAAGAAAATCCTTATGTAATTTTTTTTTTTTTTTCCTTGAAGAACTGCCCCTAAGCCCCAGTACTTGATAAAAGCTGTTTTCTGCATTTGTTGACCCATAAAAGAGAGTTTCCCCTGACAGTAAACAAGTTTGGAATACATGATTAAATCTGGTCTTTAAAAAAAAGATACGATTTTCACTTTAAATTCATAGTTAATTCTCAACAAGTTTTAAAAATCAGATTCTTTCCAATGATTGTAGTTAATAAGCAGGAATCACTTCAAAGACCGTGATCATGCAGGTATATTTCAGATTGTCACATGTGTTCTTAGAAGGTTTTTGCTTATGCTGTTTTGAAAGCCCAGATCAAGGTATTTCTGTATTCCCCTTAATGTCAATATGATTAAATGCATAGGTGGAATGTGTGATTAAAATAAACGGGTAGCATCTACATTGTCAGCAGTCTTTGTTATGTAATGATGATGACATTTCCCCCCCACACCCCACCACAACAAGGAGGCTTTTCTCTACAATTCTAGGCATTAGAGAACCTGAAAATTTCCTTTATAAAAGTACTTCTCATGTAGCGGCCAGTCTAGCAGTTTGGAGGCACACTGCAAGCAGATGTTCACATTCTGAAACTTCAATTGGGAAGGCGGCGACAGAACTACAGATTGTTTGTCTAGAAATAAAAGGGTATTTTTTGTGTTCCTTGCAAGGGTCTACTGCTGCGTTATTGTAAATTTATCTTTAGTCAAGCCCGTGTAGTAATACCTGCTGCTTCTGTTCTGTTTGTACATCTCAGAACTTGCTGTTTGTGCTACTGCTGGCTATTTTTATTGGGACTTGAAAGCTTTTCATTGAGCCCCTAGAACGTGCAGAAGTCTGCTTGCTGCGAAACATCTGTCCTTGTCACAAGTAACAATCCCAATTTTCTTTTACTAATTAGATTCTGAAGTTAAGATAGAGTTAGGTATGTAAGTCTTCACAACAGCGGCCATGAAAAGAATTTCTCTATGCTATTATAAAGCCATTCTTAGCACTCCATACACTAGCGTGGGGAAAAATAACACAGATGAGATGACTGACAAGTGTTAGTCTAAGCTTCAATCACATCGTTGTCTGTAGTAGATAGGAATTGCCATTTAATTTATTTATACTGAATTCAAGTATTTATTTTCTAACCAGTGATGTGTGCTGATGGAATATGTTAGCTACTTCTATTAAGTGATGTATTTAAGCTGTAAAGGTCATCTTTCCATGGAGGTCTGCAGTCAGCCCTGTGCTGTCCCCACTGAGTCTGCCCGTCTCTCCTTATGTAAAAGCTTGTGACTCTAGCTCTGTCTGTGGTCAACCAAGCTGCAAGTAGCAGAGATCTGTGTAATCTCTTCATCTGAATACAACCCATACCTGGGAGGTTTGCTGTCTACCATTCAGAGCATAGGTTTTAGGGTGTAATTGCTGAAAAAGAGACTTGGCAGCTAAACATACCCAAATGTCTTTGTTAAAAGACACAAGTATTCTCTTACCTGAAGCAAGAATTTGTTTAATTGTGGACTATAGGCTCAGAGCCTAATAATCTTTCTGTCCATCTGCTGGCTTTTTAGAAACAGGCAAATATGATTTTTTATTTTTTTTTAAATGGCAGTGACAGTTGCAAAACCTGATGTGTGCAAGAGAAGTTTATATCCTGCTCATCCACAGACAGTGGATATCTGCTTTAATTCCTTCTGTACACAGGAATAGGCCCTGAGGGTTCAGAAATAATCCAATCTGGCCACGTGGAAGGTACATACATACTTCTCAAGCATAAATCACTTCAGCTACAAGTAATGGCAACTAAACCATCTGCCAGTAGTGGTGTTCTGACACTTTGGTAAGCGTTTAATTGAGCAAGGGAAGAAAGGAGTGGAAAAACTGGTTAACAGGAATAGTCCTGAACGGGAACAAAAATCATGGATCTGAGGCAGTCTCTTGACAGAATACAGCTTAGTAAGGGTGTACTCTGAGGTAGGCTTTATACTATAAAACTTCAATTGTTTGCGATTGGAAGGCTAGTGCTACTGAAGTATGATTAGAGACTTCTGTGTTTCCTAACTGTAAGCTGTTCTTGTAAGTTAAATAAACACTGCCAGCTTTTAATGACAAATTAATTGACAGTACTATGCCCCTTCTGGAAAAGTCACCATTGGTATACAGCAGCTAGATCTTGATGAGTTACCAAGGAAATGTTGAGATCCAGGTGTATGCTCCCTTCCAAGGCAAGCTGATTTCCCCTCCACACGGACACTGAAGTAAGGTTTAATTGCCTGAGGCTGCCCTCTGGTCCTGGCTTCAGTTACAGCCTATTTTAAAACAAAGCAAAAACATTTCTCTCTGTATAATTGTTACCTACTTCATCTAAGGCTACTCTGTGCACACTGAAAGAATGATTCCCTGTGCCACCATCTAGCATTACTGATGTATGTTATATGCACTGATTTAATTTCACTAAAAGCATTTTCTACAGTTACTCGGCAGATAGTTTTAGGATCTTGTGTTACAGACAGCTGTAGACTCAATCAGCATGCTTTCAGCTTTAGCAATATTTTTAAGTAAATTAATCACTTGCAGGATTAACGTGGAAGAGGTGATTAATTCCACTGTAGTTTTATAGGAGAGGTGTATACAAAATATGCCTGAAGTCTATTGCATCTGGAAGTGGGTTTTATCTACCTACACTTTGATTACATATGCTACAATTTGTTGAAAAAAGTGATATATAGCTGTTGCCTAAAACATATTGTAACACCTAATAGCTTAATTCAGATAGACCGGTTATGTATTTTGTAGTACAAAACTATGGAGTGCAAAAGTATCCTGTCTTGCCATGGACAAGAAGTTCCTTCTACTAGATTGTTACTGTCTAGCTTTTCAAATGGGAAAGAGTTGAGGCGGGATTGAAGAAGAGTAGCTTTCCCCTCTGATTAGGTATGCAAGATAGTAATTCAGCACTTGGTTGTAGGTCAAAGATTAATTTGTAAAGATGATATGCCCTTTGACGGGAGTCATGGTCTGTCTCAAAGCTGAATCTCATTTTCTACATTATGCTGTAGTTGCTCAGTAGAAATGCTTAGTCTTCAGGAATAAGGATATGATAACCCCTCCATCCCCCATGTTTGGGGCAGGGGGATGGATGGACCATGGACATGTATGGGACACGGTGTCATAAAACCACATAAGTAAGTTGGATATTGCATGAAGAAGGCAGAAGCAGTTGTGGTTGTTGGAACTAGTTGAAATGATCAGTCGTGTTCTGAAGGGGTTGCAATATTTTTGTTCTAGTTAAGGATTATAAAGTCAGAATACGCACATTGTATGGGGCCATGCACTGCAGCTCACGTGGTTTGCAGTCTTCTCCATAATGACCTACACTGTGCAGCTTGATGTATTTAATGACATAGCCAGACTACTGCTGTAAAAACCTGGAGTACAAAAGAAGTAACTATCACATATGAGACATCAAATTACCACAAAATGCAGTATTTCAGTGGGAAGCAATTAAAACTGTCAAAAGTGAGAGTTTTCTGTAAAAAAAAAAAACAAACAACAAAACCCCCCCAAACCCTGACCAAATAAAAAAAAAACCCACAAGCAACCAAAAAACCCAAATGAACAAAAAAAACACCAGCCTAAAAAACCCAAAAACCCAAATGAACAAAACCCCAAAAAATAGATTATGATTTCTCCCTGAATGGCTGGCTGCTAGAGAAGACGACAAGTTGCAACGCAGAAGCTGCACAGGAGTGGCTTAAAAAGAAGACACATTTGAAGCTACATTTGACCAAGGCAGCTTAAATGGGATTGACCCTACGTAGTTCCTTATCACAAAGCATGTTTATGTTTATAGTCAGTACTTCCAGATAGGAGTAGGTGGAAATCCATCGATCAGACAAACATTATCTGTAAACACTGAGCAGTCAAGTCATTCAGAAAGAGTTAGAAAGACTAATTTGCTAGTAGAGTAAATCAACATTCAGAATCCTGGACCTGAGTCTTGATTCAAAATACATAGATCTCAAAAAGCTTTAAGCGTATTACAGGTAAAAACTAAAATGTATTTTGAAATGCATTTTTCATCTGAGAGTCAAAGTAATGAATTCCTGTATTTGCCTCTCCCTTGCTTGAAGAAAATTGCAGGTGTTTGTTTCAGGGGCTAATATCCAAACAATAACCATAATGGCTTTCTGTAACAGTTGGGGTTTTTTAATCGGCCCATATTTCATGATATTAAAATATGCATCTCAGTCAGAATGAAATCTAAATAATTTCTAGAAAAGCTGCCTGCGGGGTTAAGGGGAGTAAAAGCCAGTGCTTTCCTCTGTGCTAGGCCATAAAAACGGAATTGTACATGGAAAATGGAACCATCCATGTGCAGAAATCATTTATGAGGTAGTTGGAACATGTATGGTGTGAATGTTTAGTGGGCTAAAAAAGGCAAGGTTCTTCTCAGTAAGAACTGCTACCAAAATGTACAGCATTATGCAAAGCTCTGCACTTCTGTGAGGACAGAGCAAGAAGTCTTGCAGCTGGATGCTCCTGGAAAATCTCTGCCAAGATTTTGTTTAACTCACACTGTTATATGCTGTGGTTACAGTAGGTGTTGCTACCTGCCATCTACCAGCTAACCAAAACTGACCCAAATTCAGTGTATTTCAGGGAGGCAGGAGGGAGAGGAGAGTGGAAGATGGAGTCCCTTTTAACTTAAAATAGCTTGACACAAAAGATTTGTTGTTGCTTCACAGGGGTGGTAATAGGCTAATTTATTGAAAGGGTTGGCACCAGAAAACCAGTAGTTGTACTTGATACTGCCATGTGTTCATATTCTTTTCCACCAAAACTTGTGATAAGAAAAAATGTGTTCATAGACAGCAGGATTGAAAAAGAAATACTAAAGATGGAGGAATATAGAGGACAAGACAGGCATATGTGTGTAATTGGGGAGATATGACATGGACAGCTCTGAAAACTGACTTAAGGGAATCTCTTGAGAGAGTGACAAGTATTCTACTTATGAGATTTTTGTGTGTCTACTCTAGGTAAGTAGAGTTCCTTTTTTTTTTTTTAAATTCCTAAAAAAGTCTCCTATATCAGCTAAAAATTTTTTCCACACAGAAGGTGCCAGCTCAGCGCTGTGGGGTAATTGTGGTATCAGTCCAGACATGTTACATACCAAAAGGATATTCCATCTGCTTATGTGAAATACCCAGGACCTAGCCTTGCAAGGAGATGATCCATACTAGAGTGTCACATATGACAGACCCTGAAGTCTACTGACTTAGCTACCATAAAGCTAAATACCAGATGCATGCAACCACTCATCATAAGATAATATTAGAGGACAACAAACAACTTCTGCCTTCCCCCTCCTCCTTTCCCTCAGAGAGCCTCAACCTCACAGGATGTGGAGGCTCATTAATTGCTTAATTTCATAGCATGGTGGCATCAACACTAAGGGTAGTTACTGAGTGTTGCCAGGTACATGCTTACCAGCCTCTGCACTTTATTTAGCATATGAGTAATTAAAGAACACTTCCACCTCCTGTTCTTTAAAGTTCTGGGATTGTTTTGAAGCTTGACATCACAGATAGAGTCAACATGGAGAAATCAATGTTAATAATTAATACATATGAGGTGGTGGTGGTGGAATGATCTGTACTTTACTCTATGAAACCCATTACAAGACAGTTATATTTTTCATTCTTGTTAGTAATTTTTTTTCAATGCTTATCTGTAGTGTGGAATTCCAGTTGCTAATACAATATAAAACCTTGTATTTATTTCTGTTTTAACCTGAATTTGCTAAGTCAGGTTAGCATTGTGAATTTAAAATTTGCTTTTACTTAAAAAAAAATTGTTTGTAATTTTTGATCTGAATATGCAACTGTGACTGGAAGTAGAGAAATTAATACTGTACTAGTACTGCTCAAATTTGCCTAGAAGTTTAGTGAGTAGACAAAATAAGGGTATAGCGAGCAAGACCATTTTTTCCCTTCTAATGTAAATATGAATGTCATCCAAATAATGATCTTTATGGAGGCTTGCACTGTGTTTTAAAATCAAGGTGGCTATGTTATCTCTAGTTGTTTTTAAGCCTTCCTGGCATAACATAAACTTAATGATCACAGAAAAATCAGAGAATCATTGATGTCCAGCATAGATTTCCTATCAGATCCACCAAATGCATCATATTTCAGATATGTCTTAGAGACAAATGTAATAGGTCTGTCCAAACCACAAAGGACCAGTGCTTTTGATTGCTTTGTACACAATCTTGCATTTAAGCCCCTTAACTGTGATCATCTAACCATTCCCTCCACCCTGACATAAGCATAAGTGTTAATATTGGGCAAAGATACAGAACTGTGAACTGGCCATAAGGAGTGACCTGTGAGGATACAAGATAAACTTTATGACAGAACGATGTTTTAAAAGAAGAAATCACTAACACTGGAAAGATGACTGGAAGATGTTGAAGAAGAACCTAACATGAAAAAGGAAAACCTTTAGAATGAAGTAGTTCTGAAAGCTTTAGGTTAAAATACAAAGTGAGTAACGGATGAAGCCCTTATGTACAGAGTCTCCATTACAGAATCACAGAATGATAGGGAAGGGACCTCTGGAGATCATCTAATGCTAATGGCTAATGGTTAACTTGTTGTCTTCAAGGACTCCCAGGTGCTTCTCTTCAGAGCTCCATTAATGCTTAATAAGAATTTTGCTTGGTTGAAGACTTCAGGATTCAGTTGTGAACTCTGCATTTAACCATAATAAGCTTCAGTCAGCTTTCTCTGTAGCTTCATTGCCATTTGCTGGGGAAAAAAATGGACACCAAGCAAATCTGCACTACATCTAGCTAGACTATGACCCAAAGGTGAATTTTTATGTATTTCAGACTTTACTGTGTATCTGAAACCTCTTTTACACTTCTGCTAGTTATCTTGCAGAACAAAACACATCAATCTAGAGGATTAGCAAAATCATTTCTGTAAAAGCTGTAACAGCTTTGACTTCAAGGGCAAACTGATAAGCATATACATTGCAGACTTATTTGATAGCTGTTATTGATTCAGAAACTATTTTCTTTAAAGATGGAAGGTCTGATTAAAGACTGACTTCTAGACATCTGCCAAAAAATCTGCTAGGGGCAGGAATTTATTAGAAGCAGGCCCTTTAAGAAATGAGCCCTTATATCCATTTGTCCCTTTGAACTATGTATCTAGATAGATCTTGTGAAAAGCTCTCATTTCCTTCATGAAAGCTATGACTTTATATGTTTAACAGTTGCTCTGTAGTTGCATCTTTAGATGTCATATTTATTGGTTTTCTTGTTATTGGTGTTAATAGAGCAGATTTAATAGAATCCTAGATTACCATGGGGGAAAAACGTAACAAACTCATTTGTTCATCATAGCCAAGAGCTGTACTATTCCATCAGTACTCTCTAGGATGTTGAATATATCACAGATGCTGCTTGAAACCAGCCCTTGACATCAGAGCTAATCTCCAATTGAATTAATTTCACCTACCAAAATGTATACATTCTCCCTTTCCCATTTCTTATATAATTTCCTGATTTGAGAAGAAATTTTCCATCCTTCGGATCAGTGCAGCAGAGGTACAGGTAATTACCCAAATAAGATATAAGTAACTCATTAAATATTTTTTTTTATTTTGTCTTGTATAAAAATTTGCTTGGAACTTGACAGTGCTGTGAGCATATGGAAAAAACCTGCAGACTGTCAAAATGCAGGTAGCACACATGCTGTGTGCACGTACAGTTTCAACAGACTTTTTCAATATTTTTGCTACTGTGTTATTAATTCATTATCATTCCGTGTGGAGGTAGCAGGCATATTCCAGCTCTCACTGCTTAGAGTTGTATGAGACCCTTGGGCATTTTCTGCCTTTATGACTTTGCAGCTTCATAATAGGATTTGTTGCCACAAAGTGTGCACATAGAATACCTGAAATTCCCAGTAGTTGGGAAGCTATAACATTCTATGTTTCTGGTTGCGGCTGCATGGAGACCTTATTGTAGCCTTCCAGTAACTACCTGAAAGGACATTTTAGAGAGGCTGGTGCTGGGCTCTTCTCTCAGGTAACTGGGGATAGAACCAGAGGGAACAGCCTCAAGCTGAAACAAGGTAGGTTTAGACTATACTTTAGGAAAAAATTCTTCACGGAAAGGGTAGTGAAATATTGGAATGGGCTGCCCAGGGAGGTGGTTGAGTCACCATCCCTGGATGTGTTTAAACATCGCTTGGATGTGGTGTTGGGGGACATGGTCTAGGGGTGAACTTGTAGAGTAGGGTTAATGGTTGGACACGATGATCCCAAGGGTCTTTTCCAACCTGAGTGATTCTGTGTGTATCTGAACAGGGCCTACAGGGAATCTGGGGAGGGACTTTTTACAAAGGCCCATAGTGAAAGGACAAGGGGTAATGGTTTGAAACTGGAAGAGGGTATTCAAGATTATAAATTAGGAAGAAGCTCTTCACTATGAGGGGCTGAAACACCAGAGCAGGTTGCCCAGGGAAGCTGTGGATGCTCCACTACTGGATTTGTTCGAGAGCAGGTTGGATGGGGCCTTGAGCAACCTAGTCTAGCAGGAAGTGTCCCTGCCATGGCAGGGGGGTTGTAACTAGATGATCTTTAAGGCCCCTTCCAATCCAGATCATTTTATGATTCACAGATATGAAAATAATTTCATACTTTAATGGTCCATCCATGAGGCGGTTCTAGTTACATGAGCTAAGCTGTGCTTCTTCTTTCTAAAAGCTTTTGTTAGAAATATTAGGTGTGGTAGTTTTGCGTATTGATGCAGAATAGAAAATATTCTGCATAATGGGGGAGGGGATTAAAGTTGGATTCTGATTTGCTCTTGCCCTTGCCTGTACTAAATCCTATTCAGAAGCAAAGACCTCCCCTGCCCCCAGTGCAAAACCGGACATTATCCACTGACTTGTAGTGGAATGTAAGCTCCTGAGTAACTTTGCAGATTCTACTTTTTGAGAAGTTTTTATACTTTAGAGTTAGGAATAAAATAAATAGCTGTAACTTCTACAAGCCAGAAAACTGTTGCCAAAAATTACTGTCATTATTGCTATCAAAAACAAGAGTATCCCAGCTTGTGGTATAACTGAGAGTTGTGCAGCTGCTCGTATTTTGAGGGCTTAACTTGCAGTAATAACATTTGAAACCTTGAAATCAAAGGCTTAACCTTCAAATCACACAGATTTTACACAGTAAAATCAAAGTAAGTTTTGTCTTGTAAAGTTTTCTGCAAACTTTATTTCCTTTTGAAAAAAAAAGGCATCAAATCATACAGTACACCAAGAAAGATATTCATAGAGTCATAGCATACCAGATTGGAAGAGACCTCAAGGATCACCTGGTCCAGCCTTTCTTGGCAAAAGCACAGTCTGGACAAGATGGCCCAACATCTTGTCCAGGTGAATCTTAAGTGTCCAATGTTGGGGAATCCAATGACTTCCCTGGGAAAATTATGCCGATGGCTGATTGTTATTATTGTGAAAATCTTTCCTCATGTCCAATTGAAATCTCCCCAGGAGTAACTTGTAGCCATTACTCCTTTTCCATGTTACTTCTTGTAAAAAGGGAGGCTCCATCTGCCTTGTAGCCACTCCTTAAATACTGGAATGTGGTAATTAGGTCTCCCATAAGCCGTCTTGTTTTAGGGCTGAACAAGCCCATTTCTCTCAGCCTTTCCTCATTGTAGGGGTTAGGCTCTTTTAGTAGTTCACATACCAGCTCTTACTTTGCTAACAGTGGGTCTGTGTTTGCATCAGCCTGGGATTAACGTCAGGTATATGGAAACAGTTCTAAAAAAGACTAACTACTGGATTATTACAAAGTAATAGATGTTTAACTTAAGTCATGAGAGTTACTCTATAGAATTTCTTTGTTAAAAAGATGGATGATCATATTTACAATAACAGAGTTATTTGTGTTTTATAGGACTATAGTAGTATTTCATACACTTTTTTTTAATACCTTTTTCTTGGTAACATTAAAGGAGGGCAGAACAAAAGAAAAGCTATGCAATATTAGAGATTCCTGTGAGTTAAATAGCTTATGAAATGCTGATGACATTACTCAGAAGTTGCTCTTCTGTCTATTTTTGTTCTGCTCAGTAATGTCTGAATGCTCAGAGATGCTGCCTGTAGTTCCATTCCACTTATTCAGTAGAAGTAGTTTATTGGTAATCCCTCGCTGGAGAGTTAAAAGCTGCTTATCTGCCCATTTTAAAACATGTTTACTTAGATGTGATACACACTTGCAAGATAGCTTCAATCCATTGAACACACTGAAATTTTACTTTCTTACGAATTCCTCTGTCCTGTAGCCCACTGGAGAAGTAGAATGAATGACAAAATCCAAATGACTCTTAAACTGCATTATCTACAGCTCCCTCCACCAGAATTAATGTGTTTTCCCCCTATTTATGGACTTTATCTTTCCAACACACATTTTAAAACTCATCTCCTTAGGGCAGAACTCACTATTCATGTTGTTACAGGCATTTCTGCATGTCATCCACTACAAATAAAAAGGCAGCCATGGCTCCACAGCACACAAGGGACTCTTTTTGGACAAAATCCTTACATTTTGCCTTATCCTGCAAAGGCATTTAGCTTCCAATTTCTATTTTTATGGTTAACTACTTCATCTCCTACTCCTACAGCTATGACCTTGTTACAGTAGATACCCTGCATCAGAGGAATTTGCTGTAATATGCTGTGACCTGCATTTCTTGCCTCACGCCAGCATGCTACCAGATGCTTCTTGAATACTAACAAAACAGGCATTTGCATTTCAATAAATACTGCCCAACGGGCTAACCAAGGTCCCTTTTACAGTTCAGGTATCTGAACTGTAGGATAACTCAAGTATCCTTTTAAAGAGCACTGGTTTCAGACTGGAAAGGGCTTGATCTAAAACTGCTCAAAGATCTTTGTGTAAGTGCCAATTATTAGAGGTAACTGTGTTTCCAGTGACTTCCCTGAGAATGTCAAGGACTCAGTAAGTTATTGCTTCTGAACACCTGTACTTTCAACCAAGCGTGTGTGCTTTTGATTACTTTGTCATGGCCAGAATTCAGTACTCGTATATAAAAATTGATGGGGAAATATTAAAAGTACACAGGGACATTAGTCATTGAATACCATTGTAGGGAGAATCACCATTGAAGTGGTAAAGAGCAAGAGGTTAATATAGGAATTCTGACTCACCACCCTGAGGAGGAGGAGCTGCTCTTTGTCTCCAATGATCATAGACAAAGCTTCAGTGCACTACGTAAGCAAATGGAGCCTATAGTTAAGTGACGTGAATTTGTCTCCATAAATGTCTGTGAATGATTTTAATAACCATTAGGTAAAATTTTGCAATTCCTGTTCTTTGGACACAAGAAGTGAGAGAGGAACCACTTGTCTTACTTTGTGTTCGGGAAGTAGACTACATTTGATTATATAAAGCATTTACCTCAGCCAGTATAGTGTTGAATAGTACTTCTTCTGTAATTTCTTTTTATTTCCTGCTAAGATTTTGCTTAGATCCACATTCTTCAATGTATTTTCAGCATGTTAGGTCCTGAAGAAGGGCATGAAAGAGTTCTTATCAACTTCATTTAAAATAACAACCCACCAACCAACCAAACCTTAAGTTTTTTGGAAGCCTGCTGATCCACATTTGCTAGTCCAATTTCAGGCCATGAAAGTGAAATTCTATAGCAATGATTTATACAAGAAAAAAAAAACAACCCAACACAAAACTGACTGTGAAAGCAGGATGCCTTTCCTTCTGCATGCCTAGCAGTATCTACTTACTTGTGTTAAAGGTTTAAAGATAACACTGGCAAAAAAAAAGTACATATTATTAAAAAAAAAAAAAAAAAATCATTGCTTCATTTTGAAGAGAGTCATGACAAGAATGCGGCATGTTTTCCTTTAGAATGGGAAAACCTTCCTGTTAATCAAGCAAGCTTTCTAAACTCATCACCTGTAAAAAGGGATCTTCTAATACTTGCAGCATATAGTAAGCTGCTTGGAGATTTTAAAGCATATCTTACTGTGAGATACTTGATCAATAATACGCTGATTTTGCTGTTGAATGCCTTGACACAGAGGCTGTGTGTTGCTGTAGATTTTGTCATTCCTAGTTGCCTTCCTAAAATCCATGTTGCTGATGCTTGAGTATGCTTATTGTTAATTCGTCTTCCTTGAAGGCTTATCCTTTTTTCTAGGCAAGATCAGATTACTGTGAGATTCTTTGAAGATTTCTGCTGGATATAGTGGTTATTCTCTGTCTGGCAGTGAAATCTCCACATTTTAATCTTCTCACAGCTATATATATATATAAATGCATGTTATGACAAATATGAATGGGCTTGAAGAAATTAAATGCTGTGAATATGCGTGACAAAATACTTGTGCTTTTTATTAGATATAATGTACACAAATTTTGACAGAGATATTTGTGTAACCTCAGAGTGCTGTGAAATATACCCTCTGTAAACAATAAAAGAGACTATGTATACAAGCTTTGATTGGAACACATTTCAGGTGACTGACACATGCCTGATGGGCTGTTTGGTTTTTGATCATCAAATCTCACAGACCACTGAAACAGGAACCCTTATACCTTAATCAAGAGAGAATTGCCTTGACTTCATTAAATTATAAAAGTCTACATAGGGTAATGCTGAGAGCTGAAAATAATCTCTGATTTGTCATAGCACATTGATAACTGTGTAGTGGGCGGTTGAGATGGATGGAAGAGAGTGCACAAATAATTGAAACAAAGACTGATATTTTTGATAGCAGCAAGGTAGGAAAGGACACTCAAAATAGCTTGATGTCTTCCAGATGGGACTCCTTCAGCAATGTTGCTTTCCTGGTTGTTCTTTGGAACGTGGAGACTTCCAGGAAATCTCGAAAGAAGTTGGAATTTTTGTAGTCATTTTGTTCATATTAAAGGTGCATATCTATGCTTTCAGTTGTTGGAAGGCTTTCTTTGACTTAGTGTCAAATCTGAATTCCCTAAGTTTCTATCAGATTTCGTTATTGCTCACTATCTCATTTTTATATGTCAGCTTTTTCTTCAAAAACAGAAAACCAAAACCAAAACAACCTACAAAACACAAAAAAAATCCTACCAAAACTCCAAAAACAAAAACCCCACAATTGGCAAAAAAACCCCTCCCTTGGAAGATGATCTCTCACTTTAATAAGTAATGTTTAGGAAGAAGTTTTAGTTTTGTCTCTTTTTTTCTTGTCCTACTTCTTGACCATTGTACATCATGGGTCAGATGCCAGCACCCTACTCTGATTAGTTCTGAAGTTTGTGATACTGTTTGAATTAGTAGTTATGAGCAATGTTGTCACCAGAAAGCTCATTGGTGTTAGATTCATAATATGAGATAGCTAATTTTGAATTAACCTTCTAGCAGAGGAAACATTTATTAAGAGTACTTCAGTCCACTTTGAGATGTTTCTGAATGAGTTAATTGATTTTACTTTTTTTTCTTACAGGAATTGTTTCAATTATGACTCTCACTGTTCTTGCCTATGAACGATACATTCGAGTAGTTCATGCAAAAGTGATTGACTTCTCTTGGTCTTGGCGGGCTATTACATACATCTGGATATACTCATTAGCCTGGACTGGTGCACCTCTTTTGGGCTGGAACAGATATACCCTGGAAATTCATGGATTAGGTTGCTCAGTGGACTGGAAGTCAAAAGACCCCAATGATACCTCCTTTGTGCTCCTTTTTTTCCTTGGCTGTCTAGTGGCACCTGTTGGGATCATGGCCTATTGCTATGGCCATATTCTATATGCAGTAAGGATGGTAAGTTAATTCAAATAAGACTTCTGTTAATGTAATATTTTCAGTGAAAAATGTTGATGCTGTATATAAAGCTTGGATCAAAGCTTAAACTTGCACTCTTCCTATTCAAACTTTCACATGTTTAATGTTCATCCATGTCAGGTGCCACTACTAAGGATATAGGATTGGAGAAGAACCAACCTAGAGCTTCCAAGATCCATTTATTGTGCAGTTTTACTGGGAGGCAGGTTAGGGAGCTGATCTATATTAGATCCTTCTCTGGAAATGGGGAAAAGAAAACTGTTAGCAGTTCTCCTGATTAAAGAACTGTCTCCTCCTGACCCCTCTTGGAAGAATTTTGCAGGGTTATTGTCTCAACTGGAGATTAATCCCTGTTAAAACAGTTTTCCATGTTAAAGCAATACATTTTAATTCAGTTCAGATGTTTAATGTCAGAAAGTGTTAATGTTTCATATTCTGTGGGGCATTAGTCTGGATGCATTCAGGTTTGTGGTCAACAGTATTGGCACAACTGGTAACTTTTATGGAGAACACTCATGTACATGTCCCATCTTTTCCTCATTTCATGGGTTGGATAACACGGGGAAGTTTTAAATAGAGTTCATAGTTCTAAGGTAACAGACTGACAGTAGTACAGAGAAATCTATTTCTTCTCTCTAAAGATCTATTTTCTTTCTAAAGATTGGTCATGACACAAGTCTACAGGATTATCTAGTGAAAGGACCAGTGTAAACTGAACTTGGCTTATGCCAGGGGTTAAGAGCAAGTTAGTTTTCTAAAATACTAAGCGCAGCATGTTATGTTGTTTTCCAGCAGATTTGCTGTTCTGTTTTTCCTCAGATGATGTTTTTACACTTCATATACACAATGAAAGCATGATGTAAACTTCCAGGAGAATTGTGGTTTGTAATATAAAGTGTATAGTGTCTGTTCGTAAAACTAAATTAGTGAATAAATTATTTATGAATAAATAGAAAACTATTCAGTTTCAAGTAAAATATAGAGCTATTCTACTTTACCATTCTATCTTTTTCTTCTACAGCTTCGCTGTGTGGAAGATTTCCAGACTGTTCAAGTGATCAAACTTCTAAAATATGAAAAGAAGGTGGCTAAAATGTGTTTCTTAATGATCTCCACATTCCTTATTTGTTGGATGCCGTATGCAGTGGTCTCTCTCCTGGTGACATATGGCTATAGCAATCTTGTAACTCCAACAGTAGCTATCATCCCATCTTTCTTTGCAAAGTCAAGCACTGCTTATAACCCAGTCATTTATATCTTCATGAGTAGAAAGGTAGGTACATCAAATACTTTCTTATTTGAATAATTAATAGCCAGTACCACAGCTGTGGAGTCTAGCTCTGATTTATTTTAATCTGTAAAGCTGAGATTAAAAAAAAAAAAATAAAATTAACAGCTAGGATAAATTGTAAAGATCTAGTAGAATTAAAATCCCTGATGGTGCTTAAAGTACTACCTTATCAGAAAGTGGATTTTTAATGTCTGAAATCACATGTGAGCACTTAGGATGAAAAGATGGGCTTGTTCAGCCTGCAGAAAAGAAGGCTCTGGGGACACCTTATTGTGGCCTACCAGTAGCTGAAGGGGGCCTGTGGATCAGCTGGGGAGTGTCTTTTTACAAAGGCCTGTAGTGACAGGAGAAGTGGTAATTGTTTGAATCTGGAAGAGGGTAGATTTAGATTGGAAATGAGAGGGAAATTCTTTACTCTAAGTGTGGTGAGACACTGGAACAAGTTGCCCAGGGGAGCTGTGGATGCTCCACCACTGGATGTGTTCGAGAACAGGTTGGATGGGGCTTTGAGCAACCTAGTCTAGCAGGAGGTGTCCCTGCCATGGCCGAGGGGTTGAAACTAGATGATCTTTAAGGCCCCTTCCAACCCCAACTGTTCTATGGTATGATTCTATGGTATGATATGAATGGGAAGGAAGTGGCTGTTTTTGACACTAAAGTGTCTAGTTTACCCATGAAATGGATTACAACCAGAAAACCTTGTCTGAATAAGTCCCTTTCCCCAACAGAACTCCATCAGGGAAAATTCAAAATATCTGATGTCTGTTTTTCCAAAGAAAAAAAACTTGCCTCTGACTTTTCCATTATGGCAACTCAGGGATTGAACAATTCAATGTAGTATTTCAAGTATTTACATCAGTAACATTTCTAAGAGTTTCATTGTATTCAAAGCCAGAACCTCATGTGGATGACAGTGAAATGCATTTTTGGAGACAAATTACATACTTATCTATGAGAAACAAGTTCTTATTTTTGTCTGGTGTTGTAGTCTTCATTATGAAAAGTAGACTGCTGATTCAGTGATGGTAAGTAGTTCATTTCGGTGCTTTACAAAGCAAAGAGAGACTGGAAGTATTTGGGGTTATCAGTGGCATGTCAAATAGGTGGAAACTAGAAAACTATTCATCTTCCTGTAAATAATCAGTAGTGTGAAGATAACAGCTGAAAGCAGTTAAGCAGTGTTGTTGAGTTAGCCTGGAGAAGAGGAGACTCAAGGAGGACCTTGTCACTCTCTACAACTACCTGAAAGGAGGTTGTAGTCGGGTAGGGTCAGGCTCTTCTCTCATGCAACTAGTGACAGGACAAGAGGGCTGGCTGCTCCAGGGGAGGTTTCGGTTGGACATCAGGGAGCACTTCCTGACAGAGAGGGTGATCAGACATTGGAATGGACTGCACAGGGAGGTGGTGCAGTCACCGTCCCTGGATGTGTTCAAAGAAAGGCTGGATGTGGCACTTAGTGCCATGGTCTAGCTGATGGTGTGTTGGGTCATAGGCTGGACTTGATGATCTCAGACGTCTTTTCCAGCCTCAGAAATTCCGTGATTCTGCAATTTATTTAGACATTACAATAGCTTCCCTGTAACTCAGGACACTAACTGGAAGTATAACGTGCATTATAAATGTCTGAAACCAAGATTGTATAGAGTTAAAGAAATATGGAGTTTCATAGAATCACTTGACAAAGGGTAAAAAACCATGAATGAATGCTAGGATTTCCTTGGGGTTTCACTACCTTTTAGCTCATTATAGAGATGGAATTTTCTGCAATATCCTACACAGGTTTGCAATTGCCAGGCAGCAGCCTGGACCAGCCAGCTGTCTGTAAGGGCAAGACAGGCAAGTTAGTGGGTCTGATCAGTCCGGCAAAGGCTGCAGTACAGACCAGGCCAGGGCTGAGGGAAAGGCTGAGCTTAAATGCTGTTCCTGAGTGAAGGCAGGAGTCCCCAACATGGCATCTTGCAGCTTTTATCCTGCAGCTCATTCCACAGCAGGCTTATCCAAGGTTATGCAGCTGCATGGTATCAGAGCTGGCTTGGATATGGGGAGCTAGTGACAGTCATGTTCAAAAAGAGTACTTTTTCAACAGAGAGACTTTTTGTAACACAGTGACACTGAATCTGTATCAAGATGTCAGGCTGAGTAGTTCATCTGAAAGAGATTTTGTAGGTTCTGATACCTAGAAGCAAATCAAACTGGTAACAGGCGCAATGCCACTGAAGTCAGGATAAGAATGATTCAGGTGAACACACTTATTGGAGATGCATTGTGAAGCTCTTCTCACTCACCTCTAATTCCAGATTAAGACCAAAATGATAGGATTTTTGCTTATCTTCTGGGTTATTTTGCCCTCAAAAGGAATCCTAAAACCAGTTTTTCTCTATAATATCTTTCCTCTCTCTGACCTGTTCTAATATGCTTGTGCCTTCTCACTTCAGCGCTATTTAGAGGTACCACATTATCTCAGAAAACTTCCAGGCCTTCACATGACAATTCTCTGGCACAAGATTTTCTCCATCATCCTGTAACTTTCTAGGTCCCCTTCTCAACAGGACCTATTGCCTTTCCAGTGTCAGAGTAGGATTCATTTCCAATAACAAAACCTTGTTCCAAACTGGCTTGTCAGAAAGCTTCTTGCATAAAAGCTGGGGGAAAAAAAAAAAAAAAAAAATCACTGTTCATGCAGAACAATACAGAACAATCCTTAATACAGCTGAAAGGAAGACTGTTGTGAAAGACGTGCTACTCCCTTTTCAGAGGAAAGGTGTTTTTTTTCTTCCCCACCCCATTTGTTGTGGAGGTTTTTGGGGTTTGGGGTTTTTATTATGTTTGTTTGTTTGGGGTTTTTTGGTTATTTGGTTTGGGTTAGATCTTCATACATTCCACGCATATCTTCTTATGGGTTATTAAAAGAAGAGGAAGCTTCCCACTTATTTCTTCTAAAACCAGAGAATTTCCCCAAAGGATCATATTTGAGCTTTAAATGTGGTCAGACATGGAACTACTGTGTGAATGCATCTTTTAACCCCCATACATGAATGCTTTGCTTTGTGAAGGGGAGACCATAACTGGAGCAATGAGAAAAGTGCTGTAACTGAATTTATTCTATATACTCATGTGAGCTGTCACTGAATACTTTGCATTATTTAGTGACAAGGTAAACCAAACTACTTGTATTGTAAGTGGATTCTAGTTAGCTGAAGGACTTTTGTCCTTCCAAATTCAATGGGAACATTTTAATTCTGTGTTACCAACCATTGAAATTTTGTTTTACCTCTATGAATTTCAATGCTTTTTAGAAAAAGTTGCAGACCTTGGATTTATTTAAAAGGAAGAAAACATCACTTTGTATCCTCTTCCTTCCTTCTTTCTGCATCCTCCTGTGAAGTGTTTCTGAGAATATTATTCCTCTGATAGATCAAATGTGTGATTTTTTTTTGTTTTGTTTTTGGTTTTTTTTAAATATGAGAACAATACCTATAGCAAACATACCTATAGCAAACTTTGGAGCCTAGTCCTCTTGCTCTTTGAAGTTTGTTGATTGCAGCTCTTGCTGCTGGTAAAACATTAAATTTCAGTGCCCTGTACTAGCTAGGTCATCCTATTCATCTCTTTGTCACAGAGAAAAAAGTACCCACTGATAAGTCATCATGTTTGTTACAGCATTGAAAATAACTTGGAACAAGGGAGGAGATATGCAAAAATCTGTTATTTTGAGTAATTTTCTGTACTGCTGTCTTCACTGGATCGTACATGATAGTGAACACTTACAAAGATATAACTTCATTCTGTTCATTCTCTCTTGCAGTTTCGACGATGCCTTTTGCAACTCCTGTGCTTTCGCCTGATGAGATTACAGAGGACTGTGAAAGAGAAACCAGCAACAGGGAGTGACAAACCAATACGACCAATAGTTATGTCTCAGAAAGCAGGGGACAGGCCAAAGAAGAAAGTGACTTTCAGTTCTTCCTCTATCATTTTTATTATCACCAGTGATGACACTCAGCAAATAGATGACAACAATAAACACAATGAGACAAAAGTAAATGTTATCCAAGTAAAGCCACTATAAGGATGAGCTGAAGATATGTGAGAATGAGATGGACTTCAGCCAGTAGACTGTTTTGGTTGGAGACCGGTTTCAGTGGCAGTGTCTCTGGGCTGCCAAAGAAAACCACATTCTTGAGCTGTGAAATACTGAGAGGATTCTGCATCTGAAGCTCTGCAGGCAGTTCAGTTTTGGTCACAGTACTGAAATGTCTGCATCTGTGCCAAAATTGCTGATGGATATCTTTATTCTGAATTTTCTTAGAGCATACTGTAGGATTGCCATTCAGGAGGACTTGCACAGGTTGGAGAAGTGTGCTGGCAGAAATGTTACAAAGTTCAGCAAGGGCAAGTGAGAAGTCCTGTACTTGAAAAGGAAGATTGATGCTGCAGCACAGCAGGCTGGGCCCTGACTGCCTGGGATGCAGCTCTGTGGAAAATGAGGTGGAGTCCTGTTGCTCAGTGAGCAGGGCATGAGCCTGCAGAGTGCCCCGGCAGCAAGGAAGTGTGCCAGCATCCCAGACTGTACTGACAGGATTGGAGCCAGTAGTCTGAAGTGATTATGCCCTAAACTTATCCCATGTTAGACCACATCTAGATTCTGCATCCAATTTTTTGACCCCTGTTCAAGAAATTTATCTGTAAAGTGGGATGAGTTGAGTGGAGACCCCCAAGATTGTCAGGAGTTGTAGTACTTGGCCTGTGAGTAGAGACTGGGGGAGTTGTACTTGCCCAGCCTGGAGATAGAATATCTTTAGGGGAACCGTAGCAGCCTTCAGTAGAGATGGGGAGGTTTTTATCAAGATGGAGCCAGGATCTTCGGGGTCCTTCACAACGGAAGGATCACAGACAACAAGCCTGAAATGAAACAAGAGAGATTTGGGTGGCATGTAAGGAAAAGCTTCTTCACTCTGAGGACAGCCAAACAATGGAACAAATCAGGCTAGAGATTTCCTGAGGTTCCTTCCAGCTTCACTTGTCCTGTTATCCCTGAACTGCCAGAATTCCCTGTGCACAGAGTTACCAGGGAAGAAGGAGGGACATTTGAAGTTGGCTGCAGTGTAGTTGATCTGAATTGGTGCTATTACAGGTTGGAGGGTGGGAAAAATGATGTCAACAATGACTGGGATTGTGGCTAAACCAGAAGCCTTTAGAAAGCTGTTCCTGTGTACTCAGCAAGCCATTGTTTCAATGCTAACTGATAGGACTCCTGAGCTACATAGTGAAGAAAATAATGCAAATCAAAGTGACAATGAAAAAAAAAGGTCAGTTAAAAAAGATAATTGGAATTTTTTGGTTGTTACAGTATGTGCTTTACACATCTCTATCTTACATCCATTTGTTCTGTACATGGATCGGGAATGTCATCCTAATACTAATCCTGAACCTGCTCTGGCATTCTGATGAAAGCAACAGTTAAAGAACAGTGTAACTTTTACTCACACTGCAACTTAGGCAATGAATGTCTTACTTGGAGCTCAGGAAATGGAACAGACAGAGATTTTTTTTTTTCTTTCCTCACCCTCACTTTTGTAAGCATTGCTGGTACAAAATGATGACAGGATTCTGCCCCAGACATAGCTTCCTGTCAGAATTGGGTAAGTTAGCGAACTAATTTTGAATTAAGGTGGCTGCTTCTCTACCACATCCATGTCACTGGTGTAATTTCTCTGCCTCAGTCTGCTAAATGGGTAGTGTGGATCTCCAGCATGCAGCTTTTCCATATCTGTGAAAGCTGTAAGAAAAGCAATCAAGAAACTACTTGCTTCCTCCGGAGACAAGTGTTCTGAGAGGTACAGAAGGAACTGTTGGCACTGTAGCCATTGGTCCTGCAGTCAAGAATAAAACTTGAAAAAGGAAAAATCAGGGTTGAAATGTAGAAGCTTTCAGCTAGTTCCAGGGAGTGACTTCAGCTCGTAACAAGTGACTGACTTTGTGGTTGTGCCTGTGTTTTTGAAGAGGTAAATTCCTTGTACGTGCACCTCTCTGGAGCTTTAGCACTGGTAAACTGGCTCTGTGTCATGTTTAGAAGTGCATCAGGAGTCCACGTGGGTTTCTAGATTAAATGATATAATCTGAGAGAAAATATGATAAATACCTTGTCTTTGTTTCTTTCATATTTGTAATTTTTCACTGAATCACAGAATGGCTTTAGTTGAAAGAGACCTTAGAGATCATGTAGTTCCAACCCTCCTGCCATGGGAAGGGACATCTCCCACTAGACCAGCTTGCTCAAAGGCTCATCCAGCCTGGTCTTAAGTATTTCCAGGGATGAGGTGTTCTCAACTTCTCTAGGCAACCCAGTCCACTGTCTCACCACCCTCACAGAAAAGAACTTTTTCCTGATGTCTAATCTTTGTTTTGCTACAAATGCATAGAAAACTGTCTTACCATGTCAAAGTTCTGCCCTTACTAAAGCATGTTAATTGCTATGTCAGGAACTACGTTTCCAGCCAGTGATCACTACATCTATGCACATATATACTTAAAAGGGGAGAGAGGTCTACATTATCATTCCATGTAATTATTATGTCCTTTTAACAATTTTTTTTGCATTTTAGTGTTTTCTGTATATTGAACCTTTGATGAGTGATTAAATGTACCTTATCTATATCAGTGTGTTCTCAGTGAAATACTTCTTTCCCCACTGGACGGGAGATGGTTTGGTATCATCACCTGTTGGATACAGCTTAAGGGGTAGCGTTAGGCCCTGAGGAAATAATAGAATTTCAGGATTCCAGTTGAACTTTGTAAAGAACAAGCGTAGGGTCTGTAATGAGAAACTTCACTGTTCAAATGTGTGAAGGTAAAATTTGAGTCATTAATGATAGCAGTTTATGATTTTTTTTTTTAATAATTGATGTGCAATGTATATACTGCCACAATACATGGCACACTAACAATTATGTAACAGCATATGAAAATGAAACACTAAAAATTTATGTAAATTTCTTATCTGGACTACTTGTTGTAAACTGATGGCCTAAAATGATTAATTTTGTTAAGTGTTCGAGGCAACTTGTTCTTACAGCCTGTAAAATGTCATTAGCTTTAAGTGCAGCCATATGAAGTTAGCATGTTACAGTCCGATCTCTTAAACAACTATTTTCTGTAACTGCAGCACTGATGCAAAATTCACACCCTGATACAGAATTTAAGTAGTGTAACACTCTGTCTTTGAATATCAAAAGATTATTTACAGATTTGTTATATTTTTCTTAAAATTTCAAGTCTGTCTTTGGTCTATTCTGGGCCTGCTGCACTATCTAGTTTATTACAGTGGAGATGCAGAGACTTACGCAGGACCTTTCTCTCCCATTACAGTGAATAGAAGAGGAAGATGGTTAACATTAACATTTGGACCATTAGCTGTTCCTAAAGGAATAGAAATGCAGACTAAGAAAGAGGAGAAGGAGAAAGTGCAAAGGGCAAATGAATAAGAAGAGATGAGAAGGATATGTTGTTTATGAAGATTTTAAACTAGTTTGTGAGAACGTTCATGATCCTGTCATGCAAAGGGAAGAGACAGGTGTGGTAAGCAACATGATAAGCTCAGAACCAATTCATTCTCATAACGATGCTTCATTGATTTCATGCATTACTTATAAAATACATATGATGATTTAGCTAGAATGCCATCTGTAACCTGCAAAAGCAGAAGCCCAGTTAAATTGCCTTCCAGCAACTAGTGCATCAGGAATCTGTTGAGAGACATTTCAGCATCTTCTTCACACTGAGGAAAAGATCACCTCTCACCCTGTGTCTTGAGGCAGTCATAAACCTGAAGCTTTTTCCACCAACCTGCCAGTGCAGAGCTTCTGCTGCTGCCCTGGAGCCCATGGGGGTGAGAAATTTTGGGATGTGTGGTGTGAATCTGCTTCACACCCTTGTGACCTTCCTCCACTTTCAGCTCCCAGAATAAGCTAGATTTATGCTGAATGTATCTGATGCCATGCAGAACAGCTGGGTCTTGTACTGCTATCTTTCATCACAATGACTGCATCAGTCAGGAGATCAGTATTCACAAGCATTATCCTTTGTGTTCCTGTCCTTTGCATAACAGCAGTATCCTGCTGCTGTCTCCTGCTAGTATACTGCAACAGCTAAGTGAAATGGATATTCAAGCACTATATTGTGCTAAACCATCCAGAAAGAACAGCCTTAAGAATTCTTTTATCCTTGGCTTATATAAACAACCTTCAGCGCAAGAATTCAATTTGATTGTATAATATTCAGAGATAAGATATAAGAAAAATCTGACTGTGATGGTGGAAGACTTCAAGAATTCCTATTTGACCCACACACAAACATCTCAGTTTGAAAATCTGGTCAGGTATTTCTTTTGTCAGTCTATTTCACCACAATGAAGGAGCTTTATTTTTTTGTCTCTCAGGAAGGAAAAGAAGAGGATGGGCTTGAGGCTGGACCAGTCCCAAAGGGAGAGGATGCCTGTTCCTCATACTATTAAATGTTGGCATTAGGCATCCCTTTTTAGTTGAACTGGTTCTTGCACGTGCCCCGGTCCCTCCCTCGGTGGCAGCAAAAGCAGGATGAAAAGCAGGAGGGAGAAGCGCACAGCTGATCTCCTTTGCCACAAGCAAGCGCTGCAGCCTTTTAGTCTCACCCGCCTGACACCCGGCTGCTTTGCCTGCTGCTCTGACCTGGTTCTGCATTTCGCTTCTCCAGCTCAAGCGGAACATTTTTTAATGCCTTTCTCTCCCTCTCCTTACCAGATTAGTATTGAAGAATTACTTGTAACGCATTAAAGCTGAAGAGGAAATGAAATTGATTCTCGGTACAAATTAGAAAGCAGGTTATTAGCAACAGGCTTGGCATCAAAGGCCGGCCGGCCTTGGCCGTTCCCCCGCAGGGTTCGCTGCGCGTTCCGCGGTGTTTGCGCTCCCTCTGGCGGCTTGCTCAGCGCGCTGCCTGCTGCTGGGGGAACGAGCCGGGCCTCCTGGAAACCTCCTCTCCTTACGCATCGTTTCGGCGTACGGCAAGAGTCACTCTTTCACGGCGATCGTATTTCGTTTGTGTCGGATATACTTCGGTCTTTGAAAAACGATGGGAAATAGATCTCTTTAAATCATAGAATCACAGAATGTCAAGGGCTGGAAGGGACCGCGAGAGATCAGCTAGTCCAACCCTTCTGCCAGAGCAGGATCACCTAGACCAGGTCACACAGGAACGCATCCAGGCGGGTCTTGAATATCTCCAGAGAGGGAGACTCCACAACCCCCCCGGGCAGCCTGCTCCAGTGTTCCATCACCCTCACTGTGAAAAAATTTTTCCTTATGTTTACATGAAACTTCCTGTGCCTCAGCTTCAACCCATTACCCCTTGTCCTATCATTGGGCATCACCGAGAAGAGCCTGACTCTATCTTCCTGACACTCACCCTTCATACATTTATAAACATTGATTAAATCACCCCTTAGTCTTCTTTTCTCTAAGCTAAAAAGCCCCAGCTCCCTCAGTCTATCCTCATAAGAGAGATGTTCCACTCCCTTAATCATCTTTGTAGCCCTGTGCTGGACCCTCTCCAGCAGTTCCATGTCCTTCTTAAACTGGGGGGCCCAGAACTGGGCACAGTATTCCAGATGTGGCCTCGCTAGGGCAGAGTAGAGGGGCAGGAGAACCTCTCTCAACCTACTAGCTACACCCCTTCTAATACAGCCCAGGATGCCATTGGCCCTCTTGGCCACAAGAGCACACTGCTGGCTCATGATCAGCCTCCCATCAACCAGGACCCCCCAGGTCCTTTTCCCCTTCACTGACTTCTAACAGCTCAGTCCCCAACCTATACTGATACCTCTGGTTGTTCTTTCCCAGGTGCAGGACTCTGCACTTGCCCTTACTGAATTTCATCAAATTTCTTCCTGCCCAACCCTCCAGCCTGTCCAGGTCTCACTGAATGGCAGCACAGCCTGCTGGGGTGTCGGCCACTCCACCCAGCTTGGTATCATCAGCAAAATTGCTGACAGTGCACTCTGTGCCCTCATCCAGGTCACTGATGAACAGGTTAAACAGAACCGGTCCCAGCACTGACCCCTGTGGAACCCCACTGGTTACAGGCCTCCAGCTGGACTCTGTCCCATTGACCACAGTTCTCTGGCTTCTTTCTTTCAACCAATTCCCAATCCACCTCACTACCTGATCAAGCAGACCACATTGTCTCAGTTTAGCAAGAAGGATGCTGTGGGAAACAGTGTCAAATGCCTTAGAGAAATCAAGAAAAACCATATCCACTGCTCTACCATCATCTATCCACCTGGTTATGTCCTCATAAAAGGTTATCAGGTTGGTCAAACATTACCTCCCCTTGATAAAACCGTATTGATTGCTCCTGATGACCCTCTTGTCCTTGACATGCCTAAGGATAGTGTCAAGGATAAGTTGCTCCATTATCTTTCCAGGGATGGAGGTGAGGCTGACCAGTCTATAGTTACCAGGGTCCTCCTCCTTGCCTATTTTGAAGATTGGGGTGATGTTTGCCCTCCTCCAGTCCCCACGCACCTCTCCTGTGTGCCATGACTTACTATAGATAATGGAGAGTGGTCTGGCAATGACCTGTGCCAGCTCCCTCAGCACCCTTGGATGCATGCCGTCAGGACCCATGGACTTATGGATGTCCAGATTACTCAGCTGTTCTTTAACTCAGTCCTCATCAACCAGGGAAGAGTCCTTAGTCATGCTATCCTCTGGTGCCTCAGGTGTCAGGAGGTGCCTCAGGTGTCAGGAGTCATGATAGGAAGTCTGGCCTGGCACATGCTAGAGAATGCAGCCAGATAGGGGGCTGGTTATATAGATTGCGTAGGCATGGTGCTAGAGCAGCATGTTAAAGTAATTCTAAATCCATTTTTTGCCTTGCTGAGATTTTCTCCAGGTTGAGGTAAAATTATATCTGTTACTTCTCAAAGCAGCCTGAGGTCTGCTCTGATGGAGAATGAAGTATGTGCATACTGGTTAGCCATGCTAGTTTTCACCAGTCCATTCTTACAGATAGATGATTGAGACTGAGGCCAGGGTGTAGTGTAGAATTATTAAACCTTACTTAATAGGCCTGCTGCCACCTGTTTCATTATTGATGTTAATTGAATTTTTGCTACATTAATGAGCTTCCAGGTATAGCTAAAATAGGATGTACTTTATGCAGAAATGAGAAAATACTTCGTATCTTCATGTATTCCATTGTCTTCATAGTTTGTCTAATTGACTTCCATCAATATACCCTTTTAATACACTGCACCTTTCATTTGGTTTGCTGTGCTGGTGTGACATGTGTATTGAATACATGGGGATAGGCCATGGCTGGTATCTTGAACACTATCTGTGCAAATTGCATCTACAATTACTCTTTTCTAAGACATGCTGAAGCAGTCAGAAAGAGGCACTTACATGGTCTGTCAGTATTTTCTTTCCTTATGCCAAATACACACTTATGTTAGTACTTTTTCAGTAACACATTTACCAGTTGTGTCCAAGGAGAGCTTAAAGTATGCTTGATGGGCTGTTGAATGTGAATTGTAATTATTCTCCTAGAGGTAATATAGAGAAGAGGATTTTTATCCACTTCTGAACCCTCTTTCAGCATTGAGCTTAAAAGAGATTTTGGGTAGATAGTGTTAGTACAGACAGCATCTATGTGCATCACCCAATACAAGTCTACACTTACATTTCTCACAATGGCATCTGTTAATCATGACTAGCAGCTTTGTAGAGATAGTTGTAAAATAAGAGTTTTCTTTGAACCCATCAGAAAACAATGAAACATTACAAATCCTATAACTCTATACAGTTTGTGTGTTAATCGGTTGCCTGAAAGCTTCTGCAGGAGGGTACAGTAGGACAGGAGAGGGTGGGAGGGGAGGTGGAGGAAGATATTTTCAAATTAGAATGCCTGATGTTTCTTTTAGTGTAGCCATATGACTAGTACATATTTGAGATGTTTAAGAGTATACAACAGCATCTAGAGATGCTCAGTAAATAAATAGTTCAGGTAACATAGCTATTTACGGCTATCCAAAATAGTCCAACTCATGAATATTAGATGTATTTAAAATTTTAAGTAAAAGCTTAGCTATAGCTATCTCTCTTCTGCCCTGAAGCTACATCTATTAAAATTAATAGTGTGTTGGATTTCCAGAGAATTGCTATGAAGTGTACTGACAGTGGAGAGCATTTGTTTCAATATCTGTATTGAAATATCTTATTGGTAACTATTGATTCACTAATGTGTGATAGAATAATAATCCTATTTACTCTGAGCTTGTTTTAACTACATTTTATAGGCCCAGATCAGGGTATTGTTGTAAAAGACACTCAGCTTTTCAAAGAGATTTGGGAGATCATATGCTGCCAATTTCCAAGGTGAAATGAGAAATCTGTGATTAGAAATGGACATGTTGCTGCCTGGAGCAGACAGAATGTTTCCCAGGAACAGTACGTCCCAAGCCTTACCTTTTGAATGTCATCTGCTAATAACAGGTCCTTGAAACACTACAAAGAGGCATGTAAATGATCATGTCTTTCTCAAAAAGATAATGAAAAACAACAGAAGTTATGTCTAAAATGTCAAATATAGGAAAATTTGGTAGCCATGTCTTCCTTTCTTTATCTAAGCATTTATTCTTATTTGAAATTGAATTTTAGGCTAACAAAGCATTGCTTTTTTTTGAGTGAAGTTCCTTCCACGTTCCTATTTTTTCTGTTTTTCAACCAGTTATAACATTTTTTTTTAACCAAGATTGAGTTCTTTTCTAACAGAAAGGCTCAAATGTGTGGATTCTGATGTGTAAAGAGGGAAGCACAGCATACTTGAGAGCACAACTTTACCTTATTGCAAGAAGATTTGTGATGATAGCATCCACTTGGTAGTGAGGAAAGGGACTCAAAAGGTATCTACAGAAATATTTTAAATACGATGTAAAGTGAGACAGCATTGGCATGTAATTTAAATCTAATATATCCATACATTTATTTCTTACATAGTACACAGTTATATCTGATTCATTGGTCATAAGAATATGTCAGCCTTTGTTGGAAACAGCTTGAGATGTGCATCAATTACATAGGACGACCAGTTTTTAATCCAAATAAGGTGTCACCCTGCAGAGGGAGCCCTTGGGTTATCGAGCCAAACATGACTTGTCTTTTCATTGCTGGAGTTTGACTTTTTTGTGTGTATTCTTGGTTTATTGTGAGGTGCTGGGTTTTTTTGGTGGGTTTTCTTTTGTGTTTTGTTGTTTGTGTGTTTGCTTTTATAGTGAGCTTACATGAATGCTTACAGATTAATTTTTCTTCAGGCATTGCTACATTTTGCAGAAGCTCATCTCTTAAACTGTTTGTCCTCCTTAGAGGTGACAACTACATGCCTAGTGCTTTCTTTACAAATGAAACAAGATGGGAGAAGAGGTCCATCCTGTTCCAGAGCACTAAGGACAATGCTTAATTTGTATAAAACACAGCAGATCTCACAAGGGTACAAACTGTCCAAGCGTCATATCTGAGTATAGAGTGCACTGTGCAGATGGGAGCAGCGTTCTGCTGTGACTCAGGAAAGGCGAATTGACTGAAATTCATGTGAGAGAAGACTTACCACCAAGGACAGTCTAGTGTAATGTGCACAGAGAATAGATGGTCTTTACTTAACAGAATTTCATTTGTTGCTTTTTCTAGTTTTAATTACACTGTACCCCACCATTGCTAGACTTCCCCAAAACCGAAAGGCTGCTCTCCTGTTTGTTCTTTGCCTGTCTATTGAGGTGACTGTCTGGCATTGCCTCAGATGTTGGCAGTAGACACATGCTGAATTGTGATTATGTCAGGCTGACAGTGCCTTTTGGGAAGCTAAAGCTGTTCTGTTTATATTATATGTGGACTCAACAGGAAGACATAGACCTATTCTGAGAGATTTTAAGTTGCAAATATATCTTCAAGAGATCTTCTATGTTACAGCATCATACTATATGTAAGCGAACATCCCAAATCTAACTTGCTTAAAATTAAGGACAAGTATAGTTAATATGTTCTCAAGCTGAAAAATATACATCAAAGGTCTGAAAATATGCCAGGGGAGGCAAAAATGCAAGTGGAAGGGGGAGACCAGGAAGTGATAACACTGCTGAAAACTGTTTTCCTTCCCACCTGGTGAAGTGCACACTTATCCTGCTTCCCCTTCTCCCCTCAGGGCTCTGAAAGTCCTGAAAATAATAGCAATATTTTTTCTGTCAAATCTGTCAGACAACTTGAAACTGTTGCACTCCCTAGTTTGAGTGATGTTACACTGTTGTTTAGCTGAATCTGTATGGTACAGACAATGATTTTACTCAATCTGTTGTTGCCCAGGAGGCTGGCAGCAAGAACCTGCAAACCTGTGGTGACACTTTGTTCCTGCTGAAGACTCAGTCTTGACCGTCTACACAATACTCTTGTAAAGCAGCAGTACTGTTAAACAGAAGCATTGTCTCACTTTGTCTTTACAACATCATTCTTCACGTGCCACCCCACCTCCCACCCACCAAAAAAACCTCAAAACAACAAACCACCAAACCCAAATGAAAACCTCTGCCTTACCCTCTCTAAAGTTAAAACCACAGCAATATCAGGACCATGCACTGCTGACTCCTCAGTTACAAGCATGATCTCTGTGGCACAGCAGAATTGAAGACTTGAGAGCCAGGGTTCTGCTGATTGTGGTTGTTAACAGGTTTTTCTGAAGCAGCTGAAAGAGAAGCTCATGACATTTGCGAAACAAACCAGTCACCCTCTCTACAGGATAGGCCCTGGCCATCACAACTGGGATTCAAAGGCACATGTAACATGATTTAGTATTGTGCATTTAACATGACTGTCCAAAATGTAGTGTCTAAGCAATGAGTCCAGGTTTTGTGCTCATCTCTATACACTCCGGTCTATTCCAGATAAATGGGTAGATACAAGGGTGGTATAGATGTAGATAACATTCATGTTACATTTTCCTCTATATTTATCTTCTTTTCGTCCTAGGGGCACGGCGAGATAAAACTACTTTTGGTTGTTCTCTACTCTTTTCTGCCTTGTTATTTGTTTTTGTAGCTTCTGTGTGTGTACATATATATATAAAAATATATTTTCACTGAGATGACCAAGTGCTTATTTTATATCTGCCCTTAGTCAGTCACCTGTGAGTCTTACTGAGCGTTCACTCTCTTTTCTGACTTAGAAAGTTAAAGTTGTGATTTTAATCTTACATTAAAATGCGGAGAGAGTGAAATGAGGTAAAATCCATGGGAATGACTGGAAGAAGCCAGACTGCTGCTTATGGCCAACCAAACCAGGGTTCCACAGTCACTGCAGAACAGCATGGGGAAGATGCAGCAGGCATGAGGTAGACTCATGTTTTTGGCAAAGGAGAGTCAGGTTAGAAAGAGCAAGTTTGGTTCAGGTTGCAAGGAACAGGATCACTAAGACCTGTGCTTGTGATAAGTGGGAATGAGGAGCCAAGGGGACAGATGGTTCTTCATGTGTAGTCAGTGAACAAGGGAACAGCAAAGCTGGGTCCTGAAACACTGGCCAGGGAGTGAGAGAACCAATATCTGACTGACTTCTAGGGATGGACTCTCTGAAGTATCATCGGTTGTAGGCTGGAAGAAACATGTCTCTGTGACATTATACAAAGCTGCTCACAGTAATGCAACAGAGAAGGAATCATTGCCTCTTCCTATCCTTCAGTATCCCTGAAGTTGTGCATTTGAACACATGCACAGGAGCTTCATGGTTACAAGTCTGGATTATTTTATTAACAGCAATGTGCATGTGAGCTTGTAGCGGGCCTTTGGATCTCATGACATTTTGAAGTGTAAGAGTAAAAATAGACCCATCTATCCTCAGTTCCTTCACCAAAAAAAAGTATCAAAACGATGAGATTATGTAAAAATGGAGAACAAGAATAGCTTGGGAGCCTATCAACATCATGTTTCAAAGATATTGTTGCCATAAAAAACCATTACAACAATATTTCCAGGTGACTGAGTGCTTGGATCACACCTCATGGAAGAAAAGTTACTTCCTGGTCAGTGCTGAAGAAGATGAGATGCAGAAGACCCTTGCTAGAATGTGCATCCATTCCTCAAGCCTCAGATCCATAATGCTAAGACAAGAGAGTTGCAAAATTCTGAAAGATGAATGCTTATTTAAACAGCAACTGAGGCTGCCTTGGCTATGCCTAAGTGGATAGCTGCGTGTGTGCATGGCCCTACCATAACTCAGAGTATATTTTGTGGTTTCAGGAGTCTAGAGAGATATTCGTCTTATCTGGAAGCAGATATATGTTTAAATGCCAAATTCTTTGGGTTTCACTGCTTGTATTGACTGAGAACTGTTGATGGTTATGCCTGCTCATGACAACTGCATTGCATCTGGTTGCTGCTCCATGAGGGTGCAGGAATCCTGTTGGTCCTATATCAAATCTATCAGCCACCTGTGGATGTGTTAAATACCCTAGGGCATCTTGGGTGTAAACAGATACCCACACAGGTACAGAAGTATGGAGACTGAGATCTCCACTGACTACAGTGTAAACCTATACATTTAGTTAATACCCAAGCATCTAAATTTTATACACCCAAATTTGGATGTCTGACTGTGGCCTTGAATCTTCCCCCTTGGCTCTTTAACATAATCACTTCACTTCACAAATGAGTTTTGTTGAGGGCTCCTTTTTCCTTCCTTCCTTCCTTCCTTCCTTCCTTCCTTCCTTCCTTCCTTCCTCCCTTCCTCCCTTCCTCCCTTCCTCCCTTCCTCCCTTCCTCCCTTCCTTCCTTCCCTCCCTCCCTTATTCAGAATACTATTCACTTCACCTGGACACCTTAGTTCCCTGGCAGCTACTCACCTAGCATCCAGGCTGTCAGATGTAATAATGCTTTCTCCAGATGCATAATCTGGCCCAGTGTTTTATGATTATGTCAGGTGGCTGTCAGTTTGAGGCAAGCTGCTGTCTGACTGTGCTCTGTGTGTGTATCATGATCATTGCTAATTTCTCATATGGGTTTGACACAAACACAATTCCACTAAATGGCATATTTTCTTTGGGATAGTGTTTTCTGACTGAAAAGCATTGCTTGAAATATTTTTTGGCTAGCACTATTGGGGAAGAATGAGACAAACAACAGTATTTCGGTCTTCTCTATAAATAAGAAGTCTTTAAACATGTTTATGCCATCCCAAGTCTGTAGAGTTTTTTTATCATATCAAAATGAGCAGCAGCTGAAGTTTTATGGGCTTCAACAGTTGATGCAACTACAAAAGCAGCAGAGGAGATGGAGGGAAACTGTGGAGAATAATACCTCTGAAAACCATGTTCCAACTGAAATAGCTTTCCTTAGGAACAGATCATTAGCCTGAAAAAGGCGATTTTGACTTCTCCACAAAGAGCGAAGCACTGTCAATTGACAAATGTACTTTTCCTGAGAATCTTTCAAGTCCAACACTGTTTGTTCCTTCATACTTGCAGCAGTGTTCTGAATCTAAAATAGATTTTTACTTGCTTTTATCGATTTATTGGCAACCAGTGGAAAGGGGATGCAAAATGCTGCCAAATCAAGATTGAAGGGATTTGCATGCATTCAACAGTCTGAGGAAATGTACTGCATGAGATGCAAGGCAAAGAGAACACAACATAAAGCTTCTCCAGTAGAATCTACTTCGCATCTTGAAACACTGGCTATCTCTGCATGGCTCCTCCATCACTGTACTGCCTGGTAACTCCAAATTATCCTCACATTTCTGTGTAGTGGAACAGTACTATATCTCATACAAGTAACCAAGCTGAAGATAGGCCCTGCAGGAAAGTCTGTGGAAGCAAAAGGAATGTTTTCATGTAGCTTAGTGCTCTGTGAACTCTTTTAGTCTTGAAAAGACAACCCCTCCAACAGAGATTTGAACCACTTTTCTTGCAGGGCAAGAAGATATATTTACTGATGCTAACAAGGAAGGAGAAGAAAACAGTTCCTGCCCAGAGAGCCACAGGGGGGTGATTTTTCTGATGGTGAAAGTAATTGTCTTTCATTAAATAACTCGCAATCCCAAACTTCAGCACTGCTTTCCTTAGCAGCTATTTTGGGATTCAAGAACATTTGAAAGTTACATTTAATTCCAGTGTCTAATTATTTTTTTAATCTTCATTTTAAAAGGCTGTTGAAATAAAGGTCACAAAATGCCAACTATAAATTTCCCAGATCACTGCCTTTCAGTGGCTGTTGCTAGAATGAGCAACAATGTTATGACTATAATATGGATTAAATACCCTAAAATATGTTTTTACTCCTACTATCCTAGAAAAAAATGAAGATCACAAGACATAACAATTTAGCAGATTTTTTTTTAATGTCAGCTACTGAGTTGATACAAGAATCCCTTTCAAATACAGTTGTTAGCAGTAATAGCAATGCTAGACATTTCTTTTTATCAGCTAATGACTTAGCTTTAGGGGGCTCTGATAGACATTGTGGCTATCTTTTTCCATAGTGCAGAACAAAATAACTCATTATCAAAAGTTGAACTGAAATGCTGAACAGAAAAAAGTTAGCTTTGTCTGTCTTGGAGACAGACATTCCCTTAATTTTGTGAAAACAGAGCACAGAGGATGAGTGCCTTCCCAGCTTCTTTACTTAGTCATACTTCATCATTTGTCAGATTTCCTTGCAGTCACTCTCATACTTGGTTCTGGATATTACACTGCACCCCTAACGGCAGTTGGATTTGGAAAAGAATTAGCATGAGAACAAGTGTAAGTTCTTTATGGATGAACTTTCTGTTTTGTTTTCCTATTGTTCCCATCCTGGTTAATATTGACCCTCAGTATTTGACAGCATACATTACAAACCATGATGTGTCATATGGAAGGGAATAGTATTGGCACTCTCATTCATTATGCAAGAAATCTAGCAGAAGGAAATTTCAGCACATGGCTCCAAATGGACAAGACAGATCCCCACAGAGACTATTCAGACAGCCTGTGACTGACTGTGGGTAATAAAGTACCATTTCATGTTCATGGACATGAATCCATCATGGAATGCCTTTTTGGCAATGCTAGGAGCGGTGCTGCAGCCCATGCAGGGGGGATAAGCAAGCATGTAGTTAAGCAGTGAAGTCAGTGTACCTTGAAACAATGTTTTGTGAGCACTTTGATGAAGCAGCACTCAGAGTAAACAGGGTGAGAGAGCAAAATCTTGTTCATATCTGTAAAAAGGTTTTGGCCTGGGCAAGGCCACTGGTTAGCAATGAATTATGAAGCACCATAGCTATAGCTGGGCAAAAGGGACATGGCAATAAAGGTGCTACCTAGAAACTGGGCAAGCAGGTCTATGGCAGAGAGCTGAATTGGAGGTGAGAGCAGAGGAAGCTTAAAGAATCTGGCAGGAATCTGATACCCATAGAAATAGCTCTTTTCTCCCTCAGGCTATCCTTTTGAAAATAGGATAGCTACTGATAGTGTAGCTCCTTTGTTGATGACACACAGAAGCTGTGTTTTAGCTGCTGATTTGCCAGATATGTCAATCAGAAAAACCTGAAATGTCTACCAAAAATAAATAAGAAACTCTATTTAACATGGAATGAATGACTGTTGGTCGTTAAAGTTGAGTTTGTCTAGTTAGAGGAGAACACATCTCACAGGTCAGTTGTTTGATATAAGCAGTGCTTGCTTGCCACAGAAGAGGTTCAAGTCAGTGGGAGATGGGTGTAGGCAGTGCTCTTCAGAGTTAAACACAATTGTCCAACAGATTAAATTGCCTTGACTATCCGTGGATTTTTTTTAATGAATTTACACCATTCCTCCTCCCTCTCTTTGCATTGATTTTGACAGCTGCTGTTGTTTACAGGAAGCATTAGGAAAGAAGCTAAGCTACAGAGCCAGCAGAGTTCCTCAAGGTCAGCTATTATGTAGCTGTTGTCTATAAACAGCATTGTGCATATGCTGTCAAGGTCCATGGGCTTTTCATTCCCAGCAATTGCCACTTTCTGTTAGTGGTAATTGGGAAGTAAATAAGGGCCTTATGATATATCAAGCTGCAGAATCAGAGCTTCATTTCTCCGACTCCCTTTGGTTTGCATGAGCACTGAGAAGCAGTTAGTATGACTTTCATATTAGTACTTAAGGATGCTTGGATATCACAAAGGAGCGCTGGAATTCAAGGGCAGAGAAACTACCATGCAGACTAAGGAACACATGTATTTTGAGGCTTTAAACAATAACAGTGAAACCCAACAAGAGAAAGCTATATGAAATACTATGGGCTGTCTGCAACTCTTTTACTAGAACAAACTAAACTTAGATTAAACTTGAAGCCATCTGTAACAGGAAGCTCAGACCCATGATGGTATCATTTTGCATTACCATTAAGAAGTAGTGGTATGTTTCCCTGTACCCTCTAGCACTGAGCAGGTCTGGCCACAGGGCACTACCCCAGGCCTAATTTTAATGCAATGATCTCACTTGGAAATCCTAAATTGGTGTCCGACTGTGATGACACAAGAGACTGAAAAAAACCTGCAAGTGTCAACAGATGCCCAACTGTCTAGGTCTCTAAGCATCCTTAGCACATGTGTAATTCACCCACAAAGAAAAGCTAAGCTATCAGTGCTTCATGTTAGCTTCTGGCTCTACACATGGGCTTTTTCCTTTCTCCTTTCCCCTTTCTCCTTTTCTCTTTCCCCTTTCCCTTTTTTCTCCTTTTCCCTTTTTCTCCATTTCCCCTTTTCTCTTTTCCCCTTCCCTTCCCTTCCCTTCCCTTCCCTTCCCTTCCCTTCCCTTCCCTTCCCTTCCCTTCCCTTCCCTTGTCACATTCCTTTGGAAGTAATGAACCTGGCAAAGTTTGGGTTGGTTATGGTTTGGGTTTTTTTCCTATCAAGAAACCAGCAGTTTTGTGCACAGACATCTAGGGCCCATGGGGTTTGCCTGTGAATGAAGTAATACATTTACATGATTGAGCCTGCAGTATCTGAGATCCGAAGGATCTCTTTGGTACCCCCAAAACTAAATTTTGTCCAATTCTGCATCAGCATTTCCTTAAGCGACTACTGGTAAGTTGCTTGTAGCTGCAGGGTCTCCAGTGACAGCCTGTGCCTCGTCTCTTCTCATCCCATGCCTGCACTCCTCTGCACTGCATCTGGTGTTAACATTGTTCAATTCCTCTCCTGTCACATTGAACCTATATTTCTCTATGTTACGTGATTACATTAGTCATAACTATCTTATTCTACATGAAATGTTCCTTTTTACTTTTAACTACTTTCAATATAAGAACTTTGGTTATGCTATACAAAAGAAAAGCAGACGTACAGCAAATTAACAACAATGACCTGGTAATTGGAGAAATCAAAGAGAAGCAAGTGAAAGCAAAGCAGTAGGCAGGTCAAGATAAGTTCAGACAGAGGAATCCTGACAACCCTCAGTTGTAATGCTGTGCAAACACACTATAAATTGTATGGCCTGTGACTAGCAATGGCAACACTTCCCTGGCATATGCTGTTTGTAACAAACAAGGAAAGATGCATGCTTGATTTTAGCTTTTGGGTGCAATGCTCCTTGGTCATTCCAGTGCCCCCATTCCTGTCTGAATTTGTATCTGTGTCAATGCTTTTTCTTTGGCACTAGCAGTAGTGTATGCTGTCCTGGATTTCTTTCACAAACTGCAAAATGTCAGGAAAGATTTTACTCTTAAACCATAGTTAACCTGGGCAGAGACAAAGCGTGGCAGGTCTAAGCTGAAAAGGAATATAATAAGTGAGGAGTGTATTCAGCTAGAAAACTTAAATAACTTTTCTCAATCTTGATTTCCTCTTCCTACCTGCAAAAGCCATAATGAAACATCTTGTCTTTAAAGGCAGATTTGCCTTCTGGGCTTATGCTGAGAGTTCAGCTTGTTAGGTATGAGACGCTATTCTTCCAAATGGAATACAGATTTTGCAGAGGTAAAAATTGGGGCAGGCTCATACCTGATGTCTTTCTTTAAAGACACACCAGTGCTGAACCCTGTATTTAAAAACTATCTGCAGGAAGATCAATCAAGACATCTGATTCTTCAAGTCTGAGAGAATCATATGTTCCTTTTCATCTCAATGTCAACTTACAATCACTCTGCATTGTGCTCTATAGGGTCATCTTCAGCTACAAAACACTAACGGAGATGCTAGCATCTAGCTCAGGGAATGCACCCTTCAGTTTCAGAGGCAAAACAGCTGGAAGTTTAACCTGTTTCTTCACTTTCAACTGTAAAAGTATCCTGTGGGGAGAAAGTGATGCTTGACTTGGGGTTACTGTATTATGAAACTGTGTTTTTTCCACTTCTTAATGTTTTAAAGCCATGGTAGAGTGGTATTCCCTCAACTCTTTTCTATCAAGCAGATGTGGCAGCCAAACGAAGATGAATGGGCTGGCAGCTGTCAGTGGAGAGATGTTACAAAGCCTTCACAGGTAGCATTTTGCTGTCAGCTGCATCAGAGATGTCATGAATTGAAGTGGCCTGCGGAGTGAATTTTCCTCACTGAACTAACTTGGTGCTTCTCAGCAGCATGGCTAAAACCAAATTTGGAAATCCTAAGCATGAAGTATTGTAAGCAGAGACCTGATTGCTTATGTCTTGAGAAGTGAAGGCAGCAGAAGGGACAGAGATAGGATCCAGAGCTGGGGAAAGACGTGGAGGGGCCATTTTGCACCTTCTGCCACTGCTGGACAGGAGGTAAATCAACAACAGCTGGTGGGTCTTGGGTTCCCCCTCTTCCTCCTTCTCCTCCTTTCCCTTTCAGTACCACCCATTTTACATTATCCTGTGGCATGTGGCATGTGACCCCTGTGGCTTTCCAGGATTTCTGTGAGGCAAATTAGGACTGGGCCCACAGGCATATCACTGCTTACAAGCAGTTCTGCCGTTCTCCCCATTCCCTTTTGCCTAAACTCAGAATGGTGCTGTTGACGTGGGGGACATACTTGCTCTGTTCTGCTGCAGAAAGGGCCTGTTGTGCCTGTGTGGCACCTTCCATGTGATAAATGCTTAAAAATAGACAGGTTTTCCAAAATGTCCAACACCTCTCAGCCTCTCCCAGGGTAGCAACCTCCTTTGCAGCATTTGTGCATCAGTTGGTGACTGCCCTGATGATACAAAGGTTTACTCAGAAATGTCACCTTGGGAATAGTGACTAAGCTTATTGCAATCACATCCTAACTCATTTTGTCATTTTGGGTGTCTGAGTTAACATAAACTCACCTGAGACTTGTAGTGAAAAGATCCCAATTCATTAATGAATTCTTAGGTGAAAGAGAGCTTGTATAGTCTTGAGGGCATTAGAAGTCCCTAATGCCACCCTCAGTTTAATAGAATTTGAAAATATGCTTTAAAGAATATCTTCTCGGTCACCTCTGAGTGAGAAAAAGATTTGCCTTAGCATAAAAACTTCCAGTTTAATTATCAAAAAAGCTCCTCCTTTTAGAAATACTTAAGTCCTTGATAGCTGAAAACTTAGAAGTGCAAGGGAAAGGAAAAGGAGACTAGGAAGTGTTGCTTGAAGGTTTCATTAATGTGCAGAGCTGTTTAATAAATCAGTGCTTGTGTCTATTTATCAATCTGACAGCTGCTTCCCTTGTTTCCATCCCACAGTTTGTTGATACCACGTTTACTTCTTTATTTCAGAGAATGGAACATTAAGGCAATAAAAAATGGTGTAAGAAGTGACTGGTATGGGGAATAACAGAGCTAGTGAAAATGAAATCTTTCATTGATTTTTCTTGAAAGGGAAGGTGACCCTACTCTGTGTGAAGCTGTAACCATGGCAGCAAATCTAGTCACTAGGAAAAAAATGATGCTGTTTTACAGTAGGAGGTGGAAATGGACATTGAACTGAATGTTTTCAAGCCCATGATTTGGAGCTTGAGACGTTTTCATTTAATAGGCTTTGACTTTGAAGATGGATTGTGCTACTGTATTTCTCACAGAAAAGATGTTCACACTTGGTAATTGGGCCACACCAACACAGAGAGCTGAGGGAAAGTTGAATCCCTGATGATGATAGTTTCCAGTAACAAGGGTCAGGGATACAACAGTGTCCCAGATACATGTGTACCAACTGTTACTTAGATAAAGGACCTTTACATCATTGGCTGCATAAAGGGACTATGAAGCATTGGAAAAGGCCCTGAATGCAACTAAGAATTCAGGCCATAACACTTATGGGGCACTGTAAGTCTCTCAAGTTCTTTAAAAAAGAGCTAATACTCATTATCGCCTGGAAAGAGGGCAGCACTGATACTGAGCCAGCAAGGTCAGCTTGCTTGCCTAAAGCCTGAGAGAAAAATCTGTGTCAAAGCTAGTGCTGGAAAGCATGGTTTTCAACCCAGTGCTCTGAGAATTCCTGATCCTGCACCAGTTGTGCCTACAGCTCCTATAGTGCCCTCCCAAGCTGTGCAGTCATGGCCACTTTAATCACTGATGCATGTAGCCCTAAAACATGTACTGCTTCATTTTAGTGGTCAGGGGGACTCCCAGATATGGAGAGAGCTGTGTGGTCTTGATCCAGCAGCTTGCAGCTTACTCAGGTTTGTGTCACAGGCAAGCATAACGTGACTCCATGCCTGTGGGTACACTCTCTCCTTTGCACCCACAGTGGGAGCTGGTTGAGGGCTGGTAACACATGAAATACTCAGCTCCTGTGTGTGTCCTCAGGCTTGCTTCAGTCAGTTCTCAAAGCCTTGGCTGAGCACTAGTGTGTAAACAAAGAGGGCTGGAGTGCGCATTCTCCATTTTACGGAAAAGTCAAGTATGTGGTATACCCACATTTATGGGGTAGAACTGGTTGCAGTCTGCATAGTGCAACTGATCCCTTCTTGTTTTTAAGATAAGCATTCTCTAAGGCCATAGCTGTTTGGTACACCAGGACAGTTACTGGGAAATGACACACTATGAGACAAAGTATTCTTTGGAATGTTTTAAATTAAGATGGCTGTATCCCAAAGTGTATATCAATGATAGCACCATAAACTGGTGTGCAATGCTGCAACCCAAAAGAAATATTGATCACTAGATTAAAATGTTACATCTATTAGGCACTGTGTGCTTAATTTGAGATGATTGTCCCCCTTTGTGATTACATCAAGAAAAGCTGACTTGGACTCCAGAAACAGAAAGCTTGTTTCTTAGCAGCACTTTGATTCAAAAAACATTTTGTAAGCCCTGTTGTGGTAAATAACCACAGTAAAATTAAAACCACTTTTTCTTCCAATGCCAGGTAAGAGAGTGACATATATACAAGCTGCTGATTCTGCTTGGTTTTGATGGAGATTGTCCTGTAGATGTAAACTCTGCAGCAATGCACACCCAATTGGAATTCACAGGAAAGAAGAGAAAGCAATTTGCAACTTCAAATGTAGCCTTCAAAATCTAGCAATAGCAGGAATTCTGCACACTCCCCTATTTGGGCATGCTACATGCTTTCCCCAGTGACATGCATGCTTTTTATATATAATATCAAAAGGTTCTCTTTTTAAATCCAAGAATCTGTTCCCAAACTTCCTTATTGGTTTTAGAAAAGGCTGTGGCCTTGTTTGTACATCCTGGAGACACAAGTGTCATTAACACTTGCTGCGGAGGGGCCAGTCACATTTCCAGTGGAGTCATTAAGAAATCTGTTTCTCAGCAGGTGTCTCTTGCTGTTCCAATAGAGACATCCACTGGGGTTTCTATCTCAACACTGTCCCCTGGCATAGTCCAAGTGAAGTGGGAAAGTGGGAAAGTGACTTTCAGCAGGCAGTGAGGGGAAGGGGAATTTGTCTCAGTAGGCACTGAGAAATTAAAAAGTCTTGAAAAAGATTGGTTTGAGGATAATGGTCAAAGGAGAGATGCAGAGGTCAGGCAGGTGTGAAAGCTAGAGAATCCCAGAATGGGAGAAAAGCAAATTTAAAAATCATGGCAAACACTTTAATGATCTCTCTTGTGGATTTCAAAGGAAGAGAAGGATCAGACTTCCTTCAGTGCTGGGTCATTGCTGGAAGACTTCACTCAGATCCTCCAAAGACGCATTTTTCCATCTTGACAGCTAACAAATGATTGTGCAGGCTGGCTGCAAACTTCTTTTTCAATAGATTAATCTGCTACTGGGGTTTTTCTGGGACCATTTTTTGGAGCAGAAATTGGAAGAGAAATGCATAGAGACAATAAAAACTGATCTCTCTGCTTTCCCAATTCCCTTTCATATGATAACCCTGCTTTTCCCACTTCATAACTAATTCTGGTGCTGGATAGGGAATGTATGTGTCCATAACAGGAAATGGGAATGGGGAAAGGGAGAACTGGCTTCAGAAAAGCAGGAAAGGAGACAGTAATAGAACAGAACATTCAATGGCAGAAAAGCATCCACACAATTCAGGATATCAGAAAAAAATTGAAAACTGTGATTTTTAAGGGAAAGTTCTGATGCAGGTAGACACATATAGGATAGAAAACGGCAGATAGATATATGAACAGTTAGGAGATGAAGAAGATGAAACAAGATTTTGTGTCAAACTTCTATTTAGCCAGTAGATAATACTTTCAATACTATTTCAGTTTTGGTAAATTGTTTAAAAAAACCTGTAATAAATACTTTTCAAGTAAAAGCTTTCATGAACATGTATTGGTTGGTTATGCATAACTGACTAAAAAAGCTTGTTAAAAGTCTTTGGCAAGATTAACTTTTTGTTAGACAAATTACCGTACTGAAAAGACATGATCATATTCCCCACAGGAGATGAAAATATCCAGTTTTGCAGAAATCTTTGATATTTGCTGTATTGTGATTGGCTGAATATTGTAGCCACATTGTACTAGAAGTTTATTAATTGTGAAGCCACATAATACTAAATACCTTCTAGTGGCATATGTTATCTGCACGTGATTCATAAAATCCTCATTTTGCTTAGCAAAGGTGATACTAGCAGTGTGCTGAAGGAGTGTTTCTGTGCTGAGATCTCAGAGTATACTCCACAAAAAACTATAACATTCACTGATCTGGACAACCATACTATTAAAAAGTTCTTTGGGCTTTGATGCATCTCAGTTTCAAAGCGGGTGGTAAGTATCGAGCATATGCATCTGAATACATATGTATGTGCAGAATGAAAGGAAAAACAGGTACACACACACAGAAGGCAAAGGAAAACTGCTGGCGTAGAATATGAACCTTAGTTAAGGTGTTGTATCCTTTGAGTTACTGGAGTATATTAGATATTTCATGTAAGAATTCATGTTTTGGATCCTGAAAATGCTAATCACTGCTTCTGGTAACATTCACGTGTTCTCTAGATCAAAACTGCATTAAACTCCTAAAAGGAGATGCCTGCATTTCCCTCACTGACAGCTGTGTGGTCAGAATCTGAGCCAACAGGCGATCAACAAACTAATGAGGAAGTCTTTTGATGGGGGTGACAGAGCTGAACGCCCACGTAGGCAGAAGCCTGAGGCAGGTGCCTGTTACTCCGAGCATACAGAAAGCAAAAGCATCTACTTCAAAGATGAGGCATACCATCAGTGAGCTAAAACATAAATTGCTTCAGAACTGGCCTTTGTTATGAACATTTTCTCCTTGCCTCCTTTCTCCTTGTTCTCTCCACTCCCCCGTGTGTTGCAGTTATTTGGATAAGGGACTCATGTCAGTACTTGACCAGTGGTTAGTTTCACCATATTAAGAAAGAAGTTAGATCACAAAGGGAATGCTGACTTTCTCTAATTTTAATTAGAGATTAACTGCTTCCATACTTGTGATTCATGTTGAAGATCTCAAATGCTAACTTACAGTACAGAAAACCAAATCCTGCTCTGTACAAACTAGAGCACGAAGAATGTTATCAGCAGAAGCTTTAAGAGCCCTATAGGTCCAGGCTTTTTGGAGTGTGAGCCACCCATTCACCAGTAGGCTAAAGGAATTAAACTAGATCAATATTAAACTATGACTTTCAGGGTAATTAATAACGCTGAGTATCAAAATCATACCATCACAGTTTTGCTTTCTTGTTAGATATTAGAATCATTTAGGTTGGAAAAGACCTTTAAGATCATCAAGTCTAACCATTAATCTAACTCTGTCAAGTCCACTGCTAAACCATGTCCCTAAGCACCGTATCTGCACAACTTTTAAACACATCCAAGGATGGTAATTCAACCACCTCCCTGGGCAGCCTGTTCCAATGCTTGATAAAACCCTTTCTGTGAAGACTTTTTTCCTAATATCCAACCTAAACCTCCCCTAGGGCAACTTGAGGTCATTTCCTCTTCTCCTATCATTTGTTACTTGTGAGAAGAGGCTGTCACCAACCTCTCTACAACCGCCTTTCACGTAGTTGTAGACAGCGATAAGGTCTTCCCTCAGCCTCCTCTTCTTCAGGCTAGATAGCCCCAGTTACCTCAGACACTCCTCATAAGACTTGCACTCTAGGCCCTTCACCAGCTCAGTTGCCCTTCTCTGGACCCACTCCAGCACCTCGAAGTCTTTCTTGTAGTGAGAGGCCCAAAATTGAATACAGGATTCAAGGTTTGGCCTCATTACTGCTAAGTACAGGGGGGTGATCACTTCCCTAGTGCTGCTGTCAAGATGCTGTTGGCCTTCTTGGCCACCTGGGCACACTGCTGGCTCATATTTAGCTGGTTGTTGATCAACATCAGGTCCCTTTCTGCTGGAAAGCTTTCCAGACACTCTCCCCCAGACCTGTAGCACTGCATGGTGTTGTGGCCTAAGTGCAGGACCTGGCACTTGGCCTTGTTGAATCTCATACCACTGGCCTCGGTCCATTGATCCAGCCTGTCCATGTCCCTCTGTAAATGCTTCCTACCCTCAAGGAGATCAACAGTCCCGCTCAACTTGGTGTCATCTGCAAACTTCCTGAGGTCCCCTCAATCCCCTCATCCAGATCATTAATAAAGATAGTACAGAGAAAAGGATCCAGTACTGAGCCCTGGGGAACACCAATTGTGACTAGCTGCTAACTACATTTAACTCCATTCACCACCACCCTTTGGGCCCAGCTGTGCAGCCGGTGTTTTACCCAGCAGACCCTATGCCCATCTAAGCCATGAGCTGCCATTTTTTTCATGAGAATTTTGTAGGAAAGTGTTGAAGGCTTTACTGAAGTCCAGGTAGACAACACCCATAGCCTTTCTTTCATCTGCTAGGTGGGTCCTATTGTCATAGAAGGAGATCATGTTCATCAAGCAGGAGCTGCCTTTCATGGACCAAGGTTGACTGGTCCTGATCACTTGGTTGTCCTGTATATGGTGCACAGTGACACTCAAAATCATTTGCTCCATAACCTTCCCGGCCACTGAGGTCAGACTGACAGATCTATGGTTCCCAGGATCTTCCTTCCAGCCCTTCTTGTATAAGGGTGTCACATCAGATAACCTCCAGTCATCTGGAACCTTTGTGGTTAGCCAGGACTGTTCTTAACTGATGGGAAGTGGCTTGGTGAGCATATTTGTCAACTCCTTCAGTACTCTTGAGTGTAATCCACCTGACCCCAAAACTTCTGCTCTCCCAACACCTGTGCTGACAATGTAGAAAAGCCATTGTCATTCAGAAATACCCTCAGATCTCTCCCTAAATTCAGCTGTCCTAGACCCTACGGACCAGGGGGCATGAAACCCACCCAGCACCCGAGTCACAAGGGCTCCTTAGTGCTCTCTTCAAGAACATCAATGCAGCTGAAAATCTGTCCCCTTCTCCCTTAATCCTGCCTCCCCCTTTCTTTCCTGATTTAGGGTCAGGGAATGAAATGCCAGGCAGAATATTCAGCAGCTAATAGGTGGAAGGATCAGCAAAATAAAATAACTAGGATCAGTGGGAGCAAGCTAACCTTATTCTGTGAGGAAATATTCAAGTAGATGTATTAGTAGACAAAATAATGTTTGATTTTGGATTAGGTGTACTGCCCTGAACTCACTGCAGTCATTTAGGAGGAAAACAGTATAGAATTTAAAAACCAGGCTAGTAGCAGGAGGGATATTTTTTCTCCCAGGGCAAAATGGAAAATTTGTATGTACCCTCCTATACACAACTTCCTTTTTGTGGTTGGGAAAGTAGCCAAATGAAAATGTTTTCATGGCAAGTATGATAAAAAAAAGTGGGAACTACCTCAGTTTCACCAGATGACTGTGCATACCAATAGAGATCAATCAACAAAATTACCTGTTCAAAGAAAATCATAAATTAATTAGATAATTCTGCTGGGTGCCTGTCAGCCTTGATTAAAGGAGTACATCTCTCAAGATGTCATGGCTGAAAAGTGGGAACCAGTCATACAAAAAGCCTTGTTTTATTATATAACAAAATACCTTGAGGTAAATAAAAAGGTGATGATCTCATGAATCTCCTTTGGAAGAAGGCATGTATTTCAACAATTAAATTGAAGAAATAAAAAAGTTGCACAGACTATTGTTAATATGGCCGGTCAAATTATAAAGGTCTGGAAGCGGAAAGTAAATCTGCTCTTCTCATGGATAGACATCTCTAGTTCTGTTGGCCCAGAAAGGCTCTTTACTTTCAAACAGGGACTACCTGCACCTGGCCTCCTACATCAGCCAAGATAGAAGACCGCAGTGTATAAGCTTTTTTCCCCTACAGTCTCTGAAACAGCTTGGGATCTCTAGACAGTGATGCATATTGGAATCAAGTGGAAATGCTCAACAGATGGCTTGGGAGACTTCAAGCCACTTCTTAAAAGCAACTTAGAAAATTAAGGTGCTGGTGGGACTTGGGTTTATTTGGGAAATGAGATTTGAAATCTCTTGAATTACCACAGTACTTCCAAATGTTTGCCTCAAAGCTACTTCTGTTGAGGGTACAGGGTGAGCTAAAGCACATTCAGTTGAACTGTGTAGCTGTAAAACCATTTTCAGTTTATATAGCTATCTAGTTTACTGGAGAAGGTGTTATATGTTTGACTGTTTGCTTTGTACATAGAGCTTATGGATCTGAAGTCAAGTGCAGCATTTTGAGGTCACAGCTGCTGAACCAGATAAGCAAAAGGTCTTAGTGACAGATAAAGCCTGTAAAGACATTGCAAAGCAAGCTAATTTGGCAAAGATACAGAGATGTTTTAGAAGAAAGTGGAGATTTCAGATTACTCTGAAACAGCATTGGCTGAAACCCAGATTGCTTTTATTTGGAATTTTATTTCCATTCACATATATCAGAATACCAGAATACTGGAAAAGGACATTAAAAAGTAAACTCTGAGGAAGCAAAGGTAGGATCTGTCTGAACCAAAGCAAAACAGCTAAACCAAAAAGCTGACAGCAGTTAGTTGTCTTTCATCTAGGAACAAGGTAAGTGCTACCCATAGGTACTTGACATGGATAAAAAGACATCACCTAAAAATACGCTTTAGAAAAATAACTTTCTGTCCTGGAAAGTATATGATAAGATTTATCACTGAACTGGAACAGAGTGAGACTAACAACTCAGACAATTCTCAGATAATATGTCAGCGGAAAGATACTCTGAGGAAGAACAGGCATAGGAGGAACACAGCAATGACAGCAACAAATACCCATCAACCACAGTAGAAAGCTTCATAGCAAAACCACATGACAGAAAATGGCTTGAATTTGAAAAGGGTCTCTGTTATAACAGATGTTCCTAAAAACATGGGCTCATAAATGAGTGGCATCCCAGGAACAAGGCTGAAGACAGCCTCTCCACAGTGGAGACCTTCACCATGCCAGAAGCATCCCCAGAAACATTATTAGGGTCAGCATGCAGACAAATCTGCTTGGAAATGCCACAGGGCAGCAGTACCCTAGTTCTGAACATCCCAGCTAGGGGAAAGATGCTGAGGACACACTGCTGAGGAGTTGCAGCTACTCCTCAAAGGAAGAGGCAGCTTGTGCTAGGCTGTTGGTCTGGGAATGCCTGAGTAAGTGCTGCTGCTGGGGACGGAAAGTGAGTCCTGAGTTCATGTGACAGAGGCTACACAGGTCAGGGATTGGACAGCTGCTCTGTGTCATTGTCTGGCTTATCTTCTTATCCTGGAAGAGAAGCACTTGAATTTTGAGCAGAAATTATGCCGACAGCAGAGAGTCTCATCTAGGTGTTGACCTCACATTAACAAAATGATGGTCTGGAGGTCACAGAGATAGGTATCCTGAAGTATTATCAGCAAGAAGCTTCCTTGAATCACACTAAGCACATCTTTCTGTAAATTATTAAGCATTAAAAAACCGCAACCCACCCACTTTCACCATCCATTTTTCCACTACTCTGAATCTAGGGAATAAAAATCAGTAGAAAGATTTTTCACTTTCCATTACTGCAGGTTATACTGTATCTGTTTGAAAACAATTACGTCTGATTGTAAATTATATATAAGCCCTTTTACATGGCATAGAGGGGCCTTAAAGGGTGTTATTTACATTTGCACACGCTTCAGAGTACCAAACAGAGCCATTTCCACAAGAAAGTGGAAATCAAACATGGTTCCCCTAAAACCGAACTTCGTTTGGGCAGATCTGCACCCAGCATTGGGAGGGGGAAGGGCACACGGACAGCCAAGGATGAGAAGTGCTGTATAGAGCAGTGACCATGAGGCTGTGTCCTTTAGCACACGCTTGTCCTTTCTTTCCCTTTTTCTTCTCCTGCTCATACATCTGTTGCAGCACAGAACTCTTGCCTCTAAATAACAGAAAGAGAGGGAGGAAAAACGATTTCATCATGATTTCATGTGATCCCCTGAGTAGGTAAAAATAAAGTTGTTAAACTGGTGACCATGCATGAATCTCACAGAAGTGACAGCACCAACTCCTCTGTGTTTTTCTCATATAGCAGATCTAAAAATAGCCTATATGATGTTCGCCTGAGACTCTATAACCCTATCTGTGTTCCCCTGATGACAAAGAAATGACCTGGCAACACCTATGCCAGTGCCAGATCAGTATGGAAGAAATTACGTCAGGAAAAACTAGGAATGATAGGGAGCTATTCAACAAAATCTGAGCAGATTTCACTAGGGAGAACAGGAGACTGTTGGATCTCAGAGTGGTTAGTGTGAGGCTAGGACCAGGAGGAGACAGCATGAAATCAATGTCTCATGGTGAGAGCAGGCACATCCCTTCCTCCCTCCCATGTGGAAGAGCTAAGTTACTTTTATTTCATTCTTAATTCTGACTCTGAAATCCAAGAGACTTCCCTTTTTTCAATGTCATTGAATATCCTCAGATAGTATTAATGATCACTCTCACTATCTGTCCTTTCTTCCTGCTCCCTGACAGTACAGTACTCCGAATATATCTCTAGACATATGTTTTCTTTGGTTTCACTCTAGGATCACAATCTCTGCTTTTGGCAGGAAACAGAATTATCATGCTCTGACCAATATTAGTGAGAATGAAAATACAGTGAACAAGACACCTGTGTAACAATGTAAAATTATTTTTCAAAGCACACTTCAGTAGCATAAGGCCTGAGGGAGGTAATGAAAAACACTCACAGTCAAGAAAGAAAGGGCTCCTTTCTGACAAGAATCACAACTTTGCACGCTTTTTGTCTTCAGAAGAATTTCTCAAGACTGTCTGGGAGAAGACCTGATCCAAGTAGACTTTCAATCAAGTGCTAACAGAAGTATCCAATAGATTGATCATGCAAAAGCACTTCGCAATTGCTATTGCTCTTCTAGCCCACAGTCATGAGTAATCCCTCGTTTCCTTCCTTCTTTCTTCCACAGGATATTACAAGGCAGAGCAGATTGCCAAGAGAGCAAATGAAGGGATGGCACCAAAACCAGCTGTCAAGTTTGAATTCCTTAGATAGGAACAGTCTGATCAGTAGCAAAGCCCAAGGAAATATTTGGCTTTGACTCACTTTCTCAAGCACCATGGAGAACAGAAAATGGGTGAAGTAGAGCAGTGAGAGTGAGCTATGGATTATTTTGCTGCCTGTTTAATTTTGCTCTACATAGCCATCTATTTAATTGTGGAGTAGAGTTTTTTCATATCCATCACATAAAGGATATCCCCAGTATGAAAAATACAGATTAGGTATTTACCTGATGCTCAAAGGATATTGCTCACATTGAGAAAACTATTATCTCATGACAAAGCCATAAGTATCTTTTATAATTTGAATGCACAGCTAATGGAAAAGGAGAATTATTCCCATGGCAGATGAAAGCAGGGGCAGATAAAGACCCCTCATTATGGAAATTTTGCCACTTGTTTCAGGACTGAATGTCTTTATTTATTTGAGTGAGCTTCACCTATATGATTTGTTCATTCTTTTCAGCTTTTACCTTTGATACCTGTTTTGTATTTCTAAAAGGTCTCCAGGGATTAGTGTCGTCTCATTGTTGCCTAGGGTCTTGGTGTTCTTGTACACAGTTAAATACAGATGGAAGAGACATTTTCAATGATCTTTCTAACAGCAATGTAAGTTGTTTCAATGCTTGTATGACACTAAGCGTGTGGAGTGGCAACCTTCCAGTTTTTGCAGGAATTGGCAGCTAGTATAGCTTCTTAATAGAACAGCAACATATTTCTCTTTCAGATTTGCAGTTTCTAAATGTCACTTTTTTATTGTTGATTTATAGAGATCTTTTCTTGCCAGACTCAACCAGAGCAGTATATATACATGAAGTGGATATCATATATTCCAAAAATAATGCTTTTTCTCTTCATTGAATCAAAAATGATGGTAAAGCATTGTAAATTTTGTCTGCTTTAAACCATTTTATAAAGTAAAACAAATGGCTGGATCTCTCTGAAAGAGATGTCTTCTAATTTTAGGCAAAGCATTGCACAGTGCACTGAAGACTAAGGATGAATAGCTGCTGATTTACACACGCTCTTGACCATGTATTTAATTTCTGTAAAGGAATCTCACTGTCTAATTTGATAAATCTGAATGAATAATGCAGTTTTACTGTTTACTGAAAGGTATGGTTCAGATTTATCTTCTAACATTTTACTTGAACATTAATACCCCCAAAACCTAGATATAATGTAAAAAAAAGACAATATAACAATAACAGTAGCACAAATGATATTTTAATTGACAAAGCCAGAAAAGGCAGTCAGCCACTGTTATTACTCCTGATGAAAGAGACAGTATTTAGTGGCCACCTTGAAAACATCAGTATTTGAGGGACAAACATCAAAATTTAGGGAAAAGCAATATAGCATTGTCTTCATATTTAGGACAGAAGTGGCCTCTCGCATTGGTGCAAATGTAAGGGGGATTTGGAGTCTTCCCAGGCTCCTGGGCTGCAGGTGAGAAACCTCCAGGCTGCATGAGTCACTGTGGTCAGCATCATGCAGTTTGCACTGGCCTCTGTTATAACTAACTCCCACTTCTCTAGTCAGCTTGTGCAGTTAAAATAGCTATCTGTAGTGCTCAGCAGATTTGTAGGTTTCATGATTTTTCAGGTCCCAATTGAGCTGACATCTTCAGCTTTGCCCCAACAGACACCAACATCATCTATTTTTCCAGATGGAGGAATGTTGTGGTTACATCAGGGACTGCTCACCCTGCCTGCTCTCAGGGTTTCAGCTCCTCCAGGTGAATGGGAAGCCAATTCACTTTCTGCTGCCACCCACCTTGCCCTGCAATGGAAAATGGAGAAATTAAATATCCCTTAGTGCAGGTGTAAAGATTAAGCCATGGGAATTGCAGCAGCATCTGAACTTTGTTGCCTTGACAGAAGCACGCCCCGAGAGGCTGTGAGGATGCCTGAGCCTTTGTGTTCTGGGAGAGTGTTAAATGTTTGGGAAGCTCTGCCATATTTTGGAGGGATCCATTTCCTGTAATATTGTCAGTATGTGGCTGAACGTGTTTTGAAGAGCAAGTCTTCTATGTACATCCGTACTGCTTACTTTTAGGGACAGCATCAAGGAAGAACCACCTTTTACAGAAAGATCTTGAACACAGTAAATTACTGTTTTCAAATATCTACATTAAATAAATTAACTTTAAAAAAAGGTAGATGCCAGTTACTTAAAACATATCAGCTAAAGCTAATTTCATATTTCAAGCACAGTTCAAAAGCTAGACCAGAATATGAAGGGGCTTGAAAGAATGTACAATAACAAGCATTTTCCAATAACTTTATTTTTATATATAATTATTTTTTAAAAGGCGGAGATGAGGTAATACTGAAATTTGAAGAAGGACGTAGATATTTCTTAGCATCCTCCATGGAGTTTTAAGGTGCTATAGATGGAGTTTTTATATTTATACCATACAAGTAATGCCTTGAGAAACATATGGGGAACACAGCAAGAAAGTAAAAACCTGGTTGTTCAAACAGCACTGCAAACACAGCCCTTTTTTTACAAAATAAAAGGATAGAGCCCATAGACAGTTTGTGAAACAGATTAACATCCTCTAAGGACCTGCCACAGCAGGGACATTTTGGACAGAACTATCCTGTTATCTAACAGGCACAACAGTCCTGCACACATGCAATTTGGTCATTCGCAGACAGATACCATCCTCAGGTAATGGTCAGATTGGGCTGTAGTTTGAGATGGTCTTTAGCTAATTAAAAAGAATTATTTGTTCAAAGCTTTTGCTTTTCCCATCAAGCAAAGCTTTCAGAGAAGAATTATGTTGAAATGGCTGTGAAGCTGCCCAGCTTGTCTCAGTTGTCTTGCACTGTTACAGATATCAACTATTTGTCTTAATGCAGCGTGTGCTCATTCTCTGCACAGCAGCCTTGAGTGCAAGCAGAGAAAATGGCCACTTAGACATCTGTGAACTCGAACTCTGTTTCACATACAGAGATCTCGTCCACAGCTGGACCTGACTCCTTTTCAAGTAAACGAACAGGAGAAGATGGGGCTATAATCCTGTCCACGCAGTTGAGTCTAAGAAGTACCCTGGTTTCACACTGTGTCTGCGCATGGTGACAGGGCAGCTGTGAGGCTTCATTTAAGCACACTGCCCTCCCTATCCCTCTTCTATCTGCCCACAAGCGACAGCGATTCCAGTGGGTTTTGTGCTATCTCACCCAGGCTAGTGCTTGCTCAGTCAGGTATTTCAAAAATGCCAGAGCCTGTGGCCAACGTTTGTTCCTGGCGATGGGGCAGCACAGCTCACCTGGGGGCACTGGAGCTCACCTGTCCTCACATTCTCCCACATCAGGCTCTGCTAGCAGTGTGCCTTGCTGGGATCTCACAGATCCAGGGGCTCTCCAGCACATTTGCTTAGATGAGGGCAGCACCATGTTGTCCTTCCTGCCTAGGAAAAGAGAGTATCCCAAATTTCTGCATGAGAATAACCACTTGCTAGGACCTGACACCCATGTCCCAGTGCCTGTACGTTACTGTTGCAGCCCCACATTTGCTAGTGCTTTGTTGACAGCCAGCCCCTACTTTCTGTTGCTTAACAGATGATGAGGTTTTGGTAACCATCAAGGCGAATCTTACGGTTCTATATGGCAAATATTAAGTATAGAATTTAGCTTAGATGTAGACTTATTTGACATAGATTCCCAGCTGTCCACATACAGCTTTATGTACCATTGTTTGGAGCTCTTGTCTCACAGTCTGCACCCCAGGAGATTACAGATACTGCTATCAGTCCACCAAGACATAGTAGCCCTGTCAGTGTCACTAACAAAGCAAACATTGCACATACAGATGATGACTGCACCTTCATGCCTCTTTGCCCTGATTCAGTTTAACACTGCCTGCCCTGGGATCACACCGCATCAGGCTGCACTGGGGCCATGCTGCGTTCCTCCATCTTAGCAGAGTCATGCATCCTTCCCTTGATAAGTCTTTAGAAAGGCTTTTTATCTCAGCAATCATAGGCATCCTTCAAGGAAATTTACTTGCATAAAAGGATATTTTTATAACTGCCCAGAAAGTAATGTCACAGGTGAAACATCTAGCAAGATAGCCTTTGATACAGAATCCAAAACCTTTGAAACTACTGGAACTGGGCCCAGCAGGACAGAGCATCTCAAAGCATGCCCCTTTAGCCTTCTCAGGAAAGCAGGTTCTCAGGGAGTGACGGTGTAAATGTACTTATGTCATCTGCTGGCAAGGTTGAAAAACACTGACAAAGGTCATAACATTGGGGAATAAGTGGCCACAACTTTTGCTCTGCCCTACATCTCCAGTGTTATCCCTCTCATGACGTGACCTTATACCTTTCTTTGTGCCCGATGCACATAACACAATGTTGAACACTATTACTACTTTCTAGACAGTATGTACATAAAAAGACTAGAATATGAAGCTTTCATCGAACCAGTGCTTGGTAAATACACAAAATATTTAGATGAAGTTTAAATAGAGTGCATTAAATGGTGTTTCAAGGCCAGAAAAATGTATTTTACAAGTATTATCCCTTTTAGTCACAACTCATACTATTGAACAATTCTTTGATAAAATTCTGTAGATGGTATTGAAGTTTCACAATAAAGTAATCTGAATTAAAGGAAGCAGAATGGCTGCTGAGAGGCCCTAAGATGGTTAATTTAGATGTAGAGCTTAGTCTGAGTACAAGGTCCAATTTAAAGATGTAAACAGATTAATTGCTAATGTGACATAAACCCATATGTAATAATTGGATATGATATTTTAAGAGGCACTTTTGGATAATATGTATGTTTTCAGCAAAGCAGTGATACAGAACAGCAGCGAATGTCTTTCTACTCTGGTGCACTACAATGCTATTATAATTTCCTGCAGGTTTTTAATGGAGTTCCACAGCATTATCTACAGTAACTATTTATGTGTGTTTGATTAAATTTATAAATAGACCAGACGAAAATAAAATTGCAGGAAATAATGGGAGCACAACAAAAAAAGAAAATATGAAGGACTTTTTAGGATAACTAAGGAGACATTATAGTGGGTGAAGTAAAAATAAAAGTGAAAATGAGGAATTGGTAAAACTCTTCTTCAGAGGTGCTTAATTAACATTTCTCTTTCTACATGTTTGCTAAGTAAAAGACACAAGTGTTAGGTTTGCCATTTCACAGGGTAATTTTTTTCTCTGTATTCTGGTTAGCTGTAATACTTGTAATCAAATTTATTCTGTCATTAACAATGTATTAAGCATGCTTTTTCACATGGGAACCTCTAAATCTTGTTAGCCTTTATGGTTATGTGGCCAACTGGCAACATGAGCCCTGGCATGATTACTGTAGCATGGCAATCACAAAGGTGGGCTAGGAACTAATAAAAAATTGCTCCATCCCCAGTTCTTGCAAGAAACTATTTACTGTCTGTCTGGGCTTTAAGTAGAACACCCAAACAGGAAGCCCTGAAACATCTCCAAGATGTGAATAAAATGTAGCTCTATGAAGACTTGATAGGAATTAAATTAAATTAAACAAAAGGAAACTTAGCAGCTAAGATTGTCAGAAGCAGATTGGATCAGATATTTTTATTCCAGAAAAAGACTAAGAAGATTGTTTATTTTATGTTTGATGTTTTTATTTTTATTTTTTCTGTTGCATATTTTTTTCTCATGTCAAATGGCCAAACCAGGAAAGCCTAATCCAAAACTGAAAATTAAATCTCTGAAACCAAAATTTGTTTCAAGAAGGAAAAAGGAATTGAGATTTTTGACTGATGATTTTAAAAATTACTGTGTCTACTATTGACCTTTTTTTTTTTTTTTCCCCAAATTGATGAAAATCTAGAGGCCCTGCCTTATTTTCTGCTTAACCCTTGCTGTGGTAGATTTTCATCTGGAAACACAAAGTTGTCAAAATATAACTGTATAATATAACCGAGTTTCCTTGACACAGTTGCCTTTGATTTACGATTGAAATGCTGTGCTCCCTGATACTGAGAGAAAGGAAGTTCCCCTTCACAGTGACACACAGCAAAAACATCCTGGAAAAGCTCTGATGTATTTTCTAATTTCTGCCCTTAATTATCCTTCTGTACCTGCACTGATTTCCACAGGGCTTGGAAAGCCTGTGTTTTGAATGCTGAGATGTTCATGTACATTTGTGGTTCAATTAAATGGAATATATAGCCAAAGAGTTTTTGAAAAGATAAAGCATTTTCAGTCACTTCAGGCTACACCACCATTAGCACGCAGTGAACAGAAAAGCAGGCTGGAGCAGTCAGAGCTGATGACCCAAACACATTATGGAGGGTTACTGCAAAGTAGATTTGCTTTTGCTCGCCTGTGCTGTGTTCCTACAGTTTGTGTGTGGTAGAAGGTGTCTGAAGGGAAGACATAGAGGCTGCTGTCACCAAAAGGAAAAGCAGTAGTTGGAAAGAGGGTGACAGTGAAAAAAAAGAGGGTGAGACAAGCTTTGGCTATGAATCAGAAAGATGGGAAAAGGTAGTGAATGATGGTTGCCTCAGTGGAATACACAAGAGCCATTCTCAATGAGTTGAGGTCTGGTAGCTGACAGCAAGTATGAAGGTCCAGATGCCCTTACATAACAATAGGAGGATTCAGGGTTATCATAATATGGCTCAAGCTGGTTGAAAATCACTGTACTGTTGCATACATGTTCCACACATGCCATAAAATTTCATGGCAGTACTTTTACCCGCTGGTTCAGAGCTTCGTATTCCCATGAGGTCTTGGTGTTCATTAGGTAGGCATTTGTAGCAGGTTTTCATCCAAAAGAAATTCAGATTCTGTATATCGACAGCATGCTGCAATGTAAACCAACACACAGTAAGCGAGGACAGATGAGGGAACTCACTTCACTACTGCTCCAAACTAAAACACAAATGTAGACACACTTTAGTAACTTTTGTGGGACCTTGTTCTGGACCCTTTATTAGGAGACAAATCATGATATAACCTGGTTTGGGTGATATCCTATGTGGCTATCAGTTATTCCTCACCTGCTATACCAACATAAAAGGTATTTGTTTTAAGCAGCTGTAATGTTTTTGGAAGGCATTTGGTCAACAGTGCTAGAATTTTGGTTTTCCTGTGTCTCAGGAATGTTTGCACAACACACATGTTACTGATAAGTCCTTGAAGATGGAAGGATCACTTCTTGCAAAAAGGGATAATTCACATTTCTAGTGCGTCAGATTTTGTCTTGTCAATATTGCACAAGAACAACACAATAATCTTACTATATGTTTTCCTGTTTAGGAAACAAACGCACACAAACTACTGAAAAGCTATCAGATTAAAATTACTTTTTGTCCCATACAAATGACTGCTACTGATGATCTAGGTATGACAGCTTCTAGATACCAACCTCTTTGTCATCTGGTTTCACAGAAGAGCAAAAACCCTGCAATTGCTTTGAAAGAAGCTCTGACATGTGGCAGCATAGTACCTATTCAAATTCTCAAGGCTGAAGTGAATCCTTTAGTTTTCATGAGTGTTCTTTAAAATGCTTTGAAGAAATGCGGCATTGAAGTAACATCCACATTGCCCATGTAAATGTGAGCCATAGGGTTTTTTTCAATATTTTGATCTTCCTTTTCTCTAACAGATATTTTCTTCATATTCATTCACTAAACATACATAAGATTACATGTTCTCATGAATATATTTGACCTTTAAGTTGCTGAACACAATGCGTGTGCAGTGACTAATGCAGCATGATTCTTTGTAAACAGTGTTTTGATTTGGCCTGCAGTCAAAGGACCTGAATTACTTCTAACACCTTGGCTATACAAGAAGATGTAATTGTATTAGTTTCTCAGTTTTTGCAAATACACTTTAATTTAGGTCCAAATTTCAAGCAGCTAAGTTCTCAGCTGAGACCTCCTATATCATCCTGAGAGTTAATTTTAGATAGAATGTCAGCTACTAATCAACACTAAGGATCAAATAACTTGTAACTTTTTCAGATTGCTAAATTAATAGGGTATTAGCCTTGAAGAACTGCATCAAAAATGTAATTCTTATATAGTACTGTAAATTGCATGTAATGCCTCTGTAACAAAAGTTCACTTTTCTTTCAGCAGAGGCATAATCAGAGCCAAAACTATGTGAGCATGGAGAGACAAAGAGCAGCAAACGTCACTGACGACTAGTGGCTTTAAGGAAGGCATTTTCAAACATCTTGTGAGCCATGGTGTTTACCTTTGATGTATCTTGCCAGGCTTCTAACCTGCTTGCACAGAACCTGGGATGAGGTGGCTCTCAGAAGTGCAGAACAAACTCTGCTCCCGTTGTGATGAAAGAGTCAAACATGGCACTCACATGCTGTCAGTTAGCCTGCCTTCAAGGAAATGCTAGAAAATGTGCTAGTATGAGAATAATTAAATGTACAAATCTGGTTTAGGCAAAAGCAGAAACTTTCCCAACACTAATCTATTCCAGATTGCAAGGAAGCTTTCAATGGCTTTGGCCTTCTTTGAATTCTTGGGGGACTGCTGTAAAATCAGAACCAATTAATGACAGAGAAACACAGTACAATCTTTCATGCTGGATTAACAGTAGCTGCCAGGTTTAATGACCTCAGGACCACAACCACACAGAGCCATGCGATGCAAAACATGTCTATATGTCTACCTACACGGGACTTACAGAGGAGTTCTATCACTGCTAAAGGACTTAATAGGAATTGTACACTCGTAAAGAACTGTCTTAGTGATGCAGTCACACGAGTGGCCTGTAATATATGAGCAGTCTGGACCTATGTCATGTACAGTGAGCTTTCTTTTAACCTTTACATTTAAAATACTGGAAACACAAGGGAATTCCTTTTGTCCAAAGTCACATTTCAATGGTATGCTTGGTTTCTCTGACAGAGAAGTGACAGGGAGAAGCAAGCCAAAATTTGACTGCTGCTTTCCCTCTGAGATGGCAGGTGTTGTGCCAGGGGTAGACAGAGGGAAAGAGCACAGTGAAGCAGGTGCATGATTCATGGAGGAAATGTCTGAGGAACCTGGACCTATCAAAGCCATGAGCCCAGGTGCGATGAGACCTCCAGCCTCTCCAAAAGAGCAGCTGTTTTCTGCCTGGCTTGAATTTCTCAGATAAAATAATTTCTCAGCATGGGTCAGTCCAGGACGTTCATCACTGGTGATGCCTGGAATGTTGCCCATTCCTCTTTGCTTAAATAGTGCTTTAAACAACATCTGCCAAACTCTAACCTTGTGCCATCTCAACTGCAGTAGTCTGCAGAAAGGCTGTATTTTCTGATAAAAGATCAGACATGCTTTCTGCAGCCATCACTATTTAGTCTTACCTACAGACTAATTTAATCATCCTAAATGGCAGCGCATATCATTCCAGAGCTGAAGTAAACTATTACTAAAACAGAATACTTTAGTAAAGACAGTTTTGGTTAAGGGCTGGATCTTTATTTTATTTTGTAATGACACAAGCCATTACCAAACAGGTGACTGGAGTTGTGTTAATTTATCCCAGTTCATCTGGGTTTTTTCCTCCCATTCTTTTTTTCTCTCATGTCACTGAGAATATGTGAAGTCCTGTAAGAATACTGTGGTTTACTTTTGGAAGAGAATGCAGGCAAAATCCAGGGGTTTGGTATGCTTGAATTAACCTGGCCTACTAAGTGGCCTGAATCTACCTGTTTTTTAATTGCCTAGCAAGATACAAACACCTCTCTTTGATCATACAGATATGTTTTTTCAGCTTCAATTTCTCTTTTCTCCCCTTCTCACCTATCAATCTGTTACCAGCTGCTGTCATCTGTGAAATGACAACAAAGCAAGTCACAGTTGTGGTTTACTGGCACAATCTGTTAGCGTCCATTCTGGACAAAAAAAACAAGCGGATGTCTGTCATGGGTTAGGGCTGGCCTGGCTACTAGATTAATGACAGATGCTCTCTGTTAATCCCTCTCCCTTCCCAGAAGGAGAAGAGAAAAGGAATAAGGGAGAGAGATTTATGGACTGGAAAAGAAAAATAAAACACGTTTAATGAAACATTAACATCAAAACTAAATATATACAAATATATTCAAAAGCAATATTGAACCCAACCTACCCTGGGGAAGGCCTAGATTGGGCTCAGAGGTGGATGGGAACCTGATTCAAGAGCTGGATTCAGGAGCTGGATTCAGGAACACAGGGATTGGGATCAAAGGCAGTAGAACAGATGAAGTCCTCCTCAGTCATGGGCCGTAGCAAAAGAGGCAGCTTTAACCCTTGTGATCCTTCAGCTTTACACTGAATATGATGTGTATAGAATGAAACACATTGTTGGTCAGGTTTGGGTGACCTGTCCTGTCTGCTCCTCCCCATGGATGTGGCTTTTTACCTTCTGCAGCCCCCAGTGTGGCACACATGATTTAGCAATGACCTCCATAGGAGCAAGTACAAGCAAGAGCCTTTCCGCACACCAATCCTTGGTAGCAACTCTAAACATCAAGCATTATCACTTCTAGAAGCAGATGTTGCCTGCAGAAATATGCCATCAACTTCAGAAAGTGCAGTTACTAAGGAGAGACCTAGCTGAAAAATGAAATCACTGAATGGAATTAGTTCTGTTGTAGCTCACAACAGAACAGTGCAAAATTTACTTCTTACTGAAAGATTAGCCATTGTTCAGTCTTCACATCAGTTTTCTCTACTGACACTGACACTTAATTCTAGACCTTCTAACCTTTCTAGACCTCACATCAAATATGAAATAAATATAATGAAAATTACGTTTTGCTCTAAGTCACATTTATTTACATGCTTCTTATTTTTGTTATACAGCGATGCCTGCCTCCACTGCTAAAAAGCAATTGCAATTCCACATTATAAAGTAACACATTGATGGCCATCACGAAACATTTTACTAGGAGGCACATCTACCCCTCCACTCTCAGGCTATTGTTATGTCCTAGCAAAGAGCCTGTCATGTCCCTGTAACCCAAAAAGTTTACCTTCCTATATCCTTAACAGGCTTAGCCAGTCAGGGTGGGCATGAAGTCCCTGAATTTGCTGCTGTCCTATTATGGATGAGGATATCTATAGTTATAGGATATAAGTGTATCTTTAAGATACATACAGATATATGAGGAGATACATATAGCTATTATAGCATAGATTAAGGCAACATCTGTGTGCCTTAAGATCCATGGAAAAATCTATTCTGGGCACACTACAAGGAAGTTTGCATCTGTGCATTCCCAACACCTACAGACTCCAGCACTGAGCATGTACTTGTTCGAGAAGCTTAGAAGCCTGAAGCAAATTTAGAGCTCCCTGTAACTGTTTCTGGTACAGCACATCTGGTCCAGATTTAATTTTAGTACTCTGTGCATCTTTTAACAAAAGCTTTGGAGAAAGACCAAGGTGAAAGAATTGTTTCACCTGTATCTGAATTCAGAATTGTTATTTGCCTTTATAGTGCTTCACAACTAGTAACTTTTTCTTGAATAGTATCAAAATATATAGGATATTTTATGAATAAACAGTTCTTCAGCCATTTACTTCTCACATGTGAGGCAACAGTAACTATTTATACCAGCTGCAGAGCTGGCTGGGGTTTCATTTCCTTACACATTTTCAATATGAGCTTCCAATACAATCTAAGCAGAGCACTAGTAATAAAATCTCATTTACTTGTGTATCAACTACACTATAATTTTTCTAAATTATTTTTCTTAATTGGCTAGTTTTTTACCATGAGTGCTGTTAATCTGCTTCCAGATCTTCATTTAGCTTCAGCAGTAGTCCACCCTGGCATACAAATGCAATGCTGGAACACACCTGAGAACCTAATTTATCCCACAGAAAAGGTTTAAATATATGCAAGAAAAAAAAAGAAAAAGGATTTTGATTTTTTTTTTTTTAAATCAAAATGTCTTTAGTTAAGTGTTTATGGTTTACTAACAACCTGCAATCACTTCACAGCAGCGTGTTACAGGAATGGATTAATAGACACATCTTGGCTTGAATACGTTGTCATTTAAATGGATCAAGCAATTAAAAGTGCCAGAGGCAAACAGCACAGCAAGCTGAAATCACTTGTTATGATAAATTAGTGGCAGAGGCAAGACAATAGTCAAGGTCTCCGGGGCCTCACTTTTGCCCTTGTTTCTTGATCACTTTGCTCCATCCTGCATATGTAAATTCTGGCCCTAGCCATGCAGTATTTCTTTCCAGTGAATAAACAACATTTGGTCCACTTCCAGCAACAAACTTTCTTACACTTAATCAATCGGTTTATTAGAGCATGAAGGAAAATTGGTCATGACTTCAGTTCCTGTACTGCTGGAATTAACAAGCTGGCTGTTGCCAGCACTAAACTTGGAAGTGCTAATGGTAATTAAAATCTATTTTCAAATACATCTGACAGTTCTAAGGTGGAGAAGTACTTGTTACTCATGTGAATCTCCAGACTGTGTATTTAAAAAAAAAAAAAAAAAATGGTGCTACTTTCTTCAGGAAGATGTCAGCTGTGGGGAAAAAAAAAATTAAGGAATTATTAATGCTGTGTGATATAACATTTGTTCTCCTTTAGTGAGTTTATGGCTGTATGTGTTCTCCAAACTCTCTCAGTTTGAAACTAGAATTTACAAGTATTGGGTTTTTTTGTTATTTTTTAAGTTGTTACATTGTTATTATAACAGAAAGATATGGCAAAATAATGCTAATACTGAAGTTGACATAAACTATCAGTAGCTTTACTACCATTTGACAAAAGCCCATGTAACCCATTCAGTCAATTTTCTCTTGGGTGCATTTAGGAAAAATATATTAACAAAGTACAAATAGGCACAAATAGGACTGTGTTCCAAAAGGTAATCTTAATTATTCAACATATTCACACGATACAGTGTGGAAAATAAAGGGCAATTATACTTTGTTTTCTACTTCATTTTCTAAGCCTGCTTCCCGGCTAATTCAATCTATTGGATCAGTGGGAGGGACATGGGATAGATTAAAAAAATGTTGACTGTCAGATCACCAGGGGATTTGAATTAATGTTCTTTTGCACAGAATGGAAACATATGGGCTACAGAGTGCAGCTCTCCTTGGAAAATTACTGTCAAAACAGTACTGTCTCTATTAACACAGCTGCTGACTTGTGAAGCAGAAATCAAATTTTACTTGAGTTAACCTTCAAAAAGCAGTTTCAGAGTGACTGCTCACTAAACTCTCTTGCTACACCAACAATATTGCCTATTAACAGCTTAGATGAGTCACACATGTACAACTCCACAAGTGCTACTGTAGGATGTAACATCATATAGACCCTCTTATGATAACGTGAAGGAAGCAAAGTTATGCTCATCCAGCCTGACAATTGCTATCAAGATCCCATTTTCCTCCTGTAAAAAATGAAAGCACCTTTAATAGAATACCCTTCGTATAAATAATGTAGGTTTCACAGTATGGGCTTACTGCTCAATTTGCCTGCATTTCATCTAATTTTCAAGGCTGAAGTTGTCTTCATGTATTATCAGATACAGACATTTCCTTTCGGTATTTCTTCCACAGATGTTCCAGCTTACTTCCCCCCTAATTTCCACAGGAAGCAGTGAGGATCTCTCATCTGTAATTTCTTTAGGTGCAAGCTATGGCATGTTTTATATGGGGAGAATGTTAAAGGCTCAAAGTTAAGCTCTAAGAATAAGAGGCTGAAGCTAAAGCATTATCTACGTATTAAGTCAGATTGCCTCTAATAAGTAACCTCATTTCTGCAGAAGCCCATGCCTGCCTCAGCACATGCCAGAAAGGAGTCATGAGGAATTCTGCTGAAACAAGACTTGCATTATTAAAAAAGTGACAAATTTTGGTCTTCTTTGTATATAGTGGACAATGTCCAATGAAAAACAGGTTTAAAAGTTATTTTAAAATGCATGGATTTATTGCATGGATTTATTAAGGTCCTTAGAGAAAATGAATTAAAACAAAACAAATTTCTCAAGAGAAATTTTTAACTTTCTGACACCTTTACTAATACAAAACATCGGCCTCTGACCTCATTCATCATGCATAAATACTGAAGAAAGGCTCCTACCCAAATAATGTCACCAGTGCAGATTGTTGAAATGAAGAACATCAGGATGCTGGTAGAATGTGCACCTTCAAATATAGTCAGTATTCGCTGGTTCTTGAACATGTCCATTACAACTCAAGATCTCTGCTGCATGTGCTTTTACTTTCCATATGCATCGAAATTTATGTGATTGAAGTTTTAGAGTTGTTCGAAATTTTGAATGCTGAATATAAGAAACATTTAAAAAACTGTTTTACAGAGAGCAGCTCCAAAAAATCATGTTATTCAAAGGTGTCTTGACTGAGACTTTTTTTTTTTTTGCTTCTCTATGTGCAGGTAAATGTTTAGATTGTACATATAGTGCACATACACATGTCCTTAAGCAACAAAGTTGCATGAGTGGCTGGGTTTCAGTCTGAGTAAAGGGTTTGTCCTAAATTCAGGATAATCCTGTTCCATAATGCTGCTATCATTAGGATATGCATTCTGCAGCTGCCTTTGGTAAATATAAGAATATACCTTCTGAGTTCCACGTGTTTACTAGGTATTTCTGTAACCCTTTTGAAACAGATGCCTCATTCTTAGCTAAAACAAGGGAACAAGTGGCCCATAATTTACTGTCTTTTAATATTTGCTTTCTCTATAAAAACCTTAGAAAGAACGTTGAAGTTTCCCCTTGCTGTTAAATATAAAAGCTTCAAGGTTTCTTGAAAAAGAAAACTGATGAGCTCAGTCTGGAGCACATAATTACTGATTTTACTATTAAAGTCATCAGTACAGTGCTAGTAGCACTGGGCAGTTACCTAATAAGGACCAAGTACACGGTTACTGTGCTAGAGCCGGTAATTTCACATGCTCATACTAAAACTTAGTGAAATATTTATTATTATATTTCTGCTTTTCTTGTTACTTGAGTAATTCTGTTTATAAATTTTACAGCAAATCACTGTTAAATGCCGAAACTTTGACTAAAGTCACCTTTGAATCCAGCCATGAGCCCTTGGACTATAGGCTACGGTGTAAAAAGCAAGGTGAAGATGTTATTTGTCTTGATATACGTTTTATTCTTTCCACTTTGTCTTTCACATCTTGCACTTTGTACTTCAGGGCTTCAGAGCTGGTTTCAGTGCAATGTGAAGATTTGTTCAAATGAGACACATTTCCTTGGGCACTTCAGCCTTTATTTATTTATTTATTTTTAAGAGAGCATTACAATTTTGCGACCCACGATAGGGAATGAAAGCTCCTATTCAGACACTTGCAGTTCCTAATCACCAGAAGATAAATGGAGATAAAATTATTAAGCAAAATAATTTGAACACCATCAAAAGCAATAAATGTTCCATAGGAAATGAATTTAGTAAATTTTAAGGGCATTATAATTAATCACCATGACTTGTTCATGAATTATAACTTGTTCTATGCTCAGCTACAATTATTTTGATTCAATGCTTTTTATCAGTGAATAAAGTTATTCAATTCCATTTAACCATCTAAAGCAATTTGCAAGATCAAAACTCTCAAATCTCTCCCCTGTTCATCTCTTTCAGTTCATTTCTTCCATCCAGCTTTTTATGAGTCATGGCATTATTTCTAAATCCCAAACACATTTGGGCGACTAGCTTACTTAAAAACCAGCAACTGTAAACAGAGGGACTCATACTGGATTATTAAATTGATGACTGTAAACCTAAATTTGTATAAAAGCCTTTTTATGACTTATCTATGCGTGACTCTCTCAAATCATTGCTGAAGGGCTGGTATTGACCTGCAAAGGCAAGGTACTCTTCAGTCCCTGTTGCCACAGAACTTGCCTTCTGAAGGCCTCAAAATGATTTATAAGGAAATTACTTCTTACCTAAAAACCAACATTCCAATTCTGACAGGAACACAGAAGCCACTCAAAATGAGGCTTTTTGGAAAGCTTTTTGAAGCTGGAAATGCCTTTTGGCTTTCATTTGCTTTCTTTTCCAACAGGAGGGAAAAAACCAGGTGAGTGGAAAGGTCTGGAAACTGCATAATTAGCTCTGTTAAACTGATAAAAACCATTGCTTTGGGGAAAGAAGAAAACATGGTATTTGCATCAGTAAAAATGTATAATGGGTAATAGAAGGCAAGGTTTCCCTTGCAGGGAAAACAAGCTATTGTCTGCATGCTGAGATGGGATGAACAGAGGCATTGGACAGCAGAGCCTCTTCAGTCTTCTGATGAAAAACCAACTGGGCATGTCAAGCTCTACCTTGGAAAATAAAACCACATGGGACACTTTCTCATCAAACACCCACACAACATACAAAATGTTTAGGTGACTAACATAAAACTAAACTGTGTGTGAAAGCGGCTTGTGCCATCAGTCCTGTGACTGATAAACCTCTTTGTGGAAGATGCAGACAATCTGGTGCTTAAAGTATTCTTCCTTCATCCCAGGCAAAGTCAAGTGAAGGAAATCAGTGAAACCCCTGAAGACCTGCCAAAAAACCGTAATAGTTTGTCAAAACAATATCCGTTAGCTCACCCAATTTCTAGATTTACAAAGAGGCTGGCAGGATCTTCACAAGGTGAAGGTGAGCGATAGCGCAGACTGGTAGGGGAAATCACAAATGCCTTCCAGCAGGTGAGCAGAACCACCCTCCACTGCTTTTAGCAAGGAAATCATCTTTCCTCCTAACACGTCATCAGAATGGCTGAACTGGGCCAGAGTGGTTTAAGGACATTGTCACACGTCTTGGTAACACATCCTTTGTTTCTGGGCCATTGGAGCTCAGGGCCTTCCTCTCCTTTCCTGTAACCACCTCAATGGGCCTGAGAAGCAATGGGAAAACAAAACACAGATCAGAACACTGAAATTTTGCCTCACAAGGTAGAACTACCATCAGGAAAGAAAACCCTGCACGTTAAGAAAGCTGGGAGGCACTGCAGTCCTGGGGGAAGAGGGCTGCTGGAGGATACCACAGGATTCAGAGAGGCAGCATATGGCAAGCACGAACCTGGAAGGAAAACACGCTGGGCCACATCCTTTCCCACTGACAACACTGGGAATCCCACCGAGTGGTTGAAGTTGTTTTGCCTTGAAGCTCCGCTCCACAATACACACCAACAGTTTCACTTTCCCATAGGATGCAACTGAAAGCTGAGGCAAATATGAAAATTCTTAAATTTGCCATAAGCTTAAACTCAAGATTTTATCAAAAAAATATATTGCCAGTTTCCACATCTGTCAAGAGCTATGTACACCAGACCTCTCTTAGAATTCTCTTGAATATTGACTCTGAAGTGGCTCTGAACTCCTCTCACTACCATCTGACACTTAATTCATGAGGAATAAATACCTCATTTTGACAGGTTGTAGAGCTTCACATTTTAAAAATTTCCTTTTCTTCTAGTAATTGCTACACTTCCTCAACTCTCTTCCACATTCTTTTTCATAGAATCATAGAAGAGTTTTGGCTGGAAGAGACCTTCAAGATCATCAAGTCCAACCTTACTCCTACCCCTTTCAAAACCACTAAACCATGTCCCTAAGCACAATACCTACCCAGTTCTTAAACAGTTCCAGGGATGGTGACTCCACCACCTTCCTGGGCCATTCCAACACCTGACAACCCTTTCAGTGAAGAAATGCTTCCTAATATCCAGCCTGAACAGCCCCTAGTTCAACTTCAGGCCATTTCCCCTTGTTCTATTGCTTGTCACCAGGGAGAACAGACCAACTCCCACCTTGCTACAACTTCCCTTCAGGTAGTTGTACAGAGCAATAAGGTCTCCCCTGAGCCTTCTTTTCTCAAGGCTAAACAGCCCCAGATCCCTCAGCCTTTCCTCATAAGAGACATGCTCCAAACCCTTTACTAGCTTGGTAGCCCACCTCTGTACCCTCTCCAGCACCTCAATGTCCTTCTTGTAGAGAGGGGCCAAAAACTGGACACAGTATTTGAGATGTAGCCTCACTAAAGCTGAGTACAGAGGAATCCAGACACTCCTCCCCAAGCCTGTAGTGCTGCTGGAGGTTGTTGTAGCTCAAGTGCAGGTCCCAGTGTTTGGCCTTACTGAAACTCATGGAACTGGCCTTGGCCCAGCAATCCAGACTGTCTAGATCCTTCTGTAGAGCTTCCCTACCCTCAAGAAGACTGATACTTCCACCCAGCTTGGTGTCATCTGCATACTTACTAAGGGTACACTCTATCCCCTCATCCAAATCATTGATGAAGATGTTAAACAGGAATGGCCCCAGTACTGAACCCTGGGGGACATCACCTGTGACTGGCAGCCAACTGGATTTAACTCCATTGACCACCGCTCTTTGGAGTCATCCATCTAACCAGTTTTTCACCCAGGAAAGTTTATGCCCGTGCAAGCCAAGAGTAGTCAATTTCTCTAGTAGAACGCTGTGGGGAACAGTGTCAAATGCCTTACTAAAGTCAAGATAAGACAACATCCACAGCCTTACCTCCATCCAACAAGCAGGTCACCTGTCATAGAAAGAGATCAGGTTTGTTAAACAGGATCTGCCCTTCATAAACCCATGCTGACTGGGTCTGATCACATGGTTGTCCTGCATGTGCTGCATAATAGAACCCAGGATGATCTGCTCCATCAGCTTCCTTGGTACTGAAGTCAAACTGACAGACCTGTAGTTCCCCAGATCAGCCTTCTGTCCCTTCTTATATATGGCTGTTATACTGGCCGACCTCCAACCTGTTGGTACCTCCCCAGTCAGCCAGGACTGCTGACAAATGATGGTCTGGTGAGCACCCCTGCCAGTTCTCTCAGCACTCTAGGATGTAAGCCATCCAGCCCCAAAGATTTATGCATATTGATGTTGAGCAGCAGGTCATGGACCATCTCCTTCTGAATTGTAGCTGGGACATCGTGTTCCTGGTCCCTGTCTCTTTGCTTAGAGGAGGGACTTTCCCCGGTGCAAGTGTTTCCATTACTAAAGACCGAGGCAAAGAAGGCATTAAGCACATCAGCATTCTCCTTGTCTTTTATTACCATATTTCCTCCTGAATCTGCTAGGGGATGGAGGTCCTCCCTGGCCTTTCTTTTATTGTTCATGTATTTATAGAAATTTTTCTTGTTGCTTTTTAACTCTAAAGCCAGATTAACTTCTAGTTTAGCTTTTGACCTTCTAATTATTTCTCTGCATGACCTGACAACATTCTTATTGAGTTGTCTGCCCCTGCTTCCAGAGGCCATAAATCTTTTTTTTTTTCCTTTTTTTCCCCTGATTTTTAGACAAAACTCCCTATTCAGCCAGGCTGGTCTTCTTCGCCGACAACTTGTCTTACAGCAGGTAGGGATGGCCTGCTCCTGCGCCTTCAAGATTTCCTTCTTAAAAAATGTCCAGCCTTCCTGGACTCCTACATCTTTCAAAACTATCTCCCAAGGGATTCTATCAAGTGACCTCTGAAACAAAGTCTGCCCTTCTAAAGTCCAAAGTGTCAGTATTGCTGCCCCTCCTCCTAACATGTACAAGCACTGAATAATTTCATGGTCACTATTCCCAAATGGCCTCCAACTGCCACATCCTCCACCAATCCTTCTCTGTTCACAAACAAGAGGTCCAGCAGGGTACCTCCCTGGTTGGTTCACTTACTGCGTAAGGAAGTTATCCACTACACATTCTAGGAATCTCCTGGATTGTTCCCTCTCTGCTGTGTTCTGTTTCCAGCAGATACCTGGGAAGTTGAAGTCCCCCATAAGAACAACAGCAAGTGACCTTGAGATTTCTCCTGAGCACTTACAAAATATTTAATCTCTCTCACTGCTCTGGTTGGGAGGTCTATAGCAGACACCCACAGCAATATCAGCTATACTGGCCTTGCCCTTTAACCTGATCCAAACACTCTCAACCTCGTCATCACTACACTTAAGTTCCGAGCATTCATAACAATCCCTAACATACAGGGCCACCCCACCACCTCTCCTTCCCTGTCTATCCCTCATAAAGAGCTTGCAGTCATCGACTGTGGCACTCCAGTCATGAGAGGAATCCCACCACATTTCTGTGATGGCCACTATGACACAGTTTTATTTATTTTTAATAGTAGAGATAGAACTACTGAAAAACTACATTTCTAGTTACTTTTTAGTATATATTCTACTTTTGGGGGGCACAGGTTCCATTCTATCCGTACTTTGACTCTCTGCATTTGCTATTGTTATCATCCACAAGAACTTAATTAACTGCAGTTTAAAGCAGTGGACCCTTTTCTAGATTGAGGAAGCAAGGAACACAAATATTTTTGCTTTATGTATCTCTGTGATCCAAGACTGATATTTGGAAAAATCTTCTTCCATGCCAAGAGGAAAAAACCTGTTCAAAAATTCAAACAGAACTGAAAAGGCAAAAAGAAGTGTCTGAAAGAACGGACTCATCTCAATTCTAAAATAAAAGTTTCAAGGAGATATGAATGAAATAACCATTTCTGAAATAACCACTTTTTTCCTACTTCACTGAAGACCAGGTACAGGCCACACACACCATATAGCTAAAATGTTACTGTGAAAGGAATAAATAAATCCCAGCATACATATTGACTGCCTTATATTCATTCATGAGCTCAACCCTTGCAAAACACCCCACACACTTATTGGAATGTACAAGACTGTCAAACTCCAACATCTCTTTATAATCTCCTATGTTTTCCTCCACAGAGGCCGCAGTTGCCAACAAGTAACATTGAGAAAAAGGGTGCCATGGAATAAGAAGATTGAGGCTGCTCCTTGAGGGGGTACAAGCACAGCCATACCCGCACTGACCAGGGTGCAGTCACACTGTGTCTAGAGACAGCAAACAGAAACAGGTGCTGGTAACACAGTTCACCCGCAGCCCCAGACACGCCAAGTGATGAACTGGTCCGAGGTCCTTCCTGGGAGTCCAGTCAGAAGCAGCAGGAGACGTGGCTGGAGGCAGTGCTAGAGGTTACAAGGCAGTTTCAAGGTCCACATGGGAGACATGTACACCTGCAGATGCTGCTCTGAGCAGGTCTTGGGCTGCACAGGGCAGTTAAGGCAAATCAGTCCCTTCATGGCCCTGAAATAGTATCATTTATGGACAACATGCTTTAGTACAACGCACACACATTTACATTAACAAAGTGCTGCTGGTATGAAAAAGTCTTATCAAGGTCAGTACAGCTGTTTCTGGACTCTACTCTGTTTGTTACCGTTGTTTTTTTGCAACTTGTGCTTCTTCTTGATAATGTGAAATAATCTGAGTAATTATGAGGCTGTTAATAAAAAGGAAAAGCAAGCCTGCCAACCATATAAGTAAAAAAGTGTTATATCCTTTGAACTCGAGAAAGTATGCAGGAGTAAGCCACAGGCCTTGTCCGATAAACCACAGAAAGAGAAGCAGCACACCACGATGCCAGGACATCTTAATACTAGGCATTATGAGGGGCAAAAGGCAGAGATACCAGACGAAGTACTGGGATGTGCATACTTTGTTAAAACTAACAAAAATAGCAGTATGTAGGAAACAACAGAAGGCAAGGTCTCTGTAAAATGCTATGGACACAACTAGGAGCAAAAGCAACTGGGGCAGGAAAGCTGCAAGCCCAAGGGCAAAACTCCATTTGCTCTCTGCAGTTAAGTACAACATGTAGAAATAGGGAGAGAAGTTATGATGGATATCCCGCCTGGTCAGGTGGTAGAGGTAGGCATGCTCCAGAAATTCCCAGCCATAGAGGTGATAAAATGCAGCAGTCAAGGCAGCCAGCACAGATCCAGCAACTGTTCCAAAAATCAGTGCATCACGGTTCAGCACCTTTACAAAAATCTGCCAGAGGCACACTACGGATGTAAACTTTGCTTTTTTGTCACGCCCCACACTCACTGCCCCTTCCCCGCTGCACTGTTTGCTCTGCAGGTGTAACGCTATGGGCAGTGCGTAGGTCAGTGGGTATATTTTCATATGCACAGCCAGGCCATAGCAGACTGCGGCCTTCCCTATGCTCCCCCGCTCTACAAAGTACAAGGTGGCGAGCACCAGCAGCACGACCAGGGCCTCCGCGTTGCCCCGGCTGGAGACGGCCATGGGCAGAGGGTTGAAGAGCCAGGCGGCGGCACAGCACCCGCAGGCCTGGCCGGCAGTGGCCCCTCGGTTCCGCAGGGCCCAGTAGGCGACGACGGCAGCCGCCAAGTCCCCTGCCACGAAGAGAAACTTCCCGAAGACCTCGGCGAGGTAGACGTTGGGCGTCAGGAGCCAGGCCAGGAGCGGGGTGTAGCGGTAGGTGGCCCGTCGGTAGGGTGACCGCCCCTCAGTCACCAGCCGCGCCGCGTCGGTGAAGACCCGATAGTCGACGTCGGTGTAGCGCACCCGCATGGCCCGGTCCTGGAGCAGGCCGTACAGCACCAGACCCAGCCTCGCCAGCAGCGCCGCCAGCAGCGCCGCGCCCACCCCCGGCGGCCGCCCCCCCGCCATCCCTCGGCCGGCGCCGGTGGAAACGGCAGGCAGGGAAACGCAGGCCGCCGGCACAACTCGCTCCGGGCTTCCGCCCGTGCGCGCGGGGGAAAAGGCGGCACGGCACATGCGCGCGGCCGCGGGGAGGGGGGGGGAAAACCGTTGGAGGGTGGCGCGTGCGCGTTGAGGGCTCCGAAGCCACCGTGCCCTGGCCAGGGCGGGGCGGTGTTAGCGCTGCGGTGCCCGAGGCCACGGCCGCTTCGGGAGCGGGAGGCGGGTCCCCTCAGCGACCGGGGGTAACCTCCCGCCGCTCCGGGCTGCGGGACCGCGCCTCCTCCGCCTCCTAAGGCGGAGGAGACGCGGCCGGTGGAGCGCTAGGGGCTCCGCTGTTCCTACGCTGCCGGGCTCGGCCGGGGTAACTCACCCCGCGGAAAGGGGGAGGCGTGTGAAGCTGCGCGCCCTTGCCGCGTCTGGGCTGGGGCGTTGGTGGTTGTGGTTGGTGTTTGTTCCGACAGACCGCGGCGCCCCGCAGCGCTGGCCGAGAGCCCTGGCAGAGGAGGGGCACCGTTGTCGTGGGACGTAGGGGGAGCTGCTGCTGCTCCTGCAGCCTTTCAAGGGCAGCGCGTAGCGTGTAGCACAAGCCTGCGGGGCTCTATGGGCAGAGAGGCAACATATGCAAGAGTAGTTAAGTAAGAAGAAGAAGGAAAAATAACATCTGTTATTTACCTTCTGCAAATGGCTGTGTTTTGCCTAGATGTGTGAGCTCTCTAAAGCACTTAGGTAAGCTTCCTTCCACAGTAAATTTCTCATTTAAATCAGAACCATGAAAACCGGAGCTTAGAAAGAGTTATTTACAACAAAGAAAGTAATTCCACTGTATTTTGAAATGATTTTTTTTTTTTGGTATGTTTTTCAAATAGTTTTCCTGTCTGGATATTTGCTATACATCATGTCTCACATTTGAATTCTGTCTAACTGAATAACAGGTATTTAATACTTAACCAGGATTATGGGTTTCATATTGGATCTGTTTAAGTTTTTTTTCTTTTTTTAGAGCTGCTTTATTCATCAAAAATTGTGCATTTGCTTGTTTAGTAGTTAATTGCAAAGGCATTCTTTTTGCTGAATGGTTTCATTCGGGAACATTTTGAGAGCTGCAGCGTTGCTGCCTCACATTGCTTACAGAAAAGAATCTGCCTTTTCTCTGTCTAGGGACACTCCTCAAAGAACGGAGAGCAGATCTTTTGCACTTGGCACAGAAATCTCAGAGGGTATCCAAACTGGTAGGCTATTCAGGGAACATAAAGGTATTTCAGTTTGTATGCACACAGTTACTCATTTTTATCTGTTAAGACTGTTTCACTTTGCATAGTAGTACAATGGTGTATAGGCTGAGGTGTCCAATGGGAGAAGTATAGTAACTGACCAAGCTGGAGAATCAGGTTTTCCTCTATCTGTTTAGGTCACCAGATATTTACATATTCTATACTAAACTGGACATTTTCAACAGGAAAGGTCAAGAGACTATTAGCCCAGCATATGACATCATTTGACATCATTAAGTTCTAAAACTGATGGTCAGAGTATTTTGGGGATAAGGCCATGAGGGTGGTTGTTGCTCCTTTCTAAATAATTGCTTCTTCACTACTGCTCTTCTACTTCAGAACAGGAAAGATTGGTTGCATCATTTTATCTCCTTCATTCTTTTACATATCTTGTACTACAGGGTTTGGGATACTTTTTCAGAAGGTTACATCACTTTATCCTTTGATATGCCCAAGATATTGTCTCGAAATGCTAGGAGATAGAAGCATAATAAAATCACTGGGACTGAAATCACTTGATATTCTGTGGAACTACAAGTCTAAGGAAAAGTATGCATGTAGATACTCCTAAATTTTTTGTTTCTGGAAGGTTATTGCTCACAAAGAACTGTTCTTGTGATTCTTCTGTTGCCTCTTTGGATGGAATATGGGTTTTTTTATTTCAGATCCTTTGAGGAAATTGTCTAGTGTCAGAACAGAATTCATTGCAGTTTAATTGCTGAGGTGTCCAAGTTTAATGATACTGGTTAAAATAATACTAGTTTAATAAAGCAAACTTTTAGAGATTGCAGCTCTCACAAATGCTTTTTGTCTGTTTCTGTCAGTTTGTTTTCAAACAAATCTTTTATTCTTATCTGAAGTTAATGGAAGTTGTGAAGCTGTCCTTAGTGACTGTTTATGGATTCTAGAGAGGAAAAGCTAGGTAATTTAATTCTAAAGGGTTGTGAAGTTAATAAAACAGAAAAGCTACCTTAGCTATTGTTGCATATACAGTGACTCTATGGTGTTGCCTGAGCTGGAAAAAGAATTGATTTTCCTTATCAATAATTTAACATCTTGAAAATAAGCTTGAAGCTCTTCAGAGAATTAAGATTTGGCTTAGAAGTGTGTTTGGCTTCAGATTTGATACCAGCTTGCTTAACCTGATTTGTCATGTACTGTAGACTTTAATGCAGGAAGGAGGGCAGTCTTATTAATGTTATAAATCTGTTGTTCCTATAAAATGCCGCTTTTATTTATACAAGCCACCAGGATCCACTTTTAGAAAATGCTAGGCGATAAAAACTAATAGAACTGCTGGGACTGAAACTGATTGATTTTCATGCACTTGAAGATACAGTATGAAGAAAAGTGTGGAGTCAGCCATAACCATGCATAAAATATTAACTAAACAAGAATGTGTCTGTACATATATACATATGCACACGTGTGTAAACAGGCTTTTTCCATTAGCTACCTTGCATTTCATTTACACAGTCACAAAGATAGTGCCATCATATATCTTTTAAATTGGGGTCGCATCTCTGTGTGCTTCGGTTGCATGACTGGGTAGGATAAACCTGATCTCAAATGTTAACTTCTCACATCTTCATGCTCCATAATAGAGACTACTTCAACAGCACTGGGACATATATTGTAGAAACTACCTCACGTGCCCTGTCATTACTTGAGTTTTACACAGCAGTAGTAGCAGTGCAAGGACAACGACACTGGGGCTTTGTTATGTAAAGTGTTCTAAGGCCTAATGGAAGTTTCTACATCTGAAAACTAAGGTACAACTGGAGGGTGACAGCTGGTGAGTGAGGGAGAGAGTGACAAGCTAATTCCTGCTCAGTCAGGAGCAGTCATCACCGTTGGTCTGTGGGAAAACTGTCCAGCTTGATGTGTAACAGGAATGCACGCTAATTAGTGTGCATATCATTTACCTGACTATGAGCAGGGGCAGGAGTATGAGCATTTTGTTTATCTGGCCAAGACACAGCACAGATGTTGTAAGTTTTATGACCCGTCAGTTTGGAAGTTTTATGAACCAGCCCAATTACAGTGACTGTTGAGATGATGTGAAGGTCTTATGGCCAGAGGCTGTATTAGCAAAGCTGGGGACAAGGCCTAATTGTTAGAGTTTGTACCAACAAAAAAGGAGGAGGCATCTACATCTGTAGTGAGTGTTGGCTTTCCTTGCCCCTCACCCCTCTTAATGGTTAATATCACCATTAGCCTGCTGGGAGCCACTCAGCACACAAGACATGACCCAGTGCCACCTTGCTGATGGGTGTAAAATTAGTCTTTAGAATCCTCTGGTTTCGAGGAAGAGAATTCCAGCTATCCAGATGGGTCAACAGGCTTGGACCTTTCTCCTTCCCAAGCAAGGGGCGCCTCTTTGGTAAGACTTGCGCCTCTGACTTTGTCAGATGTTATCTGGGAATTACTATCTTGAGCTCGATTTTTGCAGTAAGTGTATTTATCAATGCCAGTTCCAAACTTCTTGTATATGTTGGCTTCTTTGCAACTTTGCGAATCTGTCTCAGTGAAGGTCCTTAGCAGGGCTCTGAAACAGGCAAACATTGACTCTAGTAAGTAGTTACACACATATAATCCTTAGTCATAAACTACTGACCAAGTCTGGGACTAAGAGTAGATTTCTCTGCACTTAAAGTCCTTCCTGAGAGGAAGTCTAGAAAGTCAGGGGGTCCACTCCGAACCTTGTAATTCAATGGGGGTGGCCTCCCTCAGCTGTATATCAAACCTGTACCACTTTATGCAACAGACATTTACTTGCCTTTCAGGGGTTTGCTATCCACACTATGGTAGAAGGTTAGTTTTGAGAAGGGACAAGCTGAGGCTACACTCATTGATTATCAGAGATGAACATAGGGCTAAAACCTAGATCTGCTGGATAAAGTAGGGATGAATACTGGAGGGACTAACATTACATTTCACAGAATGGTACGGGTTGGAAGGAACCTCTGGAGATCATTTAGTCCTGCTAAAGCAGATTAATCTACAGCAGGTTGCACAGGACTGCATCCAGGCAAGTTTTGAAAGTCTCCAGAGGAGGAGACTCTACAGCCTATTCCAGTGGTCCCTCACCCTCAAAGTAAAGTCGTCTTTCCTTATTTTCAGATGGAACTTCCTGTGTGGCAGCTTGTGCCTTTTGTCCCTTGTCCTGTCGCTGGGCACTACTGAAGAGTCTGGCCCCATTCTATTGACAGTCACCCTTTAGGTATTGATAAGTATTGAGAAGATCCCCTCTCGGTCTTCTCTTCTCCAGGCTAAACAGACCCAAGCGTCTCAGCCTTTCCTTGTAAGGGAGATATTCCAGTCCCCTAGTCATCTTTGTAGCCCTCTGCTGGACTCTTTCCAATAGTTCCTTTTCTCTCTTGAACTGGGGAGCCCAGAAGTGGACACAGTACTCCAGATGTACCTTCACTAGGGCAGGGTAGAGGGGGAGGAGAACCTCTCTTGATCTGCTGGTGATGCTCTTAATGTACTGTAAGATACCATTGGCCTGCTTGGCCACAAGGGCATATTGCTGGCTTGTGGTTAACTTGTTATCCACCAGGACTCTGAAGTCCTTCTCTGCAGAGCTTCTTTCCAGCAGGTCAACCCCGAACCTATACTGGTGCATCAGATTATTCCTTCTGAATCTCAGGACCGTACACTTGCACTTGTTGAACTTTGTAAGTTCTTCTCTCCCCAGCTCTCCAGCCTGTCCAAGTCACATTTGAGAACTTGGAAGAGGATAAGTAGGCTAGTGAAGGGATGTGAAGAAGTTGAGAATTAATTAGAAGTTGATTCTTCTAGCAGCATTTTGAAGGGAGATATGGTGGTTGGTAGCAATGCAAAGAAAGAGAACGAGTTCGGTTGCAGTGCTGAGAGCCAAACTAAGATTCAGGTGGCCTAAAAGGCTAAACAAGCTTAAACATCTGAAAAAATATGGAAGAAAGAGGAGTAAGAGGCTTCATAGGAGGAAGAAAGTTGGAAGACCCTTTCACATGCCATATTTATTTTACATCATGTATTTCACATGCTGTTATTCTGCTGAGATCTCGGGCTGAGGCACTTCTCATTCAAGTCTCTACTGCAGTTACCTAATTGTTAATGGTTAGCTATACTTTGAGATTTTGTTTTTGAGTTAGGAGATACAATTTGATCAAAATGTCTAACAAAGGTTATCATAAATTGTCTTATTGTATGTGTGCTGTGACATAACTCTGTATGTGTCAAAGGTGATAGGAAAGCTGAGTATTTAAGATACATAGGAAGGAAGATCTTGAGCAATAGTTGGTATACAGGCTTCAGGCTTCAGGAAGGGGAGACTGCTGTGCTGTAATTTGAGTTCCTGTTTAATTTTCTTGAGTTTCGAACCCAGAATGTTTTCTTACATGATAAATACTCCTGCTTTATATATTTATAGTCTGACAGTAAGTTTTTTGATAAGGTGATTAGTACAATCTGTTTCTTGTAGCACATTAAATTCAGTACAAAACGTGACTAACACTTATGTTAGCTATTTTGGTCTTGTTAAAATAAATTGGGTTTGCAAATATGATCTCTGCCTTTCAAATGTTTGTAGTGTGTTGAACTTTAGATATTATTGGCAAAAGGGAAGTATAATTCAGATTATGTAATGAAGTGTTCATTTCTGCTTTAATACTGGAATGAATAATACAGGAGGTCTTGCAAAAATAAGGTGAAAAAACACGTTAAAACTCTTCAGAGATGAAAATCACTATTATAAATACAAGGCCACCACTATTCCCTAAAGCTTTTTCGGTTAATGTGTTTACTTAAAAGTGCTTGATAAATCTATACCCTTATTCACACATTGTGCTAAAAATGTGGCTATTCAGAGAATGTGATCTGACTTGTAAAGATAGTTTTTTTTTTTTTTTTTTATTCCACCACATTATGGTTTTGCACAATGTGCTTTAAGGGGTGTTTGCAGAGTTCTGCTTGCTGTGGTTATGCTGATTGTATGCCAGTGTATTAGGCAAAATGCTAGTCCTTCAGGGAAAATAAATACTGTAAAAAATTAGTCTGTAGGGAAACCTGTTAAAAATTTTCATTTCAGGAAAAAGACTATGGAAAACCTATGTGGCAGGTTAGTCAGCAAGAATAAGTCCACTGAAGTATGATGCTGGTCTAGGGAGGGATTCCAAACAATAGAACTTGTTTTAAAACCATGTTGTATCTGAAGTGTGGTATGGTTAATGGGAGTTACGTGCTTCTGCATTGGGCAATGCCCAACACACTCACTGCCTGACTTGAGATGCTGTCACGGTTTAGGGTCAGGGATGCCCCTTAGACCTATAACAGACACTCTGTTAACCCCCCTCCCTCCCCAAAGGGGAAGAGAAAGGGAGTAAGGGAGACAGACTTAGCCATTAGAAAAGGAAACTAGAACAGCTTTAATGAAAAAAAAAAAATTATAGAAATGAATATATACAAATATATACAAAACCAGTAAGGAACCCAACCCCCCTGATGGTAATTCCATCACCATCACCACCGATGCTGTGGAGCAGGCACCAGGGGAGTCCCAGGCTGGGCTCCGCAGCAGACAGTAGCTGTGCTCAGGAGCTGGATTCTGGTACTGGGTTCAGGAACACACAGACTGGGATCGAAGGCAGAATGGACAGAGTCCTCCATGGGTGCTCTGAGGAAGGAACCGAAAGAGGACCCGAGCCAAGCCAAGCAAAAGCTGGCAAAGCAGTCCAAGAGGACAGAAGAACCCAAAGACCCTTCGGATCCCTCAGCTCTAAACTGAGTATGACGTTTATGGGCTGGAATCCCTCGTTGGTCAGTTTGAGGTCACCTGTCCTGTCCACTCCTCCCTGCAGGTGCAGCCTTTCACTGTCTGCACCCCCCAGTGTGGTACACAAGACCCAGCAGTGGCCTTGGTCTGCACACCAGTCCTTGGCACTAACTCTGAACACTGAGTGCTATCACTGCTAGAAGCAGACACTGTCTGTGAGAACAGGCTGCTAACTTCAGACAGTGCAGTTAGTTAGAACAACTGAGCTGAAAAGTGAAATTACTGAACAGAATTAGTTCTGGTCTCACTCAAACCAGGACAGATGCTAAAAACTAGAAGTGCATTACCCCTTTTTACATTACTGCTATAGCACTAACTGATGGATTAGGATTATCCTAATGGATTAGGATTCCAGAAGTGAGAGTGTGCAATACAGAAATGAGCTGAACTTCCTCTACTTTTTTTTTATTTTTATTTTTTCCATCTACTTCTGATAACAAAAGAATGTATAAAGAGAACTGATGAAAGCCCAGGCAAGAGCAAAACTGGAGCCAAATAACAAATTGTGGATGTAGGGGATTGTTGGAAGAAGGAGGGTTCCTGGAGCAGGACTGCTGGTTCTGACTGTTGTGCACAATGAGACACCCAGGAAGCCTGAGTTTCGAGCACCTGTGAAAGGTTAAGTCTGTTAGGCATCATTTCTTGCCAATTTTTGAAGGTGTAAGTGAAGCAATAGGTGTTGAGAACTGGTAATGTCCTTGTTAGATGATTTTATAGACACATATATACATATCCATATACTAGAGCTATAAATGTAATATATATATTTCTTATACATAGTTGTTGCATGTACTGTATGTATGTAAGTATGATAAGCATACTTAGGAGTAATAGCTGTGTCTTTCTGAATTTCCCCATTTTTAATCTGTTTCTGCCTGAAATATGGGGTAGTGGAGCTTGAGAATGTGAGATGTTACCTGTTCAAGCAGTAACATTTGTGACCCATTATATAAGTGAGGAGATTAGACTTTGCATGTCAGCATCTGAGATGCCCTTGGCTCAAGAGGCATTACATCAGTGCAGCCAGCCATAAAACTGCATTCAGTCACAATACTTGATTTTTCAAGTGATTAAGGGAAACTTTTTGTGTATTTTTAGTATATAACCATTTAATTAAATGTTTTCCAATTCTTTGGAGCAGGAAAAGAGACAAAACTTGGAATGTATTTGTTTCCATCTTCTCACACATTTCTTTTATCAAATATAAAGGACAGCCTGTAGTTAGTGGGGTGGCGGAATGGGAAATCTATCCTCTGAGTGTAAGTTAGACCACCACCTTCTATATCAGTGAGACTGACACAAATACCCAGTTCTTGAGATCATATTGAGATACACGAATGAGACACAAAACTGTCTTCTGAATCTCTCACTGGTCTTGTTTTTTAGATTGACAAATAGACATTAACTATAGGAAGAAAATTGTATCAACCTCTGCTACTGATCTTGTTTAGTTCCTAACACTACTTTCAGAACAGATGAGACACAGACATGAAAAGACAGAAGAACTAATCATCAATTATTTATTTAGAAAGAGGTCTGAATTACTTTCACTCAGTGGCTGACGTAGTAAATTCTTTAGGTACAGAACTCTGGGCTGTAACTCACAAGTTACAGGAGCTGTGGTTGAGACCAGAAGTTTATCATTATGCCTTGAAACAACACAAACTGGTACTGGAACACAAACCATTTCCGTGGGTAGCTAAACTATGGAAACTTGGTCTCTTCTAGCTTAGGTGACAGTTGGGTTCCCTGGGATCAAAGAACATAAGAGTTTTGATCAAACCTTTTGCTGAGGAAGAATCAGATGTAGTGTTTCTTAATCTTTCCCATCCCCTTCCCCAAACTTCATTTTCTAGTTAAGATACTGTTTGTGCTCCTGCTGCTTCTCCTGTAGTAGGGAAATTCTGGTTTACCCAAATGCCTATTTTTGTAAAGTTGGTTGGAATTTAATCTCTGAATATTATTCAATGTTACGCTACTGCAGTAGAGGTGAGGAGACAAACCCAGGTTTTATGGACTTACTGTGCCCAGAGTACAAGGAAACAATTCAGATTAATGACTCCTTCAATGTCGAGCAGATGGCTGTAACCTGCCACAGCTCCACTTCCAGCCACTTGAGTATTTTTCCATGTTTGCTCTCCTAGTTAAGATGACTTTAAGAAGAACTGGCGTTATGCCAACATGCAGTAAATAAGACACCTTAATGGAAGGCACAAGAATGACAGATATGAAAGGCAAATCAAAAAGTGTAAGTCTCTCTAATAAACAGTAGGTTCTGTATAAAAAGGTGAAATGTGATTTATTTGCTATTGCAAATTTGGCCAGTATAAAGAACTGTATAGCCATGATAGACTTCTGTGTATCACTTAGTATGTTGTGTTTCTGTGTATTTAGAATAAGCAATAAAATTAAATATATAAGTTTGTTAAAAAACACAGCTTATTATTAGCAAGTTCAGATGCCATTTCTTAAGAGTTTCTCCTGGAAAATATAGTTGGAGATGCTAGAAAGGGTTAGTTTATACAACTGCTGAGAAGATATATGCAATCCTCCAGAGCAAGTGTTAGGTGATTTTACCTGAGGTGTAGGACACCTTCATTTGGAAAGGTCTAAACATATTGTCTTCATCCCTGGAGGTACTGTGCAGCATAGTTTTGTAAACTTTGGAGAAAGAACAACAGTAGGGGGAAGGCTAGCTCTCAATCTGATTGTGTGTTCCAAATCTGTTGGTTTTGGTTTTTTGTGTGTGTGTGTGGTTTTTTTTTTTTGGTGGGATTTCTTTTGTTTTTATTTCTTTTTTTGTTGTTGGGTTTTTTTGTTTGGTGTTTTTTTTGTTTGTTTGGGTTTTTTTGGTTGGTTTGGTTCGGGTTTTTTTTGACTGAGTTAAAAAAAATCAAAGTAGTTTGTGCAGTTACATCGAGTAATTGGGAATTGTTGGGAATTCTTGCTTCTGTAAGTTTTGGGAGAAAGGTGAACGACCAACAGAGATGCTGTTACTGCTCCTGCCAGATGAAGGACAGAAGTAGGAATTCAAGACAACAGGGAATGAATGTTACTCTGAGCATCACTCAGTTGCCACAGCATCACTGTTGTGGTCAGAAATTTCCCTTTCTTCCAGAAGGCTCAGTGGTCCTGATGTGCTACACAGTTGTTGTGTACCAGGCTTAGCTGTTCTGTAGTTGTGTTCATGTTTACAGTTATTCACCGAGTTAAGAACAAGGAACTCTACTTACAGATGTAGTCTCAAACTAAATCTCACAGAGTTGGCTGAGATGAACGGTAGGGATTATCATCACCCCCTCTTTTTCTTATGCTTTTGGGCATCAGATGGTTTTCCAAGGATGTGGTGGTGGATTTTTTTTTTTCCCCCCAGTAGATACAAAACCAAGTTCTGAGTCTCTACAGCAGATAGAGTGGTTATGTTATTTTATGTAGCACTAAAAGGTTTCTAAAATTACTTAATAAAATCAATGATGCAATTTCCTGCTTCTGTCTTCATGGTCAAAACTAATGAATGGATCAGAGAAGTTAATACCTTAATTACTTTTATATTGTGTGACCAAAAAAAACAACTTAAGAGCTGCCTTTCCTTCTGAACAGTAAGCATCTTAATGTTTTTCTGTCAGTAATCCCGATCACATTCATGCACCCACTTTCAATACCATGTACAAACATTACAAGCTGTAAAAAAAAAAAAAAATAAAGTCTCTTAAGCATCTCCCTTTTCTCTCAATGCTGTTTTGATCTGGTCACAGTGAAAACAAAAGGAAGACAGGGAATAGTTCAGAGCAGGTGTGGGTGTCAGTGGGGAGAACCCACTTCCCTTTGAATTATTTTAGCTTTAATTGGGGAAATCTCACATGCTTGGCAGGGGGTTCTTTTCCCACCACCTACTTTTTTATGCTGATGTAATACCTTGGGGAGCTATTCACAGAAATAGAAGACTGAAGCAGTATGTTACAAGAAATTCAGGCCTGTAAGCAGTGTATCAGATAATAAATATAAATAAAAGTAGATGGCTTTTGGATTATTATGGAGCTCCCTTTTACCCCCTGGTAATATGGTGCAGCCTAACTATTTTCCCAGCTGTGTCTGTGCAGCTGATTAGAAGAACTTGCCCAGGTAGTGCCCAGGTTCTCGAGGTAACTGTGCTGGAAGGGCTCCAGAGCTGCTGTTTGTGGGGAGCTACAGCAAGTACGTGTGTGTGGAGAATGTAGGTTAAGATAGTGGTGAAATAGGAGAGGGAGTATCCCTGTGTTGTTTGTTTTTCCTGTTCCTGAATAGAGATGTCTAAAAGAAAGTGGAGGTGGGGTTTCTTAGCTCCTCTGGCCTGGAAAGAAGGGACAGTATGTAGGAGAGAAGAGCATGCATTAGGAAGCTCTCATCTGTAGAGACATGGGTAGTCCTACAGTCTTCCCAAAGCTGTTTTTGCACTTTGCTTCCAAGTGTGTCTAAGCTCTATCTACCTAAGTACAACAGACTTGGGTTAAAAAAAAAAAAAAAATTGTATGTTACCTTTGCTCACAAAAGAGTTCAATGACAGTGTATTACTCTGGGTAATGGCTGGTACTGCTAGCCAGGTATACAGTGTGTATGGAAAAATGTGAATGAGGGTTACTTGTGGTTCTATGTCCTCCAGAAGTTTTTTAAAAAATGTTTTTTCTCTGTTGTATAAAACTTAAAATGCTCTTTCTGGAAAGGGAATGAAACAATCTTTTAGTTAACTGTGGTGCTTTTGGTCTTAACTGATATAGCTCTTCCCAGTCTTATGAATGATTTAAAACTGATTAAATAAGTGGTTGCATTTCTTTTGAACTTAAAGTATGTATTACTGTTGTTAAACTCCCCCCTCCCACTGCATTTTCTAGGGGTAGCTTATTCTTCTAAATGTTTTTTTGGAAAGAATCTTCAATTTTCCTAATAAATGTTAAGTGCATTTATAGAAAAGGAGCGTCTATCTTTTTATGCTGTTGTCTTCCTTTTTTTTTATCTCTAATGGCTTTTCAGGGAGATCTCCTTGAACAGTGTTCCCTGACTTATTATTCTTTTTGTGCTGTCCTAATGTGCATAGTGGCTAAGATGCTATTGTACTTGGCACTACAGAATCATAAGATAGACTGTCCTAGAGACTTAGCTGTAGAGGATGTATCCTTCAATAGCTGTTTGTGGAAATTCAAGTTTTGTGGTTTTTTTACCTCTTCCCTCCAGTGACTAGTGTTTTCTATCTATGAAATATTTATTTAGCTGCTCTTCACTTGAACTCTGACTGTTACTTGGCTGGATTAGTTTCATATGTATGCTTTCTGTTTGGGCACAGCATCTTGCTTTATTAGAGATTTCAGGTGATGCTGCTTCTGCAGAGTATAATTATTTGGTAGCAAAGGTCATACTGTCTTTGGTGATGTCTTTAGCAGTTACAGTTCTGTCCCTGCTTCTCTCACCTCATTATATAGGTTGATACAGTCCCCTAACCTTATGTACATATGTCTCTTAACTCAGCCTTCAGAGTTTATTTATTCACTGTTGATTCAAAGTGACAGCTGTACCATCAATCTGTCAGTTTTTCCCCCATTTGGTGTGCTAGAGTATATTCTCCTTCCCACATATGCTCTAGGATGCTGTCTGGCCCCTTGTGCTCTGGTCTGCTGCACCTGGAGCAGAAATTGAAGGCCAGCTCCATTGGTACAAGGGCTCAATGTTTCAATGCTAAAATTCCTATCGTAGGAAAGTAACCCCATGGTAGAAGATTCAGAAGAGCCGTGTTTGTAGACTTGGGACAATTCATACGCAGTGTTCAGTGTAACTGGCAGCAGGCATGTCACTTGTTTCAGTATTGTTTGGCTTTCTTCATTCTGGTTACTGTTGAATTTCAATATTTGTCCTTGCTGACTGCCACGTTGCTGAGTTTGACAGGTTGTTGCCAGAATTTGAGTCTGCTCACATAGACTTTGCATATGTGTAAGTAAAGAGACAACCAATGATTATCCTGTGTCAGAGTAGATCCTAATTTTTATAGTAGAAGATGAGCAAAGGCTGCCTTTTGAGAGAAAGAGGACAGCTATATCTGCTATATTATTATGATGGATCAAATTATCAATTTATCCATCAATTGTTTGATGGATCAAAGAGTTGATTGTGCTGAAAAATACAGCACAAAAATATCCCTGGGTAAGGTGTACGTTAGGTCAAAATATTGGTGCAATGAAAAGTAACAGTAGTTTTCCTTTGTATTTATACAAACTGTAAGGTAATTATTTCTGTAAAAATAACAAGTCACGTAGAACTTGATACTTACCAAGGAACCATGCTATTTAAGGATGATAGAAATCTTCAAAATTTCTTGAACAGCCCAGACTGGAAATGTACAAAATTAGCATTATGTTGAACTATGTGTCATGCTTCTACAAAATGCATAAATTACTTGCAATGAATCTTACTATTTAAGTGCTTTCTGGGGTAACTGTGCATTCCCTGAGAATTAGGAAAGAAGAAAAATTTTCTGCTTCCAGTGTAAATCATGCTGTAGTCATTTTTATCTAGCATAAAACAGAGGCAGTTGAAAGGTGAAACTTCTGCATCAGTGAACCTGTGGACTTATTCAGGAGGACTGCTCTCTCAGGTATTAATTCCTGTTAAAATCATCAGTATCTTTGAAAGATGCAACATTTTTTTTTATATCAAGTGGCTAGAAAAATCAAGAACAATTTTTTTCATTTGTGTTGTATTTTTTGAGTTGCTGGATGCTTTAAAATTGATGTATAAAAACACTTTTCCTTTCTAAGAGCTAGGCTATCTGTAGAATTGTGTAAGAAAAAAAACTGAACAGAACTTGCCCAGGGGATATTGCTACACTGCTCTCTCAGCACCATCAACACCAGAAGGATTTGTTCATTTTGTGTCCCTTTTGATGTTACTCTGAATTTGAAAGATCAATCTTTAATGAAATGAGAGTATCTCAAGTGGAAAGAGATTGCATGTTGAAATTTTTGTTTCATGTATCCTTTGATGTCCTATTGTCCTGGTTTTGGCTAGGACAGAATGCAAAAAAGTGTGTGTATAAATCCGCCTTTAAAGTGGTTAAAATTGACAGGTTTATTTGTGGGCCTTTGGAGTCTCTGGCCATAAATCTCCATTTTTTTGATATCTTTTTCAAAAATAAAGGAACTTTTATCTTGCCTTCTTTTTGGGGGAAGTTTTGTTGTATATTCTTCAAAACAGAAATGGTCATTCCAGTTGCAATCAATAGTAATCACAGTTGTAATCCTTGCAGCATTCTCCATGGGTTGAACAGTACTCTCTTACTGAGTTTTGAATTCTGTGGGGATATTTGAAAAATAACAGGTACTGACATCAGACTGGGAGGCATCCTACAGGTTGGTGAGCAGGAACCTGGAATGTTTTAAGTACTGTTCTACTCTGGTCAGAAAACTCATAGTCAACATTGTAGTCATGACATAGAGTAATCATAGAATCTTTTACATTGGAAAAGACCTTTAAGATCATTGAGTCCGACTGTAATGATCTAGGTTCATGCCCTTCCTGCCTTTTCTCTGCCTGGGACATTGGTCCTTGCTGTAGATGCCACTGTTCTGATGAAGTGGGTAGGAAAGAGAACTGCTGAAAAGAGCTACCTGCAGGTGGTGCTGGTGAAGTCAGGTACTCTGCAGGTCTATCTTTCACGCTAGTGACAGTGGTACCAAGAGGATCACACACCATATGGATTTATCAGGTTATTTAAGAAAACCCATCACACTATGTGATGGGAAAATTGGGAACGTGCTTGAAGTAGTATCTATCATAACCTCAGGAACAGATTAGTATGTGTTCTAACTTGGTCTTCAGGATACTGCTTTGGGGGTTATCAAATAGCAAAGGAGAAGGTGACAGAATAAGCCCTTTCCTGTAAAATGGGAAGTCAAGTTTAGAACTGAATTGTTTTCTGTCTCTTGAAACGTGACCTTTTTTTTTTTTTAATATAAATAAGCCAGATGTGTTAGAGTGGATTGTGCATGTGAGAGATCTGCTTACTGTCACATTCTTGTCTGCTTTTAATTTTTTTGGATATGAGAAATGAGGAAGGCTAGTGGCAGGCTGGGGGTTGGTGAGTGCTAAGTCTAGCCTTGATTGCAGCATATTCCTTGTAGAGAAGGCAGCAAATGGGCCTTCACATTCAGAACAAATCATAAAGCAGAAGTGATATACAGTCAGTACATTTGTGTGAGGTGTTTACTTTGAGATAATATTTACTTGTACAGTGGAGCATGCTCCTCTATTGTATGACAAAAGCACACCCAATAAGCCTGTTCTGAAGGGTTCTTTATTTTCTAAAGGTAAATATTTTGCTGTATATAGGGGAAGGGGAAAAAGGATGGATATCTAGGAGACAAACGTGAACAACAATGTAAGGCAAAATCTTGATTAAATTACTCCATGTGCCTCATAATATATCTCTGATTACATATCAGCATGTGTGGTGATGTTGCTACTGTAATTTTCTGAAAGTCCAGTGAATAATTGCTGTGTGAATTACTCAGTTTTTCCATAGTGCTTTTTCCTTAAATGAAGAGATATATAAAATGGAAAGAAATCCAATCAAACTTGGCAGTCAGTTGCTAGTTTAAATGGGTTAAAAAAAACCCTGCCCAAACAGTTGGAGAGAAGATTAAAAAAAAAAAAATAAAAAACCAATCAGTAATATTGGCAGTATCTTTTTTTTTTTATAATAAAGTTAGCATGAAAAGACTTCCAGCATTAACAATTCCATGTGAGAGTCACTTTGATTTGACTGTTACTGAAGATTCTCTTCAAGTTCTGTTTCCAAAAGGCCTAGATGAATCTATTTGAAGGTGATACTGAGCTAAAGATTAATAATAATAGAGAGGGAAATGTGGCAGGGGGTGGGGTAGGGAAGGGTTAACTAATGTCTTACAGGCTTGAATTACTAGCTTTTGGAGGTTAATTTGTAACAAAGACTTTTATAAGGTATTTAATTTCATTAACTACTTAACTCTGTTCCTGTGTAAGCTTAAGCCTTCATTCCTTCAACCATGGCAGAATACCTTTAAAAGTTTAACGTGAAGAAATGTTAAAATCAGTCTTTGGTTTATCAGCACAAAATGTGATTAATCACAATAATGTTTTTGTTGTCTCATTAGAACAAGATAATGCAGGTTAACAAGTTTTTGGGTGTGTATACGGTCTGTAGTGCTATCTGATTTAATAGTGCAGAACTATACCAGCTGACCTTAGGAAGGTTTAAGAACCAAGTAGCTTTCAGCATCTTTGTTGCCTTAGGAAGGTCTTAGAAATACTTAAGCAGTATAGAACAGGATGAAAGTGGCCTGGGTTTACCTTACAGAATGTTTGCTGTCTAAAAGTTAGATGGCTAGCTAGGTTTGCAGCTTCCCTCTATAAATAACGGAAAGCTGGAGCAGGTGAGTCTACCAAAATGTGACTGACAGGAAAAGGTAGATGAGAGAAATACTTGGGGTTTTTTTTGTCTTTCATATATTCTTACAGTGAATCATTAGGTGTGAAAAATTCCTTATTTGAGTCATGCAGGGCATGGTACTGATAATCTTGTCCCACAAACTAAGATGATACTGCCAATTACCTATCTTTCCCTAATTTAAAGTATGTTCATAGATACTGTTGTATTACTATGGAGTAGAAATACCTGTGATTGAATGACCTGCTGCAAGAAAGTAAAGATTTCATACAAGGATCTCTCTTCCACAATGTTTTCAACTATTTCTGTTTAGTAATGTGGTTCCTTTGTTCTTAGTTTGATTTAAGACTTTCTTCAAATTATACTTATTAAACTGGAGTTCTTAAATATGACCTATCATGGATATTTTTATTAACAAATCTCATAGAATTCAGGAATGCTACTTTATGAATTAGATCTTAACTGCAATCTGTGATGTTAGCTGAAAGTAATTAATAAAAAAAAAGGGGGGGGGAGGGGAAAAAAGAAGACAACCCTATATTTTGTAGAATGAGAAGAGGCACATGAAGAGTTTTGTTCAGGAGCAGTAGGAAGGCTGTAGCAGCTGTGTGTTGACTTTACCACAGAACCATTACCGGGTGACTGATAGTGTACACTAGTTCAGCTTATGAGCTAATGATATAAGCTACATTTATTCCTTTATGATAAGTAAAAATGAAGAGTTCAAAGGAGAGAAAAAAATCTCTTAACACAAGGTTAGTACATTATTAAGTTCTGTTACAAAGTTTTACTGGCTGAAGTCCTTGTATTTAGAAGTTGTACTTAAGGGGGGGGGGGGGTTTGAAATTTATTGTGGGAAGTAATAAAGTTTGTGCCATTGTAATTCAGACCCACTTTCTTTTTATAATGTGGCCAGTTCTGAATATATGTAGAAGAAATATGAAGAATCTCTTACCAGTACATCATTCAGTATTAGATCTCAGCCAAAACTTATTAATAGTGAAATCTATCTGATATTTTGATTGTCCATATAAGTAACTCTAAGACTTTGAGTCTTTAATTTTCCTTCAGTAATATGTGGTATATAATAAAGCAGTTTTTCCTATTGAGAAAGGGAAGACAGCCTTTAGAATTAGCTTTTTGTTTCCAGGAAGAAGATATTTATTCAGATAAATACTTCTGTTTCTTTTCTTAAGTTGTTTTTTTTTTTTCCCCTTCTTTTTTTCTTTTTTTTTGTTTTCCTCTCCCATCTTCTTCAGCTTGTGAGCGGAGATCTTGCTGGGAAGTGCAAGGTACTGTCCTCTACCAAGTATAATAGAGGAGCTTGTATGAGTCTGCAACAAGTTACTCTTCTTCGTAACAGTTGAAACACGTAGAAAGTCACCCTTCTGTGTTCCTTGTTCTTAGCCTTGTCATATTTTATCCATATGCCTAAATCAGTAGTACAGCTGAGAAAGGTACCTCTGCGGACAAGTGACTCCAGGATTACTCAGCATTGGAGAACAGTATCTGTCCTCCTTCAGATCCATGTGCAATCTGTCTCTCTGCCTACACACCAGCTCTCACTTTCCTCCTAGTATTTTTTCTCTGTTCCAGTGTCTACTGCCTTGGATTCTCAGTTCACATCCCTTTGTTAGGACCAGAGAGTTTTAGTATCTCTAGCCCCTTAAAACTCCCTTGTGTTTTTGAGTTGGCCTTTCCTCAAGGAAAGTCTTTCTTTACTCTTCATCCAAATTTGTTCCTCTCCATCTCTTGTGGAACCTGCATGTGAAATACACTATTTCCTTTTCCCGAAAAGGTAGTGGTTCAAAATATATGATCTCTGTCCACTGGCCTCCAGTTTGGTTCATAACAGTCCGAAACAGCAGATGCAGGGAAATGCCTGATCACAGCAGCATTCACCATCTTGGTGAAGACTTCAGAAAAATTCAGCCTAGGACTGAGACCTTTTGTGGGAATAAATTTCACCCAACAGTTTTTGGTGAAGTTCTAAGCAATTTAAACACTTTCAAGAGAAGTGTTGGACATCTTTAATTGATGATATTACCAGCTTTTTGTATGTTGCTTATTCATTCCCTTACTATTGCATGTTTTACCTTGGCAAGTGCATCTTGTCAGCCCAGTTACATCATTCTGCAGAAGTCAGTTTTGCTAACACATTAAAAATTTATCTAAAGCAAAACAGGGCCTGGGTTCACCCAAAGGAGAAATTATAGTCTGAAATAAACAATTCTTACATCTAGAACCAAAAACTATTTTTACAAGATGTTAAGTATGTACATGTTGGAGAGCCAAATACAATCAATAGGAGGGATACCTGCTTAAATTGAAAAAAGGTTATTTTGTTATTTTAAGTGTGTAGCTCTTGCTTTTGTCACTTTTCAGTACTAGGTATTTTATTTTGACAAACTGTTCTGTTTCAGTGTCCCCCCCCCCTCCCCCCCTCCTTTTTTTTAAAGGAGTGGGAAGGAGTCGCACCCCTTTAAATGCATCTTTAACACGATAGTCTGAAAATAATTCTAAGTAAAATATTCACAGTAACTGTGATGAATAAAGAAGCTGTTAATCTTAAACCTTGTTACTTTTGTACTGCTACATCACAAGATGTGATATAACTCTCATTGAGAGCTCAGAAAAAGTAGAGAGTGCACTGTTTTTCAAAAGCCCTTGCTTACGGGATCACAAGTCAGTTCTTCAGGCAACCCATGTGCTGTGCAGAGCTAGGAGCTAGAGGTTGTGTTTCGGCACTGACCAGTGATTCCATACTGATTCCAACTCACTGACCAGCGAGTTTCCTGGTGTGATTTTCACCGGAGGCAATCATTACTCTTTCTGACAACGCCTTGTGATGTATGGCATGGGCTAGGGACCACTTCCAACGGGGAGTAGGGAAGAAGCCCCCCTTGTGTTGAGGGAAGACAGGTTAGCCATATGGATACAAACTATTGTGCCATACTTCCTTACAGTATGTGGACAGCAGCCTCTCTCATTTCCCATAGAAATGCAGTTCTACAGCCCAGTAAGACAAGAACTTGGTGATAGAAGTGAGCACTTAACTCAAATTTTGTCACACTTGTATTCTTTAATGTCAGCAACTGAAGTCTCGGCAGAAACATCTTGGAGGAGTTAGCTGATATCTTGAGTTTGTAGCAGTATCCAGATGCTGCAGGAAACAAATATGAGTGAAGTTTGAATTCTCCCAGGATAATAATGGTCATGAAACAGTCTGTCTTTTATTTTTTAATTTTAATTTTTTTTTTTTTTTAAATCTAAATGGTCTGGAAATAGAATAGAGAATGGCGTGTTCTTTGTAGTTTTTGAACTTGTAAAGCTTGGGGAAGTCAGTGGAAATTTTGCCTGGAGTTGCTGAAACAACCTTAAAAGAAGTTGTGTATATAAAACCACATTCATCTAGCACTGGTACTCAAGTGACGATTAGTGTTCAGAAGTACCAGTACTTATTCCTTAGAGTTCTGGTTTTCCCCACAAAGTACACTAATTATCTGCACTTGAATAAAATTCAGAGCATCAGGATCTACTTTTCAGTCTTATTTAACATCCAAAATCAAACGATAAGAGAATTGTTAGATTAAAATTTCAAGCATCCTTTTTCCTAAACACTCTCCTCTTACTGGAACAGTGCTCACTAATCTTTTCTTAGGGTTTTCATTGGACACTGGTTTTTGAAAAGCTAATACTATTTTCCTGTAGAAATAGCGTTTACCTGACAGCCTACAGAAAATCCCGGTCTTTGTAGTTTGTGGAATGTGTGAAAGCCCTTGCCTTACGTGCTACATGTCTCAAAATACAAAGCAAATGTAACTTTTGGCTTCAGAAATAATACTTCTATTTGAAATCGCTCATGTTTTCCTGTGTTTGGGTCTTTTACAAGCCCTTCTTTCTAGTTTCTTTCCCTTGTGCAAAACGTACTTCTGTGATGCTAGGAATACTACACCTAGCTTTTTGAAAGATGAATATCTCCAGAGAGAAATGCTTTTCTGCATGCTAAAGCTGTTTTGTCTGTCTTACTGTGTCCCTGCCTCCCTTTTTGGCAGTAAAATCCTATTTTATGCCCTTTTATTCCATTTTTTATCTAATTGTCCTTGACTTACTATGGGTCAGGTTTCTTTACTGCTGTCTCTTTCCTTTAAATTCATGGTCCTAGTTCTGTCTCAAGTCCTTCATCTGCTTGCTTCATACCTGCAAGTTTCTTAGTCTTATTTTGCTCACTGTGCCAGAGTGTCTGTTTTAGTGATATTCATCAAGTAACATTCCATGTCTGTCTTTGCTCCCATTTGTGACCTGGGGTTATTACACTCTTCTCTGCAGTGGTTATCTCTTGTGTTCTGTATCAGAAGCAAGCTCCCTGGGTTCTTAGGATGCCTCTGGCATGAAGTTTCAAAGAAGTCTTGTCAGGTGGGATTCCTCAGTGTCAGGAGAACAAAACCCCTTTTCCTTAGTATACCTTGGGTAGCTGTGGCTTCTAAGGTCTTGGCCATGAAGACAGGATTTTGAAAACTCTGGAATTACCAGGCCTGTCCTCACTTCTCAGCTGTCCTGCTGTAAAAGTCAGGAAGTTGCGGTTGTTCTGAGAAAATCTTCTGGATTTTTCTGCTTTTTGGGAAGGTATGCTTTGCTGGGAGCCTTGTGCTGATGCTCTGAGTGCTCCCGAGCTCCTGCCTGGCTGGGTAGCCTGGAGAGTCAGTATGCCTGTATATAAAATATTTAAAAAAGTAAAAAACTGAAAGTGCAATATTGAGAGAAAGAAACCTAGACAGAGGAAGGAAAGGATTGTTGCTGTCTTAGTGCTGGAACACTGTAGCTGAAGGGTAAAATTCAGGCCCCAGTGAGCAGGTTGGACTTTGAATTCACTGCACAAGAATTGAGTTTTCCAGGTCAGTTAGTGTCTCGCTTTCTGAAGCCAGTGTGTTCCTAAGGAGAGAAAACAACACAGGAAAGGAAGAGGGTAGTTTCTCAGCAACCCAGAACTGACTCATGCTTCCAGCATCGTAACTAGGAGTTAGCCTCAAGGCTCTGTAATGGAGGTGTTTCTCTGATAATCATGACTACTTTCCATCTTTTCCCCATCTCTTTGAGAAATAATTCAGGAGGATACCACAGTTTATCTGCTTGTCCTGGTTATAACTTAGTTGCAGTACAGAAGAGCAAATAGAAGGGAATTGTTTCTAATTTTGCCTTCCTAAAATAAGTGGTTTTGCTATAGCCTCTGGCAATTTCAGAAAGTGAAATCCTTTGTTTAGAACAAGACCCAGCCAAATAAAACCCTGGACCCAAACCCTTATATTACATAGCACTGGTATAGATAATAAGAACGATGTAAAATTGGTGTTTAAAGATGGATGCAGTAAATGGTGTTGATTTAACAAGTGAATGGTGGCGATGTTTGATTTTTTTTTTCCCCCTGTCATCTAATTTAATTTACACAGGTGAAATACTAAAGCAGTACGGTTAAAACTGATAATAATTACAAGTCACAAATAATTTGACAGGAGGAACGTTTACCTGCACAAGAGTAATGCAAAAGAAATGTATTTAACTAAACACAATTTAAACAAGTTAAAAGTTGGGGGGGGAGGGTGGGGAAGACGTGTGTTATGTTCTGCTTGTGATGCCCTAGGAAGCTCCTCTTTCCATTGTCTTTTTTTTTTTTCTTTTGCTGCTTCACATGTTTAATTGTATTGTTTTATTGCCATATACTGTTCCAAGAAAATCTGAAAAAATACTTTATTAACATTAAGTGAAACCAGTTGGACTTTACCATGTGCTACCTTATTGGTAGGGGTGCTTTATTGGGCTTGGACATCAGTGATATTTATTTATTTCTTTGTAAAGGTAAGAGCTAACACCTTTTAAATGACCTATTGGAACTTTTGAAGATCATACCTGATTTTTTTTTTTCCCTCTTAATTATGGTGCTTTTTTTTCTGAAAACTGTTTCTGTAAGGCTGGTTTAGAGATGCTTTTGAGCTAAATGGCTGTCTCATCCCACTCAGTGGACAACAAGGGAGGTGATTCTTTGTGATCCCGCAAAAGAGGCTGTCCCTGCATGGCTGGGCAGCCGGGGTGGCAGAGTCACAACAAGGACTCTGAGGAACAGTAACAAAACAATTTATTAGTTCTCCCTAATAGAACAATTAACAAACAGTACAGATAAAAGTGTTAATCTTTGTAGGTGATTATTTTACAGCGCAACTAAATGTTGAGGAAGAGGAAGAAAGAGTCATTAGAAAAGAAGAAAAGAGGAGAGTGAGTGAGTGAGAGATAAAGAGAAAAGGTTCTCACCACCCGTGGATCCAGCAACGTCTCACTGGATCAATCCAAGTCTTCAGTTCTTCAGTGGTGGATGCACACTAATCAATATTTTTCTGTCCCTTTTATACCCTTGAGGTATCTGGGTGTCATTCCCAACTTCCACAGGAAGTGGTGTTGATTTACATGAACTAGAAGTAGTGTAGCGCCTGCCATCCACCTGCCCCATGGAACAGTCAACAGGAGCACTTCACTAAAGAAAAGACAGAGTCCCACCTATGCAGAACCTATTTGTTAACGCATATCTGCAAGGAGCCAAAGAGGGGTGGGTGTGGGTGTGTGTGCTTGCACAGAGGCATTAAAAGCAATCAACACCTCTCCTTTCCAGACCTTATCACCACACAAGGTTTGAGGCACACAATAGCCAGGCTCTTACAATGGCTGGCACAATGAAAATTGTCTATATTTTGCAAGTGAGCTGGGCAAAGAAGGATCTTGGAATATTACAGAAAAGATAGTATGTTGAAATGGCAAAATTCCTCACTTGTGCTGATGGATGACTCTATGAATATTTGATATCAGTAAATAATGTGCCAGCATTCTCACTTTTAGGATGTAGGGCAGTGGTGGTTTGAGGAAGGAAGGGTCTGTGAGGTGGGGTGCTCTATCAGAGTCAGCAGCAGCAACTTAGTAAAGTATCTCATTTTTCTGGAGTTGTAGACTTAATTCTTAGAGGACTTTTGTCCCAGGGTGAATACTGCAGCACAAGTTTGGCTGCAATTTTTGCCTCAAAGCAGTCTCCTCTCTGCACCTGCAGACTACTACTGAGTGGCAGTTCTTTGCTTTTCTGCAGACTGCAGGAAGTGTAAATCAGCATTATGTTTGAAGAGGAGGAAGTGTGACTTCTGTCCCATTCATTTCTCTCTGAGTTGCTGGCAAGATGATGTTGTCCAGGTACTGTTGCCCAAGTACTAGGTAGTGAAATGGAGAGGCAAGAGTGAAGAAGGCTCTTGTGGATGCAGCACTAGTATCCTGTGATGACAGCATTATTACCTGGTAATATTTAGAATTGAAACATTTTCATGTTACTGTTAAATTGTCCGTCATTGCTTCAAGCTCATAACTTTATCTTCTTCCTGCTCGAATTGATGAATTAGAGATAATTTGTGTACCCTGAGGGATGAGTTTGGAAGGACAATTGGAAGCTGTGTTGTGAATAGAAAAGCAACGCAAGCGTTTATAATACTAGCAATGATATACTGGAACATGCTTCACCAAACTATAGTAATATTTAGTTGGCTACAAAAGTGGTTAGGCAGGGATGTGTAGTGCAATTACACATCTGGAATTTGCTTCCTAGATGCTAGTCTCATGCATGATGAATCTTGCTGTGAAAGTGATTATTACTTTGCAAGATATTATCAGTCTGGATTGCAAAGTTGGTTCTGTAATTCAAGGTTCTTCCTTCTAATGTGTTTGAAAAATTTGATATAAGATGAAAAATACTTCCACTTATGAGAACTGAAGTGGTCATGTAGCCGTAGTCATCTCCAAAAAAGTCAGAAATGAAATATGAAGTCAACTGAGAAGAGCTGTGAATGAACCTGAGGGCACTGTGACCCAGAAGTGACAACTATTGGTCACTTCTGAACATCTGCTGCATGCCAAATGAAGTATCTTGATTGCTGCTTTTCCCTAGATGAGCTTTTGGTCTAAGGTGAACTAAAGCCAGATTTCACTTCTGTTAATTCTTACACTATCAAATTTTTTGAAACAATCTGAGCAAATATGGAACCACTTTCTCTGATCACTGTGTGCAAGATATAACTGCATTATAACAACATCAAATGATCTCTTGCATATATTACGTAGCCACAGTCAGAAATGTAGAACAAGTAGTACCATGAGGCCAAAAACACAAGTTAGGTAACCTTTGCAGTTAGCATCCCATAGCACTATCACAGGAGCAAATGCTGCATAGGAGAGCATCTGAAAGAAACTATAAACATTTGTATAAATTCATGACTGCAAATTTCAGTTCACTCTGCCACATAAAAGCCATTTACTTAGGTTTTTGCCATCCCAACTGTGGCTTTTTATGCCTTTAGAGAAATCCCTGAACACTATTGTGGCTTAGACTAATAAACTGTTTTTTTCATCTTTTGCAACTAGCCTTGTTCCTTACTAGCTAAACATATTATTCCTAGATATATAGCCATGCTCTCCCTTTCTGAGATTTGCTCAGAAATTGTTTCTTCATTATTTGTACTCTGAAGGTAGATAGTACCAATTATTTTTAAAGACTGGTTGTCCTTGCCTAGTAAGATGGGACTCGTGCTCTGTACCTGTAATGCTCCTTGCTTTTTTTTTTGTCCAGTCTCAAATGTATTTTGGTTCCCTGTGACTCCCTGAAATTTACCTTCATTCTCTTTTCTTTGTTGAGATGAAAAGCTAAGTGCATTCTTTTCTATAGTCCTCAGATTTAATTATTTTCTTGTATATCCTTGGACATAATTTTCTTCTCATTAATTTTATCCTGATAATCTACCCAACTTGCAAAGAAACTGGGATCAATTCCTGCTTTCTAAATTATCCTCCTTGCTCTATGTCTCTTATCGTCGTCCATCCTCTTTCTTTACCATTGGCAACTGCACAAGTTTCATTTGTCATGGAGTCATTGAGATTTTGGAATCTGCTTACAATCTGCTTCCTTATTTAATAAGCAGTACTGTCCTCCCTCACTGTGGAACGTTTTTCAGTCTGGTTGTATTCATGCTACCTTGCTGCCTTGACTATTGTGACCTATTTATTCACTTGTCTCATCTCTCTCTCTCTCTCTTCTGTTATCCAAAGGCCCTTGACTAAATATCTTTCCTCCCATAGAAGTGCAAATCTCATGCTGAATGTCTGATTCCTCTGCATAAAATTTTAGTTCCCTATCTAGGCACAGCAAAGCTCTGCTTTCATTAGCCCCAGTTTATTTTGCAGCTCCTTTCTCTCTCCATTCTTTTGCAGAAAATAAGGTTTAAACCATTGCTGTTTAGGGGGAAAACAATTTTTTCATGATAAACATTTTATCTGTCAGATACAATATCAGGCTTCACTGTTTGCTTCTAGTACTGAAGTAGAAGCTAGTGACAAAACCAACTGCATATGTTCTGTGTTTAGTAGTTCTTTACGTTTAACTAATGAATGATACTATGCAGAGTAACAAAGATAGACATTTTTGAAAGAGTACACAATTAGATTTCTTTTCTCACGTGTCTTGCATCTTCTAATTTCCGTTTTACTTCACTGCCTGGCTATTTTAGGCTATGAGCTCTTGGTCAGGGTTAGTTAGTTCTTGCTCGCAAAGTGACTTGATATTATAGTAGAGTTTAACTAAAGATGTGCGCTTTACTTCCAAATATTGGAAGCTGAGGCAAGTTTTGCAATATCAAAGTTTTTCTGAGACTTTGTCTTGACTGTCTGAAATGTTTTGGCTGACTACTTTGAACATCTAGATTCACTGTTGTTTGAACTCTTCTTCCTAACCTCTTGTGATTTTAGAGAGAATACAGCTAAGTTGTTTGTTGTTTTTATTTTTTTAATAAATATACTTTGCTTTCTCTGCCATTTGTTTTGAACTCTACACCTGCACTTTGGAAGTTTAAGAAAGTTTCCTTAATATTTGAGAAATTGTATAAAAGTAGAATGTCTGGTAATAACAGTGTAGTCTGAAGGGAGAATCTTTCTGATCAGAGGTGAGTTCTAGAAAGAAGTGGAGTTTATACTGGTGTTTGAAAAAAACAAACAAAAAACCCAAAAGCAACAACCCACCCCTAGGGTTTTTTTTTTTTTTTTTTTTTGTTTTTTTTTTTTTTTGTTTTTGTGGTTTTTTTTTGTTTTGGGGTTTTTTTTTTTTTTTTGGTGTGTAGTTTGTGTTGGTTTATTTTGTTGTTGTTTTGCTTTTTTCTCAGTTGGAATCTTTAACCATCATAGACACCTGCTTATTTGCTTTTCGTAACTTTTAGTCCCTTCAGTTTCTGGAGAACGTAAAAAGAAAAAGCCCTCTTTTCAGTTTGAACTCTATGTAGCGTTTTAAAAGAATGAAAACTCCATTTATTTCTGTGAGGGAATAACTATTTATTGTGTATAATGTATATAAATGGATGTAGATCGGTTCAGTTCATGAGGCACAATCAGTGAATTGATTGTGTGATTTAAACCTTTAGAAAAACAAAGTGACCTTGGGGGGAAAAAAGCTGTTTGATTAGATTATCTGTGGATGTGAGGCAGGGAATTTGTAAACGATAGAGGGAACTTCAAAATGAAAGGTGGGGGAAGGAAAGAGAAATGATGAACAAAGCCTGTTAAACTGCTGAGCTTTCTTTTCCTCCAGTGCATTCAGCTCAGTGAATTAATGAGATTAAGTCACATCAACCCTGAGTGCTGGAAGGACTGTGGAAAGTGGGCAATTTCAACAGTAGCTTGCATAACAGAGTTTGGCACCTGCAGGCTACCTATGATGGTGTGGTGCTACGGTTTGAAGCTATTTCCTGACTTGATATCTGACACACTTCTTAGTATTTTTGTGGTATGTGTAAACTTAGCTTGCAGTTAAAAAGGTTATGCTGAAGAAAAAGTCTTTTTTAATAACACAAATGCCTGAGACAACTCACAGCAAGCTACAAAATTCAGTGTGTACTCTACTTTTGGCACCTATGTACTTGTCAGAAGGTTCTAGAAATTTTGTCTTTGTGTAAACAGCAAGAGATCAGGTACACTAAGACACACTTTTTACTTTTCAAGATTTCTCAGTTTCTCCCTAATGTCTCCTTATGAACTTCTTCAATGCATCTGCCTCTTCCCCAAAAAACATTTCAACAGCTTGCAAGAACTGCTGCCTGCTAACTGTGATCAAGCCCTATGTCTCATTCTGTGCTTTCTGCCATGTCTCCCAAGCCTCTTCTTTTCTTTCCTTGTTTTCTCCTTGTTTTCATCTGCTGCATTATTTTTATTTATCAGCTCAATTCTTTGCCACACAAACTGTTCCTCCAGCTAGTTCTCGGTGTCTCTTGTTAATTCTGTTATGATGTCTTTCAACAATTAATCTGTTCTGGTCTGTAACCATGGCATTCTCATACATGGTGCACTTTTCCCCCCTCCCTTTATGGGGCTTCTGAGTCCTCCTTTCTCTAGTCCTTTCATGCCAAAGGATTCTAAATGAGTGACTTATTCCTAATTAATCCTTAATAATTGGTTTATTCTATTTTGATCTGAGCAAATGCAGTCCTATGAATCAGGTCTGAGAGATTTTCTTGAGGAGTAAAGGTGAAGGGCCAGTTACTTGGTTTATCAGAGTTTTCTGTTGTTTCACATGCACCACCTCTCAAAAATGCTATGGTCTGGTTTTGTGTTGGTTATGTGGGTGGGTTGGTTGATTTGTTTTGTTTTTTTACCTGAAACGGCTGTCAGGTTGAATTAAGCTAATAGCTTGGGCTAAAAGAATTGTAGCTAAACTTACTAAACCACAGTCACTGTGATTTCTTTCCCAACTTTATATAAAGTTGCTCAGTAGTTGGACACTCCTACATGAGGTATTCAATGTCTGAAGATAGGGACATTAACCTATAAATCTCTCATCTTTGCCTCTCAGGAGAGTGTTGTAAATAGTAAATAATAAGAGATGCTGAGAGCAATACCCTTCTTTTTAAAAATAGTTTATCTCAAGCAGAGGCCATTCCCCAAACTCTAGGTTTATTCTCTGTCAGTAATGCTTTTACGCATAATGGGAAAGCATCCTCCAAGAGCTCTTTTGGGAGTTGGGAGACCAGGATTCAAAACCATGCTTGAGGTAAGGATGCTGGTATGACGAGATCCAAATTTGACTCAAAACATGTTTGTTCACACTCACACACGAGATTAATTCTATTCCTACATGCTAGCTTGATTTCTCTAGTTGGTAACTTAGCCGTAAGATCAGGAGTAATTAATCTTGTGTCTTTTAGGCAGTTTTGGAGGAATACCGTGTAATACATTTCTGTAAACACTCTCACTTTTGGAGGACACAAGGGTGTACATCCGGTTGAAGTACATCCTTCTGTGGAAGGAAAATTAAATGTTGATCCATACTACTCGTGTATCAGGTAACGTAACCTATTTCTCTTTGAGAAAGACTGCCCTCTTTTGGATGCAATTAGAGCTGTCCTAACTCAAGGCTGCAGCACAAGTACTTGAGGTTGTTCTGCTTTGTCTCTAGAAGCTGTTGATTTTCCATGGATAACTGTGAGGGGCAGAAATTCCGTGTAGCTGTGGTTTTTTTCTTTTTATGACAGTAATAATCGACATTTTCATTAGGGCATGAAATTAGTTGCTTTAAAGTTTTCAATATATTGAAATTGTAGTGTGATCTGTATGGGGTGTATATATAGACATCTCATACTTTTTAATTTAAAAAACAAAAAACATTATGGAAATGTGGGCTTTTCTTATTTCTAATAATTTTCCATTCCTGTGAAATTATATCTGTCCATGATTAGCTGTTCTTCGGTGGTGGTAGTGTTGGTGTTCTTTTGGTTCAGAGATTTTTTTTTTTTTTTCTTAAATCTATATTGCTATTTAGTTACCTTCTTTTCTGTTTTAAAAGTTCTTTTTGTTGTATTTTAACTTTTGCCCTAACAAACAGAGTACAAATAGCTTTGGTCTTCAGCAGCATAAATTGACAAAGGAAACTAAGGTTTCAATAGGGCTGGCAGATAGGTGACAATCCAAATGTTTAAGGCTTAAAAAAACCAAAAAAAGTGCTGTGAAGAAAACTGTGAAGTTTGTAAGTCACTTCTGGGTTCAGTTCTAGCAAATATATACTGTAACCTGTAATCATCTGAATGACATTTGAAGACCTACGTGAACTGGATTGATTGCAATTCACTCCTGAAGGAGCAGGTGTTCAAATCTCATCAGAAAGGCCAAGGATTGATCAGTAGCTACCAATTCAGAGCCTGACACTGAAACACTTGTGGTTCTGTAAGGTCACAAATACATCAGTTCAATTGCAGTAGATGGACTCTGTGCTTAACCAGGCTGGGGAGGGGGAATTTTTTTCTTTTATTTCATTTTTTTACTTTAAGGTAGGAGGACAGTGTTAACTCATGTCCGTGTTTAAAGCCTTGTTAACAAAAATGTTTGTGTTACTTTAGTATGAATGTGCTTGTAATGCTGTAATGTTTTAAAGACATGGTCATGCAACAAGATCATATTGTGCTAAGAGTTTGCAGTGTGTCTACTGCAAGGAACATTCTGTCTAGGCATAAGATGAGATAAATTGATGGATATAAGCAGCACACTGACTTCATGTTACAGCATTGGTCAGTGGGACAGACATCAGAATTAATGATCTCCTTCACAACCAGATAGATTGTCTTTTACATCCTGACATCATATTTTGACTTAAAAATGTCTGTTTGTTATGTGTACCATGAGCATATGACGTTATTGGAATACTTGAGTTGCATTGACAATGCAAACCAAACACAGAAAATGTAGTTGCCACCTTGCTAAATCATGTGTATTTTATTGTCTTGTTAGCTAAAGCTGCCCCTTGGCAGACTTCCCCATCATCTTTGTTTTATTAATGAGCAGTTTTGCCTTGCATTTTGAAACAGGCCATTCCTCCTCTGGCAGACCATGCTTTCTGGGGATGCTAATGCTGGTTGTGTTTCAGATAAGTGATGACTCTCAACATGGGGAAGATGTGTAAGTAATTTATGAATTACAGCCTTTTATAGGCTATTGTACAAACACACCCAACTGCATTAGAATGAGATTATCCAGTTATATACTTTTAAAAGAAATTATTTTCTTTTAACTTGCATTTATGGAAGTAGTCCAGCCCAGGGCCTCTCTCACCACAAAATGGTGCCAAAAAGGAAATTCTTTTGAGTGGTTTCTCCTCCTCTCTTCTGATTAACCCTTTCATGGTGTCAAGCTTCTGTTTCATTTTGATAGTGGACTTGCTGGTTAAATGGAAAAATGTTTGGTGTACTTCAGTGTAGCAAGTCTGTAGTTATAAGGCACATCACTGAAATGTTTAAGTTAGTCCTGTGGTTCTGAGGACAAGATTAAAGGCTATGTGAGAAATACAGTTCCTTTGGGTGTTACTCAGCAAACAACTATTGACTGCAGTAGGTCTAAGTTGTTGCTCTGTCAACATACTTGACTTAGATCTTCATTTATGCTAAGGAAACTTGATTATTTTCAAATAAAATATATAAACCCCACCTATCTACTGTAGCATTTTGTATTTTAGTTTGTGTCATCAGAACAGTTAAAGCAAAGGCTAGACTGGAGGCAGTATAGCCAAAATCTAACTCAGATGGGGATACCTCTCTACCTTTAGTTTTTAAGAGAATCTCAGAAAAGAAAAGCTTGGAAATGTTGCTGCCTAAATTAGTCAGCTTTGTTGGGGAGTTTTTTCAAAGACACATAACCCCTGCCAAAATGCATTTGCTGAATAGCTTATACTAAATAGGTAGATTGGAGTCATCTTGTAAACAACTTCATGTATGTAGTCCAAGAATTGAAGTACGAAAGAGTTTCATTTTCCCTGTTTTTTGGTTTTGTTTTGTTTTGGGTTTTTTTTCCCACTTAGTCTAGTAACAAGATGAGGCAGAGTAAGAACACAAATGTATGACTTAATTGGAAACCTGCTAATGTTTGATTTCTATGCCCTTTAACACAATTACTATGTTAAATGTTGCCTGGCAGAACAAATGGAAGGAATATTTATCAATATTTTTAATGATTTTCCTCCTCTATCTCTTCTAGGGTAAAACTGCATTTAAAGCATATTTTATGCAGTTACTGTTTTTACTGTTGAAAGTAATTTAAGCACCAGTCTAAATAAAATTTTGAGTTTATTTTGATGCCCTACAACCACAAGGGTATTACTTGTATTCTTAACAGATCTTGGGAGGCATTTCCCTTGACTTCTAGTGCACCTGTCAGTAGGGAAATTATAGACTGAGATCTTTATTGCTGGTAACCACTTCTCAACAGTGGACTGGACTTAATCACAGAGTCTGTTGGGAGATTAATATTTTGATTCAGATTTCATTGCTTAGCCTCATGAAAATGGTATTGTACATCCTGTGGATTTTAATGGGAAATAAGTCTTTTCTTAGTTCTGTTTTTTCTTTAGTTTCATAGTTTTCTCTGCCCACTCTTTTTACCAGTGATACTTATTCACTTCCCTGGTGCTGTTGAACTCTTTCACTTGTGTTGATCTTCCATCTCAAAACTCCACTCCAGTGTGCCCGCTACAGAGCTCCTTCCCTTTGCTACCCGTGTATCTCATTGAACTGAGTTGTTGACTCTGTTGTGTCATTTCAACTTTTTACTACTACCTTCTCCGAAAAACGTTTCTATTCCTATCATCTTTCTTTCCTTTGGTGTTCATTCTAGGACCATTGTCAAACCTATGCCTTTCTTTTCTCAGCTGTCCAAGAAGTTCATCTCTGCCCTGCCCTTTCCCCTTTATTTTGTTGTGGCCACTGTGACTCCCTATTGTTGCCTTAGCTAATTTACCACATTCTTTATTAAAGGATCTGAAGGCCTCTGCAAAGTTTGGAAGAGTAGTTGAAGTAATTGCAGTACCTGATAATAGCAAACTTCTATCAGGATAGTGTTGTTTGAGTCTCTTTGAGATGTTAGAAATGTAGAAAAAGTGGATGCAGTACGTATGGAAACTTCTGTGCTTGAACTGCATGATTTACCAGTGCACACCCCACAAGGTGCAGTGCACAGTAGGTGGCAACTTCTTTTGCAAGACCATCCTTGTAATAAGAGTTACTGTTTGCAGGAAAGACACTTTCAAATGGAAAACCCACAGGTTAAGCACTCATGTACCCTGTGTTCTTGTGGATGTTGAGTTCTGGGCATTTCAACCCTTTTGGAAAACCAAAGCATTCTTGTCCATAGGTGATGAGGAAGTACAACTTGACAGACCTGATCTTTTTCTTTTATCAGGGCCAGTGCTAGGCCTTCACAAATTAGGCAGTTTCCTGGGACATAGCAAAACAGCCTTGATGGTGTCCTGAGACGTCCTCTGAGCTCCTTCCTGTCCGGCTGGAACAGACTCAGTCTCTGCTCTCTCCGTTTCACTGCTCGGAGAGGTCTGCAGTGCCAACACTGCACAAGCTGTCCCTAGTTCTTGCTGAAAAAAAGATAAATACATGAAGTGTCCACTGTAAGGAAGAGGAACAGGCACATTCCCAGTTGGTGTCGGTACAGGAGTAAGGAGAAAGCGACACACTTTCCCCGCCAGCGTCTTTCACCCTGAACTTCCCTCCCCCCTTTCTTTCCTATGCCGTTAGCCCACATTCTCTTCCTGCCCAGCCCTCCAGTGCTGCCTAATCTCATTTACAGGGGCTGCTGCCAGATCTGCTGGCAGCTGCAGTTTCTTGGCCGCTGTTTTCGGTGAGCGAGCCGAGAGCACCGAGGAGGAGGAGGAGGAGGAGGAGGGCTGCTGTGTGGCGGAGCGGCAGTAACAGCAGCAGCGGCACCTTTGACGTGCCCGTCTCCCACGTGACGGCCGCTCCATTGCGGGGAGGGAGCTGAGCCGCCGCCGCTCCGGCAGAGCAGGGGAGAGCCGCAGCCTTGGCGGCGGCGGCGGCGGCAGCACCAGCAGCAGCAGCAGGAGCAGCAGCGCCTCCGCCCGCAGTGCGTGCGTGTGTGATGAGCGATCGCCGCGTCCCTCCGCCCGCTGCCGGCTGACACCGACCGCGCGGGGCGCGCCAGAAGCGGCGGCGGCGGCAGCAGGAGGAGGCGAGGAGCCGCGGCTACCGCACAGTGACCTTGGCCCAGGAGGTAAACGAGCCGGGCGGGGGAGCCCCGCTCCGCGTCCCCTCCGCGCCCCCGCCGTGTGCCGCCGGGGGTGGGGAGGCCGGGGTGCCGCCGGCAGCCGCCCCGGGCGGTGCCGCCGCTGCCGCTGTCCGCGGTGCTGAACCCTCGGGCTCCGCGCCGCGCTCACCGCCGGGCGAGCCGCTTCTCTCGGCCTTTGGCTGCCGGGAGGCGCGCACCTATGGAGGGGCACTGCGGGGGCAGGGCAGGGCGAGCCGGTGCGGTGAAGCCCCTACGCGAGAGGTCCGGGGAGCTGGGGAGGGCTTTGGAGGTAAGTGTTTGGAGTAGAGCTCAGCCCTCCGGGCTTTCTGCAACCGCCGGTGTGGTCTGTAGATGGAACACATTCTTACACCTGCGTGCAAAGCCGGAGCTACGGCATGATCTGAGCTCCTGCTTAGTGCAGCTCCCGTGTGACCGCGGGGGTGGCGGGGAGGAAACGGGGCTGGCGGTAGAGCCGGTGCTTTGCAGTGAAGTACGGTGAAAGTAGGTGAAAGCAGCCAGAAAGGTTTTCTGGCTTGTTTCTTCCTTCCCCCCCCCCCATGTCACCTGCTTCCATCCTTCGGCATATGTTTCAGAACACACGTGTGCTGGTGAATTAAAGCGAAGTTTAAAGCGTTTGGTTTGCTTTCTGTGCGTTCGAGGGTTGTGAAAGTTGCTATGACCCGAGCCGTGAGGAGAGGGCACTGCTGAACACACAGTCATGGGCCGCGTCAGTCCGCCCAAAACTGTGGTTTGGAAGGTGCAGAGTATCCCTTGGTGAAGCCTGTGCAGGGGAGGGAGGATTGCGTTGTGAGGAGGCGTCTGCGTGATATGGTGGTTAGTGGTATGTCAGGGAGCTACCCGGAGTGACAATTCATTAACGTCTAAATTAGATTAACACATTACATTCATTATTTACAGGCAAAAGAGATTAATGACAGTAAATGGTGATCAAGCAGCTTTTCTCCAATGTAAATACCTGTTGGAGTGAGAGTGTACACTGATTCTGATAACATGTTGGTGGAAAGTCAGGTCCGTTAATCACCAAGAAGAAGACCAAAGGTGATGCCTTACTGAAACCACTTTTACCTTTTACAGTGAAACCTTCAAAAGCAGATCAAATTTGTGGGACATGGCACAAGGAAATAATTACGGGCAAAGCAGCAACGGGGTGGCTGATGAATCCCCAAACATGCTGGTGTACAGAAAGGTAAGCCTTGTGTTTTTCAAAAACTGAGGAAAGGACTTAAGGAAATGGTTAAGTCCTGGACTCTTTTGCCTAGTGAGTGAGGCCATTATTTTTGCTGTTTCTCTCCAATTTCATGAATAGATGCTGCTGCTGTGCCTTGTGTTGAATGGAGCAGTCTGAATTCACAACATGATCACCTGCCACGAATTTTGAATGTTTTCTGTCTGTTGACATTTGTGCTGCTTAAAGCAGTTTAAGTGCCATATACAAAGCAGATCTATATCCCAGGTACCACTAGTGACTCCTGTTTTGAGAAATGATGGGATCTGTGGTTTTAAATGGTAGAATACGGACATGTGTCAACTTTGCATCATGTTCAGAAAGAGCTGGTTTTCAATGTGAAATACTTGATGCATTTGATTCACTTGCTGCATTGATGCATATGATATGTGTGATGGTGGTGATGTGACAGAGACTGGAACTTGTTTTGAGTTAGTGTTCACTTCCAAGATCTATTTGTAAACTGAATTAATGTATTTTAAAGCTAAATATTAACTGCATAATACAATGTTTTGTATTTCTGTCTCTGGGAAAAAGATTTTCAGAGTGCAAGGAAGTCAGAACCATCAACTTTTTTCATAGGAGGGGAAAAACTGATTGAAGATATTACTGATCTGTAATCACCACAACTTAAAACCAAACACACACACACACTCAGGGATTCTTTCTGAGAAGGATTTCTAATGTAATTATTCTAATAGCATCAGTATACAAATTTTCAGACATTGAATATCAGCAGTGGGGGCTTATTTATCCACTGTGCTTTCATTTAAGAGACAATAAATGCTTGTGAATTTTGAGATGCATTTATACTTTCTTTTTTTTCTTTTTTTTAATAGAGCTTTAATTTCATTTATCAAAAAGAAAAAATCTAATAATAATGGAGAAAAATAACTTTGCTGTTGTAAACTGAAATATTTAATTATGCAACTACTTTTTTATTCCTAGAACACAGTGCATTCTAACATGTTTGTGGTTGTTCTTATCAGGTGAAAACCATATTTTTACTTTGTAAGAGACGTTGACTTTTCCTTTTGCAAGTTAACTGTAATAGAAAGCATCTGATACATACTCAGTTTAGTCTTTGAGGTGAGCTGAGGTATCATCAGTAACTGGTATTTTATATACTGCATGCTTTGTTTTCTCTTCCTATTTTCAAATATGTTGCTGATTTCAATTAGTTGGTCGTTTTTGCTATTTTGAAAAGTTGGGCTTTTTTTACATAAGTGAATGAATCTGTGAACTTAACCTTGGTTATCTGTGTGTAAGAATGCACATCTAGAAAAATATGGGGTTACCTTGCCATTAACACCATAAGTGTGTTTCAAAATGCAGTTGTATGCATGAATTTATATGTGAAAATATGCTGCATATATTAAAAGCAAGAAAGCAAAGCTTATATTGTTTTAGATAGGCTTTTGATTTTTCTAAACAGAATCTTTCCACATTTGTCATGTACTTCGACACTGAGAAGTCTCTTCTCAGCTTATTTAGTACATGGTGGAGAAACACAGGGAAACTCTTCCTGTTCTCCCATGGTGACTTTGTCTGAGTAACTGTCTAAGCCTGTGACCTGTTATATTTAGTGTGGCCTCATGCTGAAATTTAACATTGTCCCTGATCAGTCTCTGAATTGAAATGAAACTGCTGATTCAAGTGACAAGAATCCTAGTGATGCAGGGTAAATCTGAAAATGGGGAGCAGGGATAGGACACACAACCTCAGGTGCATGCTCAGATGATCAAAGCATCAAACACTGTTTCAGTTCTCCGTAAATCTAGTGGTAAAGGGATGATGTCACTTTGTGTCTTCCAGTGTGGCAGCGGTCTTTCCCTTGTTGACGAAGTACAAGTGGTACACTATTAAGCTTCCACTGAACACTGACCTTCTACAGCATTACCTGCCATATTGATGTGTCAAGTTATTTTTGTAGCATGGTGAATCAAAAAGTCATTTAAGATTGTGCACACTGGTGATAGAGTACAGGGAGAAAGCTAAGTAGTCTTTCCTTTGACAGTATTCAAGGAGTAGGCAACAAACTAATGATATTTTTAAAGTTACCTATGTTTTTCTGCACTATGATATTGCTGTAATCAAATGTGTTATAAATTCTGTGTCTCGAACATAAGAGGAGGATAGGTGGAAATCATTTCACTTCAGAATATATTATCTCTGAATATAATTCTTTAATAGTAACAACTAAATCACAGGATTCCTTTTAATAAATTCGAAAACACAATACTTCTCTGCCTGTCATTGTGTTAGAAATGAAAGCACTGTGCAGAGTGAACAAAGAACTAGATCTGCCAGCTTTATGAAGGATTTTTTTTATTTTAACTTGGTCAACTGGAAAAGTACTAATAGTTGTTAGGAAAAAATGTAAATGTGCCATTGGCTGGCTTCAGAAGGGAACTGAATTTGAAGTCTTGTAGTTTGAATAATGTTGCTGAAATCCAGAAATGCTTTCTACTTAGTAGTTTAAACAACATTAACACATCGAATAGCACGCACTTTGTGATAGGTGTACCTGCAAGGAATAGATGGGACATCTTTTAGTATTTGTGTTAATGAAGAACTATAATTTGACCATGCTGAGTGAAGACCATTTGGCCATGAAACACAATCTTGTAATGTGGTAATTGTGTTAGTCTGTCTAACTTTCAGACATAATCTGAACCATGTGTTCTAAACTACATGGAGTTTAGCCCTGGTTTCCTAAATCCTTATTGTCAGGAGCATTTTATAGAGAATTCTACAGAGAATAAAGTTCTGGTGTTTACAAATTCCGTATTTGTGTCTGGAATCACTATAGAATTGTTATTGTACTTGAAGTAAATTGCAAGCTCTTGACAAAAAAGGGCTGTTTCTCTATTTTTTAAAAAATACATTTGGTTTGGGACTAGTTATTTGAAAGATGAATTATCAAATAGTAATATAGAGTGTAGGTAGCCTGTTATTCTCATAGTAGCTTGTATTCATAGAGAAACAAGTGTTTAATTGCACTTTGCTTTCAGATATTAAATACTTTATTTAAAATCAGCATAGGATAGTTAAATATTCAATGCATATAACTTAGAATTACTTATTTTAATCTGTCATGGAAAAGACAGCAGCATAGATAAATAGTTCCTTATATTGTTTTCACACTGCCTTTTAAGATGCTTGTGTCAGTGTTTTTACACCTCGAGGAATACTTTCTAATAGAATGTCAGCTGCATGATTTATTTATTTTTTTTGGCTATCAGCCTAATTATAAAGTGATGACATGTGACATGTCATTGGTACTTATATCTTAGTAGTCCTGATTTCTTTTTTCCCTGCTAGTAGCCTGAGGCAAATATGAAAAATGTAAAAACTCTGCTTTCACTTCCTTTCCAACAGAGTCCATTCCAGCCAGTGATTGAAAGAGATAAGATACTGGAGTTCATAGTGTTTTAACATTATAAGTTGCTCATACTGAAATCTCTGATTTCAATATACTGCTGGCAGCTAGGTCTTAAGGAAGAAGCTTGCAATGTAATATAAGGCCGATATTGTGCAGCTTTTCTAAGTTTCAGAGACTTTTCTGCCTTTTTATTTCATGTCTTGCATGGTACAAACAATTTAGAGAGTAAGGCTTGCCTTTGAGGAACTTCCATTTTAGACCTACTGCTGGTCCTGCTAAGCCTTTGTTCATCTTTCTGGTCTGTTCTTTGCTTACTTTTTTGGTCAAACATACGCTGCAATGATTAGGAGTTCTAATTTGTAAGTTTAATGGTTATTATGTTGCTGTCTGAACAAGCATCGTTTGAGAGATGATAGCTGTATTTTGTAGCAATAAGATTAGCCGTGTCTGAATAGTAATGTTCTTGTGACTAAGACTTTGATTCTCTACCTTCCTCACTCCCCTGAATGTTAAAATAGGTTTTGCCAAAGCTGATTAGAATTACTAACAGTTGGGGCTTTCAGTGCTGTAATGAAGATAATGAGGTGTTTGTTCTGTTCTTGTGACATTTGATGAAGGTCATATATGCCGGTACTCATGTATAGCAAGAGCTGAATTTGTAATCTCAAACTTCTTAGTTTACTGTGATTTGATATTCTTCATAGAAACTATGCTTCCAAAGTGTGATACTGTGCCAATGTTGTTGCAAAGGGGCAACAGCCTTGCAGCGACAACATTTGAGGAAATAGTGACCATCATCTTCTATTAACCATTCTCCTCTCCTCTCCTTGTACCAAAGATGACTTCCAATGTATTGTGTAGATAATACTGTGTTCTCATGTGGCTTTTGTCAAGTGCCCTCTTAAAGATTGTTGGAAGAAAATAGTGTTACAAATAACTGCATTCCTTATAGCCTGTGAGTCTAGGGAAGCACGTGGTAGGTGGGATTTTTCTAAGTGCTGTTACTCACTTAGGTAAGGGAAGAATTAGTCTGATACTATGCATTCCTGAATATACTATCACAAGGTATGGAGATACCTTGCTTCTAGTGTGAAGATCTGAGTTTGTAACTACATTGCAAATACCAAGGTACTCTGAGGTGCTAGATATAGGTGGGTGGTTTTTGTTGTTTTGTGTTGGGGGTTGATTTTTTTGTTTCTATTTTGTTCTAATTAAATTGCAGTATATCTCTACATTACACAGTTTCTTCTTCCAAGAAGAGTGGTACTGTTGTGAATCTTGAGAGCTGGTCTTGGTTTTATTCTAATGCTCATCATTTTAGAATTGACAGAGAAAGCACTGCGTTTGTCCACCTCGGGAATTACATCTGCAGGAAGAACAGAATGTACCTCCCTATACAGTATGAATGTCATGAGGATGTTGTTGGTTCTGGAGTAGTTGTCTGGTGGTGAAGTTAGTTAATTACATAGGTAATATTTAGAAAGCAGTAACTTAATACTGAAGGACAGCATGGTTGCTAGATGCTGTACTTATCGTGTGGTGAGACTGCATGTTTCCATGTCCACTCTCACTGTCATGTTTTGTATCTACCCTCTGTGCAGTGATTCACTTGGATGCTGTATCCTTGCCTAGAACAGTCATTGTTAGTGCTAGGTGTAGCGTGTATATTTTGGCATCGTTCGTGGTAAGAGCAGTATAAAGAGTCATCTTCACAACTATACAGAACCACTGAAAATGCCAAGGAAACCTGGTCTGAGTCTGCAGATCTCCAGATCTGTGAGAGGAGCATCTACCCTGTATATTTGCTTTGGTGACTCCTGCTGGTATTTTCCATCTTTTCTGATCTCTTCCTTCCACTAGGTGTAGAAATGTATCAAATGATGTCACACTGAGAGGTTTACTGATGCTTACTGTTCTGAGCTTGATGTGCCCGGATCACTAGCATTACTGTCAAATGCAAAAAACCCACAGAATTCAGTGCCACCATGTTGCTTTCTTTCTTCGTCCCATATGTGCCATCTGAAAACTGTATGTGCCTGTTTTGATTGTGCATTGTCATTTTCAGTTTCTCTGATTCTTTCTTTTCAAGCAGTCTACATTTGTAGCTATGGAAACAATGATGCTGTTGATAGTGACATGCAATACCTAGTCAGAAATTGTTTGTTTTGGAGTTTTGAGTTTTGTTTTCTGTTACTTGAGACTTACTCTTTGTGGACTGCAGGAAATTTTATGGTAACCTCTATCATATGGTAACGTTTGACAGATTCCCATCAAAGCCGATATGAACTATGAATCCACATTAAAATACTTGCATGTAAATACAACCTGTTAAAATGTGTCTATTTTTGGAATTCAGGAATCACAAACCAACTGAAACATAGTTGTAATTTTTAGTATAGGAAGCCTTATACCAGCTTCTTCAAATCAGAAGCTATTAAAAGAGAAGAAATTTGGCTTATGAAGTCTGTTTGCAAATCTAAGTCCCAGGTCAAGCCCAGAAAGAAGAGAATGAAGTCACCAGCAGAATATGTTTAATTGTTTTTTTACGTGCTGTAAAGTCTTTCAGAGTGTTGGGGAAAGATAAAGACTGCAGATATATAATAATATAGAGTGTGAACAATAGATGGTTTTCAACCATAGTGCTAAAAAAATAAAGCTTTTGTAAAAGAGATGCATATAATTATTCTCTGTTACGGATGAGTAAATTGAGGCATGACAGTGGCATGTCAAAGCAGTGGAAAAGCTAAAAAAGTTGTGGTTTTTTTGTTGGTTTTTTTTTTGGGGGGGGGTTGTGGGTTTTTTGTTTTTTTGTAAAATAGAGCAAACTATTTTCTACAGAAGGGGGAGCCATTAAAGCTTGCAAAAACCCCTTAAATAGTGATAATGTGAACCTTATAAAAATGAATAAGAGAAGAAAATTTTGAGGGTGGGATTAGTATGAGGAGGAGGTTGATCACCTTAGGAAAGCATCTTCAAATAAAAATTTGAAATAACTGTGCAGTGAAGAAAAAGTACAATTTTCCATGGTGACATGGAAAAGGATCAGCTGAGAATTTAGATTTTTTTTTATCTTGATTGCCACCAGCTGCAAAAAAGAGTTGGAGATAAAAAGATTTATCTAGTTATTGAAGTATGTGTTGGTTATAAGAGTAGTTAAAATAAATATAGTGAGAATGAAGTTGGCTGGGAAGCCACAGAGGACATTAGCCCTTGGAGCTGAACTGTCTGAGAAGCAGAGTTGGGAACTGTAGTTTTGTCTGGACAGTGAGAGCTACCTGGGGTTAGGGCAGGACAGCAGGCTGGCCAAGAAATGGAGCTGTAAGTACCAGGTATAGGAGGATCTCATACAGCCATTTTAACTGTCAGTGAAGGTTTTACTAGATAACATACAGACTTCTTAGCTGACAGGGATGTGAGCTTGGCATCGAGACTAGCTTCCTAAATTGTGGGGCCTGTTTTGTGCTCACGTGCGTACCTGTTGGAAAGCCTCCTTTGTCAGGTTCTGCTATGGATCTCTCAATTCCTTTGTATTGCTCTGTGTATCTCTGAGAAGACAGCTTTATGGGATGAATTTTAGAGAAGCTGCTTTGTCTGCAACGGTGATCGGGGCATCAAAAAGCAGAGACATCACTCTTTTTCTTACGGCTGTTACCTGCTCTTCCTTCAAATACGCTTCTGGCTAAAGGCTTGTTGCAGGTGAATATGAACTGCAGAGTTGACACTATAATCTGTGTATAATCCATACTTCTACAGTGAAGATGCCTGTTTTTCCAGATTTTTATAATTGTGCTATTTCTACTCAGTTGAGGATGGCTTTGATAGCCATTAAATGAAACTTGAAGTGTATTACATCCACAGTGTCATTGAAGTGAGAAATACTTTTGGGGAAGCCTCTAAGAGTTTATGGTGTTTTATTCGTATCAAAGATGTGCTGGCTTAATTCTGAAAAACCTTACACAAGAGCTGAATACACCCCAAGGCCTATCCAGATAAGAATTTATCCATCACAGTGAAACCATTGTTCTCCTGGCATTCTTGTACCATTCTTGCTGAAACTGGGTAAAATGGGAGTTTTGAAGGTGTCTTAACTCTTCTGCATCACTTTTGCTGAAGTTGTGTGTTTGCTTTCTTCCTTTTATCTGTGCTGAATCCTGTTCAACTAACATAGCATGAAGTTCTGGGGGGGGTGGATTGTGCCACAGAGGAAGAGATCGTAAACACAGAGGATCTCTTCACAATGCAGTTCAGATGTATAAGGATTATCTAGCTGAAAGTGAAAATTGCTCCCCACAACACTGTTGTGCACACCTGATGGATCAATACCCAGCTTAGCATAGACTTACTACAAGATAATAAGACAATCACAGTGACAATTCTTAAACCTACTTTTTGACTTTGCAAAACTGCTTAGTGCAAGCCCTTGGGGCTCTGGCAAGCAAATGTCATGCTCTTAACATGACAAACACCAAAGGAATTTTTTTTTCTGATCCAGTTATTCTTAATGATGTAGATGGTTGTATAGTGTGAACATACATGTATATACATGCATATGCACTTAGTGTTTCAATAGTCTAATCTAACAGACTTATTGGGAGTTATAAATGTCCTCTCAGCATTGCAAAGTCTTGCTGCTGTGGGATGAGCAGTGGCAGTAGGGTGGGTTTGCTTTCATGATAGAGTCTGAGAGGTCAGGACTCTTACTGGTATGTCACTTTTGTAGCCATTATGCTTTTTTGACTGCTCTTCATTGCTGATAGCAATTAATTAGATAGCAATCCATAGTAAAAAAAACCCCAAAACCCAAAACAAAAAACCAACCAAAACAAAACATACAGCCCACGTGGAATTTCATTTTGGATGGAATATTATGCCAGCAGGGCCTACTTTTATTGTAATCAGATTATTGATTCATAATTGAATAGCTGTTATTTAAAAGTGCCCTAAATTCTGGTGGAAAACCACAGTTTTTCTGATCTACTTTTATATCAGGATGAATAAGCAGTTTACAGAATTCCTTTTGAAAGAAAGACATGTAAGTGCTTCTTAACACCTACAGTTCTCTGAACTACAGACTATAAGAGGTATTAATCTCCTGTGAGCTAGATTCTGCCCTCACATGTAGATTCACAGCATCTCTTGATATCAGCAGGAGCCATACAATTGCATTTCATACGAAATCAATGCCAACAAGAAGAATGACAAAATAATAAGCCCTCAGAATTGCACAGCTTTAAGGCACGTATTTTACAGAAAAAAATTCTTTGTTGTACACTGTTGTCTGTATGGAGGAGAAAATACAGAACATTTTGTGGCTGTACCACAATGTTGGCACATTTAGTGCTGCAGGCATGTAAGTGATCTGAAGAATAAGTGCAAAACTATAAAGTGGGATGGATTCTTAGTAGCAAAGTGTATGAATAATGCTGTCGTAAAGGGCTCTACTAAGATTTCTGTGTGGCTTGAGTAGTTTATTTTAGCTGTGTGATCTGTAAATTAGGTAGTCTGCAGTATAATTAAAATACAGTGAAATTCTGTGAAGGTCAACTCTTTACTCTGCACAGAGTGCCTTATCAAAGTACTGCATTAGGTGACAAAGTACTACAGTCATAGCAATGTAGTTTTAGGTAATCAGAATACTATAAACAACAAGAGTTACCCAGCTGCTCACAGTATTACTAGCTTTCAAATGTCTCTGCTTTAGTAAGAGTTACTAAGCAATGACAAATCTCATTCAGGTCGCTAGGAGCTAAAGATTTTTTGTACCTTTTCATAAATCATGTCTATGACTCTGTGGAAGCATCACGCTACCAGAAACAAATATTTAGATTCTGGCTTCTGTGATCTGGAGGAGACACCAGTGTCCATCAGAGTAGAAGAGCCCTATTAACACCCAGTATATTTAATGCACTGATTTATTTTCCAAGTGAGAAAAGCAATACCTTTGGCTTGATTAAAACAGTGATAAATTATATAGTGCTTTATCTATGCCCATTTCTTAAAAACCTCTAGTACAGGAATAGTGTATCTGCTGTAGGAAACTCTTTTCAAAGTTTAAGCAACTCTTCAGTTGTACAGACAGCTGTAACTTGAAGCACTTAGATTTATTTATAGTGAAAAAAATAGTTCTGATCTTGCTTTCTCTTTCCACCAACTCCACTTCTATAACATTAATTTTGGATGTTGAAGTTCATGTTCAGCTGTTTACTAAACGCGTTCTGTTCTTATATTGAGGTAGTGCTTGTATCTCTTTTTGAAATATGTTAAAAGTGTGTGGTTGTGTTCTATTTATGTAGTTGTGTTTGTATGCAATTCTGTTGATGCACTTGTAGCTGTCATGCTCATTACACCTTTTAACAGAAACTTTGGTACATAGGTGATCAGTCAGACCATAGCCAATGCTATTGACTCTGGGATTCTTTGGATTTTATGGTTTGGGTTTTTTTTCCTGTCTAGAAATTGAGAGCTAACTTAGATTCCAGGACACTGGATTTGACAATCCTTTCTGGTTCCACATTTCAATGTTTAGAAGCTCTCACTTTTTAAATGACAGAAAATAAGACACGTTCTACAGGTATAACTATGTGACTGTGGATTACTTCTGAAGGTTTTACCTTTCCTTCCAACTTATTGATGTCTGTTATTTAAATGAAGACATACACAGATACTGAGATGTCAGTTTCTGTTGTCTGCAAGGGTGCTAGCACAGGACTGTGACTTGCCATTCTTTTATTTTTCTTTCTTTTTTTTTTTCTTTAAGTATATTGAAGAACTATACTTTTTCCTTCCCCTTCAAAAAGGAATTTTACCCTCTGTGTCCTGTGAAACAGTGTCTTTAAGTAGATCATTTTCTGGGCCTTATTCTTGGTCACTTTTGGGAATATTAAAGGACATGGAGTGGGTTCAAGGATGAAACACTGCGTGTGAGGCATTGAAAGAAAAATGTTTAGTATCACATTATTCTGTCACTTGCAATATGCTTGTCTTCACGTGAGCCGTACTATCAATTGTTCTGTCTGGCATATATGGTAAGATAAGCAGGGTTGAAGGAGGCCACCAGGATTGTGAAGGTGCTTCTGGAAATGGTGCCGGAGGTTCACTAGGTGGTGCTCTTCCCCCTGGGTAGTGAACCAGCATCCCACAGGGATGCTGAGAGGGATTCTCTTGAGGAAGGAATGAATGCTGGTCTCATAAACGGTGTCTTTCATCCTAGGTGTTGATGTTGGTGTCCTGGTCAAATTGTTGATCAGGTCTTTTGATGGTGGTTTTAATTCACTGATTGCCCATTCTGCAGTTTCCAGAATGGAAAGTCTCTACTGTCATGAAGTGTTTCTCAGCCATCTTCAACACTGCTGTTCGTTGCATTCACTTGTGTTACAAAAAGGAAACTGCTGGGCTTAGCATTCTGTTGGCAAACTGAAAAGAGAATTTTTGTGCATAAAATTTACAGTCTATGTATAAAATGAGAGGCGTTGAAGTGATTTGTGGAGACTAGTAGAAGAGGCTGAGTATAGATAATTTCCTTCCCGCCCCCCCCCCCCCCCCCCCCCCCCCACCAGTGCACAGAATGATCTTTGTATCACCTTCAGAATAGTATTTGAGAATCACTGAAACGGAAGTGAATCTTGATATAAATTCAGTCATTCACATGATTTGGTCCAAATGTCATTGGTTTTGTTTGTTATCTTGACAGGCCTTAGCAAGAGGAAATATGTTTCTGTATGTTCCTACTTTTCTCCCTTATTCTACCTTTTTACCTTTTTCATATAATCCATATAGACATGGTAAATGAATTTTAGCTGACTAGTCCACAGCTGATGTGAATATTGGCATCAATTTAAGTTTTAGCCATATTGTCTATTCCATTTTAAATATTTTTGGCCTCTTCTTTTTGCAAGCTCTCTTGAATGCTACAAGATGGACTACTTACACACTTATGTATTAGCCAGTTAGGCTTCAGAGTGTTACTAGAATGTTCAGTGTGCTGTGTTATTGCATTGTTAGCTATCGTTGGGATGGGTACTTGCTGAAACATTTGAAGCATGTAGTTTTTCTTAAAGCTAAGTTTTTTCCTATTTACCTTGTAGAAGTAAAGGTGAAAATTTACTTTATGTGGCCCTAAGTGCAGAGTAACTGCTGTTATCACTGAAGTTGTTAATTCCTTGATAAGTAGTACCACATCGATCCTGTGTTGGTGAAACACTACAGAAGTTCTTATGCAGAGGTGTCCTGGTGGTAGCATGATAGAGGTGTGAATTCCAGCTTTTTTTTTTTTTTCCATTGAAGTAGGCTATATTGTGGAATTAGTAAGGTGAAACATTGTTTATGTTACCCATTTTCCCTTCAAAGCAACTAAATGTAATGATGACACCTATGAATTGCGCTTCTACAAGCTAAATAAGTTTTCATAATTGACATATCAATTTTAACATTATTAATGCAGTGAGTGATTTCTGATAAGTGAGAATAAATGAGGTGAAGGTCATTAGCTAGCATAACACCTTTTTTCTGACAGAAGAGATGGATGGCATTTTGAGGATATAGTCTTCATTAGAACAGTGAAAAAGCAGTGGCAGATAGCATGTTATACTGAAATGCAACAGTAGCCATACTATTTGCTTGTGCTGGGATTACTTGTGATGAGTGATCTGCTGCATCCCTCTTCTAATCTGTCACATCTCAGGTGATTGCCTCCCTTAAAGACTGAATGTGATATGCAGAGGGAGACTCTTTGAGAGAAGGAAGGTTAAGTCTAGGTTGTGCTGCTGAATGGTTTTAAATTAAATCACTCTGTATCAAGCAAACTGAAAGGCATGCAGGCACTTTGTGCTTAAGTTTTAGGATACAGATAAGTAAGAGGAAGGTATTATTTTAAATAATATGTGGAGCAGCATCTATCTTAAAAGTAAACAGTCTTCCCACTTCTCTGAGTAGGAAGATTGTAACTGCAGAAACTCTTCACTGTGCAGTGCTTTAAAAACTGTAAATTCCTTACATCTGGAGAGTTCTTGTAATGTTACCAGAACATGGTTTGCTTCTGAAAAAGAAAAGTATCTAAAATCAAGTATTGCATTTGGAAAATTGGGCAGTGGGAACATGGATATGGATCATAGTTCTGCTGTCCTGTTTGACAAAATGGTAGCAATTTTCTGCCTCTGTTTCCCATTTGTAGTTTGGAGATAATTCAGATGGATTATGAAGAGATACTGAGGTCAAGACTAATTATATTTTTGGACAGCATATAGTATAGTGATGGCAGTACTGCAATAATGAATATTGCCTTATTTTTCTTATGCACCTTTTTTTCTGGTTGTTTTTCACAATTCCACTGTGATTCACTGCAGATCTAACCTCTGTCTTTCTGACTAACAGATTTTGTATCCGTTTTGAATGAAGCTTCATCAGCCTAGAGAACTATGTCTGACTCCCAGTGGAGTGTTAAGTAGAGATACGGTGGCTACATCTCCACGTGGTGTGCTGATAATATACTTCGTAGAGTAATTTCTTCCATTTCTTTACCTGCTTCAAATTCTTCAGTGAGTGGTGACAGAGGGAAGGGAGATGCATATGACCTACAGTGCAGGCCCATCTGTGAAGACCAGATGGCATCTGTAACAATTTTTCCGATTATTTGCTTATTTTTCCCTTCCATTTCTTGTAAATTGTCCAGGGGAAACCCATGTGCTGAAACAAGCAAGAATAATGGAAGTACTGACCTTTATTGATGGGATGGCATTTTGTGCTTCTAACCACTGCAGCCTAATCTTACTTCTGTCATGCCTATAAATGCTGTGTTTGAAATAATATGAAATTCTGTGGAATCCACACACAGGGGTGTTTTATGACACTAAAAGAACAGAGGGTATCTGTAAGTAAAGTGGTGTGTGGGAGCCATGTTTGTGAAATTTTGCTTTCTGGCAATTTAAAACTAGTCAGGACGCTGAGTAAGTATTATGGCAAGTGTAACTAAAGGGAGATTAACCCACACTGTATTTCCCCCAAACTTTAATTTTTGTAAGAGATACTGTAAATGCACCTCTCAGCACTATATCCTAACAGCATCCTGAAGCAGAAAGACCAGTTTTTCAATCTGCATCCATATGTATAGGATGAATTTTATATGAATAGCAATGATTTGAATGAACCTATGCATCTTCATATACAGTATTCTTGTGAAACCTGAGTAGACCTCCAAAACAACTGGCCTATTTGTTTCTTTTGCTTGGCAGTCCTGTGATTCCTACCTCCCCCGCCCCCCCCAGCTGATATTATTGTCATCTGTGCCATCCCCAGCAGGACGTAATTCCCTAGACTCTCTGTGTGTAAGTGTACCCATGTTTGCTGCTGGTATTCTAGCTATGACTAAGTTTTTTCTGATCAACTTAAATAATTCCTTCCTTTATAAGTGGTCCTCTCTTTTATTATTACTTCTTCCGTACATAGAAGCGTTTTGTCATTGAGCAAAGGGAGAGAATCACAGCGAGGAAAGACTATGCTATTAAAAGTGCATTTCTCTATAGAACTGCATCAGCAGGCTTGGGCATTTGATAACTGTTATTACTTACCTATGTAATCGTTTTGTTCATGTAATATTTTGTCAAAGATTCAAATATAGTAAAATTTCTGACAAGAACTATTTCTGAACTAGCAGCTTCCATGTATCCTCTCTTAAAACTGTACAGTATTTCTTTCCGGAAGTCTCATTTAACTCTTCTACTAACAGAACAGTGTGCTCTAGAAGGATCAGCTTTGCTAATGATATGAAATATTTTCCTCCCTTTGGATTAGCATCCAGTTTCTTTCTAACTTTTCATAAACTTTTATCAAGTAACACTAGAAGCACCTTAGAATGTCACTTCTAAAATCCATGATACTGAATCTGTTTATTTGTCAAAAGCACCTTTGTTTCTCAGAAGCTGTGAGGTTTTGCAATTATAAATGGTTACTCTGGGGTTGTAACACTGGAATCAATATCACTTTAAATCGTTGTGTTAGAATGTTGCTGTCTGCTAATGAGATTGAATCATGGTCCTAGACAGTGCATGACAGTCTGATGATATGCTGGCTTTCGTGCTGTTTCTGTCTGTGTCCAAGAGAGGCATATGACAAATTATAATTTGAGGCTGACCAAAATTTTCCTTCTACAATTACAAAAAATTTTTGACTCATCACACATTTGTTTTTGCATCTTTAGTTCAATTTTCACTACTTCAGTTCAGTATAGAAATCTAATAAAACCCTTTTATCAGCATAAATTTGTTGCATTGAAGTTTAAGTGAAGTTTCCCGAGCAAGGAACCAAACTAAATACCTCATGCAGTTTATGTGGACTAAAGAAATGCACTTTATTATATTCAGAGCCAAGATTTTTTTTTTTTTTCTTGAAATATTATCAGTCTAATCAGAGTTATTTGCCCAGTTAGAAAACTCCACACAGATACTCGCATCTATATCTCTAATTATCCAATTATTGCTAGTTCTAAATATAAGTATAGTTAAAACTGATACACACAAGCTGTTTAGTATCTGTTTTTCTCTGGTGTTAGGTGCAGCCTTTCTGGGCTGTTTAGGGTCCTAGGGTCAGTAGTGCTAAATTAACTACTAGAAGAATAGTGAAGGATTACCTCTGCATCCTGAAAGAAAGAGTATGATGTTGATAGTGAGTAGTACTTCCTCATTGCTATTGGTTCTGCTTGTGTTTATTGTTTTGTAATTTGCTAACACAGTTGTCTTGCTTGCTTCATTGTTCCTTAAGTTCCATTTTGTATCTGAGTCTTATTAAATATACTAAATTTTAACCAGCTTCTAAGTTTACATTCCTTTACCAGGAATTTGACCATATATGACTTGTAGTTTCACCCCTGGATCCCAGGTATTATCCCGTGCCACTACTGTCAAAAGTCTCTGTCATCTGCTGCTTGAACTTTTAGGGGCTTCTGTTACAGACCCCTGTCTTTCTTCAGCAGTCTTCAAGCTTCTTTAATGTAAGTAATATTTTACTAGCACATCCTTGTTATCCCCTTGTATTAAAGTCGTTGAATTATTCACTGTAGGAAACCAATTATCCATTAGAAAATCCATGTATCTACAAATACATATAAATATAATGTTCTGGTGAATACCTTGCTGTTTATTTTGCTGGTAAGTTACCAAAAGTACATTTTGACAGTTTTCACAATAAAAGACAAATTAGTCTGTCTGTAGATATGGACTTTAGAGAAACCTTCTGATTTTTGCCTTTTCTAAAGTAACGAGAGAGCCACGAGATTTGTCTTCTAAATCTTACATAGTCTACAATCTGTGAACCACAACATGCCAGTAAAACGGAGAAATTCTGTCCATGGCTGTTATCCAAAAATAGTCACTTGTGCAGACTGAGACCGTTAGTGAGTGTAATCTAAGAGGCCCCATTAAAAACCATGACCTTTAGCAAACAAGTGATTATTACCTCTGTTTTCCACTCAAGTCTTATAACTGATGCCTGACTTTGCAGCAGTTTGAACTTTGCAATCATCTTAAATGAATGCAGGTTAAGGACCTGATTAAATAAAAAGCAGAAGCAGAATGATTTTGGACATAATTTGAACATCCTTTTGGATTAATGACATTTACAATATTAATCAGAGATCCTGAAAATCACAGTTGTTGATGCCCGGAATAATTGAAGTATATCAGCTGACAGTGTTGATGCTCTTGAATTGTGATATATGTGAAATGCAATTTATTTGCACATAACTTTTCTTGTGTTTCCAAGTCTATTCTGTCATCAGTGACTATTTTTTAAAAAAGGCTAAGAATCCAGTTCCTTATGGAAGTACAAAACCATGTATTTTTTTATATTAATCAAGCAATATTGTTATGAGAGCTAGAACTCAGTAAATCAGCGAACAATTGCATGTGATATTTATAGAAGCTCTGTTGGAACCAAATATCTTCTTAACCACTGCAACCAATAACTTCTGTTTGCTACTTTTAGGCAATAGAAAGGGAAATTCTAAACAAGAAAATGTCTCTCTGCTTATTTTAGTAATAATCTACAAGGGTCTTTTTCAGTTTTGGCTATCCATATTTCTTTCATCTTTTGAAGTACTCACCAGACTTTGTAGTTCAGATGAACACAATCTTTGATTGTCTGTGCCACTTAAGATGGCAAGAAAAAACACTTTTTATCTCACAGCCTGACATATTGATTTATTTTTTTTTCTTTTTCCTGCAGAGTACTGTTGGATCTTATAGTTCAAAAGTGGTCTGGTAATCTACCAGATCTATTTCCATTCACTGTTCCTCAAATAGAATCTGCAGTTTCTGAATTTTGTCTTTTTTGAAGTTGTTTTGAAAAGAAGAAAACTTTATTTTTTTAAAAATTCATACAAAGATAACGAGACTATTTGATACATTATTTCATTACTAACTTCATCTCAAAGGAGGTGTCTTTTTCTTTCACTTTTGAAGTACTTTTGAGTTCTAGTTTTTTAAAATTGAGTTGCAATATTATAATCCATTTCAAAACTTCATGTATTGCTTTAGTACTTCGTTTTTATTTTAATGTTTTTATTTTAAAAGAGAGCTGTGTGGGTGTTTGAAAACTAAGCTCTCCATCCTTGATTTTGTTTTGTGAAATACATGCTCAAATGCCATTCTCATCAGTGCATGAATTGATTGATTCCCATGTGCAGGCTACAGGATGTCGAACAGCATGAAAAAGCTTTATCTGGAAATATTATAATATTTTATGATGTTAAATTTTATTTCTGGAGAAGAACATGTTTAGGGAAATAAATTAGCAAAAGAGCTTTGTCTTTTGTTATGCAGATTTGAGTATATGAAGTGGTTGTTATTTGCAGTTGCCATAAAGATCTTGACTGTTGTTCTGTTTGGGAAGCTTTTAAGTTTCAAAAATATATTCTTTCTCATGTGACTCTGTCAATCACCATTTCAATTCTTGGTGATCCTAAGCCTTGAAATGTTCTAAATATTACTTGTAGGTACTTGTTTGAACAAGCATTCCTTTAATTCTGTAAGTGACTGATCACTGTAAATACACAGGCTGGTGTATGCTTGAAAGGGATCTACTATTCAAGAGAATCCCAGTTGCAGAATAAAATCAAAACCTTTAAATAACGGCATCTCAAAAGCACAATGTCCCGATACAGCAGCCGGGTCTTAAAACTGCTAGAAAATATTTTGACCCTATGTGTATAGGAAGTATTCTGAAGTACAGTTAGTAGGAAATAATACAACATTTTTTTCTGACTCCATAGCAATGAGTATCTGAAATTTGGTAAATATGAGTAACATTGTATAGGTGTGAGTAAGTTAGATCATCTTTAACAGTCCTTTCCAATCTAAAACTCTTCTAGTATTCTATGAAGTTATTTCAAGGTGTGCTGCTTTATGTTTGAGTTTTATTTTTTGTGTCTGATTTTTGTGTGTGTATGTGTTTTGTTTTGGGTTTGTTTGTTTGGTTTTGGGTTTTTTTGTTGTTGTTTTGTGTTTGGGTTTTTTTGTTTGTTTTGGTTTGTGTGAGGTTTTTTTGATTGGTTTTGTTTTGGCTTTTTCTTGTTTGTTTGTGGTTTGGTTTTTTTTGTTTGTTTGTTGTTGTTTTTTTTTTTTTTTTTTTTACCGGGCTGGTTCTCTAGGTCTTGGCAGGTGACTAGAGTGTTTCAGAGCTTTTATGATGCCACAATGGTAAGTCACATCACTTTATTAGTAGGACTACACGGCTACATATTTTTAGAACCTTCCTGTAGTTCAGTGAGGGGATACTCTATATAATTTGTTTTCAATACAACAGCTAGCAGACACAATTTACTGTGCTGCTGAGTTGAATTTTAGTATGATCTGGTTTTATACCTCCTTTTGCACTGCAGAATGCTAGACTTAAAAGCAAACATACAAGGTTTTCTAGTTGAAGAATGGAGGCCTTGTGCTGATGGGTACAACAGCTAACAGTTTGTATCTGGAGATTCATTAGTTGAGTGCTGAAATTGTCAGAAGTGAAGGACGTGGTGAAATTGAGTGCACTAGAGGCAGATTTTTTTTTTTTAATTTTTTTTGTGGTCTAAGAAAATACGAAGATATTTATGACTTCTGGATTTTATTTTTTTTTGGTGGGATGTTTGTTTCCCTCTGGAGAGTCCATCATGCAGCTGTCTCTAATGATAACAACATCTCTTTCTATTCTTTCTAGCTATTAATAATCTAGTTTACAAAACACAGATAATAGAAATTTTACACTGAATCAGCATTTTCAAATCGACTTTTTAAAGGAATTTTAATAAAATAATGAATTTTTTTTATTGGATATAAAGCCATTTTTGTTGATAGTGATTTTCATCAGTGCTGCTTTGCATATGGCAGCATTTATCATTTGATACTTTTTGGCAGGTGTACTCATTTACTTTAAATTAGTGGTTGACATCATTCTAATTTGTCAGTATACTGATCCTGGGCTTTTTTTGTGTTTATATTTCACTTCTAGTTTTACCACTGATAAGTATCTATTGGCTTCCCTGCTTACCTGCACATTACTCTATTGATCTCTCTTCTTATCTTGCCACTTGTACTCTTGTATTTGAGTCAATTTAGTCCAAGGACACAAAGTACTTTTGAGGTCATTTAAACACACAGCAGGAAGATGATAGTTTTATCATTGATTTTTATAAAACTCTGTGAGGTATACAATTAAAATCTAGCTGAAGATAGAGATACACTTGAAGAGATGAGCAGTGTATTTAGAGAGACACTAAAAAGACTTTTTTTAAAGCAACAAATGATTCTAAAAATTCTTTCTGGATACTCTCTTCAGGATGTGGGAGAATGGCTAATTTTTCTATTTTTTGGGCTCTTACTTTATAGTCTATTTTGTGGCATTTCAAAAAGTAGTCAAGCCCCAGGCCATTCTGAAAGTAGAAGTTTCTTTTTATGGTGCTTTACCTTTTACATTCAAATTCCTGAGGGTTTATGTGGAAGCTACTCTCAGCCTTTTATTTACAGAGCAGTAGTTATTGTGTACTTTCAGTGTGGTACGACTCCATCTGTAGCATTCTCACCTAACATCATTAGGAGAGAAAAACAAACAAAGCTTGGTTTTCTGTTTCATGGTAACTTGTCAAACTGATGTACACTTTGGTCATCCAGCTATTCAGCATAGCAAAGCTGAATGGCTTCCTCAAAAGCAGCTGAAAATTAATGGAGAGCTTTTGATATCTCTGCAGGGTAGGGGTTACACTGCTGGAGGACTGATGGTATCGTTTTTGCAAACTTGGAACAGTTCTTCAAACCTGTCTGCATTATACCAGAAGGCAAAAGGAGAATAAAATTAGTTTTAATTAGATTATTTCATTTGTATGCTGAGAGAACTTGCAACTCCAATTTTTGTGGTAATACTGAAAAAGTTTTGTTAGTAAAAACTACTGGAAAATTTCTGGGAAGCGACTTAATTTTTGTCTTCTAATAACCTTCCTGTGAAATTTAAGATCTCTGTCTTGGGGTGCCTTATCATCCAAAACTCAGTACTTCATTGTGGCCTTATCCTTCTTACCTGTGCTTCATTTTCCTGCTTTTTTCATCTTGCTCTGTCTTGCCATATTCCAAATAGGTAAGTTCTGTTCAGTAAAGAAGCCTCATGTCAAATTCTCAGTATGTGATTGGGGTTCTCTAAATCAACTGGTAAAGTACTCTTGGAAATAGGTTTTCATCAGGAGCACATGCTCTCCTTGTGTGCATATGCAGAACTGGGAAACAGATCACCTTCTTAAAATGTGAAAGTGGCTGCAGCCACAGAATGACTTGGTAAAAATGCCGTGAGATTATAGGATCGATGGTTGATTGCAACCGTATCAGTTGAAACGTGCCCTTTGACATCAATACACTAGATACAGGGGCAGAAGATTAAAAAATTTCTATAGTCCTCTCCACCTGTTTTCTTTTGTTCAGAGACATTTTGAAGACCAGAAACAAAAGGAGGTGCACTAGAAATTAAGAAAATACTACCCTGGAAAGATCCTATTATCTTGAGAGGAGAACCTAGGTTTGTATTTAAAATACCAAAATTACTGTTTGTGTGGAGAAATCCAATGTGACTTTTTCAGTTCAGCTTTATGAAATAGAAGACCTACAGTTTTTGGGTAAAGGAAAGGACTGTGGCTTGTAGTAGTGTTCATGCTGGTGTTCCATGATACCATCTTTCCAATAGGTTGAGAATTACTCTTGCTGATGTTCACTGGGATGTTCAATGACATGATTTTGAAAAGCAATAAACCAATTAGATGAACAGTCAAAGCTTCTCTGAACGCCTTAGTCTTACTTAATAGATCTGAAGAGTTCCAAAACATTTTATCACAAGATTGATGTTTGCTCTTTTCTACAAATGACAGAGTTTACATTTCAGCACATCTGCTTGTGATCACAGGATCATGAAAATAATGTTTGAAACAAACTTCTGGAGAACATCTAGTCCAGTTTGCAGCTCAGAATGACTGTTGCCAATAGTAAATCAGACCAGCTGCCTTTGCCACCAGTTCTTCCATGTTTGTGAGCAGCAAGGGAGAATCACAGAGGAGTTACAAATTTGTTCACACTACTTTTCTTGCTTTTCTAATTCCACAATTTTTATGTGGTATCTTTGTTGAGACGTTTGGGTTATAAACATTGACTTTTGTTTAAAATCTGAAATCTTCTTAACATGAAGAGTTTTAGAATTGCTGTTCTTCACTTATTGACTTTTGAGACGCTTTAGCACATGACATTTGTTTATTCAACCAGTGTGTTGGAATTCTATCTGGAGGCAAATGCAAGATGCTTGTCTGAAATGAAGTTTATCCATTTAATTCAGATAGAAAAATGTGTGTTAATACTGATTTTATAAAGCATGTTTTACTTCTGCCAAGGTCCTCTAAGAAAAAAACATGATAATGCAGAGTAGAAAGGTGTATTTGTATGCAAAATGATGACATATTTAGGCGTAACTGCTTATTCTTCAGGGTTTATCTATTTAAATTTGGGGATGTCTTAACAGTCTGTGTCTTAGATCCTTATCAGCAAAGTGGAAGTAACATGATATGTTTACTATTGTCATCTTACACTTTAAAATGTTTAGAAGCTACTGTGTTGCAGTAGCTAAGTACATCTAAGTGGAAATATTTCCATTTAGAATATACCTATGATGTAAAACTGAAGGAAAAGTAGCTATCAATTTTGCAATACTAGGGTGTCTAATTTGGAAGATTAGTATGGATCCCCTTGTCTTGTACACCCACTGATATTATATTCCTCTTCAAATCATGTCTGGAAATTAAAATCTAACTATAATGTGAAAAGCCTAATTTTAGTTATTATTGAAAAGTTTGTGTGTATGTGTGTTTCCACATAATTGTGAATTATGTTAGTGTGGATATGAACTGCTATTAATGCAACTTTACTCTTCTTTTCCTGCTTAACTTTGCTGAAAGTAATCTGAAACCAGTTCTGGTTTTTGGTTTTATTCACGAGAGTGGATGAAGTGACTGGTTAAGCATCTGTGCCTTGCAAATCTGGTGTTGTAACAAATAGGTATGATGGTCTTGTCTACTTACTGAAGTGAGAAGCTCTAGACAGTCTAAATTAATTTTGAGCCAACAGTTATGTCTACATAAACTAGTGGAAGATTAATAGCAGCTTCTTTTGCTAAATCTTTCCTCAACAGTTCCTGACTGGTACAAGAAAAAGTATTTCAGAGCTCTACAATAATTAGATGATCACCATCATAAGAAAAGACTGCTACTATAGAACTTTCTCTTTTGTAAAAAAACCTAATCTGTTGTCAAGAGAGTCAAAGTTGCAGACCTCCCACACTCTCTCTCCCAACATACTTTATATCTGAAACATGCTAAGATGATTGGAAAAACTGTGTCCAGTTACTTTCTTATAAAACAAACCTATTCTGTAGATGACTTCTGAAACTCATAATCTGTCTTCTCTTAGGGAAGGAAAACATTAATTTATTGTCTATTTGATTAGTTAATATTGTCTTGCAGAATGTCTCATGATTGTTTTTGGCTTGTGGAGCCCAGTCACGTCGGCTCCAGCTGATGGAACTACATCCTATAGAATACATTTTAAAGAGTGCTGCAGTACTGCATGCTGATTATCCATTTCATTTCTCTTTTGGCACATTCTTTGCACTAAAATGCTGACAAATCTTTGTTGGCTTATTCTGTTGATGTTTCATATTGGTGAAAAGATCTCTGGGAAAATTGATGCCAACTATTTCATAGGCTGAGAAACTTTCTGCTATGTTCCCTGTTTTGTACACGGAGGTACAAGGCTGCTGTGCTCTCACAGTGCTTCTAATAAGTTACCTTCCAGCACTGCTGTAGGAAAACATCTGTGGAAGTCAGGTGTAGAGGCGTTACACTCACTTCTTAATCTGTGCTCTATTTAGGGAGGGTGTGTACACGTGATGGTAAGCACTTTGCTTGGCAACACCACCTCTGCCTTCACCTTATCCAATAATGGGACTGTGCCATGCAAAGCACCCCACAGTAGACACATTTTAAGCCCAGCTTTGTATGTGGTGAAATATTTGCTATGGGAGTTCTCCCATCGCCACAGTACCTTCCCTTTGATGGTATTGTCGTGGTTCGAAATTGATGATGAACTCTTTTATTAGCTGGTAAGATAAAAATATATTACTTTGAATTAATATATATAATGGAGCATGGAATTTAAAAAAAAAAAAAAAAGCAGATTCTATAAACAACTCCAAAATTTAATCTCTTGGCCAAGTCATAAGCAGTGTACTAAATACTCATTAAGGATAAGCTGTTTCTTTTTTTAGGACAAACATTAAATGGCAGATGCCTGCAATTCTAATACCAGATGCCAGTGATGGAAAGGATTTGTGACCTAAATACTTCTGAACAATTTCTTCCCCAAATGCACATTCACAGTGGCACATGACCAAAGTGATCTAGGTAACTGGAATGGACTTTATTTCTACTTGCGTTAGGATAGATTCATTGACAAGGTGCCATTGGTACCATTCTGTTTAACTAGAATGTGACTTGGGGGTTTTTTTGGGTTTTTTTTTTGGGGTGGGGGGGAAGTATAATAGGTATGAAGTTACTTTATTTAGTGAAATAAGTTAAAACACTCTGACTTCAGCATGGACGCTTGTAAAGCAATGCTTTAAGTAGGATCTGAAAGTACTAAATAAAATTATATTGCTCACCTTCCCCAAAGGGTAACTCTTGGGTATTTTGGGTTCCTTCCTATTGTACAGTGAAAGAGGCAATACCAGTGCTGATGTATATAGAAAGATGAGAATTTTGTTGGGAAAGAAGGGTTTGTGAAGACAGAGTGGATTCAGGAGGCTCATTTTTTCCTTTCCATCTCAACTAGAAGTCCTAGGCTCACTGAAGGATTAATTACAGGAGGTTCTTTCATACTATATTATGCAGGAGGTCATAATGGTCTCTTGGAACTTTGCATTAAAACAGTCAAAAATATGCTTTCCTGTGAAACTGTAAAGCCTGGGTTACCCAAGTCAGAGGAGATTCCTTTTGTTTCAGAATGACTTGTCAGCTTTTCCAGTACAATATCCTCTTTTTAGTTTGCAATATACATATTTATTTTCTTTATTATTATTAATTTTTAGTTTTTAACTTTAGAAATAAATATTTTCTAACAGTCCTTGCTTCGCCCTATCTGGGGCTGTATGTGCCTGCAAATGGCACTTGAGATGGGGTCCAAGAAATCCCAATCTATCATTTGTTGTCCCTTCTACAAATGTTTTTTCCTGGGTTGATGGTTAAACAGCTTGTCACAGATGTCATTCGGTCTAAAGTTTCAGAGTTTCATCATTGAAAACCGTTTAAATATTTATCTTCATAATATCCCTTTTCCTTTTTTTATGTTTGTATCTTTGGGGGGGGGGGGGGGGGAAGTAAGCCATAGCCTTGCTGCACAGTTAATTTCTGTGTATATTTTGACACTAACATTGGTCCTTGAAAGTAAATGTGTCTAGTTGTCACCTTTTTTTTTTTTCCTGCTAAACAATCACTTTTTGATTTGATGTTTCTGTTGCTTCCTTTCAAGTGTTTTCATCTTTTCTGCATTTATTTGCTTTCTCCTTTCCCATCAATTCTGTTGTCCCATCCATACTGTTAGGCCACTCACTAATGAGTGGTAATGCATTGTTGGAAATGTTCCGATTTTGCAGATGGATTAACCTAGAAATATGAAACTGTGATGCTTTGGTTCAGGTTTGTTTACAGTGCCTTTGAACAGATAAAGTAGAAGTTTGATCTGTAATTATAATAAACCTTATCCCCTAATTCAGGTTAGTTGCCAGAAGTTCATATGAAAAATTGGCAATGATAGGGGAGGGACATTGTAACTCTGATTTAACATTCAATATCAGTAATGGAAGTTCTAACCAGAAACTGAAATTTTGTAAAGAATATGAACTGTAGAAGAAAATCATAATGAATCACAAGCCGTCTTGTTAATGTTATCACTAAATACATTTTGTACTTTTAAATTATTTGATATTTGAATTTTTGTGTCACATCTGGAGACTAGGAGTGTAAACGGAGGAAACTGTGGTTGATTGAACTTGAAGAAATGTAGGCATTTATTTCTTGACAGCAAAACTAAATTACTTTTTAAATACATCTGAATACAGAAGAGGTACACAAACATGGCTGAAGCAAATTAATGTGAAACATCTGTTCATTTATAGAAAGTGTTTCCTTCTTTTTGCCTTTCTGCTTGCATATTCCAGACTAAACAATGCTAGTATGACAAAGACAGCTTACCTGCTACAGTGGAAAAAAAGAAAATACTGGAAAATGTCAATGTAAAATTAAAAGAAAAGATGGTATTCTGATCTAGTAACAAGTTAAATGGCCTCCCTCCTCTTTGTAGCTTTTAATGGTACAAATGGGAATAAAATACTTTAAAGCTGCAGTATTGTCACGGTTTAGGGTCAGGGCGGCCCCTTAGACCTATAACAGATGCTCTCTGTGAACCCCCCTCCCCCCCAAAGGGGAAGAGAAAGGGAATAAGGGAGACAGACTTAGCCATTAGAAAAGGAAACTAGAACAGCTTTAATGAAAATGAAATTAATAATGGTAATAATGGAATATATACAAATATATATACAAAACCAGTATGGAACCCAACCCCCCTGATGGTAATTCCATCACAGTCACCAATGATGAGCAGGCACCAGGACAGTCCCAGACTGGGCCCAGCAGTAGATGGGAGCTGTGTTCAGGAGCTGGATTCTGGTACCAGATTCAGGAACACACAGACCGGGCAAAGGTAGAATGGACAGAGTCCTCCTTGGATGCTCCAATGAAGGAACCAAAAGAGGACCCGAGACAAGCAAAAGCTGGAAAAGCAGTCCAAGAGAGGAGAAGAGCCCAGAGACCCTTCCGATCCCTCAGCTCTAAACCAAATATGACGTATATGGGATGGAATACCTCGTTGGTCAGTTTGGGATCACCTGTTCTGTCCACTCCTCCCTGCAGGTGCATCCTTTCACTTTCTGCACCCCCCAGTGTGGTACAGAAGATCCAGCAGTGGCTTTGGTCTGCACACCAATCCTTGGTAGTAACTCTAGTTCTGTTCTCATTCAAACCAGGACAAGTATGCAGTAAAAGAAGACACAGCCTGTATTGCAGTCTGTGGTCAGTCAAATGATTCTACTGTTAAAACAGTGAACTAATCTCTGTGTCACAGAAAGCAATGATGCCTTACCATGTGAAGGAAGAAATTCCCCTGCATCTTTGATATTAGTATATAATATTAAATTTTGACAGCATTACTTGGAGAATATTGGTTTGAACAGGAGTGCAATTAATTGATGGGACACTAGGCTGGTTGGTTTCTTTGTTGTTTTGTGTTTGTTTTTTTTTTTGTTGTGTGGGTTTGGTTTGTTTGTTTTGGGTTTTTTTTTTTCTCTTTTGAGGGCAGGGATTTATAGGAAAAAGTTAGACCAACAGAAGGTAACTTCAGCTCATCCCAAACATATGTTTTGGGAAGGTCACTGTTCATTGGCAATGATTCTTGTAGAGACAGTGAATCTGAAAAGTTTGAATCAAGATGGAAATGAAGGGTTGGAGGTACGAGATTCCTTTCTGAGATACCAGTGCCAGAAACTTCCAGTGTGAGTTTCAGTGAAATAGCGTCTATCAATATATCCTCAAAAGCATTGCAGTGTAGTTTTTAGGTAAAATACCGTTTAGAAAAAGGTCTGTATGAGAGCTGTATCATCCAGATAGGCACAGAATTATGGAAAACTAGCCTGAATGATATCACATGTGAACAGCCTATGTCTTCAAGGTAGAGAGTCTGTACTACACACTATGATATTCATGTTGTGTATCAGCTGCCCACCCTACTCTGGAATATTTTAATATATAGTACTACCTCTTTATTATGACAAGTTGAGGGCATAACCGTAACAGTAAGTTGGATGAACAACCAGAAATAGCGATGTACAAAGTATGTGTCATTTCAGAGCATGATATGTATTCAAGATTTTTTTTCTGTGCAGTCTTTCAGTATGTGACATAAATGGTAGAAATAGTTCATACTGGTTTGTAGCTGTTTAAGTGGTACTCTGCGGTATTTAAAATAATAAGAGTTTTGTCTTGACAGTTTTGGCTTACACAGTACTTTAAAAAATGAGTTTATACACTTCATTACTTGTGCCAGCTTCTGAAGGTGGTATAGGTAGGAAGATGAGAAATATGGCTAGCACTTTCATTGCATTTCTAGCTAACCCAGGAGAGTATTGTCAAGACTATCTTAGACGATAGGATATTTTTTGATAGTATTTGTTTACACAAGTGCTACAGCAGGTGAGCAAACATTGATTTGGCTGGCTTTCGAGTCATGTACACAGAGAATATTACCTCTTGAAATGAATATAAAATGTTGAGTGATGTAGTAATAGATTTGAGAAGAACACTTATTGCAAACAATCACTTCTGAAAGAAATGCAGATTGTCTTTGACGAAGTACACGATGATAAACAGGCAAATGTATCTCTACTGATTTCCATGGATGTAGCTGCCATAAGTGTGTCTGGGAACAAGTTCTGTCACTTGTTTGTCTATGTGAAGTACAGGTGATGGAATAAAAGCAAAGAGCACGTGCATATGGAAGTGCAGCTCATATCAATGCAGCAAATAAGAATTTAGGATTATGGTAAGCTATAACTGACATTTTTGTCATCCTTTTAATAATTCTCTTCTTCAGTAAGAATAAGGCTATATTTTGGGGGGGCGGGGAGAGCGTGGGGAGGGGGAATGGTGGGGGTGAGGGGATGGGGAGAGGGAAGTCTTTCTATGCTGGAAGCTTGCTGTGCAATCTAGAGAGATTTTTAGTCAGATGCTTCTGATGGAATTTGATTCAACCTGTACAGCCTCCTTGAGCTCAGTGGGGCTTGCACCTGGTGAAAAAGTGCTCACTTCACACACAAGTTTTCCTCTTAAAAAACCCCAAAAGATTTCCTCTTCTTATTCAGTTATGATAACAATGCTTAGCTTGGTCTCAAAGTATAAATATTTTATTCTTGAAGATGATACAGGTAGAAATCTATGTGTGCCTGTTTGGCATTCAGTGGTGAATTGCATAGATTTGTACATTATACAGTATTATTTGTTTATATAAATATGGTGTAGTTTGGCATTTTTGTTTTCTATCATGTTCTTGATGTGACTCTGATACTCATATTTTCTTTAGGAATTATTTTTTGCTTAATTTTCCTGCTCTTATTTAACAGACATTTGTTAATGAATGCAGTAATTCTCCCCTCTTTTGCCCCTTTGGAAGCTAGCATCTGTACACTCATGTAAACTTATTGAAAGGAATGTATGAATATGAATAAGAATATTAACAGCTGGCAACTTCCTGGCCTAAAGGATAGAAAAGCCAATGAAGAGAAGTCCTCTGCTGCTATGCTGGACCTCATACTCATAAGCAAGGAGGGGCAGAGTGATAATGTGAAGGTCCAAGGCAGCCTTGGTTGCAGTGAGTATGAGATGGTGGAGTTCAGGATCCTGAGAGAAGCAAGCAGGGCAAAAAGCAAGATCACAGTGCTGGACCTCAGGAGAGCAGACATTGGCTTCCTGACTTCAAAGATCTTCTTGTTAGAGTCCCATGGGATAAGGCCCTGAAGTGAAGTGCCCAAGAAAGCTAGTTAATATCACAAAATCATAGAATAATTTCAGTTGGAAAGTACCTCTGAAAGCCATCTGATCTAATCGTCCAGTATATCTTCTTCAAGCTTGAGAGCTCTCCATCTCAACAAGCAGGAAGTTGGGGAAAAAAATGCCAGGAGGCCTATATGGATGAACAAAGAGCTCCTATCAAAACTGAAACATGAAAAGGAAATATACAGAAGGTGGAAGTAGGGACAGGTAACCTGGGAAGAACACAGAGACACTCTGAACATGCAGACACAGAGTTAGGAAAGTCAAAGCCCAATTGGAATTGAATTTGGTGAGGGATATCAAAGGCAACAAGAAGGGCTTCTATAAGTACAAGTTGACAAAAGGAAGACAAGTGAAAATGTGGGACCATTGCTGAATGGGGCAAGGGACCTGGTGACAGAAGACACAGAAAAGACTGAAGTACTCAATTCCTTCTTCGCCTTAGTCCTTACTAGCACGATGGGCTTTCGGGAATCCCAGGCCCCAGAGATCAGGGGGGAAGATCTGGAGCAAGAAAAATGTACCCTTGGTGAAAGAGGATCAAGTCCCAGAAAGCTAGACATGCACAAGTCCATGGGCCTTGATGGAATGCACTTACAAGTGCTGTGGGAGCTGGCTGATGCCATTGTGAGGCCACAATTATCTTTGAATGATGGTGGTGACTGGGAGAAGTGCCTGAGAACTACAGAAAAGCAAATGTCACTGCTGTCTTCAAAAAGGACATGGAGGAGCCAGGAGACTATGGGCAAGACAACCTTACCTTGCACCCTGGGAAAGGGATAGAACTAATACTGGGAAGCCTTTCCAGGCACATGAAAGGCAGCAAGGTTATCAGAAGTAGTCAGCATGGATTCACCAAGGGACAGTATGGTTGACAAACTTCTATGATGAAATGACTGGTTTCCTAGTCTAGGGGAGAGCAGTGGATATTGTTTAACTTGACATCAGGCTTTTGACACTGTCTCCTATAAGATCCTCAAAGAGAAGCTGATAAAGTATGAGCTGGATGAGAAGACAGTGGAGTGGACTGAATGATTGGGACCAACCTAATCGGTCTGGTACAAAGTCCAGTTGGAGGCCAGTAACTGGTGCTGTATCCCAGGGATTTTTACAGAGTCTGTAATGATTAATGATATGAATGATGGGGAAGAGTCTACCCTCAGCAAGTTTGCTGATGACATAAAACTGGAAGGAGTGGCTGATACTCCAGAAGTTCATGCTGCTATCCAGAGAAACATCAACAGGCTGGATTAATGGGCTGACTAGAACCTCATGAAGTTGTAGCTGTGAGGTTGTTCATGAGTGTTGTTTAATTTTATAACATACAGAATATAATAAAAGGACCAAAGTACTATCCAAAAATATTGATTTATACAAATATTGTATAATATACAAATACTTTATAATATAGTCGTGTGTTGGTAAATAAATGGGAAAAATACAAAGTCATTTGTCAGGTAATAGACCTTATATGTCTTTTTCCACTTCCCATACTCCTCCCAGCTCTGCTTTCTTTCATGAGAGACTGAATATGATGTGGTACTCACTTTGAATTATTTCCTAAATAACTCTGTTGCTATGGCAGCAGCTGCTGCTGCTGGAATTTACATGCAAAGCACTCCAGTGAGGAGATTTACAGAAAAGTCATTGAAAATGGTCAAGTTTGTCAGCATTTTCATAGCCACCCACAAAGCTATTCATTATGCATCTGTTCGCTAGAAACCAGAAGAGCTGTTATGACTAGCACAGCTAGCAATGTGATAGAGGAGAAAGAAAGGCCCAAGCTTATCTAGTATAGGGTCTTGGCTAATTTTTTTAATCCTTGCAGGATGTAATTTGCTAGCGTAGGAACAAGACTTCAGTTTGGTGTTTATCACCATCAAATGATTAAGTGCAATATAATTTTGTGATTTTTTTTTTAACAATTATTTTATTTTTTATCTTTTTATTTTTTGCTTATAAAATAAAGCTGAGTTCTTGGGAAAACAGTTTGTTTTTTTTTTTTTTATTATGATTATACTAGTATAGTAATTTTTAAAGTATTTGAACATTGCTTTTGAAATTACTGTAGGGCTTCTAACCTTGTACCCTGAGACCTGATAACTAGGGAGAAGCCCAAGCTTTGCCACATTCAGTTGACTTCTGGGAGACATTTTGTATGTAGGCTGGATATAATTCTCTGAAAGGGTTGGATACATTTTCCTCTTCCTTCTAAAATTTTGTGGTGAGATTGTTTTCCGTAGTAGTTTATGTTGTAATTTTGACTCTAGGAGAAGTAAACTTGTACAGTAGCCCTTGAAAGTTCATGATGAAATTATGGCTTTGAAGAACTACCATAAGAGTTAAAAGGTTTGTGTGCTCCCTAACAATTAACATTTATTTTACATTCTTCTCTTCATTTTTTGAGGTCTCCAATCAGTAACTGATTTACTCTTGCAGTGTACCTGTGAAGTGGGCATTTTTTTCTGTACTGTGTATGTGAAGCAATGCATATGTCATACAGTGCACACAGCAGGTACATACATCGAAATAGTTTGTTGATACCTACACCAGAACAAGGAAGAGAGCCAAACTATTTTGATCCATTCCCTGTAACCAGAAGCTTTTCCTATTCTCCCCTCATACCGAGGCAGCATTGTTCATTCAGATTGGGCTACTCGTGTAGGACAGGTTGGTGATCATTGAGCAATTCTCTGTTCCTATATTTCCTATAGAAACTCTCATCTGGAGTCCAAAGCTTTAGAAGCCATGTAGCACTGGACAAAAGTGTTCATAGTGGGATACTGCTTGAGCTATGGAGAAAATCAGCTTCACTTAGCATCTGATTAAGGGTGTCGTACAATCATAGAATTATTTTGGTTGGAAGAGACCTTTAAAATCAAGTCCAACCATTAATCCAGCGCTGACAGGTAACCACTAAAGCAAATCCCTAAGCAACACATCTACGCATCTTTTCAAATACATCCAGGGATGGTGAATCCACTGTTTCCATGGGCAGCCTGGTCTAGTGCTTTTCAGCCCTTTCTATGGAGAAAGATTTTCTAATATCCAACCTAAACCTTCCCTGGTGCAACTTAAGGCCATTTCTTCTTCTCTTATCACTTGATACTTGAGAGAAGAGATCAACCCCCACCTCTCTACAACCTCCTAGCTGTAGAGAGTGATGAGGTCTCCCCTCAGCCTCCTTTAATTCAAACTAAGCAACCCCAGTTCCCCAGTTCAATGTACAGTTTTAATTGGTGACGTCAAAGCAGGATTTGAATCTTAAAAATGCATTTGCCTGTGAAATCACTTTCAACAAAGAGCAGTATATCCGTGGGGTTGAATGGAAAGTACAGGTGAAAAATAAATGCATTCATAAACTCTCAAAACTTTTTTTGTCATTAGTAATATGGAAAAGCTGTATGTGTAAACTACTTCCTCAACAGGAGAGGGAGCAAACTATACAAGCCTTGAAAGATTTCAGTGCTGTGATTGCCGCAAGGAAGCTTCCTAGTGTAATGACTTGTTATGAAATGATATAGCAAGCTCAGAGTTTCAAAAATATCCCTGTTAAGTCTGAAAAAAGCAAGTCACACTACCTGTTACTGTGGATTAAAGAGTACCTGACATTTGTTTAATGTATAAGCTGCTACAATTTGAGAATTCCTTTATTATGTAGAAGTAATAAGGCATAGTAGAAAGTAGGTATACCTTTATGGAAGAGAAAAATGTCTTGATGCATACTTACTTATGAAGTAATGAATTGCTGAATGGAGTAAATGATGCTTTATCAGTTTTAATAATCAAGCTACTTGGATAACTAGGGATTTCATAGCAAATAGGGATGCCTGCTTGCAAAAGTCTTGATGAATTATGCTTCTTATTTCTGTTGTGTATATAGAGATATTTAAAGCTACTTTGCTGTGAGATCTGTCACTATACTATACCTAAAATGAAAAGGGGAAATCCAGAAGACTCTTAGTAGGATCTGGTGCATTTGATGGAAGCTACTTTGATACCTGGGAATGGAAGAACAGATGAAGTACAGTAATACTATACCAAAGGGGTCATGTCCTAGGTCCTCAGGTCTTGGCAGTTGCCTACCTTTAGTCTTGGACAGACTTTTTCTAGCTGATGCAGTTGAAGAAATTAGTATAAAAATGGACACTCACAGGTAGATGCTGCACACGAATAATTGTTTCTGTAAACCTGCAGACTTGAAAAACTCTTGTCTTCTGGAATCTGCATTCTTTATAAGTATTACCAGCTTTATCGGCCTGCTTATGGGCAGTATTTTCAAAATTCATTATCACCATTGTTAAATCTCTTGGAAGCTGTGCTCAATACATGACTTAAGATATACATCAAAGTTGGCATCTGTATTTGTCTTGAGCAGATACACACTGAGATTGGCACCTAGGGTTGATGTCCTGAGCAGAATTATGGTGAAAGAAAATGATGCTTTTGGGAAGCATATATTCCTTAGGGCGGGGCACAGCTAAGATCCTTTTTATGTAATCAAATAATTTTGCAAATTTCAATGAAGTCTAAAGTTCTCTGCTATACCTTACTGAAAACACAATCAAAATGATAGTAATCATTGGAAAAGTTTGGTGGTAGATTACTAAACAGAATTTTTTTCATTTCTTGCTTACATAGTTCAAGCCATATGTATTGGAGTCATATGTAATTCAAGTCACTGAATGATAATGAAGTATGTTCTTTATTGAAACAAGCTTGCATTTTGTGTGTTGAAAATTAGAAGAATTCATATATTCAAAACAACTTGAATCAGCATTCTCATCAAACCTTTTTAGCTGAATTTGGCTGACTTCAAAGGCAGACATTTCTGTCAGTCTTTGAGATTTACGTATACTTGAATGCTGTAAGGCAGAGCAGCTTAATGGGACGGGAGATTGGAAGGAAGCCACAGCACACCAGAGCAAATAGGCTAAATGCTAAATATTTTACTGAATAATCTCAGTGCTGTTCAGCATTCTTGTATTGAGTCAAGTATTTTTTTTTTTCTCTGTAATCCATTAGGTTAATGGACGTAGATGGCTCCTGTTTGGTTAGGGTTTTGGGCGCATTGCGTCCTCCTCATCTAAGCTTGCTGTGCACAAAGCTTACAGTGGCCAAAAATTCTATGCTATTTTTCTGCAGTCATTAAAAGTCTGAGTAACAATGCAAGGTAAATTTTTCCTGAGGTTACAGACAACAGCTTACATAGGGACTAACTGATTAAAAAGAAAGGCATTACATATCAGACCAGACTTATTTTAACAGTCCTCAGTGTCTGTGAAGTGTTTTTACCTGCTTAACAGATACTAGAGAAAAAAAATGAAGTGACTTGCAATTTCAGTAAACTCTCACAACAAGAAACACCCCACAACATTTTCTTGGAAGAGATGGAAAAAGGAAAGGAAAAGGGTTACAGTTGTTAAATAGTATCATGGAGGTAAAAATAAGGTGGGTTTTTTTCTGAAATAGGAATTTCCATGCTTTTCATGTGTAACAGTATTGTTAAGGTCAAGTAAAATGGCAACTGTTCAGACTACAATGATACTACCAGAAAAAGCTAAATATAAGAAGTTATCCATTCCAGAAAACCCTGCTCTTATCCTAAAAGCAGAGACAAGCTGTGATTAAACTTTTGCCTAAGCTATAGATGACCCAGTTAAAGCTTTTTTCATAACAGAAACTGTAACTTTAATCAAGCCTGACTATGAAATCGAATTATGTTTCCATGTGTATTTAAGATTGATAATGTATTTGTGCTTAGCTGGGGGCAACAAGTTGCAGCTTTCTACATACAATTGTATTTGTTCTTGAGAATGTACGTAATCAGGTAGTTCTGTATGCTTTATGTTTTAAAAATTCTCATGTAAGCCTTCATGTATTTCACCTTGTCATAAACACTTTTTAGCATGTTCATCCATGCACACCACCAATTTTTCTAAGGATATGCAATCTGTAGTTTCCTGCAGATTATTTTGGCTTTTCAGGCAGGGATTTCTTATTACAGAAAAACAAATAGAAGCAGAAGAGACTTCAGATCTAAATAATTTACTTGTAAGTAGTTCTATTATCCTGTTGTTTCAGTGAAGAATGGAATGGAGGATTAATAGTGGGTTTTAGAAAGTAAAATATTTTGTGACTTGGAAAGAATTGATCTTTGCTGTTTATAAAATAATATGAAAAAAATGAACTTTCAGAGTAGAGTGCATGAAGATTACCTTGGAGTAAATTTGTAATGGAATGATGGAAGTGGCTATCACCCTGAAAAAAGGGAACTATATCACTTAGGTCATTAGACTCCTAGGCTATGGTCTTGGTCTTTCCTTGCTGACATTGTTAGCTTCATGGAGCAGTCTCATATATTACTTGTGTTTGCCTTCCATGGAAAGAAACATTATGTGTCAGGTTAGAAGTAGTGGGTGTAACAACAATCTACTTATTGAAGGTAAATATATGAAATGATTAAATTTCTCTGTCAACTAGAAAGCTAAATCAAGTGAAGTTTCAAAATAATACATGCTACATACCACCCCTCCTTCCTTTTTCTTTCTCTTTTTCCCTGGGGTGTATTTTGTTCAGAGAAAATTCTGTGTATCAATGAAAGAGTCAAAGATTAAAGGAGATAAAACAGTTGGAGATACAGGAGTTGATGCAGAATAATAATAGACTGTTCCAGCTGAACAGGTAAGCAAATAAATGATCTTTTTTTTTGTGTGTGTCCATCTTTCTGCATTTGGAAGAATTGAATTCTTTAATTTATTTTAAGCAGGACTCTAACCGTGATTTGTAGGTCTAATAATTTTCCTACCTCAAGCAATTTTTCATTGTCTGCAATAAGCTTGAAGAGTCTTGACTTGAACTAGCTGATCGGATGAAATGTGAGAAATAGCACACTTGTCTTTGCAAGTAAATGCTAATTCTGGTGTTAATGCATTTCCCCTGATTTCTTTGTGTAAAAATTGTGTCATTTGGCTGTTGGGTTTTTTTTTTGTTTGTTTGTTTTGTTCTCTTTTTTCTTTTTGTGGAAGAGAACCCTGCTATGAACATCCCTACGCTTCTTACATGTTCTCCAAATGACAGATATGATTGGAAAAGGAAAGGGTGATTACAGTCCTTATTGTGTGATGGCTACTGCAAGTATCTCAGTTGTGTATTGTGATTGGCAAAATGAAGAGGATCCTTACATCTGTCCTGAATCATAGAACAGTTTAAATTGTCCTCTACTCTCAAATCTACTGATCTGAGGAGAATAATAGGTGGCTGACATCCAGGGTTTTTTCTTTTCAATAGCTATCTGAACTAAGAATCTGACCTAAATTATGCTAAATACTACATGGTTCAGATTTGCTTTGTTGCAGAGTGAAGAGTTGTACTAATCATGGGGGCATTCTTGAAATTAGTTGCTACATTTATACAAGTACTTACTTTCATCTGTGATCATGCATTAAAAAAAAAAAAAAGTATCTCCAAAGCAGTAGAGAAGAAACTAAAATTGATTTAATGTCTGCAGCCCTAGTGACTTTCCAGTCTAAACTGGATGTGCTCTTTAAATCTGACTTTAATTCTTTATTCTAACTGAATAATGTTAAAATTATTTGAAATGCAACATCTGAAAAATCTGAGTTTTATTGTGAAGTTGTATTAGGTTTTCAAGAATTTTATTTTGCCTGTTATAGCTAATTGTCCAAAACAGGACTTGCACTCTTTAGGTAAATACCTTTGGTTAGATAAGGACAATTAGGCAATTGTTATCAACACCACCACTAGCACCTCCTTCCCATAACTGGGAGAAATAAGAGAATTACATTTGTACAACAATATTTGCAAGGTGCAACTCACTTGAGTGACAGCTCAGAGCAGTCCACCAGCCAGTAAAGATGCACTCCATCTCCTAAAACTCCACCTGACCCTAAAGGACGAGCAGCATAACTCTGCATTCAGGAACACCTCCTTGCTGCTCCTGTCAGCAAGGAATGGGGAAATAGAGTCAGTCAAAATTCTACAATTTTGTATTGGGTTTGGTATTAATAATAACTATAGAGGCAGTAAACATCCAAACTCTTTCACAAAGGTTGATTACTGCATAGTACTTAGTGCATGGGCTTTGTTGATCCCAACTTAAACCATGATATATGGCCTATATTCTGTCTTTTTCCTTATCTCCTCCCTCCTTGTTTCCCTTGCCTTAATATATAATATTCAAATATATAGGAAATAGTTTAAATTTCTCATCTGTGGCTTCCACAACTGTAATAGGTAGTAATTATTGCAAAATGGCAGACATACTAGAGCTCCAACGACCCTTGCTTAAAAAGCTAGAAAATTACAAGTTGTCAGTGTGACACTGGATAATTACATTGGTATTGTAACTTAATTTTCATACTTGGAGTTTGCAGTTTGGGTTTTCTAAGGATGCCTAAAATGAGAGTTAAGGTATTGAGATTTGCCACTGTTATTAATTACAGCATTTAATATTGTGTAATATAGCATTTCAAATTTCTTTTCTAAGCTTTACTTTTTTTTTTTCCCCTCCAAAAGAAATAAATGGTAATGTGAAGAAACAAAAGGTTCTTGCTGAATAAGCATTCATTATTTCTGTGCATATTTCTCATTCATATGAATATAGTGATACAGACAGGTATGAGGCTTAAGAATTCATGTTTCTTATTCAAATACAGAATGTCCTGGTGTTTATGCAGTTTTGAGATTTGGTGGTCTTGAAACAGATCTGTTACAGAAACAGGTCTGATCTGCAGAATGTAAATGTGAGCAGAACCGTTGTCCACCTCACAGGTAGACCTTCTAGTTTGAATTCTGAAGGCTTCAGCTGCAATTCTGAATGGGCGTGCCTAATGCAACCAATTGAATTTTAGGGTAAAATGGTCTCTGTAACTGGCCAAGTCTCAGACCTCTAACTCTAAAATGTCACAGGAATTGTGACAGAGTATTTTTTTTCTTTTTCATTCTTGGTATTCTTGATCTGTCTGAAATATTTTATAAAAAATGATCTTTAGCACATCAGGTATTTGATTCCTTTAGTTAATTTGTTTATTTTGTATCATTTTATGAATAACTAGAAAAAGCTTCTTACTATGGGAAATATTGGTTAGTCTTAATAAGTGGAACTTTCAGTCTATCCTCTGTTAGTCAGGTTTTATTGTTGAACACTGTCCACTGCTGGACATAGAGGAAATACTATCTTTTCATTTCAACTAAATATAGCTCCATCTCTTGTGAACCATCAAAGCTGTAAAGTTCCTTTTGTCCCCACTGTAATACCACCACAAATTAATTTTCTTACTCTAACCTTGGCAGGCTTGATAAGCAGTGCTTTCTACTCCTCTTCTCTGTTAGACAAGTTTTACTGAAGGACACAGGCAGATATCAACTTACAAGAATAGAAAGACAGATACCAATTTACAAGAATAGAAATTGTGCCCTGAGGTGATATGTCTTGGTATCTTAATTAAGTTTTTAATAATTTCCTGATAAGTGTGTGATACTTTACAAATGTAGAGTTGTTCAGTGTATCTCCAGAGCTGTGTTGTCTCTGACTCAACACAGGTCTGAAGACAAACACTCTAGGTATACCATGATACTCTTTTGATTGTTTCCTTCAGTCCTTTTCCACATATCTTTGCAGACAGTCATATACTCCCTTATGTGTCAGAATCCTTTAAATTCCCAATACTGGTGGCATAATGCCATGATAATAAGGATGCAAATCACTGGCAATTCACTGTGGCTTTCAGTTTAGTTGTTAATTACGTGAAAATTTTCAGAACGTCTGGACCTGCTTCAGGCTTCTTCTAGTACCATTTCTGGGGTTTTGTCATCATGACATCTAAAGTCAGGTTGTTATTTTTGATTATCAATGCATTCTAATAGATAAGCATCTTTATTTGATTACTCTATGATAACCAGATCTTGGAAAATGCTGCTAACCCAAATCTTGCCATCACTCCACCCCAAACTTGTGTACTTGGTGTTGATATACCTTCTGTGATCAAACCTCATAATCTCTAAGAGGTAATGTTTCTATCCTAAGATGTAAGTGAATGGTGAAGACCTGAAGCTGCCCTGTTTCTCAAAGGAAAGTTCCATCTCTTGTCAAAGATATGAAAGTTGTTTGTCCCTAATTTGATGCTACAGCAAATTAATTTTGCTGTAAACCTCAGGTTTGTGTTCAAGTCAAAACTTAGAGCCCCTTAGAGGTTCATATTAATTCATTAAATGCTGTAGAATCTTACTCGTCAGAGTGCAAAATCAGATAACACAGGAATTCTAGAAAAATCAGAACTAGTTCAGGGATTAATTCACCTCCAAACTCCCATGAACCATAATGTGAACTTCATATTGTGTTTATCCCATGTGTAACTTCAGTCTAGATGTTCTGATATCTACAGGTTGCTTACTTACAGTAATTGTTAACAAAATCCTTTTTAAAGGAGCAGATAGTGACTATATAGTTGAAGAGACCTTTAGTCTTTATACTTGTTGAAGGCATTAGGAACTTGACTAAATCCCATATTCTTTATCTTAATTATTTTTTTCAGTGGAACTCCTCTTCAGTTTTGAGAGAACTTGGATAAATAAGGTATGCAAAATTTGTCCCTAAAAATCCCTAGAATGCTTAGGAAAATGCAAACTGGCATCTCTGTCTTTCCACAGTTGTTCTTATTGGCATGAGATCCAGACTGAGATTTTTTTTTTTTTACTTTAGATTTATCCTCTATATCAAGAGCCAAGAAAATGGAGAGGTATGAATGTTCCTGTTAATATAGAATTTAATTTAAACTGTATGTTCTGTTTTCTGGATTATTATAGGGTTTTTTAAAATTCCTTTTAGGAACTACTTTGCTTTTTGGCATCACTGGGGCCTTTGAGCAAACACAGTGTACACCTGCTTTGAGAGTCTTAGAGATTAATGACTAAATCACTTTAAACTGTAACTCAAGATCAGACTTATGTTTGTTTGAAGATTAAATTCAATGTGATTTGCAATGAGTGCAAACGTCCAGTTCCTGCCAATTTTGCCTCAGTTCTCCAATAATTTTTAACATCAGATCCAATATGGTTTAGAATCAAAGTTATATTTGTTCTATACTCATAGAAAGATTGCAGTGGGTATGTAAGGCTCTTCTGAATTTGGCCAAGACTGCTAAGTGGTTGCTGGCACTGGTTTGTCAGGGATTATGGTATGTTTTTTATAGTTGTTGTGAAAATTTTGAGTTGCAGTTGGGAAACAAGAAGCTTTTTTAAAATGATACATGTCTGAAAAAATATACATTGTGAGAACATGCTGTGTTGAATACTAAGTCTTATGTGTTCCCTTGAAGACAGTTAAGTTCTGCATCTGGAAGTTTTTTATTGATTTCAGGCTACAATGGGAAATTGAGTTCTGTACTGAAAGGTTGGAATATGAAAATGAATAGTGTGATATCATGTCCTTGGTGTTAAAGCTTTCCGAGGCAAATTGTTGTAACTGCTTAGAGTTGGAAATAACTGGCTGATTCTGTGGAAGAAGATACTGGAGACAGATTGATTTGTCTGAAAAGCATATTTGATTAACCATGACATAGTTAAAGCTGATGCTGAAATGAAGTTGCAGATTTCATAATTCAGAGCTCTTACGTCAGACTTTCTCAAATTCAACAGTTTAATTGCAGTTTATGTTTTTAGGTTTTTATTTCCTACCCAAAAGATACAGTAAAATCATGGGTGGTTTTTTTTTATGCTACAGAATCTTGGTTTTCCTCAGAGATAGTGTGGCAAATTGCAGCAGCAGAATTAAAAAAAACCTACAAGCTTTAGTTTGTTATTCAGTTCTGATAGTTTACTAATTACACCTATACTCTTTTAATAAATGTTTGGAATACATGCTCTAGGAATATTTCCTTCAACTTTTTTTGGTAGATTACAGACTGTATCTTTCTTTTCCCCCTGTGAAGTTTTTATACAATTTTTTTTTTCAGCTGACCTGTCTCTACCTAGAAGTTTTTCTGTGGAAGTCTAGTTGCACAGCATGAATTCTACCTCTCTTACGCCTTGCCTCTCTTAATGTCTTTAACTGTGTTTCATTTAGTCAGATAAGTGAAGGCTGCATACAGCATGTCAGATAACTGGGAGTCTTAAAGCAATTTTAGCATAACTTTGCCAGTGTCAGACTGTTATTCCTTTGACTGTATGACATGGTATATATTCAGAAACAGATTAATGCCTGTAAAAAGGGAAGAATCTTTGAAACAAGTATTTATTCCATGTTTGTTCCATGATTTGTCTCTAAGCACCCTGAGCAGGAAACACTATTCTTTCCACTAGAACTTGAAATGAGTGCTGTGTATGTGGGTGCTGGTGAGTCAGAGTAAACAGAAACATGAATTCAAATTTGATAATGGAACTGGCCTTGAAGACCTGTGAAGTATGCTTAGTTTTAATTGAGAGATAGTAGGGACTTCCAGCTTCTGCTCCCAAATACCACTGCCAGGTGTTGCTGTCTGTAAAGAAACAGCTAGAATTGAGTTGTAAGAATAAGGTTTTTGGTTTTTTTTAAGTTTTAACAACATTGTCAATTTAAAACAAGAAGAAATATTGGGTGAAACTGTCCCTGAAATACTGGTACAATCAGGCATTTTACTTCAAGCTTAGTGCACTCCATGCAATGCTATGCTGACTAACAGATAATGTATTTCCTGAAAAGCAAAACTTGACCTAGTTGCTAGTGTTACACATTATTTAGAGGTAGGAGGATTTGCTATGTAACATTGTGAGGTTTAGCTGAACAGGGAGGCTTATATCACCATGACTATTTGGCTTTGATTTAAACCCATTTTTAATTTTTACTGATGATGGGATTAGACATGATCATCTGAGTCATTGGGCCCTCTCCCACTTCTCAACTACATGGTAGGTATCTAGCTGAGATGAGCTCATGAAACTGTTCTCTCTGCACCATGAAACCCATTCCAGCACTTCATAATAAATGGCATATGCTGCCAGATGGTAAAAAAGCAAAGCTTCTTCAAATGTATAGTTTAAAATGCATGCTGTCTCCTTACTCCCTTATTTTTTTCCTCCCTTCAGGTTCTTGCTCACTTCTTTTCCACACCTTCCCCCATACTTTCATGACTTCATTCTCCAGCACTGATTCTTCTTTTCCCACCCCTTCACCCAGATGCTTCCATTGCTGCTGCAGATCTTTAATTCCATTCTCTGCTTCTTTCTTTTTCTATTTCTCCTTTTTTTTTTTTTCTTTTGCTACTTTCCTAATTTTAAAGCTTTAAATTCTTTCCTATGTTTTTCATCTGACATAGGAACCACTTTTCTGATTTGTCTTTGTAAGCTTCTTCATGAATTGTCAGTGTAGAGAGAAATTAGAGGGGTGCAATTAACACTTGTCACCTTCCTCAGTTTTGTCTGTGTACAGTAGTACTTACATTGTAACTGAAATTCATCAGTTTTTGTTTTCTGCTTATGTACAATGATATTTGTTTCTAAAATCAAATCAGTTCTGTACCTTAATATGGATAGCAAATGTGATTTTTCAGAAGATGATTTGAAAGGCTAAAAGACCACCCCTTTAAATGTTCCTTTCACAGATTATTTCTCTACCTTGGTCTATCTGTACTTGCTTACCAACTAATAGCAGTTCTAATGGTAGGTGGTAGGGTTGCTTCCAAATTTCAAGAGATGTGAAATGCATTAGCTTTGTTTTGAATGAACTTCTAAAGCTTTGGTTTTCCCTAAATTTTTTTTTTTTTTTTTTTTTTTTTTTTTTTTTTTTTTTGCAAAATAAAGCACCTTGCTCAGACCTTCAGTCTCTACCATAAATCCTCTGTTTTTATTCATTCAATGCAGTGAATGCAAATTTGTACAAATCTAATGTGCCTATTGCAGTGTTGGACTTGCAGATCACCAGGCATACAAGTTACCCTTTAAGAGAGAAGTCTTTGAAAACTCCATCGGGAAAGACATTCAGTTCAATAGGGAATGTATCACATCCCTTTTTTTTTAAGGGATGATTGGGGTGCAGTGAGGAATAAAATACTTTGAAGATAATCCCTCTACATGTTCTAGTGTTCTGTCATGCAGCCACTGTCTCTTGTAAATATTTGTTTTCCTTTTCATATTAATTGGCATATAACCAGTTGTTCAGTGATCTTTTGCCAGTTTAGAGCATAACTTTCTTCCTGTATCTCTACATTGCCATCTTCTCAGCCTCACAAATGAAGACCTAAGTGTAGCTCAGCTGACAGAGGCTCACTCTCATGGACAGAAGCACATGACAAGAGGTGGGAGCAGGAATCCTTCTCATTCAAAAAGTTCAGAATTGTTGAAAAACCCAGTACAGCACCTGAAAGTCTAGTTTGAAGTGATTTAATTCAGTTTTGAACTTTAACAATGACCTGGATAAATCCAAAATATTTTAGACTTTTTCCAAAATGATTTTAGATTTTTGCATAACAGAAATGTGAAGTGTAGGACTGGAAATATGTTTGAAATCTTGTCCTTTTCTTCATGAGAGAGGAAAAGTCTTGATCTAGCTCTAGCAGCAGCTGTCTGGTTTTCTGGTTAAGCTTACTGGATGTGTAAGAGCTGGGATTTTTATGTAAACTTGAATAGTATCTGGGGTCTTTTATTGTGAGTGAAAAGGACTTAGGTATCTGATTCTCCTTGTTTCTGTCTTCATAGCTAGTGTCCCATCTCCCCTGGACAAATGAAGGCTAGGTAAAGGCCTACTTCAAACAAGATGCTCTTTAAAGCATGCTGTAAATTCCAGAATTATAACATTTAGGACTACTATATTGTTGTCTGAGGAAACCTACACAGATATGTAGATGGGTCTGTTTTACACAAGATGCAAAACAGTTTCTTGGGGATCCACCCACTATATATACACAGTGAATCTAGAATCTGAACTGCTTTTGGTGGCCAGAAGTACACCTGATTTTCTAGAACACTATGGAACAGGGCCAGGACTCTTCTTGAATTACTAAAGATATGCAGTTGATCTAAACCCCTCAGATTCAGGGGGGATAAAGAGATACTTTATGGGATTTGATTTTTTACAGCCAAATAGATGTTCTCTGTAGAATAGGGAAATCACACCCAAGAGAAGACTGTTGGGCTAAAAAAGAGAGCTCAGAAGGATTAGCTCACAGGCAGATGTTTGCATTGCCTGATGAAGTCCATTCAGATGTTGGCAAAACCCAGGTAGGTGTATTTCTTCAAGTAGGGGTGATGTGAAGGGGCCAAGAGCTTTGCAGTCTTTTCACCCTTACTGCATTTCTGAGGTCTAGCCTAAGCCTGGCTTTCTTCTGTAGCTGAACTTGTTGGAGGCAAGAGACTGTGCAGTAAAAGCCTGATGTGAAGAGCCAGGGAAAAGAAACCTGTTATCACACTGAAGTGTTTTTTGTATCAGAGATGTATTTCAAGGCTTTGAGAATCTGTAACTTTCTGAGCCAGTCTTTCACACAGAGTCTGTTTATGGAATGAAGAAATACACATGCCTTAGTATTTAGTTATGTGTATCAGAGATACAGAAAACATTGTGGGGGGGGGGGGGGCAAGGGGGTGAACAAAGCCACTTGAGCACCACAGTCTAGATGTCAGCCTTGGAAGGGAGTGGGGAAAGTGCTGGCTCAGGTCTCTGGAGGCGTTTTGGAGGAATTGAAGAAAGTTAAGTTTTTCACAATGGTAGTCATGATGAAAGTGTTAATTGTCTTCTAAAATGGCTCAAGGCTGATGGTGAGGACAGATTTTTCTTCCTTTAACAGCTGAAAACATTGTCCTTTGGTTTGGTTTAGGTTTTTGTTGTTGTTGTTGTGGGGGGGGGGGTTGTTTGTTTGTTTGTTTGTTTGGGTTTCTTGTTTGGTTGGTTTTGTTTATTTTTTTGTTTTGGTTTTACAGACACGTGGAATAATACTAAAGCTAAATAACGCAATAACAATATAGACTGAAGAATTTTAAGATGGCATTTTGATTTGGGAAAGAGAGTGGGTAATTTCACTCCTGATGTAAATCCCATTTTCCAACTGAATTTTAATCCAGAGGTTGAAGAAGAGATTGTATCTAATAAATTGCAAACCAAATCCAGGATGGGGTTTTTTTTATATCCTATCAGATGGTTTGAACTTTTAAAAAGCACGTTGCTGTTGTCACCTGCATGGTCTTTGTTGTTCTAAACTAACAGGATCTGCAGTCAATGTGAAGGTCTGTGAAGTCAGTGAAACTCAGGTAAAATTTGAACCCTAAAATCAAGTACTATAAAAAGACTGTTTTCAGGGTAGGATTATAGATGAAAGGGCCTGTGCACTGTTTGTGCATGATACCTCATTGCTTTCTATGCCACTTCACAGGGAAAATCACTGTTTTCTGTCTGGTTGTTAGAAAGATAATGTAAACTGTAGGATTGGTTAAATCCTGAACAACCAAATGTGAGGCAGCAAATTTTAATTTGTGCTTAATGGCATTCTAAAGGCTTTAAGCCATGATCTGCTAACTTTAAGAAATGCAATTTATGCCAGTTTTCTTTTTTATGGAAAGAGCTTTTTATGCACTGATTAGTTAATCTTGAGCAAGAGTTGGGGCTTTTCCTGATACTAGCATGTGTGTATGAATCATATGAAACTGCATGCTATGCAGTTCTTAAAGCTTCTCAAGTAAATGTTTCCTTTTGTGTTTCTTCATATCTCATGCATTTAAAATTTGCCAGAAGTTTAATATTGCTACCTAAGAAAAATTATAAAGGGTTTGTATTTTACAGTTTCCATCTGAACATTTGTTACAGGTAGCTTATAGCTAGAAAAGAGAAGCTGTATGGCTTCAGAGCCATAGAGTTTCTTGCTAACTTATATGAGCTGACACTTGACCCCTGAACCATGCCTGAAGTTCTTAGTGGCTGTCCTGTCTCCCGCTGGGGTAGTGCTTACTTTTCTGTGTGGGTTGTGTCTCATAAAGAGAATCCAGACATGTGTAGAAAAGTGCATTTTTTAGCTGTTCAATCCTTTTACTTATGAAATTAAAATAAAAATTTAAAAAGTGTTTGGCTAGTTGGAGGATTCCAAGGGGACACTTTTACTTGTGGCGACTCCATCAGTGACACATCAGTCAGCCCCTACTAATTTAGGATTGTTAGCATAGGCTGTACGGCTAAGCATCGAGCTTTTATAAAAGCCAAAGGAATTTCATACTTGAAGAATAGAATTCTTTTTTTCCCTTATTTCTAAGAAATTAATAACATCCTTGTGGATTTTCTGTAATACAGAGTAAAGAGGAGACTAAGTCTCAAATTGAGTTTGTTTTTCAGGGAAGCAAAGCTGTTTCTTGAGTAGTTTGTTTTGTGAGATCGTAAAGCAAGGCCTAAGAACTGCTTGAGAAGTTTTGTTGGTCTTTCATTCTTTCATTCTTTCTTGTGTGTGTGGTTTTTTGGTGGTGGTGGTTTTTTTTTTAAGGATTTCTAGATATATGAGCCTTTGATTATGGAGAAGTGAAATCTAAAATGTTACTGAGGGAAATTTGGTTATACTCTGAAAACTGCAGATAATGGGCAGCCTGCCTACTCATGCTCTACTTACAGCAGTGACAAGTTAGAGTATCGGATGACTTGCTGTCATTTGCATAGTGACACTGTGGGCTTTGGGGAAATTCTTGGTGACTGGAAAAATTTATTGGGAAGTTTCCTTAGGCTATGTGCCAATCCAAGGGGAGCATTCCCAATGGCAGACCCAGGAGGCCTGACTCAAACTGTCTCTCCAGTGGGGCTCCATTTATACCCTAGTCGAGTCTAAACTGTGGTCATTCTAATTAGCTGGGGGCAAGCTCAGGACAGAGGCAAGCTAAGGCCCTGAAAAAAATGTATCCAAGTTTTAATGGCTTTGAAGCTCTGGTCTTTATCAGGTCTTTGTCTTAGCCTATGCATCTGTGCACCCAACTAAGTGGAAAACTTGCCTTGGAAGTGGATTTGTCACCTGAAGTGCTAATGTAGATGAGTTCACAGGGAAAATAGTCATCCTGTTTAGGAATGCTACCAAGCAGCACTTCACATATCTAAGTCTTAGGCATGGTACATATCACATGCAGCAAGCTTTCTACAGCTATCAATTTGTTTGAGGCATTGAAGGTCAAATTCTCTCACTGGAGGTTTTCAAGAGGTGACTGGAGAATCTCATCTAGGCTCTCTTTATTATAAAAGGTTGGACCTGGTGATTTTCTTGAGATCCCCTCTAACCTGGGCTGTTCTATGATTCTATGGTTCTAAAATTTACTGCTGGTTTATGTTGTATTTAGTTTAATGCTGTATGTGCATGTGTTATCTGTAGTTGTTTGAGTAACAGTTTATTCAAGTTCTAAATTTTCCATCAGGTTTAAATACTAGGAACTGATGCATATAAAACTTCTGTAGGCATAGACAGTTTTGTACTTACAAAACACTCTTTCATTAAAAAAATGGTAATGTTTTTTCTCCATTGTAAATCTTTATCTTTTCTCTGCTTCCACTGAGTAATAGCTGTGTCCTCTCCTTGCTTCCTCCCATACATCTTCATCATCTAGGATGGCTCTATCACTCTGCAATGTGAAACTTTCAAAGAGATGTTCATGGGTATTTATTGAATAGATAGAAAATGCTGCTCTGGGAGGACATAATTTGTGGTGGTTTATAACTGTACTTTTTGGGGTGGCTTGTTTCCTGCAATAGATTATTTTATATATATATCCTTTCAGATATAGTATGAAGAAAGGGAAAAAGGCTTATGTTGTGAAGGGCTTTTGGTGGAGAACAGGTGTAATTTGTTGTGACTTCTACATGATAACTTCTTTAAGGTATTAATCTACCTTCATGGTAAGTCTCTCGCAGACATCAAAAAATGCTTCCGCTACTTAAAAGTGGTTCGTGCATGTTGTTTTTATTTTGTTGCTGTTGTTTTATTTTGGCTTCTTTTTTTTTTTTTTTTTTTTCCACTGAGATAATTATGATACTAAAGGTTGTCCCACTGTCAGCTAGACTAGGCAGTAAAAAAAAATGGTATTTGTGTGCTGTTTGTTCTGGCAGGATAATGCATTTTTCCAGAAAGAAATGGAATGAGAATGAGGAAGGGCTCAAAAAAAGCTATTAAAAACATTTGAAAGCTCTGTTTTCAATAAAAAACCAGCATGACTTATTTTAGGAAAGTTTGGAAGCAACTTACAGGTGATGTTTAAAAGATATATTTAGTATGTGTTCTTTTCCCTGAACACATGCTCATCTTAATACACAATTGCCAATTGATTGTAACTATTTTGGATATCGTGGATGTGTTTTGGGGAAAAATGGAAAAACAGTGTCTCTTTTTGCTTCTTTCTTTTCTATGTGAATGATTATCTGATCTAATGAAATGTTAGAAAATATAGGAAAAGATCTTTTTAGAAATTAAATTCTACTGCAAATATAGGATAAACCTGATTTGGTTTCTGAGTTTCTGTATTGAAATGAAATTAAGGGAGGCTGATAGAAAGAACTGTTAAACCATCAGTGAATGCATACAGCAGACACCTAAAAGGATAACATTGCAAATATTTGAAATCTGTATTGAAAACATAAAGCATAGGAGGTGTTTCCTAAAACTTTAGTTTTGTAAATATTGTTACTGACTTATTTGTGCCATTCCCTTTTTCCACCATTCACAGCTGAAATTGCTTAGAACGGTACCTAAAACCTGCAGCATGATTTCTACTATGTAGCAAGAACAGTTCAAAGATTTCACATTACAGACCTTCTGGATCCAATCTGCTTCTAACTAGGTCATCAGCTTCTGATATTGAAATAATTTATTTTGATGTCCATGTGAAAATGGAGGTCTACTCCTGAGTAGAAGTGGTGAGTACAGATGTCAAAATTGTAGGGTTTTTAATCCATAAATATAAAAAATTCATAAAATCCATTAAAAAAATCTGTATTTTTCATTATGGTTTGGTGAGATTTTTTCTTAAATAGGTTATACTATTTTGGATTACTTTCTAGACAGAGATTCTTCTTTTCTCTTTCCTAGAAACACTGATATGTAATATTTCTAAATTATAGCATTCCCTCTGTGTGCTACAGTTGCTCTGACATTACCAAGACATCAGCCAATGGTTCCTGAAGTTCTGAGTCACAGTTCTGCAGTAGGGTGCCAAAATCCTTACTAGACTTCCCTAGCATGCCTGATTGCAAGCTGAGGCTCCTAGGACTTCTAGACTGCCAGCTCTGTGTTAGAAATTCTGGCATAACTTTCCTTCCAGTATCTGGCAAACCCAGGGTGCTGGTGTCCTCTGTTAGACACACCTGGCACACTTTTCCACAACCCACAAATTTCAGTTTTGAGTATCCAGTGGCATGAACAGTCTGTTTGGCGTATATGCCCTACATCTACAGACTTCCCTGTTTCACCTGCAATCTTCTGCATTTGAGAATTTTGCAGAGCCCAGAATGTGTTGGAGGAAGACTTCTGGCTGGAAGAGACTCACTTCCATGTCCTCATTCTTCTAAAACAAATTTAGAAAGCTCTCTTTTAAATTAGTGTGTTTTTCAGGATGCCAGATACATTTTGAATTTTATAGTTAAAGCATAAACCACTATTTCCAGAATCATACAACAACTTTTTCACAAAAATATCCTGAAAAATTGGAACAGAGATGTGGATTTTCAGGAGAAAAAAAGACAGACTAAAGTATTCCTGAATATCAGTTTTATTCCTGACTGCCAGAACTTTTCAAATATTATGGAGAGTGGCTTGGTGACTACACCAGGCAATTTTCTCAGGACTCTGGGAGGCATCTCATCAGGTCCCCTAGACTTACGTACGTTAAGGTTCCTCAGGTGGTCATGAACCTGATTTTCACAAACAATGGGAGGGACTTTGCTGCCCTGGTCCTCACCTTGTGATTTTTTTAACTTGGTAGGTGTTGGGAGAGAGGTTGCTGGTGAAGGTTAGAAAAAAAACCTGTTGAGAACCTCAGCCTTCTGCTCATCTGTTGTTAACTAGCTCACCATTCTTGCTCTTCAAGGTGGGGGTATATTTTCTTTACCTTTCCTTTTCTTCATTGATATACCTGTGGAATCCTTTCTTGTTATTCTTAGCATCCCTTGCTAAGTTCAGCTCCAACCATGCCCTGGCCTTCCTGACCTCATCCCTACACCACTGGGCAGCATCCCTATACTCTTCCCATGATACCTGTCCCTACTTCCACTGCCTGTACAGCTTTTTCTTGCCTCTTAGTTTGACCATCAGGTCATGGCTGAGCCATGATGGTCTCTTCTCTCTCTCTCTAGATTTCTTACACCTGGGGATGGAGATCTCTTGCATTCTATGCAAAGTATCCTTAAAGGTCTGCCAGCTCTATTCTGCTTCCTTGTCCCTGAGGACCATTTCCCAGAGTATCCAACTGACTAACTCCTTGAAGAGCTGGAATTTTGCTTTTCTGAAATTCAGGGTCCTGATTATGCTCCTTGCCTGATTTGTGACCTTTAGTACTGTGAATTCCATCAGTTCATGGTCACTGCAGCCCAGGCTGCCTCCCATCTTGAGATCCCTGATGAGCTCACGTGCATTGGTGACCAATAGATCTAGTATTGCATACTGTTGGGTAGAGGGAGGAGCTAGGAGGCTAATTCATACACCTGAAGAAACTCAGAAATCTGGGTGAAAAAGTTTTTGTAGAAAAAATGTGAAATTCTAGGAAAAAAATGTTAAGAGTTTCTAATTCTGATTCACTTATATCACTCTGACAGCACTTACCATTATGTCTTACAAAGCAGCTACTGTTTCCGTGATGTGCCAACAAGTTTTCTGAAAGCACTTAGTATTACCTTAAGACTGGTAATAAATGTTTTAGCATAACAAACACAAACCTTGAAGCAATAGCACTGTGTATCATGGCAGTTCCAGTATCAGGAAAGTATAAAAACTGCCTTTCATAATGATGAATCAATGAAACATGATAGTTCAAGTAATGGAGACATCTAATTTTAATTTTTCAGTCAAGCTCATATTATTATGGAGCAGAATGGATTGGATCTCACATCTGTCTTATTTTTTCTATCCATGCACACTAGCAGTCAAAACATGTACACTTATCTACGTGTATTTGTGGGTGGAGAAAGCTAAGTCCTCAAAGCAACATCTGCCTTTTCTGTTTTGCTGCTGTTTTATAAAAAGAATTAAAAAATCTGAGATCATCTGAGAACCTTAAATATGCAAATATAGATTACTGTTAGCTAACATTTGTGGTTTGTTTTCATGTGCTCACTTACCAGGCTCAGGAGGGTTCTGTTTTGTGGAAGAAAATCTAAGAAGCCTAATTCCTAGGTGTGGTCTATAAGCATCGTTTTTAAATTCTGTGTATTTCTAATGAAATAACAAAAGTGTGAGTTTGTGCATTTGTGTAGCTCAGTGGATCTCTTTACTATTATTTTTACTTGATTAAATAAAATATTGAGTTCTCCATAAATTCTGCTTTTACCCAATGTTTCACTGGTGTTTCTAGTATCATAAGGCAATCAGCTAATTTATGCTGTTGATGTCAAAAGCCAGACAATAACCATAACATACAGCAGGTGAATTTGATTCATGCAGTTTATTGAATTGCTAATTTGAAATGTTTAATTGCATCTGACTGCTATACCACATTGAAATATTGAACAGGAGTCTTTCAGTATGTCTGGAGAGCACCTACTGCTTTGATAACAAACTACTTAGAAGAGATGGTGTTCACCTGGGATTGCTACAGGAACTCAAGGGGGAAATAGCTGTATTACTACTGTGGGTGTGTAACTTTTCATTTGAAATTGTCTTGGCACCTGGCAAATATGATGCCAGTCTTTAGAAGGGACTTGATGTGAAATCTAAAGAACTACAATCCTGTAAGTCTCTGTGCTGTGTAATGTAGTAGAAATTACTTAAGCCTTTGTGGACAAGTAGATAACTATGATATAGATATGGTACATGTACTTGGGAATAGTCATTGTGGCTTTTGTGAAAGGAATTCTTGCATAACAGTCATTTGGAGTTCTCTGAAGGATTTGGCACACCTTGTTGATGAAAGTGACCTCAATGTATTGTACTTGGACATTCCAATGTCTGTTGACAAAATCTCCCACCAGAGACTTAAGTAAACACAGCAGCAAAGAACTAAGGAGGAACATATTTTCTCTGATAAATAAATAGCATAAAGACAAAAATTTGAGGATAGTAGTAAATTCTTTGGTTTCATGATGGAGGGAGGGGAGTGATGCCTTACAGGGGTTTAGTCTTTGTTCTGAACTATATTTTAAATGACCTGGGAAAGGGCACAGTGTAATGACATAGGTTTACTGATAACTGGAAGTTATTGCAGGGAAACAGAGTTATGGCTGATGGTGAAGAATGGCAGAGGTATTTTAAGACAGTGTCTGAATGGACAAGAAAATGGCAGGTGAAATTAGGACTTTTTTTCTTCCTTTACATTGTATATTAAATGATGGCTTCTGAGTTGGTTCTTTTCACACAATAATGAGCTACTGTGTAAGAAGGACGAATGTCAGTCTGTCGTTACAGATACGGTAATGAAAATATCAACTTCATGTTACATAGCAGGCAAAAAAGGAAATAAAATGCTAAGTCATTAGAAAGAGAATAGAGAGCAAAGCATAATGTCAGTGCAGTGGTGCAGAAATCCACAGTTTGTCAGCATTCTGAACACTGTGCATGTTTCTGCCTTCTTTTCTGAAAACAGTGTGGAAGAAGTGGAGAAGGTTCAAACAGAAAATTTTTCTTATCAGGGAGGTGTTGCTTATGTGTTTCATAAGATGAAATCAATATTTTACCCAGTGTTTATTCTCTCACAGATAAGAATTTCAACAACTATTTCCAAAGTATGCCGTTTGATAGAAATTCCAATATGAATACATTTAATGTTAAAATGTTTTCCAAGCAGTTTTTCATGATGAAGCTGAATCAGAGCTTAATGACATCAGTTGGCCAGGTTCCTGTGAACTGCAGGGTACCTGGAATCATCAGGCATTCCAAAGCAAATTAAGAGCCTGCTCTTAGAATTTGGTGAGCACAATTGCATTAACACAGGACTGGGGCTGTATTTATCTACCTTTTTTCCATACATATTCCACACACAGTTTGTGAAACATGATGTTCGATGATGGAATATGTCATTTTGGCTTGGCTAGGTTTTGGGTTCTTGCATAGCAAAGCAGGAAAAACAAAACAAAAAAAAAAGCAGTGGGCAGTTTTGATAAATGTCCATTGAATGTTCTCTCCCCTAAAAATAATTCTTTATGCCTGCATCATATTTCATAAGGGGGGTGGGTTGTCGGGAAGCCTTTCTGAAATCTTTCCTCACTCTTCAGGTTGCTCTTATTATTGACAATGTCTTGGTGAGATACTGTCCGTAAAAGACTGCAATGAAGAACAGAATAGAGTAAGATTGAGATTTTTGCTAGTTCTCTTATTATTGACAATGTCTTGGTGAGATACTGTCCGTAAAAGACTGCAATGAAGAACAGAATAGAGTAAGATTGAGATTTTTGCTAGTTCTTTATGTAAGAAAACATGCAGCATCTTGAAATGCAAAAAAAAAAAAAAAAAAAAAAAAAAAAATTAAACAACATTTTATTGTATTAAACCAGTGTTAGCTGCAATAAATATTTTTGCAAATCTCATCTACTCTGCAGGTTGTCATTTGCGAACAGGGTAGTTTCTCCATTTTTCTATTATTTGCCATTTAAACTTGTATTTCAATCACTGGCAGGAGAGGTTATTTTTAATAAGTATAAGCAGATGCCTTCTCTTGCTTTTGACAACTTTAATGTGAGAAAAAAGAAAAAAAAGAAAAAAGAAAAAAAAAAAAGATATTTACTAATTAATGTTTTCGCCTGCTGAGGCTCCTTACCCTAACTAAGCCCTGTTTGTCACAGTTATGTGGCAAGCTTTTTGTCCTGAGAAATAATTGGCAGGATAGATGGACTGTGACATTCGAAAAATATGGAATAGACTTCAAGAAAGTAGAACACAGCCAGAATTTTACACACTACTGTGCACTTAATATAAGGTACTCTCACTGGGTTTTTTTCCTCTCCTTCCTCTCCTTCCTCTCCTTCCTCTCCTTCCTCTCCTTCCTCTCCTCAGATCTAATTAATGTCTGCAAATACATGAGGGCTGGGCATCAAGAAGGCAGGGACAACGTCTTTTCACTTGTACCCTGTGATAGGAGGAGGGGCAGTGAATTCAACCTCGAGCACAGGAAGTTCCACCTCAACATGAGCAAGAACTTCTTTAAGGGTTACAGAGCACTGGAATGGACTCCCCAGGGAGGCTGTGGACTCTCCTTCTATGGAGATTTTCAGGACCTGTCTGGATGCATTTCTGAGTGATCTGCCCTAGTTTTGGCCTTGCTCTGTCAGGGTGGTTGGACTCGATGATCTTCAGAGGTTCCGTCCAATCCCTAACATTCTATGATTCTGTGTGACTCCAGATTTTTTAGGTGATGGTGTAATGGTGAAAAATCATCTGGGCTTGTCTTTGAAGATTATACTCTATTTTGCTTGTTTTGTTTTTTTTTTTTCCTCCTTCTTTTCTTTGTTTACTAAGATGTTTTAGGATCAACTGATATAGGACTATATCAGTTTAATAAGCGCCCGTTATTTTACATGGTTTTCAGAGCAATTTCTTGAGGAAACTTTACTGGTAGGTCAGATGTTACTTGTATTATAAATAGCCTGACTCAAGCCATTGTGACTACTGATGCATTTTGAAAGAATTGAACCTTGTTTAATATTTTATTATCAATATTTTATTATTTATTATATATTTATATTATATATTAATTATAATAAATTAATAATAAAAAATGTGCATTCCTTTTGCTTTATCTGGACTTGTCCTAGCATGCTCTCTTTCCCTCCTCCTTCATAGGTTTTATATCTTTACTTGTCTCCTAGGTACAATGTTTAGAATCAAAACTCATGGTTGCTTGGATTGTGACAATGGCTGTAAATCTCAGGATCTGCAGGGTTGTGCTGTGCATGACAGGAGAACATGCAGGTTTTTTCCTTTGGGAATCCTCTGAAGGCTGCATCCAGGGTTGTTGTCTACACCAGCAACATTTGACAGTTTTCCTATATACTGTAATCCTGTTATGTTTTGTGGTGGAGTAGTAGTCACCAAGGAAATACGAGACCAGAATATTTTGGGTTGGTTTTAATGGTGATATTGAGATCAGGATTAATTCTTGGTACAATAAATCTGAGTTCAGAAAAGAATGAATTTGATGTTCTTTGTCCTTTCTAAAAAAAATAGCAGAACAGGTTAGTTTGTTCTATTTAAGGATCGGCAAGCTGTGAGTGGAAAAGTGGTAGTTTGCTCATCTGGGGCATGGACATTTAATCACTTATGCACTGTCTCTGGATTTGGACCTGCTCCTTTCAGAATACTTGTAGTGAATGCAATGAAACAAATATTTGCTTGCAGGATGATTGCAAGTTGATAGAGTGATTGGCATAAAATTGCTAGTATAAGCATAGCCATCCTTCCTCTTTGCACTTTCATGTCTGTCGGTGTGTTTGGTTGAAGTATAATTGATCCTTTTTATACACAGGTGCTAGCTCATTCAGTATATATAGCTATTAAAGAGCATGTCTTTAAATATACCTCATCAGTGTCAAATAAAATTACCTATTGAGCTTTTAACATTATATCTGTAAAACCTACAATTGACTTTTTAAAATAAATATATAGGTTTTATTGTGTTTCTAAAAATTCAGTAATTTGAGCCTTGATTAGAGTTATGAATAGATATCCCAAAAGATAAATTAAAATAATATAAATCATGAATAAACCTGCCTCAGGGGGAACTGGTTGGGGTTTTTCTAATAAAATATTTGCATAACATTTAGAGCATAGGTGAGATGTTGACAAGAAGGTGCTTAGTAAAATAACGGCTTTTCAGTTACTACCAAATGAAATGCTAGTGTAGTTAATGTGTGCAAAATTTTATTTGTGAAACTGTTATTTAACTGGGTATTATGAATTGTTGCTTTCAAAACTAGCATCATTAACACAAATTGTGCCAACATACTAAGACTACCTTATTTAGCAAAAATAACTCGTAACTGTATCTATGGTTTCTTGAAATAACAGGTGATGATAGGAACTAGCTCACATTAAACAGAAGTAAATTAGAAGTAGGACCAAATTTGAGAAGATTCCTTACATTTCTATCTCCTCACAATAGTATTTTAAACATTATATGGGATTCTGGAATACCTCAAATGTCCACATTCTTCAGCATCTGCACTACTCAGCAAAGCTTTTGTCTTTGTCTTTATGCCCTATGTTGTGCTTAGATGTCTAAAAGTTACGCATGTAGCTTTGTTTCTTAACTGCTAGGCTTTACACTGCAGCATTGTCTGTAATAGAGAATGCAGCTAAGACTACTACAGATTTATGAACATAAATTTATTTAATTTTTTTAGTTTTCTTGTCTATTTAAGATGTCTGTTTCCTATGATCTTGCCATCCTTTATAATATTTTAATTTTCACTTTTTTTTTCTTCAAGTAATTTTCAATCTTCTTGCAGCACCACCATGAAAAGGTATTGAGAGATACCTTGTGAAATGAAGTCAGCGACTTTTAGATTGGCCTGGATGACAGATCTGTGTGCATTAGCAGTAAATTAATATATTTTATATGTAATTATTTTTTTTGGTGGTATTCCTACATACATTAATTGGGAAATATGAAGATGTACTTATCCAAGGAACAAAGTTCTCAGACAATATTTAAATCAAAAGGTGTACATTAAAACAAAATCAACTTCTTTTTTTTTTTTTTTTCACCTGTGGATTTTGAATTGTAATTGAACCTAGCAAAAAACAATGTGGTCCATGGAAACACCGTTGGCAACTAACTGCAGTAACTTTTTGATCATCAGGTTTCATGAATTCTTTGAGGTATGTGAATTCAAATATGACAAATGGAAGTTGTACATCTGGCCGGTGACAGTCATTCATTTTGCTTTATTATCTTGAATGTCCATAGAAAACAAGGAGTCCAAAAACTGAATAGATATTTTCTTTGAGGCTTGATGTGTGTATTTATAGAGGAATTTAACCCAGTTGAAGACAATGGGGCTATTGGTAGGATTAAAAATTATGTATGAGTTAAAACAAATTTAAAAAATGTTTATGTTTATACACTTTATTGAATTAATGCCAAAAAACTTTGGTTTAGGGAAAAAAGTAATCTCTGTTTTACGTGTTCCTTACTAACTGCCAAAGTTAGAAATTCTTGGATTAGGGAGCTTTAAATTAATTGAAAGGAGGGGTAATATATTAGTTTGTCTGTATTCGTGTTCTTGCTAGGAAATTTTTGACACTGGTCCCTTCCTTCTGTTTTATCCCTTTCCCCTTTAATCCACAGTGTGTCCTTTTATGATATGGAAGAAATTACTTTTATTAATTCCGTCATTAACTGCTGAAGTTTAACAGTGCCATCTTGGGTGAACTGACACCTCAGACACCTTGACTTTTTGGGAAGTTATGAAACAGTAAAAGGCTTGTAGTGATCCAGAACAGGGTATGGACAAAGAAAACGCTCTGTACAATTTTATGGGTAGCCTTTTTATAGACGAATGAGAAGATTATATGTCTTAAAAAATATGCAGAAGACTGATATAGCAAGCCGTTATATTCTCTTACCTTGACTGCTTCTGTAGAGTTTCAGTATGTTCTAACTGGAAGTTATATTTAGCACTTTAGCATTTTCAGTGTCATTTAGAACATCAATAAATTTGGAAACTGTACCAATTGCTTTCCAGAAATTGCAAAATTACTCTTTCAGTTGAGGATTCCATGTATATAATGTTCCAAGACTAAATATCACTATTTACTGATAATAAACCCAGTAAGAATCAACTTCAGTGGGCAAATGAGTGGAATAATGACATGATGGTGCTAGAGCTAAATGATTTAATGAAACTAATTTTTCAAGAACACCTTGGTGCAATTTGAAAATTTGGATTAATTCAAATAATATAGTTAAGTTACTGATCAGAGATAGTATCTGACTTCTTTTTCTTCTAGATTTTTTTGTTTTGTTGTTGTTGTTTTACCATAGGCAGGTGGCATCTGATGACAACAGTGGTGACTACATTTTTTTGTGTGAGACAGTTTCTTCAGAAACAATGCAGAACTTTGTTTCACCTTGTTGACAGGAAATCTGAATTGACATGAATAGTTGATAGGAATTACTTTTTTGTTTTTAAACCTTTTTCTTCTGCATTCTGTGTTTACATGTTCACAGAATAACAGAATCGTCATGGTTGGAAAAGACCTCTATGATCACTGCATTCAACCATCAAACAAAAAAAAACCCACCCCAAAACCAACCAAAAAAACTCTCAAAACAAAAACAAAAAAAAAACCCAAACACCTCAGTGTTCCACTACAGTGCATCCTGAAGTGCCTCATCTACATGTTTTTTGAATACACCCAGGGATCGTGACTCCACCAGCTCTCTAAGCAACCCATTCCAGTGCCTGACTACTCTTTTAGTAAAGGAATTCTTCCTAATATCCAGTCTAAACCTCCCCTGGTGCAACTTCAGGACGTTTCCCTTGTCCTGTCATTATTTACTTGAGAGAAGAGGCCACACCCACCTCCCTACAACCACCTTTCAGGTAGTTGTAGAGAGTCATAAGGTCTCCCCTCAGCCTTGTCTTCTCTAAACTAATCAATCTTAGTTCCCTCAGCCTCTCCTCAAAGGATTTGTTCTCCAGAGCACCAGTTTGGTTGCCCTTCTCTGAACCTGCTCCAGCAACTCAATGTCTTTCTTGTGGTGAGGGGCCCAGAACTGAAGACAGTACTCAAGGTGCAGCCTCACAGGTGCTGAGTACAGGGGCACAATCAATTCCTTTCTCCTGCTGGCCACACTATTTCTGATACAGGCCAGGATGCTGTTGGCCTTCTTGGCCACCTACACACACTGGTGGCTTGTATTCAGCTGGGTGTTGGTCAGCACCCCCAGGTCCTTTTCCTCTGGGCAGCTTTCCAGCCACTCTTCCCAAGACTGTGGCATTGCCTGGGGTTGTTGTGACTGAAACACAGAACCCAGCATTTGGTCTTCACCTCATAAAATTGGCCTCGGCCCATCAATTCAGCCTGTCCAGATCCTTCTGCAAAGCCTTTCTACTCTCAATCAGATCATGGAATCACAGAATGTTAGGGGTTGTAAGGGACCTCAAAAGATCTTCTAGTCCAACTCCCCTGCCAGAGCAGGATCACCTAGATTAGATCACACAGGAACATGTCCGGGTGGGTTTTGAATGTCTCCAGAGAAGGAGACTCCACAACCTCCCTGGGCAGCCTGTTCCAGTGCTCTGTCACCCTCACAGGGAAAAAGTTTCTCCTTACGTTTACATGGAACCTCCTATGTTCCAGCTTGCACGTGTTGCCCCTTGTCAAATCACTGTCTGTCACTGAGAAGAGCCTGGCTTCATCCTCCTGATGCTCACCTTTTACATATTTATAAACATTAATGAGGTCACCCCTCAGTCTCCTCTAAGCTAAAGAGACCCAGCTTTTCCTCACAAGGGAGATGTCCCACTCCCTTAATCAACTTTGTGGCTCTGTGCTGGACTTTTTCAAGCAGTTCCCTGTCCTTCTTGTGCTGAGAGGACCACAATATTCCAGATGTGGCCTCACCAAGGCAGAGTAGAGGGGGAGGAGAACTAATCTTGACCTGGTAACCATACCCCTTCTAATACACCCCAGGATGCCATTGGCCTTCCTGGACACAAGGTCACGTTGCTGGCTCATGGTCATCCTTCCGTCCACCAGGACCCCCAGGTCCCTTTCCATTGTGCTGCTTTACAACAGGTCAGTCCCCAACGTATACTGCTACCTGGGGTTGTTCTTTCCCGGATGCAAGACTCTACACTTGCCCTTGTTATGTTTCACTAAATTTCTCCCCGTCCAGCTCTCCACCCTGTTCAGGTCTCTCTGGATGGCAGCACAGCCTTCTGGTGTGTCAGCCACTCCTCCCAGTTTCGTGTTGTCAGCAAACCTGCTGACAGTGCACTCTGTTCCCTCATCCAGGTCATTGATGACTATAGTGAATAGTACTGGTCCCAGTACTGACCCCTGAGGGACTCCACTAGATACAGGCCTCCAACCAGACTCTGTCCCATTAATCACAACTCTCTGACTTCATTCCTTCAACCAGTTCACAATCCACCTCACTATCCAATCATCCAGACCATACTTTCTCAGTTTAGCTATGAGGATGCTGTGGGGGATCGTGTCAGATGCTTTACTGAAATCAAGATAAACCTCATCCACCAGATCAACACTCCCACTCAATTTGATGTCTGCAAACTTGCTAAGGAAGCACTTAATCCCCTCATCTAGATTTTTGATTAAAGATATTGAACAAGACCAGCCCCAAAACTGATCCCTGGGGGACACCGCTGTTGACTGGCCATCAACTGGGTTTAACTCTGTTCACCACAACTCTCTGGGCCCAACTGGCCAGACAGTTTTTATCCCAGTGAAGAGTGCACCTGTCTATGCCAAGAACCACAAGCTTCTCTAGCAGAATGCTATGGGAGATGGTATCAAAGTCTTTACTAAAGTCTAGGCAGACAGTGTTCTCAGCCTTTCCCTTGTCCTAGGTAGGTCACCTGGTCAAAGAATGAGATCAGGTTGGTCAAGCAGAACCTGCCTTTCCTGAACCCGTACTGGCTGGGTCTGGTCCCCTGACTGTCCTGCACTTGCCATGTGAGCTCACTCAAGCTGAAGCTCTCCATAATTTTCCTGGGTACTGAGGTCAGGCTGAGAGGCCTGTAGTTCCCCATATCCTCCTTCCAGCCCTTCTTGTAGATGGGCATCACACTGGCAAGTCTCTGGCAAGTAATCTGGGACATCCCCTGTTAGCCAAGACTTGATAAATGATGGCGAGAGGCTTAGCGAGCTCCTCAGCCAGCTCCCTCAATAGTCTAGGGTGGATCCCACTCGGCCCCATGGACTTCTGAGTGTTCAGGCGCTGTAGCAGGTCATTAACTGCATTCTCCTGGATTATGAGGGGGTTGTTCTGCTCTTTGTCCTTGTCTTCCAGCTCAGGAATCTGAATACTCCATGGGGTAGGTGATGTAACTAATAAAGATGGAGGCAAAGGCAGCGTTAAGTATCTTAGCCTCATGTTGTAACAGTGTTTTTCACTTTTAAAAGTGCAATGCTTTGCTTTTGTCATCATTGGTTTTAGTATAACTGATTTTAGATTTTGTTTTTGCTAATTTTTGTTATATTGGATTTATAATTCTGATCTTTTAAGTGCTTGCTCTGAGTTTCCAATCATCTGCAAATCCTATGTATCCATGTTTTCTCCATCATCCTTTGAATACTGAAAATAACATTACCTAATACAGTGGGGTCCTCTGCAGGAAGTTCCCAGGCAGACTTTGAGCTTGGCAAGTAATTGTTTAGCATAGTTACCTCTCCTTCCTTCAGTAATATTATCCTGATTCCTGTTTATCCTATTGGTTTATGACATGGTGTGGTGTTCTAGAAATGGAAACCAAAACGGACATCTAGTCCCTCCCAAAAGTGTGGAAATAAGATCAAATATAATCCTAGGCCAACCCTGATAAATTTTGTTGCAAAAACCTTCCTCTCATAGAGGATTTTAGACTTTCTGGACACTTGTGTTTCCATGCTTAAATGTTCTTTCCTAACCCTTCGTATTATTTTTATACCTAATTCACTCCTAAACTGTTACTCTCTAAAAATAAAAGCACATTTGTAAGAGCAGCATCAAAAACTTTCTTAAGCCTGGTATCTATTATTTCCCACTTCTTTACTAAGAGTCACCTCGTATAAAAGGAAATGAGGAAACATGGATAACTTTTACTGGGGGGGGGGGGGGGGGGGGAAGGAAGGATGTTCCCACAAACCCCATACTGAACATCATGTTATCTTGTATGTACCTCTACGGTGGTTTAACATTGCCCCAAATTTTCCAGAGTCACAAAATCTGACTGTCTACCCTTTAAGTCTGCCTATAGGTTGCTGTCTCTGACTTTAAAGGAAAGTATTATGTTTGCATTTTACAAATCCTTTGTGATTTCATCAGTCTTCATTGAATTATCAAAGACATTGCTTTATCCAACTCTTAAAATACACTAGATGAATTAATCAGTCCTGCTGATTGGAATACGTGGAACCTCTCTAAGCATATTTAACTTCTTCATTCTGACCAGTGTTTCTGCAGACAAAGTTACGTTCTTCGTCATGTGGAAGTGAGTACACGGACTTAAACAAAGGTCAGGTGTAGACTCAGGGCAGTAAAGTACTTTCCTCTTGCCTGCAGCATGCGAACAACTGGTTCCGCTGATGTTCTTCACCCAAACTGGAGATTTGTGAGATGTATTAGAACGGCTCAAAATCTTGTACTTATTATGGATTTAGATTCAGTAGTTTGTTTTGGCTGTCTCTGAAATTGTTTAACTCCTTGTGCAGTACAAGAGTTATGTTTCACTGAAGTAAGTAATATATAGGACAAATTTTAATCCAAATTGATTGTGATGGTATTTCTGTTTCTAAGGAGCCCTGTACAATTATGAAGCCAAAATAAATAGTTACCAGCTTGCCTGCTCTACTTTTTTTCCTGAATTCTGCTGCCACTTCAGTCCCAGAATAAGATGACTTTTTTTCTGAAGCAATCAGCAGTGAATTAGTTAATATAATTATCTGTTTATCAAAGTACTTTGTGACACCCAGAAGATGGAGGAAAAACATATAACACTTCTCAGGATACGGAGCCATACTTCAAGGCAAAGCCTAAACTAATTTAGTCATGCATGTAGGTTAATGAGTGTAATTCTTGAGTTTACAGTTGTACTTTCTGGATATTCATTTTGTGACTATATGGGTAGCAACATCTGTCATGTTTTTGATAACATTAAGACATCTAACCCTGAGACATGTCCTAAAACTGAGACTAGCAGGTGATGCAGACTCTGACATTCTGCCTGTTCAAAGGTTATCTATTATATGGTTTAAATATACCTTGAGATAAACCCATGGTTACTCTAAAACATTAATATCCTCTGTAGTTTTGTTCTCTTATCTCAGAAAGGTTATATTTAGAGCTAAAACCAGTTCAAAGATAGATGGGAAGTATGCTTAAAGGTATGGAATGAATTACTTGCTATCAGCCCATTGTTAAATTCTGACAAGGCTGTTTTCCACTTCTTTGTCAGGATGAGAATTTGTGTTCATGAATTACAAAATAGCAGAGCTTATTGGTTATAGCAGGTACAGATCAAATACTAGCATTTTGTTTCCATTGTTCAGACTGTACTGTGAAAGTGTATGATATTAGAAGCAGTAATCTTTCCCCTGGGATAAGTCTTGACTTTCTCTTAGCCTTATATTAAGAAATAGTAGCTCTTTAATTTGCTTGAGCTGTTTAGTGTGAAAAAAACTATAAAGATAGTGCTAAAAATCTAATTTTCAGAATGCTGGTGTTAAAATAAAAATCCACTGTACCCATCTCTCTGGAATGCATCTTTTTCTTACTTTAGAATGAGAAAGAAATTCAGAATAAGCCCTCATCTACTCCAGTATCTTCTTTTGGAAATTCACTTTACTGTCATTTACTGATTGGGATTATATGACCTGAAGGTATTAGGATTTTTCTCCTTTCTCTAAAAAAACCCCAACAAAATAGAACTATGAATTTACTGATTAGATTCAGGAAGATTGTAGTCATTTCTTTGCTTGAAGAACTTTAAAAGTCAATGGAGATTAAGAGTAGAGCAGTACTTGTACTTTTCCTTTAGTAATGTTAAATTGTAGTATATCACAGGTGCATAGTTTATTTTAAAATTCCGTAAGTATCAGCATAATGAAAAATACAGTTTTTATGGGAAAAAGGTAGCAGTGGAAATAATTATTTTATAGACAAAATTTGAAGTTGTGTATTTTCATGCAGGAAATACAAAGATTCAGTGGCAGTGACATGGTTTACGAGGCATTACGTAGGAGGGAAAATGTTCTTAGAACTAAGAAAAGTGTGAAAATGCCTTGAGCTATGTTTATACTGGGGAAAATGCCACTTGTAAAAATCACAGTAGTAAGCATGTTTGATCATGTGTTAAAATGGTTCTCTACTTCACGCATTACTTCAAAAGTACAGTTGATTCATCTAGGCTGCATCCATACTAAACTATTACTTGAATGCCAGCTTGTACTCAAGCTTGAATATCTTGGGGGTTGTGAAGCAAGGCCTTAAACATGAGCTGAAGAACACAGCCATAAGAAAGAACATGGGTGGGAGAAGCATATCGTGTGTCTTTGTCCCTGCCATTTGTTCATCTGGCCCTATGCCATCTATAGCCAACCTCTTGACTTGTCCTCTCAAGGTATAGCATCTTGTATAATATGTTTGTGTCTGCCTACATGGTTCTCCTGTATTACTCCAGGGAGATCTTCAATGTGTTTTGAGTCCATAGGCAAGTGTTTTCAACTTGATTGAAACTTGTATTCTGTCACTGTTTATACCGGGAGAGGAGAGATGCAGCAACACACAAATTCAGCAAGAGAAGGCAAAAGAAGCAACTTTATTAATTTACAACCCTGTTTTATATACCCTAGCCCCATAGGGCGATTGGTCAGTGATCACCCATCTCCTAGGGTGATTGGCTAAAGTCCTACAGCACCCATTGCAAAATATTTTTCCAGTGTACCATAAACAGAACTTAGCAAAACACCAGGTGTTGGTCCAGCTTACAAAAAAGGTCCTACTGTTTTTCATAACACTGGTGAGAAAGGCAGGATTCTCACCGAATATTGTGAGAACCTGAGAAAATCCCTCTGCTAGCAGCTTTTCAGCATCCACAGTATTCTAGACTTGAGCTTGTCACTTGTACAATGATCCAGTCCTCAAACTCAGGCTCAACATGCCTCATCATACTGCATGGATATGACAAATAATTAATATTTGTTCCTTAACAAGAAGGTCTTCTAAACATGTGTTTGCAGAATAGTCTAGAATCCTAAGAGGGGTAAACATGTATGCTAGTCCTTTCAAATAAGTTTAAAGTATCAAGTCTTCTAACTTTTTTTGGTAGATCTATCCAATCTTTCAGTTTCTATCTTTCCATTTATTGGTAACTTATTCCTTTAAATAGGAGAATGTACAGAAGGAGAGAAGTCATTGTTTTTGCAAATTTTATTTCTACTGTTAAGATTGCAAAGCCACCAATGAGTAGGAGGTTGCCATTCATTCTCATTGCAACTAACTGTAAATGCACATAGGGTGACCAGGAAAGCCAAGAATTTTGTGTCCCCCTGAACTTGCTGAAAAAACCTACCAGTCATCTATCTTTATATTAACAGTGGTCTCTAAGACCTAAAGTATGCAAAAGGAAATATATATTTGAAGTGATTTGGAAAAACATTCTAAAGCAGTTGTTAGATATGATTGCAGGTGTTGGAATATGATAGCTGTAGAAATGTGTTTCTCAGTGGAAGCAGTGTTGTTCTGCTGCACTTATTATGACTCTTCTGTGTTAATTGTTAAAATCTGTTGATACTGCTTGCTGTGTAGGTTGTCTAATGTGCTGGAGGCTGTGTGCTGTGACTGTAGGTTCAGAATACTTAAAAATGGAAGTGAGGTGGTGAGAATTGCACACCAGGTCCCTGAGGATACAGCTTGCAAATCTTACATGCCTACCTGAAATTTATTAAGGATTAACTAAAATCTGAAAATAAAACCTTGTTGGGTCATGAATCATGGGATCATACAATGCACTGGGTTGGAAGGGACCTCCAAAGGTCATCTAGTCCAACCACCCTGCAGTGAGCAGGGACATCCTCCACTAGATCAAGTTTCTCAGAGCTTCATCAAGCCTGACCTTGAATGTCTCCAGGGATGGGCCCTCCACCACATCCCTGGGCAACCTGTTCCAGTGTTCCACCACCCTTATAATAAGGAACTTCTTCCTGATGTCCAATTGAAATCTACTCTAGTTTAAAAACATTGACCATTGTCCCATTGCTACATGCCCTTGTAAACAGTCCCTCTCCAGCTTTCTTGGGTGAAAAACTGGTTAGATGGATGAGTACAAAGAGTTGTGGTCAATGGAGTTAAATCCAGTTGGCTGCCAGTCACAGATGGTGTCCCCCAGGGCTCAGTACTGGCCACTCCTGTTTAACATCTTCATCAGTGATTTGGATGAGGGGATACAGTGCACCCTTAGTAAGTTTGCAGATGACACCAATCTAGGTGAAAGTGTTGATTTGCTTGAGGGTGGAGAAGCTCTGCAAAGGGATCTAGATAGGCTGGATCAATGGGCCAAGGACAATTAGCTTCAATAAGGCCAAATGCCGGGTCCTGCCCTTGGGCCACAACAACCCCCAGCAGTGCTACAGGCTTGGGGAGGAGTGGCTGGAGAGCTGCCAGGCAGAGAAGGACCTGGGGGTGTTGATTGACAGCCGGCTGAACATGAGCCAGCAGTGTGCCTAGGTGGCCAAGAAGGTCAATGTCATCCTGGCCTGGATCAGAAATAGTGTGGTCAGCATGAGCAGGGAGGTGATCATTCCTCTGTACTCAGCTTTGGTGAGGCTGCACCTTGAATACTGTGTCCAGTTTTGTGTCCCTCTCTCCAAGAAGGACGTTGAGGTGCTGGAGAGGGTACAGAGGGGGGCTACAAAGCTAGTAAAGGGTGTGGAGCATGTGTCTTATGAGGAAAGGCTGAAGGATCTGGGGCTGTTTAGCCTTGAGAAAAGAAGGCTCAGGGGAGACCTTATTGCTCTGTACAACTACCTGAAGGGAAGTTGTAGTGAGGCAGGACATGGTCTGTTCTCCCTGGTGACAAGCGATAGAACAAGAGGAAATGACCTGAAGTTGAACCAGGGGAGGTTCAGGCTGAATATTAGGAAGCATTTCTTCACTGAAAGGTGTGTCAGGCATTGGAATGGCCTGCCCAGGGAGGTGGTGGAGTCACCATTCCTGGAAGTGTTTAAGAGCTGGGTAGATGTTCTTAGAGACATGGTTTAGTGGTTTTTGATAGGGATAGGAGTAAGGTTGGACTTGATGATCCTGAAGGTTTCTTCCAGCTGAAACTATTCTATGATTCTTGTAGGCCCCACGTGGCAGGGAGATGAATGCTCAAAATATTTAGCAAATTCTAGGTTGGAATTAATTTCCAAACTGGTGTTCTTCCATTGAGCAAGTATATACCTTATGGCAATTCATCAGTAAAAAAGAGACTTAAATTAGATAATGCAGTGGACTTTAAGAATTACTGACATCTTTTTCATTGTAATGAGAAAAACAAAAAATAGATTGTTCCGGATAATTTAGAAAGTATGTGAACTGCTTTGGTAGAGTTTGTATTAATAGAGCCCCATATGTTGTCTATGTTAAAACTGCTTTTGAAGTAAGTGCTTTAGAAGAGTTGGCCATTGATAAATTAAACTCGCTTGTTCTTTAGGCATTTTAATATCTCCCATGTTGCATATAAGGAATTTATCTAATAACATAATCTTAAAAGATTGTGTGTGAAAGGAAATATAATTTGCACACAAATACTCAACTTTCCAAACAGATGGTTAGTGGAGGAAAAAGATGCTAGTTATGTGACAGAATAATTTGTGCAATACTAATTAGAGGCTGGATTTTGCCAAACAGACAAAAGGGTGATCAGGAAATGTGGAGAAAGCTGGATCTGAAGGACAGCTGTGTTCACATGTTGGAAGAATTTTCACAGATGTGGATTTATGAAACCTAGGTTTATGGCAGCAAACCAAGAATGAATACAAATTGAAATCTGTTTAAGTTATTCACTTTAACATTTCTTTTTTTTTTTTTTTTTTTTTTGGTGTGCATTATTTAACAAAGACAAGGACTGTATCTGGCTACAGTGAGTTACTGCAGCTTTTCCTGAAAAAATGCTCCCTATTATTGCATAGAAAGGCAATACTACTGTGGGTTACGTAATGAAATTTTAAAAAACTTTAGAGTATGTTATAAAATATTGTTTTTTATAATTCTTTACAAATATTTTTTTAGTATCAAGCACCATATTGAAAAATACGGCATTAGTATGATATAAGTATATACTCATACTTCCCTTCTGAATATTCAGATGGCCCATGATTAACTGGTACATGCTACAGTCCTCTTGTTCAAAAGATTATAATAAATTTTATTATGGTTTATATATGTGTTTATTCATTCTTACAACCACATTGAAAAGTACTGGGAAATGACAGAATGCTTGAAAAGACCCTTTGGATCATCAAGTTCAGCCATTAACCTGACAAATCTTCCACTAAATCGTGACCCTGAGCACCACGTCTACATGTCTGTTAAATAACTCCCATGGTGGTGACTCAAAAACTTCCCTGGGCAGCCTCCATATATCTGCAAAATATGGTATATGAAAGCAAGAGTTGCATTTACCTGAGACCTTTTAGACTCCCTAAGCTTCCACTTGAAGGTGTTTCGGTCTGAGCTTTGGGGTTTTTTTTTTTCTGTTTATTTGGGTAGTCAATTCTGTAGGAAAGCTAGACATACTATTCCCATTGGGAGTCAAAAATAATAGTTAAAATTATTCTAAGAAAACAACTGAGCACAGAAAGAGCACATTCCCTGAAATTTGAATGGCATGCAATATTGAATCAACTGTTAATAACTACAGAGACTTTGTGATATTAAATAAGCCTTTTTTACTAATCTTATAAATAGTATTACCTCAGTAAAACTGGTTTTATTGGGCACTGGTTGAGTTCCAACATGCATTTTGATTGCTTTTCTAGTTTTTGACTTTTCAAACAGTGACTTTTTTATGCTTTGACTATAAGGGTTTGTTGGGTTTTTTTGAATTATTTTTGTATAATGTGCGTACATATGTCTATAATTTACTGCCACATCTCAGTCCTGTTTTATTCAGGGCTCTTGTAAGGATTACATTAAATTTTACCTCTCAGAGCTGTAACTCATGTGTATATTCTCAATGATGTCAGTGGTTAAGATACTCTGAAAGTAAGCCAAAAGTGTAAATCTTTTATAGTAATTCATTCTTTTAATGGCCTCAAAGAAGACTTTAGTAGAGCCTAAAACTATATAGTCTCCATTTTAATGATGAGCAAGGAGTAGTAAGGTGGAGTCTCATTTATTGTGACAGACTAAGGTTAGGATGAGTTCTTAGGAAATGCTTTTTCTCAAACATATGTTTAGTTGAGCTCATGTTCTTAAGACTTAGGACAGAAATATACATATAAAATATGAGATGGTACTACCTTCAGCGTCATTCAGAAATAAAACATGATTTCCAAACAGTTTGGGATGGATTGATTTTTTTAATTTTTTAAAATTTTTTTTTAGCTTTGAAATGCCTTTTGCTTGCTTCCTTTAAAAATAGTGTTGAAAGTCTGAGTCATAGTCTAAGCAAATTGTGGAATTTCCTGAAAAATGGAATTTGAGTTTCCTAACCTCTCTATGCTAGATTCCTTCTATTTCAGCTTGCAGCAGGTCCACAGAGGCATGGATGTTTTTTTTTGACTGTGTAAGAGAGTATTCCTTCACTAGCACTAGGAAAATGAATGGCATCTCAGACACTGTTTATGGGCTTAAAAGCTTAGAGATATAAAAGGAACAGGTTCCCAAGTTACAGTTCCCAAGAGCAATTTAGTATGAGAGTTTAGATTCATTCACTTTGATGCCAGAGATCCTCTCAGGTTCTAACCTCTTCTGGAGCTGATCACATGCAGGCAGCAGTTATGCCGGTGAGAATTCACCTTTTTGTACCCATTCACATGGCTTCCACTGGCCCCTGTTGTGCAGCCGTCTGCCAGATTTGTTGCTGTTCCTCTTGACAGCAGCAATGCCAGCCTTCCTTCTCCAGACAGCTCTCATTCTGCTGCCTTTACTGCCTTCTGTCTCCTTAATATGGCTTCTAACTTCATGCTAATCAGTTTTCTAGTGGGCAGTGGTGGACCTCAGCTGTCTCATGGCAGAGGATTTATGCAGGGCTTTGTAATAAGTTTCATTAAAAAAAAAAAACAAACAACAACCTGGTATCAGTATATTGCTGCATACATTCATTTCTTAGAGTCCTGGAGCAGACATTTTAAATATAGCTGAGCTTCATGATTTGATTGTGCATCTAGTTCCTTAGTCTTAGAATGTATCCCATTAAAGTCCTCAATCCAAATATCTTCAAACTCTAATAGAGTTTACATTTGATTGTGGTGCCAGTAAATGATGAAAAACCACCTCCTATCTCACTTACGTATACTTCTATTTTAGGTAAAAGCTAAACAGTATGAGTTGCTTCTGTTTTAAAAATTACTACAGTGCTAGCGATTTAATAAATTACCATTCTGACATTTTAACTTAAGAAAAACTAAAATAATAGTATTTATTTTATTGGCCTCTTTTTGTAGAATTTTGTTCTACTAATTTTGAATTTTAAAAGTTTTCTGATCGTCCCCTTGCCAATGCAAATGAACAATTCTGTTTACTTTTTTTCAGCTGTGAGGGACTGAACTTGTGTGATTTCCTAGCAGTTTACTAATACATTCTGTTCAAACTTAAGAGACAGACCAAGAAAACCTGTAGGAACTGCCTTATACAAGAGTGTCATCTCCATATATTGATCTTGTTGATGAGAAAATTTTCTTTAAGGTCTGGAGCTTCAGGAGTACTAAGTGACATCCAGGGAATAAATAATAGTTAAGATGTACCATTTTCTCAAATAAGTCTCTTCTTTTAGCCACAGATTCTCCTAAAATTTGCAGAAATTTAATGTTTAGGAACTTTACCATTAGGTAGAATAGGCTCTGAAATTGTCCATGGGATCTAGAAACTACTAAAGCTGGAGGAAAGGGCACAAAACTGTCAAATGCATGATATTAACTTCATAAAATTGATGTCTTTTGGAAACCGGCAACAGCGTCTCTCCCTTGCTGTCAAAGCTAATAGTAGCAGTCTAAAGCAGTTCCTCCACTCTTTCCTTTGGGCTCTGAAATGGCACTTCTATCTGCTATCAGTAAAGTCTCTTATGGTTTCCCACTGTCCAGAGTGCAGAACTGGGATATACCTCAGGCTCTAAAGCTAGCATTCACTTCAAAAATTAATCCATGTTGTTTGTAATAATTGCTGTTATTTAGCTCCTATGATTCATCCTTCTTCCTTTATACAATCTTCCTTTCTTCATCGCTGTCCATCTGTGGAGCTTTAGGCTGCCACCATTCTTGAACCTTTTCTTCTGTGGTAAAGTCACAGAGTAATTTCATTTGTGATCTGACTTTAGCTACAATTACTGTGCCAAATTGATAATCTGTTTTTCTGTTTCAAACTAAATCTTCTTCTATCCAAACTAAATGTGTTTGTCTAACCTACATATTCAGATGTAAGCTTAACGAGTAAACAGATTTTTCTTTTTAATTTTCTTGGCTGCTGGAGAACTCAGGCTGACAAATACAAGCATCTTCAGTTGAGAATATGAGTGAATCTGGCTATGTCTTCTTGCACAATATTTCTTCTGTTACTTTTCCTCTCCATCTATGCAGTATTAATCCAGACTTTGCCAAATTATTTCAGTTATTGAAATACTTTCCCCTTTGCTTTGAGAAAGTGCAAGCTTGTCCCACTCTTACCTTTCAAATGCTTTCATTATTCTACCTGTCACTTTCACTATGGCTATTTCTTTCTCTTTACCTCTCATAGTGTAAGTTCCTCAAATGCTTCACATTTACAAACCCTTTTGTCTCCAAGTTTCAACATAGTTTATATTGTCATCCTTCATTCCCAGCAAGGTGTTGCTTCATTCCTCTGGCTGCTTAATAGGGATAGAACTTGACTGCCATTTCAAATTGAGCACTTGTTTGGAAACGCTTGTTTAATGCTCAATTAGCATTTGGATACTCAGATTCTGAGCATCATCTATAGCTTTTTATGCTCAGTTTTACCTGTGCTCATCCACTCCTCATTTAACATCTGTAACACCTTTCCTTTGATGCTGTATTATTCTGGATTTTTTTCACTTGGGAACTATCTCAAAACTGCCACGGTTCTGTAATTCTGTCTCACTTAGTTCAGTTTGAAGTATGCACATTCTAAAAGTAATGTGTTCATCCTTTCATAGTCTTTATTCCAAATACATTTTGAAAACTAGATTATTTAATGACTAATATTTCTACAAGAAGAATGCTAATTGAGGAATAATGTCATATCACTGACTTTCTTGAGTAGTAGATTTAATCATTTAACTAGAATCAGTAAGTATAACTCAAAGTATTTGAGAAAGTATTAATCTCCATGTCATACAAGTTGGCATGGGTATATGGTTTTTTTGTTGTCATTGCTGTTGAAGCAGAAATGAAAGGCTTGGGCAAGAACAGGGAGAGGTGGATACTGTGTTCTCAGAAACACTAAATACAGCAGATTTCTGCCTGTTGACAACCAAGAAATGTATTTTCCTAGTCAATAGCTGTCATTAGACATAGAGATAACGATAAAAGTTCAGATAAGTGTAATGAAAGCATAGAGGTTACTGAGTGCAATTGTTGTTTGTTTTCCATACTGCCACAATCTAATTCCTGACTGTGGCCCTTTGTAGACAGATTCCACTCCTGAAATTTCATTTCATCAAGGTAAAGTGAACCATAGCATTCTAGAAAGAACATTGAAATTCAGGGGAAAGAAAAGAGAGTGTGTTTCTTGACAAGTAACTGAAGAGTTCTGTAACCACTGCAGTTCTTAGTCCTCTTCCTGACAGAGAAAAAGTGAATAGATGTGTTTATATTTAAAACACAGTGGTACAGTACTGGAGCACACAGTTCTGTCTTCATTAATCACTTTTTTTGAAAGTCAACAAGTAGAATATTGGCAAAGCTTCACATAAAAATCTGGACTACAAAGTTGGTAAAGATGTTTGAACATCCGTTAAGCCTAGAGCAATTGGCTGGCTTAGTGTCTCCTTCAGAATAAATTGGATGTGAACAGACAACATTGCTGTGTTTATATAAAAGTGGCTTTTGTTCTTGTGCAACACTGTCATATTCTCAGTAGCATATAAACCTCTGGGAGTTTTGTTTCCCTGTGTCAACTGGAAGAAATTGTTAATAATAGTTGCCATTGCAACTCTAGTGAAAATACTTTTAAGAAGTTATCATAGGAATTTCTCCATAGGTGGCAGTAACAGTGACTTTTCAGGGAGTTTTTCTTGGGAATGGCAATACGTGACAGAAAGTGATCTCTAGCACAAACAAGAAATTTGTATAGGGATGCAGAGGGTGTGGTGCACAACACCAGACTAAGAGCTTCCGATCTGTTGCCAGAGTGTGTAGATTACCTAACAATACAAGAGTACTTGGCATGCATGTTGTCAGACTGCAAACATTGAAGGAGTTTAAGTTTGGTGAAACTGTCTGCATCATAGCACTCACTAGTTACTGCTGGTTTCGCTGGTGGGATATATCCTGCAAATTTATAGAAGTTCTATGTCTCATAGGAAGTGAGGTCTTAAAATGTTTCTGAGGATACAGCATCAGTGTGCTTTTCATAGTCAATCACTGCTTTTCCCTGGGCTTCAAGGGATTGAAAAGAAAATTTGTGCAATCTTCAAAGCAACAAAGAGTTAGTCACAAAAAAAATGTCAAGAAAGACCAGGAGTCTTCATTAAATATGTAGAGAAAAAGGAAACAGCAGATAAATTTGCAGCATTTTGTATGCCCTAAATTTTCTCAATCAACTGGATTTCTTTTATGTGAAGTATCTGCAGAACTGAGAGGTAATGAATGAATGCATCTATGTTTTTCTCCCTGTGTTTTTTTGAAGTAAATTCCAGCTTGCCTGCCTCAAGGAGTACTTCCTAACTGAAATATTGGAAACTTTCTACTTAGTGTCATTTTACTCTGGTTAAATTCCTGTAGTAACCTTCCTAGAGTCTCTTAAGTGGAACAGCAGCAAGATTGATCTGTCACTGAGATGGCTAAAGATCTTTCCAACATAAGGGAAATGGCAATATATAAAAATGTTAGTGTCATGGTTTGCATTATCTTTATTATATGCAACGAGTGCATTGGGCAATAAATGTCAATACTTTTTGAAGTTTAAAGCGAGTTTGAAAAAAAAAAAAGTCTTTTTATGTTACGTTGCTGTGCAACAATTAAAACATATTTGGGTAAAAGTGTGATTATTTATTTATTTATCTTCAGAGCTTCAGCTCTTACAGGCATGAAACCGAAACTATCTCCTGTGTGTCAACATCATTTAATTTTTTGTTGCTTAGTTTACTTGATTTCTCCCTCTAATTTAAACCAACTATTATTTAAACCAAGCAAAACTATTTTCTGGTTATAAAATATCTTAAATTTTTCCTACAGAAATGTAACAGTTTTAACTACTAAGTTCACGATGCTTCAGTAGATAATAATGCAAACACAGGAATAATGTAAGGATTTAGGCTATTAGTTTTAGAAAACACCACAGAATTTGTATTGCTATTACATGTAAGTGCCCTAAAATTACTGAGGAAACCACTGAGGTTTTACAGTACTCTGAGCTGTTTCCATTCAGCTGCAATTTAATTGACCCTGTTTTGAGCAAGGTGTTGGGCTACATGATCTCCAGAGGTCCCTTCCAGTCTTGGTGATGATGATTCTGTGTCATCATACAAGCAAACAACACCAAGTGAAGGTATTTGAAGGATGCTCTAGAAATTTGCTGCAAGTCAAATAGGAGTTGGCATAGGAAGAATCTGTTTCCACGCTTCTTTGCAAATTTCTCCTGTCTGGAGGAGGAGGAAAGGTGATTTGCAGTGCCTCAGTTTATTGGTATACCATCTCTAAGGAGACTCTTAGACTATTTTTTATTATTGAAACTATGCTTAAAAATTAGTTTTCTGCTGCTTCAGAAGACCCCACACACCCAAACAACCAAAGAAAAATGACGTATACATGAGCTGGACACTGAGCCAGCTGTAAGCCAAAAGCTCTGTGATTGATGTATTGCTACATCACAGGATCTGAGGTAAGGCCAACTGGTTGCACAGATTTGCTTCTGTCTGCTAAAATAGAGTCCTAAACCAACAAAAAGTTCCATCAGATGACAAACGTTGTCTTCCTGCCCTTATATTGTGCCTATGGAATAGACCTCAGTTAGCATAACAGCAGTAACATTATTTTATTTTGGATGTATCTTCTTTCCCTTAAGCCTAACCTTGTGTTTCATCGTTGTCATGTTATTATCTAACCTAATTCAGACTGACAGCTCATGAAGCAGAAATAATACCTCTGAAAAGTGCTTCTTATGTAAGTAAAAATTTTACTAAAGTTAATAGGTGCTTTCTGTGAATTAGGACCAGGGTATTGGGTTGATCACACATGTTACTTAAGACTGTCTCTTTAAATTGGTAGTTTGCTTTACTACTGACATATCATTTCACAAAGTTCTTGGTTAATCTAAGGTCCTTGGGAAACTAGTATTATGCAAGTGTTGCAGATTTTAGAAATCATTTCTAGTGAAAGCTTATAAATAAAAGAATGGAAGTCTTTGCACTTTAAAGTATAAAGGAAAAATCTTATGAATATATAACTGTCAAGAAATAGCACATAGTTACTTTCACCAAGGGAAGCAGAAAAAAGATATGTCTGGCATCAAGATGATGAACTGTTCAGTTGACTGCTCCTGTTTGATCAGAATATTGCATGAGAGTTTATTTAGAATATAATGTTTCACTTTCTTTGCTGACATGTTAAATGTGTGCAGCTGTTTGGGTGTTTTGTTCATTTTTTTTCTTTAAAAAACACCTAACTTCAGTTTTTAGAGTTACCTGGTATGTGCTTTTGACCAAAGTTAATTAACTGGTACTTTCAGAAGAGGAGTATATTGCCTCTACTTTTAATAAACTTCATCTAATTGTAATTCCTGTTACTTAAACTGTACTATTTTTTTTTCTTAAAATGACCATGAGTACGAGCACCTCAGAACTTCACTGCTTTCTTTCATGGTGTGACCAAAACCAAAAGCCACAAAGAGTTTGTGAAGGAATAGTATTTCTTTTCTTTGTAAGTAAAATGATCAGGTGCAATTAGAGATCTACGTACTTCTGTTTTTCTGATTTAGACATACTGTTTGTGTGAACTGCTACCAACTGAAAAGAAAAAGGCAGGTAATTCAGTTTTCCTTCAAGCCATTGAGATTCTCTCAACACCACACCCTGATCCACACTGTCCTTTGTTATTGCTTTTGCCTTTGTTGTTTTGTTGCACAGAAGAACTCAGAAGTAAAGCCCGAAGTGTAGCAAAGAGAACTTTTTTACCTGAGTCTCCTGTAATTTCTATCATATTGTTTTTCTAATTTGTACAACTTCCATTAGGAGTCTGCAGCAGTTAAAATTCGCGATCCAGTCAGTACTGCATAGCAAGTTTATAAGATGTTCCATGCTGTGCACTTGAAACTTGAAACACCTTTTTCAAGATATCCAGTTCTTTACTATTCTGTGCTATATATTCCTATGCTTTATATCCCCTCCAAGACATACGAGATGCTTCTCCTGTTTCAAAATGCTCTTGAATGTGAAGCTTTCCTGGCTTAACTTTGAGTTTTTCATTTGTTTGTTTAATAGAGCGGAGGATTCTGCTGTGATCTCTTTTTGGATATTGCTGTGTAATCAGCCAGCTAAAACTTGTGAACTAGTTTGTGGACTTCTGTGTTAGTGGACTGTGGAGTAAACAGCAGCTTGGACTGTTCTGAGGCAGTGCTTTTGTAGCACTTATCTCACCAAATCCTCTTCACATGGGAGCTGTTTTTCTTTAGTGAAATGGAGAATCTAGAGTCCCAAGACACTTTTTCTTCCTTCCAAAGTAACCATACAATTTGTCCCCAATTTGTACATAAGATTAACTTAGATCCAAGTATCAGTTCCAGTCTGAAACACTCACTTTGTTGATAAGGGCTAATGATACCTTGTTTCAGTAAAAGAACCCCAAACCATAGTATGAGTCTCTGGAAAAGGGAAAAATATTACAAGAGAACGTAATGGGCTCTAGTTTATATGTCATGAGCTCATTTCTGAGCCTTGTTTATTTCTCTAGCATCATTCCTGTGTGTAGACAGAAGGAAATCCATATTTTGTTCTTCCAGGCACAAAAGGGCAGGGAAAAGGAAATTGCTAGTGGAAACAAATCTTACTTTCAGGGTAATGGTAAGTGAATAAAACATACTCAAAATACTTATTTTGATGATCTTAAGAAGACCATAGTGAATTTTGAAATGCATTTTCATGTTTTTCAGTAACTTCAGAAGGATAATATCTGAAAATATAAAATATCTTGTCCATTTATAACAGCTGCTTTTTTTATTCTATCTATAAGCAGTTCTATGTAATTATGTAAAGAAAGGTTCAGCCTTATTCTTGATACTTGTGTGCTAAACAAAAGTTATCATTATGATAGGCAGAATGTATTAGCAGTTTTTCATTTCATGCAGAACATTTTATTGTGTTAGCTATCATGGATTTCATCTAAAAACCAACACCCATGTCTCAAACATGCTGATCTCCAAAGTTCAAATAGTAAGCTGCAGATGGTTATATATGAGACTCCGTATCAGGCTAATTTCATTGTACTGATTAAACATTACACTTGCATTACTACTATAGAATCCCAGTAGTCTCCAAGCCTGACCTCACAAGTATCTCAAAGGATTTTGTGATGAGACAACTATACCCCATGAATATCTTTGTATGACATGGAGCTATAATACATTGTAATTACCTACTCTATACACATTACAGGTTTTTATGGCTTTATAGCCCCATCAGACCATTCATCCCTTTCTGTGTCAAAGGTACATTACATGTGCTGCCATACTTTCATTGCTTTAGTACCAATTAATAAATCTCTTAATTAGGTAGGTCTCCAAGGAGTCTGTTTTGTTCCCAGTTTTATGTTTACAGTAGCAAACAGACAATTCCCCTCAGTTTTTAATGAGGGCAACACTCATTAGCAGCTGCCTATGCATCTCCCATCTCATGCCGTTTCCACCTTGGCAAAAGCATGAAGGTGAGTGTTAGGTTAAAGGCTTTGGATGAGTTTCTAGCTGTGGCAGTAGAAGTCACCTGTTTCTGCACAGGCAGAATATCTAACAGCTCTTAGGCACAGAGCTTTAACCATTTTTCTTTAAGCAGGCCAGCTACAAAATTTCTTATCATTGCCTTGCTTTCTGTGCAGTGGGAGAAGGGGGAGATCGCCTTCTACTCCACCGATTCCACTGCCTAATCTGAAGTGACCGTTATACTAAATAATGATCAGTAGCCAGTGGAAGCTGATTGTGTGGCTTTTCTGATGTCTGCAAGAGAGCAACCTTACTGACAGTAGTTTGTTCTTTTGTGATGGGAAATGCCAAATCCATGCAGAGTTCTTTATATTTTGTGTAATTTTTGTTGAACTTTCATTTGGGTTTTCCTTGAGCAAATGACCACAAATAAAATTGTAAGTGTCTAAGAATCACAGAAGCATTAAAGTTGGAAAAAGCCTCTAAGGTGATCAAGGCCAACCATCTACCTAACATTATCACGACCACTAAACCATGTCCTGAAGTGCCATATCTACACGTTTTTGAACACTTCCAGGGATGATGACTCCACCACCTCCCTGGGAAGTTTGTTCCAATGCCTCATCACTCTTTCAGTATAGAAATTTTTCCCAATATTTAATCTAAACCTTCCTTTGTGCAACTTAAGCCCATGAGCTAGATAGCCTGATATATGTAAGCATTTCAACTGAAATGATAAAGGTAATGAAATAAAGACAATTTTTTTTCCCCTGATGCATTTTGTATTTAATAATTTATAGTAGATATGAAAAGTTGAGCTATTAGCTTCATATCCTAAAGTTTCCAGAAACTTTTTGTGGGTGTTGAAGCCTGCTAGATTTGTGTGCAAGATTGGATAGACTCAGTTACTTTTTCTTCAGTCCACACTTATGTCTTCTCTAGGTTTCACGGAAGACTGTATAACCACATCTAAGAGTATTTCAGATTTTGTTTAATAACAGCAAAAAAAGAAGCAACAGAAATGTATTCATCCTTAGGTTTATGCATATGAACTATAATTTATAAAAGTAGTGTTCCACCGTGGCTTTTCCCATCAAAAATCTATTCCATTCTAATAATACACTGTTATTTTATTTTGATTTGTGAAATCTCTCCATTTACAATAGCATTATCCAAACTTCTGAAAAGTTGAAGATATCTTTTGAATTTAAAAGTCTATTTTGACTCTGTTTTGAAAAGCTCTTTGAAATTCTTTGTTAAAAAAAGGTGTTTAACCTTGACTGCTAGATATCCAGAGTGTGTTGGACAAAAACTCAGTATTGCCAAAAGCAGTAAAGCAGTAGGCTGCATAAAAATCTGTGGAGTTGTCAGCTGTACCTCACTGTTTTCAGTTAGTTTTTCATCTTTTGAGGTGAGACAAAATTAGTACATTGTCATGTTAGTGTCTGAAATGGAGAGCATGAGGGCAGATAGGCTGAGTGCTGGCACCCATAATTTTGGCTTAATCATTAAAAAAGCAAGAAGGACAATTTATGTTGTTATTCTTTACCACTTTTTATATATATATATGCAATAATAACACATACAATTTTATGATATAATAATCATAAGTAGATGAAAACTAAATGATAATAGATGCCTTGTTTGTGAAAGAAATCACAGCCCTGTTATAATTTTGCACTACTGAATTTATCTTTATATTTAGCATAGTGAAAGAGGTTTTTAGATATTCCTTCATCATTTTCAGAGGGGAACATGATGCTTCTGAATCCTCAAACTGACATTAAAATGCTTCCAAAGAAACTGAAAATCAAATTAGACAATTTGAGTATTATAATGAGAAAATTATTTTCTTAGTAGAATGTAAAAAGGAACTTCCAACATGACCTTTTCAGTTTCTATCACTTTGTATCTACCTTTAAATAGTCTGCAATGTTTCATGCATAGTTTCTTCTTAATGGACCATGTATAGAGTACATGTGTTAAGCTTGAGGTATACCTACATGTAGGATAATAAGAAAAACACAGAGTTTCAACACTTTGTAGTGCTGAAAAGCAGTAACATAACTATGTCAGGAAAGCGTTGCTCATTGCTGAAATTCTCAATCATACATTTTGAGATTTTTAAAAAGCATTTCTGTACTTAATTTGGATGACAAGCATAAACTATTCACAAAATTTTTATGAATTCAAAACTTTTCCAGAACACCCTGCTTAGTACTGCATCATCGGCTTGCACATTACCCACTTACACAGTCGACACGCATATGGGCAGTTCATACAACTGGATGAAGGGTGCTGTAAAACTTAGTGGGGAAAAAAAAATATCAAAACATGAGTATACCAAAGTAGGTAAGAATACTTGAGATAACCCATTTAAAGGAACTAAACCACGTTAAAGGCTTTCCTTGCTCAACTACATCACCTCCACCACAAAATTTGATACCAATCTTTTTTGTTATAAGCACAGCAACTGCTGTACTCTGCAACAGCTGGGTGCATTTGTTACATACCAGCCTGTGAATCTGTGATGACTTTCACAGGCAATTTAAACAGTGACTAAATCACCAGTCACACCCCCAAACTCACATCCTGCCCCCCCGGCGCCACCCTGAACTACTAATACAAATGCAAATTTATTATGTCTTTTAAATATTTAATTTTGAATTATCTAAGGTAATTTTATATCAAAAAACAAATGATATTTTAAATCAGTTTAATTGTTATGCATTCAAAGTAGCGAAGAAACTGTTGAGGTAAAACAATAGAAAATAGTATAAATATCTGAGGATTTGTCACAGTACTTAAAATATTCCAGATTATATAAGTTTTGCTTTTTCATCATGATCATGGAATTACTATGCAAATCACATAAAATCAAAATGCTTTCATATATGTTTTTTGAAAATCAAAGTGATATTTCTGATTCAGTTTAAGATCAGTGCTTGTTTCTTGTGTAGATCAGGTACTGCTCTGACCTCTGACTAAACACTGTCTCTGAGTTTGTAAGAAGTCAGTCTCAGGGGACCATTTGACCATAAAAAAAGAAAGCAACTCAGGCAGCTGGAGGAGGAAGATTTTTCAAATGTAGTGCTCTGCTGCTAAGGCTTGTCTTTGGAGATAAACACATCATGTTGATGTGAATGGTTTTCTAGACCATTCCATTGTGCAATGGAAAGAAAGAAGGAAAGAGAAATGGATGAGTATCAGGGATTGTTTCTTGTGAATCCCTTTCAAATTTTGGTATGAGCACTTATTTTTATCCTGTGTCACCAACATATCTGTGAGATGAGCAAAGTAACCGTTTATCACTTAAAGTGGCACAATTATAAAGAGTTCTGCATGTGAGATATCCTTCATCCTCTTAAAGACAATACCTTTTCTTCTCATTTGACAGTTTTAGATGGATTAGTATAAAATAATAACATTAAGTAATGTTAAGACCACTGAAACACCCCCAAACTGGTACTATTTTCCTTTTAATGTAGCTCAGCTTTTATTCCTTTAAGGTGGTGTAAGTATGCATCAATATCTACCTGCTCTGGCTGGGGTCCTCTGTGGACTGCTGGGGAATCCCTGCCCCAGTGCGTGGAGCAGCTCCTCCTGTCTACTTCTGGGCTGACCTGGCCTGGGGGTTCATAGAGCTGTTTATCACACTACTTTTCCATGTTCCGCTTTGTTTTCATGACATTTTTTTTTCCCTTTCTGAAATAATCTTTCCCCAAGGCAACCTCCTGTGGCTGCAGGGCTCATCTGTGCCCTGTCATGGGTACCTTGGAGTCGTCCAGAACTGGCTGTGCCTGGCACAGGGCAGCCCCGGCCTCTCCTCACAGAGGCCATGCTGCAGCTTCCTGACTTCTGACAGCTTCACTGGCACCTGGGCACAGACACCCAAAGCATTTAATGCCTTAGTTCATATTGTATTACATGATTCTTCTAAAGAAAACAGCACTGGTAAAGGAATTAGCCATTTTAGTCATGGCAGGAAATGACACGTTGGGATTGACGGTGTTGTCGGGCGAAGGTGAGGTACTCTAACCTCCGCTTTGGCTGCATTCGCCTCACCTGATGCAGTTTCCCTTCAGGCTGTGGCAGTTAGTGATGGCTGGTGTGTAGCTTGACAAGGCCTAGAAATGTCCTTTGAAAGGCAGAGTTTAGCCTGGGCTCCTACTGTGGTCAGCAGTTTTTAACACGTGTGGCTAATATTATGACAATATGTGTTGTAACATTAAAACAAAGATAGTTTTCAGTTATAATTTACCAAAGTAGTGTACTTCATAATTTGATAAAAATTAAGATTAGGCTCAAGGCAAAAGCTGTGGCCCCACTTGAAATGGACAGGCACCAGGTCTGAGATCTTGCCTTTGAAGGGCTTCTGGTAGTGACATAAAGACCAGGAAGACTTGAGCAGTTAGAAGATGAACACTTCCAAGTGACTGGTTCTTACACATACAGCATTGGGTTTACTTCAAGTATTACCTCTAGGTCTGGAAGAGCTGAATAAAATTTGAGGAGAGAAAACAAATTTTGATAAACTTAAGTCTCAGCAGGTAACTTGCTCACCCATTCTGTCAAAGACTTAAAGAAAACATAGAGGCATAATGTTTCTTCTGCTTAACAGTAAGTGCAAAGGCATAATGAATTATTCCCTTTGAATCTGGGTTCACCGAATCCTTGAGAAGGTTGAAAAGCACTTGTGTGCTGCAATACCTTTGTCATTTATTTATGCTGGCAATATTGGTGCCTTTCACACTCATTCCCTTCTTCAGGACCATTAGTGGCTTATAATTTCTTTTTCTAATTCTTTCCTTTTGGATCTTACATTTAGAATACGTACTTTCAAATAAGATGTGGTTACTGTTTGAATATGATAGGACAATTTATTCCTTTTTTGAAAATGAGTCAGGAAAACTTTATTTTAGTATTAAAATAACTTTGAACCACTATTGTGATTTGGTAATTAATGATAAAACTCCTGAAATTTTTCAGAGAGCTAGAGTAATTGTGAATACTCTTTTAGAGACCAAATGAAAAAGATCATTGTTTATTAAAAACATTCTGAAATCTTTCCTAACATTTTGTACTTAGACTTGCAGAAATGAACAAGCAATCTTTTAAGGACTCTGCCTTTGCTTTTGTATTTATATACACCTTTAGAAGTTTGAAAGGGGGTTCCTTGTCTTTCTAGTAATTAATTATAGCAAAGACTTCAGATATATGATTTTAATGCAGCAAGAATTCCTACCACATTGATAACTTAGTAAAGAACTAAACACGCTAACATTTCTGTGGCCTTGCTTCTTGGTGTTTAAAAATGTAGGAAATTCTGTGTATGGTGGTAGACTACAATTATATTAAGTATTTTAAGAGGAAAATCTCAAAAGTCAAGGTATTGCTAAGTTGCCCATGCAATATGGATATATACATCATTACAGGCCCTATTGTTAGAAGCTCACATATGCTTTTTCTCATAGCAACCTGATTCATTCAAAGCATAGTAAGTGAAGACCATGTGGAATAATTCAAGGTCTTGCAAACATAGATTTAGGACTTAATCAGGATGTATAATATGGCTCTAAAAAAGAAATACATTCATGCATCATCTTTAAAACAGGTACTGGTTTTTACTTTAACTAAAAATGAAGTAAAGCAATTATCTTTTCTTGGATTTTTGAAATACTGTATTATTTGATAGAAGCTAAGCAGTCTCTTCCTGTTCCAGTTCTTATGAGTAAATTACGTTTAAAAAGATTGCCACTATCGAGAAGACTATATAGAAATGGTATTAGGGTTGAAATGCATTGGTCAATAATAAGCCATAGCTGTGAAATATAGTATCGAAAACTTGCAAGAATTACTAGATATTATGTTAGGAATTGATCATCTCATATAACTTCCTAACTGAGCAATCATTCCTGTATTGCTATCACTCGTATGTATTGCTTGGTTCATTTAGACTTAATTGAATAAAATAGCTGTTTATGAACCCAATTGAGATTCAAAAAGAAATTTGCATACCATTAAGTGAGAGGCCTTATCGCCACATTTCCAAGTATGAAAGAATTTATGAATTTTATAAGCCGTTAAATGCCATGGGAGTAATTCTTTATTATGACTGAAATAAAAATTAATTCCATGATAAATATGCTGCAGTATAAGCAAACCATTTCTTAGTAGGTTCTATTTTATTCTTCATGCTGTTACTTAAACATGTCAGTTGTTCATATAGCTTATCTAATGCACTGAAGGTTGAGTCTCAAAATAAGAGGTATAAGATATTTAGCTGTTAAATTGCAAACATAATATCAGCATAAAAAGCAATTATTGCAATATACGCAGAAAACCCCAGCAGTCAAATATGGAGATTCAAAGCCAGAATAAATGGTAGAAGACCTGAGCATCAGTTATTCAAGATGATTCAGAGGAGAGTTTCACTGTCTTGCAGCTTTAAACAACTGTAAGGGAAGTATCAGAATGTGGACAGAAAGTAATGACGTACAAAGAATATTGGTGGAGTTCATAGAAAGCTTCTTTTTAAGACAAACTATTAAAAGGCATAGTTTTGTCCCTCAAATGCTGTTCTACAAATAGAATTTTAACATGGAACATCAGATAAGAGTTGATAACAAAACAAAAAATCAAATGAGAAACAGTCAAATGAAAAATAAGCAAAGGAGAATGTTGAGTTTTGGGAGGGATCAGTTTCAAGAGGAACAGAAATATAAAGCAGACTAATTATTTCAGGTTAGGCTTTGATGTATATGTAATAGTGTTCAATTGTCAAGCAGAAAATAATTTCCCTTTAATGAGAAAAACCTTCTTATGTCATTTATTTCTCTTTTTCTGTTGCACTGAGCTGGTCTTCAGCTTGGTATGGAATGGCTTGAATGGGAATGGAATGATGGCCATAGGCAGATGAACTTCTTACGACACTATCAGCATCTTTTTTGCATTACAGCTGAAATGATCGTCATTAGTCCTGAAACGTGGCTGTAAGGGCTTAATCACAGCAACACTGCAACCAGAATTCATGAATAAATGTATGAGGGTTCTGTGACTTTGCCCGTAAGTCCATTATTAAACTATTGAGAATTTGATGGGCTAAAGGCTCTTTGTTCCTGGAAAAATTGGCATGGCATCTAGAATCACTTCCAAAGGGAGTCTTTTTTAAAAAAATTTTTTTTTTTTTTTTTTTAATGTAACATCTGTGTGTATGTCTTGGGAGATTGTTTATTAAATTAAAAAAATGTCCTTTTGGTACTTGAGCTATTGAGGCTGATGTTGAAGATACCTCTTGCCCAGTTAGGAGTGGAAGAATAATGCAAAATGTAAATAGATTGTTTCTACCTTTTATTTTATTTTGTATCATTTAAATTATTACAGAACCTTTTAGAATTCAAATGACTGTCTTAGTCTTTGCCATCCATGTGCTTTTAGGCCCAATAATTACAGCTTGCTTCAAGATGTGCTATAAGAAAATGGACACAAGTATTAACACCCCAAGAAGGGAAAGATGGTTGTCTATGCTTGTGAAGTGGGGACTAAATTTATTGCCTTTTTTGTATTTATTTCATGACCTTTACCAAACCACTAATAGCACAGATGTATTGTGTTGTAGGTGAAAGCAAGTGAGTTGTGTCCACACTGCCAGGGTGCTGCACACAGAGCACAGACCGAGTCATGTACTGAAAAAGCTGGAGGTCTGGCAGTGTCAACTTGCATTCTCCCTCTTCAGTGGCTTATGTATAAAATCAGTATGTCATTTCTCCATAAAAAAAGGTTACTGTGAGGAAAGAAAAAGTCCATGTTAAGAGGTCATTAGATATTCTTATGTTTGTACTGCAAATATGTGAAAGAGAGTATGAAAATTAAATAATATTGCTAAATTGTATCTGAGACTCAAAAACTGTAGTGGAGAGGTGTGTGTCTTTTCTGATAGATTATGCGACTTCTCAGAATGCTGTCTCTTTTGTATGTTGTCCCCCTACTTTTGCAGCCTTAAACTTGAAATTAAATATATGTGAACTTTGAATCAAAGAAGGTGGGGAAGGGGATCTGTCTTTCTCTCTCTGTCTCTCTCTCTCTGTCTGTCTCTCTCTCTCTCTGTCTGTCTCTCTCTCTCTCTCTGTCTCTCTGTCTCTGTCTCTCTCTCTCTGTCTCTCTCTCTCTGTCTCTCTCTCTCTGTCTCTCTCTCTCTGTCTCTGTCTCTCTCTCTCTGTCTCTCTCTCTCTGTCTCTCTCTCTCTGTCTCTCTCTCTCTGTCTCTCTCTCTCTGTCTCTGTCTCTGTCTCTCTCTCTGTCTCTCTCTGTCTCTCTCTGTCTCTCTCTGTCTCTCT
>JANVCC010000020.1:14412554-14458351 GCA_025345505.1 Todiramphus chloris collaris | reverse complement strand
CTCTGTCTCTCTCTGTCTCTCTCTGTCTCTCTCTGTCTCTCTCTGTCCACCTGCCTGTCTTTCTGACTGCCTGTCTGCCTGTCTTTTTAAACTATTTTTCTTAGGAATAAATTCAAGCTGGTCAGTTATAGATGAGCACAAAGCCATCAGTAAAAAATAAATGCATCAGTGCACTGATGATACCCATTGTATAGATAAGACATCAATGCATGAAATAAAATAGCAGCCTGAACAGATCTTTTCAGATATCATCTGGCTGGTTTTATCATTCAATCAGATTGCCCTTTTATACTACTTTTTAAAATTATTTTTAAAGTTTCATCATTATACTTGAGTTTTCAGTGTACATAGTCAAAACATTTAAAATTACTCAACAGAGGAGTTTTCTGAAAAAGTCTGTGCACAGTGTCCAAAAAACCTACATATCTTATGTTTGTATATGAAACATATTCTTGATGGTTACACTACCAGAATAATCTGAATAATTTTTTCACTCCTTGTATAGAAATAATATCATTCATTAGTTGCTGGAAAGTTTTCACCTGTTAGTTGCACGAAAGCCTTCATTTTGTCCATAAGGAAACCAAATAGTTAAGTGCTGAGCACCTTTATCATCTCAGGGAGACCATGAAAGATGAAGGCACTCACCATTTTGCAGGATTTACAGCCCACCTTCATAAAAGCTTTTATCCAGAGCATACTAAGCTTCTATTCAGGCATTGTTAGTCCCTGAGCTCTCATTTTATTGCCAATCCTCAATGTGTACAGATATTTCATTCAAGTACCTGCTTGCAAGAAGGGTATTGTATGTGATGCTTAAAAGTAAGACTGTCATTCAGCTTCCTGAACCACCAGAAATGGGTGAATGGCAAAGCTGGTTTGTGTCTAATATCTTTCTACATCCTTATAAAATATTATAAATAAGGCAGTTGCAGTTTCTCTGTGGTCTTTGGAACTGAATGAATGTTTTGTTTGCTTTCACAAAATGACAAAAGTGAACTAAAAATTGGAGCAGTAAAATAGAATTTTTACATGTATCGCTGAATCCTAGGTTCTGAAGTATCTTCATGCTGTCACGTTAGACAACCATAGAATTACTATTAAGTAGTTGCCTAATCATATGCCTGGTGAAATCACAGAACATTTGAGGCAGGAAGAGACCTCTGGAGGTCATCTAGTTCAACCACACTCCTCAAAGCAGTGATGAAATAGGGTTAAATAGAGCAGGACTGTCCCCAGTCAGACTTTTAGTATCCCCAAGGTCGGAGACTTCACAAGCTCCCTGGGTAACCTGTTCCACTGTTCAATCACTCTTGCATTGGAAAAAAAAAAAAAAAAAAAAAAAAGTTTTCCTTTTTTTCTGGGATTATTTTCTGGTAAAAACTGAGGCAAAGAAAGTGTTGAGTAACTTGGGTTCTTCCATGTCCTTTGCCAACAAGTCCTTTGCTTCATCAGCAGCAGGCTCACAATTTTTCGTCTTCCTTTTGCTGCTGATATATCTGTGGAAACCCTTGTTGCCCTTCATGTTCCTTACCAAATTCACTCCAGCTGGGCTTTCTAGCTGTGTTCATTTGTACATGTTCTTGTGTGGCCTGACTCTGCTTCCACCTCTTTGCTTCCTATTTACACCCGCCTTTTGTCAGGAGATCTTTGTCCCTGAACGCCACTATCTTTTGGTCACTGCTGCCAAGGCTGCACCCCATCATTTTTTTTTTTTTTGAGATGATGTGAAGTTCAACAGGGCACCTGCACTGTCAGCTTGTCAATCTCCTCTATCAAGAAGATACCATCAATGCACTCCAGAAATCTCCTGGACTGTTTGTGCCCTTCTGTGTTGCACTTCCAGCAGGTACCAGGGTGGTTAAAATCTCCACAAGGACCAGGGCCTGTGAATATGAGACTTGTACCAGTTGTCTGGAGAAGGCATTATCTGCTTCCAGATCCCATGGTCTGTAACAGACACACCTTCACTGTTGGTCTGCCCACTACTGCTTAGCTATATATCCTTCACTGGCTCCACATCCATTTAGGGTAGAGTGCCACACATTCCTACTGCTCTCTCACATAACAGGCAATACCTCCTCCTCCACTTCCAGCACGTCCTTCCCAAAAAGCCCATATCCACCCATTGCAGTACTCCCACTGTATCTATCCTATCAGGTTTCCAACATCTCAGTAAGCTGTAGCCATGCAACCGCAAGCAGGTCTCTGATTCCTCCTGCTTGTTCCTCTTGCCTCTTCCGTTGGTGTACAAACACTTCAGAGAGGCACCTGGGCTTGCTGTTTCCCAGGAAAGGTGAGAGCGGGTTCCCCACAGTGCTACCCTGTAGGCACATCCCTACTTATGTGTGTACTCTTGAGGTGGGCTACTTTCAGTCTTGCACTGTTGATTACGAAGACTTTTGTGTCTACTAAACCTCCCACACTTTTTGCTTGCCAGCATGGTCCACTGGGTTGTTGCTCATCCTTTCCTTTCTCTGTTGGTCTAAGCAAATACGCTTTTTTTTGCATTTTGTCAGAAATTACCTAAAATATTGTGTTATACTGCCGTGTATGAAAGAAAGATGAAAAGTGGATTTGTAACTAAAATGTGTAATTTTAGAAAGTTTTTCAATTTTAGTAATTTAATATGAAATTACTGAATAAAGATTTTTAAAAAATCTACATTTTGATAAAAAATAGTGTTACTTAAAATAGCTTTTGAAGATTAACCAATAATCTGGTTCTCAGACATTCTGATGGAAGTGGGGAAAGGATAAGTATGTGATAAACTTCTGTGAATATTAATATTAAATATGAATATTAAAATATTAACCCCACAAATATTAAATATTAAAATAATAAATCAATGAATATTAAAATATTTTTTTTGCCTGTGCACTTCTATGTGCCAGCATACACAGTTCTGTAGATTTCTTTAAAAACATGGGGTTTTTTTTGTTGTTTTTTTTTGTTTCTTTTGATTCACTTCATTATCAGCATAAATCCATTGCCTCCTTTTCTTCCTACCTCCTTTTCTTCCTTCTTCCATGTATAAACTGTTTTCGGTTGTGTGCACAAAAGAAACAATATATATAACACTTCTCTGTCATGCATAATCCTGACGGAGGCATTAAATGGTTATCAAGGCTTTCGGAAGCAAACAGTGCCATGCTGCCAAGGTTTTTGCTGTGAAGTTTTGATGATACCAAGGATGAGGAAGCATGACCTAAATTTGAATAATACATTTTAAATAGTCTAGTGTAGTTTATGCATCTTTAAAAACAGTGACTGAGGCTCTTGCAACAGCAATTAATGCTGTGCTGTTCTCCCAGTATACCTAATAAAGCTTGGTTAAATTTTTAGAAGTCTTCTGTATACTGCATAAGCTTGAGTACCTATCAAGTATCTATATTAAAGTTGTGTCCCACAACTTATTGATGTATATGTTTCTTTGTTTAAGTCTTTTGTGTATTGTAATTAAATTTGACATCCTTAGTTCATGTGTCGTGAGAAATAGTAATTCTCCCATGTTCACTTTTTCTGCCTTTCCTAGATCAGTTACAGAATGGGTTGGGTTAGAAGGGACTTTTAAAGACCGTTTATTTCTAACCCCCCAGCTATGGACATGGACATCTTTCACTAAATCAAAGCCCTGTCCATGTCTTTCACATCTGTCTTCTCTCCATTTAGTCTTCTTGATTCTGATTTTCTCAGTCTGGATGTTTAACACTTTTCTACATGGACCTCATTCCATAACTTCACTCATTATTGCCCACCCTTCACTTTTCCCTCACTACATCTTCTCTAGTCATATGTATTCATTCTTTCTGTCTTCCGTATAGTCAGAAGAGGGAATGCTACTGTTGATTTTAATTTACCTTCTAGCAATTAAATTTTAAAATCTAGAAAAGTTGAATATTCAAAGTGCCCTTAGTTTTGTAGTCAATACTGTGAATGTTTTGAGTTTATAAGCCTTGCTATTTAAGGTGAAGTTCTGAATTAAGCTTCACGTTAAGCACCTATTAATTGTATTAATTTGATTTTTAGTGCTGAGGTCAGGGATTTGGTAACTTCTGAGTCAAAAGTAGGTGAGTATTAGTGAGGCTGAGAACTAGTTATTGCTTTATATATGTGCTTGGCAAGGATGCAAGATAAAACATGGCAAAAGCAGTTTGCTGTTGCTTCAGAGAAGGAGCCCTTGGGATACTGTTTTGTCCCAGTTGCCTACATGTGAACTGCAGAGGACTGAGTTAAAACCATCCTGGTGCTGAAGCCTCAGAGAGGGTTCAGTCCTGTGTTAACAGATTTCTAAAATAGACTACAAAGGATATTTTGTCTTAGATGTTGCACTCATATTTAGATGTAATACAGTACATGAAGAATCTTAAATTCTTCTGTGGTGAATTCAGGGAAATATGTATTTTTGGAGATATATGGGATACCCCAGGAAATGGAACAGAAGACCCCAACTTTAGTTTTAAACTTAAATTGAAACTGAAGGTTGAAAGGGAAATTTACATTGTAGGTAATGTGCAGTGGTAATCTGTGAAGAAGTAATGATGCATGGAGCGCAAGGTGGCACAACTGCCCATATGCATCACAACTGTTCAGTAAAGCAGAAAATCTCACTGCTGTTAAATACTGAATTTTAATTTCCTTTGCCAGCTGAAGCGATTACCTGATTGTACTTATAAAATGCATTGGCTTTTCAAGGCAGGGATTCCTTTCTTTATGCATTATATCATTGATGATGGTCACTTCTGTATCAACTTAAATTTAAGTTGTTAATATTATACTGCCTGGTGTTTATCAATATTGCTCTGTGTCCCGGTTTCAGTTAGAACAGAACTAATTGTGTTCAGTGATTTCACCTTTCAGCTCAGTCTCTTCTAACTAACTGAACTTTCTGAAGTTAGCAGCATGTTTCTGAAGACAATGTCTGCTTCTAGCAGTGATAATGCAAAATGTTTAGAGTTACAACCAAGGTTTGGTGTGCAGACCAATGTCACTACAAGATTCTGTGTGTCACATTGTGGGGTACAATAAGTAAAAGACCATGCTTGTGGGGAGCAGCAGACAGGGCAGGTGACCCTAAACTGACCAGTGAGGTATTCCCTCCCATATAATGTCATATTCAGTATAAAGCTGAGGGATCATGAGGGTCAAGCTCTCTTCAAAGGCTGGTGTCCTAGGAGGACTTCGTCCATTTACCTTTAATCCCAATCTGTGCATTTCTCAATCCCATTCCAGAATCCAGCTCCTGAATCTGGTTCCAGTCAGCTGCTAAGTATGTTTTAACATATGGCTTTTTCTAATTGGATATTGTATTTTTTTTTTAAGTCTCCCTCTCTCTTTGCCCTCTTCTCCCTCTCTGTGCCCTCTTGTCCCACTTTGACAGCTTTGCTTGGCTTGACTCGGGTTCTCTTCCAGTTTCTTCCTTGGAGCATCCAAGGAGGACTCTGTCCATTTTGCCTTCCATCCTGGTCTGTGTGTTCCTGAATCTGGTACCAGAATCCAGCTCCTGAACACAGCTCCCATCTGCTGCGGGGCCCAGTCTGGGACTTCCCCGGTGCCTGCTCCCCAGTATCAGTGGTGATGGTGATGGAATTACCATCGGGGGGGTTGGGTTCCATACTGGTTTTGTATATATTTGTATTATTATTTTCATTAAAGCTGTTCTAGTTTCCTTTTCTAATCACTAAGTCTCTCTCCCTTATTCCCTTTCTCTTCCCCTTTGGGGAGGGTGGGGAGTTAACAGAAAACATCTGTTATCAGTCTAAGGGGCTGCCCTGACCCTAAACCATGATATTGAGGGCAAGAACATTCAATAATATGAACCTATGGGAATTATCACATATTCTATCTGTTGATACCTGGTTTAACTTTTTAATTTCTGTGGCTTTGAGGGCTGTCAGAGGATATGCAATGTTCTGCTTTTAATCTCTTCATTCCCAGTTTCAGTTTTATGATCTGGTTTTAAAGATTTAGTCATTGGAATGACTTGGTCACTAAAATAAAGTCTATATTCTGAGATTAAAAACTGTCATTGTTGCTAGTTCCTTGGTAGTAGTAATTCATCTCTATGTATGCTGTTGAACAAATTCTGATTCACACTTTCCACTTGGTTGTTACAACTTTCAGATGCTTTACAGTATATAATGGGGATGCTCTGACAGGATAGTAAACCTAACTGACATAACAAAGAAAAGGAAATAAAGCAAACTGTCACTGCCTCCCTTTTAGCATAAAATGCAAATTGCTCTCTTATTTATTTCTAATGAGCCTTCTGTGTCTGGGCATTTCTTGTGTGTATTTTGTTGGGAAAGTACAGTTAAATGTGCAAGAGATTACTGCATGAATTCATAAATATAACTTAAAAGCTAGAATGTTAAGCAGATGGTTTGAAAAGAAGTCTAAAAAAGTCTTTCTAAATCTCCAAGCAAGCCTTTTTGCATAAATTTTTTTTTTTTTTTTTTTTTTTTTAAATATAGTACAGAGTAAAAGTTATACTTGGATGTATCTGGCTGTACAGGTGTATATGTATGTGTGTATCTGTGCTGTATAAAAATACTGGGATAAAGATCTATTCTGCAGAAGTAGGGCTGCAGTTTTCTTCCATGTGGAAAGACTGCACAAAATTGATGGTAATTAGCGAGCAGAATTCAGCATGAACTGTTCTGTGTGGAAAATTTCAAATATGCTGTCTTTCCAGAAGACCTGTTCATACCAGTCCAAAATGCAGGGCTTTATGAACCCTGATGATACATTCATTAGCATTATCAAGACAGTTCCACAACTACTTGGATATGGAGAATGGACTACTGCTTTGGATTGTGTGTCAGAGTTCAAGTACTGTAGGACTGTATGAAGTGAAAAATAGTGCTGCTGTTCCCATGCAATAAGTGAAGAAAAGCTATTCATATAACATGTTTGATTAATTTTATAATAATTAGAAACTAGTGTTTAGTCCCAAACCTACCTACCCCTCATACCTATGATTTAGTGCTAAGCGAGACTGGTAAACAGCAGTAAAGCACATTCTTTTGGGCAGGGACTGGGCAGTTGTACAGGAAGGGTTAAAAGCAAACTTACCATGAAAGTGAAATAATTTGCAGTTCACTGCAATTGGCCTTCAAGGTAGTTTATCAAATGCTACTTATTAAAGAGGTAAATTTGATTTGAGAAATGGACCTTTAGTTACATTGTACCAAATTCAGTGAATTAAGTAAGAAAGAAGTATGTATGTCTCAGATTAATTCAGTTTGGCTAATATTGATAATAATTTCAGAACCATCACCCAAGAATGCCATAAAGATTGTTCAGTGCTAAAAGACAAATAAGCAGCTTGTCCACTCTTCTTAATGGATTTATAATAAATAAACTGGTTTACTTCACTTTCAGTGATGTTTTAGAGCTAACTTTTAAAGCCATGCCAAGGTTTAAATTAACTTCAGGGGTTTGCAAATGTTACCAAGGGCAAAAACAACTCAAAATAGAACCTGATCTTATCCTGAAGTAAAAGTCTCTTCAATTCAGTTTGCGATAGCATGGACCCAAGAGGTATATGGTAGGTATTAATATGTTTAAGGCAGTTTTCTTGAACTAAGTGGATCACAGATGCCCTGATATCATGACTACCTGTACTGGATAAATAGCATTCAGAGGTTATTTCAGTTAATATTTGTATTACTTTTGCTTCATACTTTTTATTACTTTTAGTAGGTTAGAGGTCACTGTTGTCCTCAGTTTAATCTCAGCAGATTTACTCTGAATTTCCAGGCTTCAGCCTCTTTGGTCAGCATCTTTTTATATTAACTCTGAACTTACAACAGCAGTTGTTATGAAAACAGATATATAAAATATTTGATATAATAACAGAAGCACTATGGTCAGTGTATGATGAAATCTACTTCAGAGCAAGAAATGATTGAAAGGTAATGCCAGTGTTTGTCAGAAATCTTGACAAAGATGTCCTTGTTGTTAGAAGACTTTCTGAGATAGCAATTTTACAACTCATATCCAAAGGATATTTTTTTAATCGTTAAATATAGATTTATTTTAAAATAGGTTTCAAAAATACAGACATGTATGGATGTAGAATTTGGAGATGTGTCAGCAAATGCTATAAGACAGTGAATATTTTTGTAAGTGCAGTTTCAGTATTAGACCTCAAAGATTTTAACTATCTTTAAGTACAATTTTGTACCAAGAAATAAGTTCTGAGATGAGTGTATATGGTGACCATAAACTAAAATACAAATGAATACAGAATGGAATTGCATTTCTAATTTTCAAAAGAGATAAAAAGGTAATGAAAACAGATCTTTCCCATGTCCTCCTAACTATTTCCTGCTGTCTTTTTGCTTTGTCTAACACATAAAAGCCATTTAAAGTGGTATCAGTGTTTGAGTTCATCCTCATGTTTTTCTTGAGACACAACACAGTGCAACAAATGATAAGATAAAGACGGAACAAAAAGGTATGCAGTAAATAAATGTATCTCTAAACATGATCCTTCAGATTAATGAACTTCTCTAGTCATGTCGAATACATTAAATGCACTTGAGACATCTACCATCCAAGATATTAAGTTAGTTGTCAAGGAGGACCATAAAAAATGATTCAGTGTTGTGGATTTACAGATGGTATGCAACCTCTTAAATTTAATTACTGGAACTTTATAAGTAGTTCAGTTTTTGATAGGAAAAGAGGAGATATGCTGTGACAGTCATGAAGCAGTTAATATTTAGAAGCCTGGTGCCTAGAGATACTAGGATTTATTCCCAAGATATCAAAGGAAATGCCTTCAGTGACTACAGTAGGCTTTGATTCATGCCTCTAAGAGATAAGGTCAGAAAAAAAACCCTATGACTCTTCAGCTTTCTGGAACTGAATGAAACTCCAGGCTGTTGAAAATCAGAATGCTTTAATTTTATCCATTGTTACTATGCTCCAACAGATAAACAGTATTTCAAAAGTAATTTAGTTAATGGTTGTTTCCTAAGTCATGTCTCGGCCACAGGAGGTTACAGTGATTTATCAAAGGTCAGTTGGAGGCAAAGTGGGGAAGACAGCCAAAGACAGAAGGATTCCAAGTCCTAGTCAAGTGATTGCTAAATGCAGTATGCTCTGTTTTTTCTAAATGCCAGAGGAATCTTATCACTGTTGACATGTTTAGGTATTGTACTTTCCTTCCACCTTGTTTGAAGCAATTCATCAGAACAGAATTATGGTTTCCTGTGTTTGTGCACATCATCTGCAGCCCCTTAGTTTTGCTTTTATTCACACTTTTTATCCAAGAGTAGGAATCTGTGTATTTTTCTTGGAAGGGTTAGGTGCTTGAAGACTACCTCTTTATTATATTTTAATTTATTAGTATTGATCTCTCTCTTTTTGGATAATTCCTCTGTATAGAGAAATATGTTGGGGTTTTTTCCTTCCAGTAAGTATCCCATTTCTTCTACGAATTACTTATTTTTAATATATCTGAAGTGCGAGATGGGGCCTTCTAAATGCTCCCGAGCAGAGATACAGGACTATCTGAAGTTATGATTTGGTTGTTAAACCCTATTACTTTCCATCCTTTGAAGTGGTAAAATGGATAAATCAGTGATGGAAAAAATGCTCTTCAAAAAGATTTTTTGAGTGAGAAATGGCTCAATTACAATCAAGCTTCTCTGTTCTGAGAGTAACTTTCTATGAAACTTATGATCCAAGGACCCATGTTGAAGCTACCAGTTTGATCCAGCTGGATCTAGTACAGAGATACTGACTCTTCCACCTCTTCAAATTAATCAGTTGAGATGTCTTGTCCAACCCTGTGGCTGATAGAAAGGTGTGAATGTCATACAGACTTCCATTGTGCATTATGTCATGTATTCTGCTCACCATAACTAATGCCTAGAATGAATTTGTCCTTCTGGCAAAATAAAATTTATCCAAAAAATACCATTCATCGCTTAATTCTGTCATGCAGTGTTTGCCTACATTTTTTTCGAGAGCAAAAAATAGTTGCACAAATTAATTAGTGGGCTTTAATTGTGATTTTTAATTTTTTTTTTAAATACTTTATTTTATTTTTAATTCACTCAAATCCAATTTCAGTTTTTGGTTCTAAACTACAGTGTGTCTTAATATTATTCTCATCTAATTGTATACATATAATAGTATGTGAATATACTAAAGCTGTGAATACTGAATAACAAAATAATATTTCCTTTCCTTATTGTGTATCTGATAGACTAAACAAATGGGTTTATAGCCATCGTTCACAATTTTTAGAGCTCACATATTTCAAATATATTCGTGACTGCTGCTTTAATTTTTTTGTGGCACAAAAAAATGATTTGACAATGAAGACAGAATATGTTTAATCAAAAGGAATATGACTGCAAAGGAAAATAAAATGTAGATACAGTAAATGTCAAACTATGACTAAATTGGACAAATACATTTGCTTTAAAGTATCTAAATAATCAGAATTCAAAAGATAAGTGTTTTGATGGTAAACTAGCCATTTAAAATGAAATTGCTTTGTCTCCAAGGAAATTATAGTTAAATTAGTAAAATATAATGATTTCATAAGACAAATTAATGTTTTTAAAAACAAAATGAAACAAACAAAAAAAAAAAGACAGAGGGAGATAGTCAGTTTTAATTTCCTTAATTCTTTCAGAAGTCCCGTGGAGTGCTAGAGCTGATGTAGTAATTGCTACATAGAACTGAAAGAAAGTATCACAAAATGTACTCTAATTTTGCTAATTATATATATAAAAAAATAATACAAAGTAGGAAATATCACCTTGAAATAGGCTTCTATTTCACAAAGCAGTGGAACATACATACTCTTCACTGTCTCACCCTCTGTCTTTTGTTATGTCAGTCTGCTTTTTTTTAATGTGAGTTAGGTATTTAATTACTTTAATTTTCTTAGATGATTTCAGCCCTGAAGTTTGCCAACTGTTTGAGTACCTTGACGAATAAGGCTTTATTGAAATTGCTCCTGTACCAAACACATGGTAGAAAATCCTTGTGAAAATACAGTTATGTAGAGCAGCAATGATAAAACCTAGGTCCTTTTTCAATGGATGGAGAAGGGCAGGGCTTCTGGAAATCAAGTAAGTTTAATTTTAAAAGATAAAGCCTAGAAGTCAGCCTGTGTGCTTGAGGTAACTACATATGATGGAATTAGATGTTCTAATGGAGTTTGATGGACTGGCACTATTGCACTTGAATCAGAGGTTCTGGGAAAGCCTGCTTTGATAAAAGAGTATGGGTAACTTAGCTTTCATTTTAAAACAAGCAACTTTCATTTCTGTTTTGTCTATTCATTGTGTAGAACCAAAAACCTTTATAAAAATTCTGACTCTTTGCTTCCTTTAGCAATTATTTGGAAGAAATGGACTACATTATCTTAATCAAGTTACTTTCACTACGATTTTAGTAATTTTAAGTAGAATGCCAGAATTTTGTGAATACCAAATGTCTTAGGAAATAGAATCAGGCTGATATAGCTAGAATCTTATACTAGTTTTCTCTGTTAATAAATTATGAATCAAATGGTGTCAATTTTGGCATTCATTGCAAAATAGCTTTCATTCTTTTATTTCTTCCTTTAATTATATTCTTCCGTAATAGACACAGGAAATACCTTTTTTTTTTTTTTTTTTATTTAATTTTTTTTTTTTTTTTTTTTTTTATTTTTTTTTTTAATAGAAATTGGAAATTTTTTTTTTTTTTTTTTTTCAAATAAAGTTGTTTGAACTACTTGTTTTCATAATCTTATTTCATAGGAAATACTCACATTTTGTGGTTTGGTTTTTTTCCATTCAAAAGAGAAGACATTTCAAAACTGTAAAGCCTATTGAGGAAAGAAAAAAAAATAGAGCTTTTACCTTCCACATAGATTCATCCTAATATTAAAATATATATATGTGTGTGTAGAGCTTCTTTTTTATTATTTCTTGCTGAATAAGAACACCTAAGACCTGTTTTTCTTAAATTTTTGTCATGTCCTGAGAGATGACAGGATCTCTCCATAATGAGAGATGAAAAAATGTTGCTTAGAGACATGGAGAAATTCCTCATTTTGTCACAGAAGGGCAGGATAAGATTCATATGCTTTGCTTGTCTTACATTGACCTATAGTTTGCACTACAGTTCCCACCTTGATACTACCAAGATCTGTATTAGGTAGGTTTGCTTTTTAGCATGAAAATTCCTAGTGTGTGTTTGTGATGTTCTCAAATGTAGTAAAAAGATAAGATTTTTAATGAGGAGGAAAAACGTACTGGTGTTATTGGAATGGTGGTAGCTAAATTTGTATGGAAAATGGTTAAATGTTCTGTTTAATTTACTCCAGTACTCTTCTTGATATGGTTTTTTTCCATATAGAAAGTACCACGATTGTATTTTCTGTGGACTTTATCCATTCTTTTTCTGTGTTGTTCACTTGGCAGATCAATCCTTTAGTAATTTGTTTTCCTTTCTTTTACATTGTTCTTAAAGTGAAAATAGGTGTTGAATTAGGCATGCCTTAAGAACCAACATAAACATAATATCCATGATTGTCCAGAATAGATAAAATAAAATATTTGTTTTCAAGGAAGTTGTGTAACAGAGGATGAATAGACTAATGTGAAACCAATCCATCTGTCATATAATGCTATATTATGGTATTACATCAGCAGCCTATTTTTTTTTTAAATGCCAAATATAATTGATACTGAAAGCTTACCATACTGTAATAAAATTATTAAGAACAGCTTTTTTACAAGAGCATAATTTCAAAGTTACTGATAAAATCTGCTTTGATGGTAGCAGTTGTATGTGTTTAGTGGAGTTTAATGCCTCAGAGCAAGGACCAAGAGAGCTAAAAATCCAGGGTTTATACAGTATCTCCATTCCCTAGATGCTCAAATATTAGCAGAAGACCAGCTTGCTGCCTTCAGTCCTCCCCTGACACAACCCAGAAAGCAATGCAGAAATCACCAAACTACTTAGGCTTTAGTCTTCTCCATATGTTGGTGAAACACTGAAACAGGTGGCCCAGAGAGGTGGTAGATGCTGCATTCCTGGAAACATTCAGGGTCCAGCTGGACAGGGCTCTGAGCAAATTCATCTAGTTGAAGATATTCCTGCTTATTTCAGGGCAGTTGGACTAGGTAACCTTTGGAGGTCCCTTCCAACCCAAGCTACTCTGTGATTCTATGATATAAATACTCCTTGCAGCTTCTTTGTTAGTGGAGGAGTAATCCTGTGCTTTGATCTGCTTTCTTGGCAGTTACTGTCCAGAGCAGGTTAGAGACTCAGTTTCTAAATATGTATTCCATTTTACTATCATTGTTTAGTCTGAAGTGTTATTTCCATTAATGTAATTTTAAACATTTCTTGTCATTAATTCTTCCCTCTTCATCATTTGAAGGGTAATGATACTGTATTTTTTTTTTTTAAAGGTCTCCTCCTTTCTTGGCAACAGTTGCTTCTAAACTGATCTGCTGCTGTGTTGTGGCTTTGTAATGTTTGGAATAATCTGACAAGTGAGGAAAAGAGATTCCAAACAGACAAATTTAGATTTAAAACCATTAGTAACAGATGACGTAAGAAAGTGGTACCAATTTAGAAAACATCTGTTTTTGTGGACTTCAAAATTAAATGACAGTATTATTTTGGTAAACATAACTATTCTCCTGAGAAATGTAACTTTTGGTGGTTTTTTAGGTAGATGAATATATTGTCACTCTGCTATATTGTACAGCTAATATTTTTGTCAGTGTTTTTTATGAAGGCAAAATGTATCATTAGCCACCTTTCACTTTTTTTTGTCCAAGCTGGCTATGTATAAGCCAACGTAGTCCTTGTTTTGCACCTCTAAGAAAAATGTGTGTTGGTGTTTTCTTCTTTAAAATCTTAGCCTGTATACTGACCAGGGTATGAGAATCTGTTCTGTTTTGTTGATTTTCTTCTGTTCTATTTTGACATTTTGCTTTTGTTCCTTCTTGGAAAAAAAAAAAATCCAAACCTTTTGAACATTTTTGTAATATTGCTTTGAGAAGTCCACTTGGCATATCAGAGTTCAGGTTTCAAGTTCAGCTTGTCTGTTTCTGAAATATACATAAGACCTTATTTTTTAACATCAGGGAAATCATACAACAAAAGATCTGTACAACTTTGGAAACATCTCGGCTTTGAAAGACCATATTTTAAAAATATGTATTTTGCCTAAGAAACATTTTTTCTGTCTCAGGTAGCACAGTTTAGAATCTGAAGTTATGACCTGACAGTAAGTACTATACGTAGCTTTAGCTGCTTTAAAAATTCATATTTTATTCTGTAAGAAGTATTCTTACAGAAATCCCTCTATTAATGTAAATACATCCTTAATGTAAATACATGCATATTAATGTAAAGACATCCTTCATCACACTGTGTTTCCTTCTGAAGTACCCATAATATCGATGCTTCCTTTTCCTCTGTCATTCTAACCAAAGTTTCACACCTGTGATGGAAATAAGAATTTTATTGAAACCATAGATACAATTTCAAAAATGATCATTCTCTTCAGTGGTTTTGCAATTTCACCGTCTGAATATGTTTTTAAACTCCTTTGGATAAGCTTGCTCTGGTCTGGTTGTGCAACACTAGCGTTCAAGGTTTGAGAAAGTTGTGTTTCTAGTTAATTCTATTTCATAATTTCTAAGTTCCAAGAAAAATAAATAAATAAACTGAAATCCTTTTCATTATCTATCTGGAATTTAAACAAGAAAAGCATTCAGTTAAAGTGGTAAATGTTGCATGTGAGTGCATAGATGTTTTCTGTGTCTGATTGTGACATTTCCTAAATACATAAAATAGATCTTGGCTTGGAAAGGCCAGATTAAGAATAAATTATGAAGTATTAATAGTATGAAACAATTTTAAAGAATATTTAAATTATTTGTCAAGTGGTTAATTTAAAAAATACAAATTTTGTTCTTACCTAATAAGGTTTTTTATTGTTTGAAATTATCTTTTCATGAAGCCAGGGAACTGGAATTGCCACCTACACAATTTTTTCATACAGTTAGTTTAGCATCTTCTGTAAACATTTCTTGATTCCAAAGCTGAATCAATACAATATATTCCCCCAAATTACATAGTTTTTCTGTAATAGCAGTTGAATATCTATCACAGGAAGAATAAATCTGGTGTAACTCTTGAGTGGTGGTAGAAATGTATGGTTATTGGGAGATCTTCAGTTTACCCAGTGTATAAGGCAGAGAACAAAAATCTTACTGTGTGACATGTTGGTGCACCAAACCACTAGCTCAACATTAGCAATCCTTTGGAGAAAAGATAATAACTTATTGGCATAAATCGCTACCTACAGAATGTACTGTACGGTGTTTTTAAGATTTTCGATTCAATATCATACAGTTTTACAATTAAACTTTATCCGTTCTTTATCTAGGAATCACTGACAGTTGTAGTTTCCAAACAGGCCACATGACTACAGGTTAATCGCAGGAGTTTATAGTATGCTTTTAACTTATCCTTCTTCCAAAAAGTATTAAAAAGCGGTGAACTAAATTATGTTTCAGCAAACCATGTATTTGATTTGTTTTCAGCATTTTTATTTCTGAAACTGTATTTCTTCCTCAGATACTCTCTCTTCCAAATAAAACAGTGTGAAGTACCTTTGTAGAAAATTCTTAGTAGTTATGATTATCTGAGTGGCCAATAACTTAACTGATTTTGCATATTCTCTGTGATTTTGGCAAACTTTACATGAAGATTCTTCCTTTTTTTTTTTTTTTTTTTTGTCTTTGAGAGAATATATCTAATAAGGGATTTATTTTCACCAACTTTATTATCAGATAGTTCAGCACTGTTGAAAGGTGGATACTGCTTCTTTTCTAGTAGCTGAGCTGTGTATCTGTAAGTGTGTGTTCATTCATTGTCCCTAGGACTCTCTGTTTCTACAGGTATTGATATCCAGAATTTGGTATAGCTGCTTAAAATGGGCAAGGTGATGGAATGAGAAGCAAAAGAACTACTTTTATGATTTGTAATAAACTATAAGCACTTTTTTAATGAAGTGCTGGTTTTGTTAAGTAAGCATTTTAGATGCATAAATTACACAAACACATGCTTGAAATTATCATTCCAGAAGCACCATTCTAAATCAGCAAGGTGTGCAGAGTCTAATGTATCGACGCAAGTTCAGTGGTGAACATGCAGGAAATGGGACTGTTCATGTCATTAGAAAAAAACTCAGGTCTACTATTAATTGCATGGAATTGGCATCAATTTCCATATAAATTCAAAATAATCTGAATTATTCTTAACAAATGATAGAAGCTTAAATGCACTTATTTAGTGTAAATACTGGCTGCTTGTCTATATGGTACAATCTTTGTTTTACAACCAATTTGGAATATTACCTATTTGCTACATCTGACAGTTTGGATAAATAGGGCAAATAAATTTGAATCTTAATTAGAAATTCACAAATTAATAATTACAAACAGAGACATAAGAGTGATGACAGATAATGCTTCAATATGGAGTTTTGTCCTACATGTGAAGCCAGAACGTCTTTGGCTCTCCACAAGTATGCAGTTTTGAGAACAGAGTATGAACTTTTGGCTCACATCAGTGACTTCATACAGCAGAAGGAAAGGAACATAAGCCAGATATGTCAGCATCATAGGTATATGTAATAAATTAGGCTCTTCAGACTGTCTCTGTTGCATCCATTTAATATGATTGGAAACTTTGTGTTGATTTGCCATTTGATTTTATGGTGTCAGATAATTTCTTCACCAAATAGAAGTTCTGAAAATGATGAGACCAGTCATTTGTGCATTCTTTTAATTGAGAAAATTATTCTTTAATGTTCATCAGGGAGTACTTAGGGCAGTTCCCTGTCTTGGTGGAGTGGAACAGCAATTTGCTGACTTACAAGAACTCCTGACAGACTTTTTCAGCAAGCTCAGATAATTCATGCATGACCGCCATGACATAACCATAACAATTTGGTTAATCTTGCATGTTTTAAGCCATCTTTCAATGCTGTACTTCTGTCAAAAATCTAAATATATTTATGTGGACTTGTGAATGCTTTAAACTTTATTTTCATCCCAAGTAGGAACGAACAGTTGAAATAACCCTAGTCTGCATTAAATGGAAAATGATAAATTCTTCCAGAGATGTCAAACCATCTCTTTTCTACACACTTGATTTAAAAAAGGAGTTGTCAGCACTCCTGACCTGAGATGATTTGCTTTAGTTTGGTGAGCAACACTGAAATATTTTATCTGGCAATCAGTTTGCCTGTATCTGTGCTTGTCAGTGCAGCCTCCCAGGATTTGTAGTTGCTGTATTCTGTGCTGTTTTCTTCTCTGTGATCCAGCTTGACTAGCTGAACAAAGTCCCCTGGTCCACTGAGTTGGGCAGCGCTCAAGTGGCACTGTGATGATTCAATTAAAGGAGGATATTGCAGTGATGATTGGCATGTGTAGTCCAGGCAAAGAGCAGCTCTCGTGGGAAGATGGAGAGTCTGAGGCTCCTAAAGTGTAACTTCGATGAGGTAATTTAGCTATCCATGTAAATAAACAGACTTTTTTCCTCAGTGAATCACAACAAAATACTTTCTTACAAAATTACTGTACCCTGCAATTGCAGGCTTTTTAGCTGATGGAGGTCTCAAGAGAAACTTTGTAGGGTAAAGTGGCAGTGTGTGAGACAGAGCATATGCAGTACAGTGGAGTTGCAAGAGAGGAGTACTGTTGAAAGCAAGAGCAATTACAGAAAATTAATTATCATACTTACAAGACTATATCTACTATTCTGTATAGTTACCATGTGTTGGAAAACGGGGAGGGGGGGGAAGGCCACTACCTTCTAAGGAACGCTGCAACTTTCTCTAACCCTGCTGGCTTTGTTCATCCCATGTTGCTTCATGTACATATCTGCACAGGGGGCTGGCTAAGGAAAGCGTCCTGCAGCCTGCTGGCCAACAACACTAATGACCTCTGGCTTTGTCATGTGTTAAAGTAGGGAGGGGGGAAGTCTAGGGAAACTTGCTGTATAATGTAAGAAATCATTACATAGTGTAACTTGTACTTCATTAACAAGTTTAGATGAGGTTTGTAGTTAGTTCCACTGGGTTATTCCACCCCTGCATTTGTGTAAAATGAAGAAAGATTTTACTAAAATTAACAAAGCTGTAGTGTGGGTGGACCCCAGTACACTCAACATTAGAGCAATTCCCTATTCTGAGGTACGATAACCAAGTACAAAATTATTTTTAGCATCATCCTAGTATTCCTGGGTATACTTTTAATTCCCTGGCACTGAAATTTATTTTAGTAACAGAAATCAATCTGAGGTATCTATAGATGTGTAAGCAGGACAAGGCTTCAAGATTTTACCATGTATTTCTTGAACTTCAGTTTAGTTCCAGACCACTTTTTTCTTTTTCTAGTCTTGGAATCCTTGTATTTAGTGACCATCTTTCTGTGGAGTGGATTTAAGCTTACTTTTAAGGGAATAACAAACTCCTGTCCTGCACTGACTAACTTTTTGAGCTTTCTCCTTCTGTTGTCTTTGAATTAATTAAAAAAAAAAAAAACAACCCACTTCTTAAGAAGCTGTGATGCTGAATTGTGGTGCAAGGAGAAAATTTTTGCAAGATGTGTGGATGATTAGGAATGAAATTTGTATTTAGATTTCCAAATTAAAAGAGAGGGTCCTTCCAAACCACATGGCACTGAAATCAAAGGAATGGTAAAAATTCTGCTTCTAAGAGTCGTATTCATTTCACCTAGCTATAAGCACTTAAAGGATACTACTCCTGGTTTGTTGTCAAGACTTTCACTGACAATACCTTTCTGTAGTGACTGATGATTAAAGACAGAAGAGGTGAAGAGTATCCTGTATGGCAGAAACATCTTCTGATTGTATCAAAGAAGAGAAGCCTAATAAGCATAGTCTTTCACTGGACTTCTAGTAATTTGCATGACTGTTAACCATCACCTTCACTTCCCATTTGCTAACTTTTACTCTCTTCCTAATGGTCAGATACCACTGATTCTGTGGGCTTGTTAGTTCTCTATGGCTTCTGCTCCTGAGATAAGCCACGCATGACTTTATGCCCAGCTCCTAGTACATTTGGAGCAGAGTCGGTGGTCATCATTAGGCAAAGGCTCCTATATCTTGTAGGCATTCTATTACAGGATATCACTGTCTTCTTACTTTTTACTTCTTACTTCACATAAGATACATCATCACTGTTGTCACAGAGGTAGTCTTTGAAGTAGCTTTCATAGAGTCCTTACATGTCAAGATGAAGACTGCAAATTATCTTCACAAGATGAATGAAGTTTTAAATATTAATCAGTTTGGTCTGAGTTGCCTATACATCAGAAGTGATGCAGAACTCACTGTTTTTTGTCAGGATTAGAATTGCCTCACTGGTAAACAAATGGCTTTTTTTTGAAGTATACACTTATTTAGAAAGGCTTCTGTAGAGTCCTTGCTGCACTGTGAACTTCCTTCTAGCTACACTGTCCCTGTTAATTATGTATAATGGTGATGAAAGAGCTAAAAGTGGTGATTATACAACTTCCTTTTCACAAGCACATTGAGCTTCATTTGCAGACTGTTCGCGAAGCAGTTATTGTTTATGGATTTGTTTTCTCTGAGTTCTCTGGGAAGACTTAGGGCTAAAAAAGATCCTATTGCATGATCAGAGACAGTCAGATTTAGACAGGTAAGCACATAAGAACTGCGAAAGCCTAATTCTGAGGTGAAGGAGCTTGTATTTCACTTTTGAGCATCAAGTCAGGTGACTCAGAAGCAAACAATGATACATCAGGAAGAAAAGGTGTATCAAAGAGGACCTTGTGTTTCCCAGATTAGATTTATTGAGCAAAATTAGATGCAGATTTTCTTTCATCATTCTAATTAAACTATTTTGCCCTTTCCATTGTCTTAGGTCATTGCTGATGAATGATGAAAGAGAAGTGCCTTGAGTGCTGCTTCCCAAATATTATTAAATGAGATGTTTTTAAGTGGAAGAGATTATACATTTGCTGAATTCAATGCAGCTAAAACAGAAATAGGGACTACAATCTTGAAAGTTAAACTGTGCACCTGCATATGTTGGATTAGATGGTTTTGAGTCTTTAATTGAAGCATTTTTTTTTAAACTGCCCTTTCTTTTCTTGAGTTCTTATAGTTAAGATTTAAAATGACCACAAAATACAAAGTGACCTGTTAGATTTCTCTGCAAAAAGGACAAGACAAATAAGAATTTTGTAATCTAACAGACAACATACAGAATCCCAGGTCAATTGTAACTGATTAGGATTCTGCTGTTGTGTTGGATCTTGTTTCAAAACATTCTCACTCACTTATGCAATAATCTTCGTACACTGAATTAACCAGGCAGTTCACAATGATGCTGTCTGGCGTGTGAGCTGCCTTTTGCACAGAGGGTGTTTTCTCCTGACACAGGACACTGATCTGAGCTGGACATGCAGGGCAAGGTGTAATTTTGCAGTGCAGACACCCTAGAGCTCACTTTGCTAATCAAAACCAGAGAACTCCCCCAGAGCTAATGTAGGGATGGATTCCATTTTCTAGACAACAGTTTGTCTACAATTTCTTCAGAACATTATTAACAGCCTTTCTTAATTCAATAATTAAATTCCATGTCAAATGAAAGTCATTACAATGAATATTGTTTCTTTTCTGTTACATTCAAACATTTCTTAATTCTGTGGAAGACCCATCTTGCTAACAATACCTAATTTCTGTTTGGACTATGCCACGGGATTTGTGTTCCTTAGGTTGTTACTGTGTGTTCCATAAGTACCAGGACCATGTGAACCTCCAGACTCTGTATAAACAGATTTTTCATGAGCAGTCAAGCTAATTGATTTTATTTTTATTTTTGGTATGGATTTTTTTTTTTCTTTTTTCCTACATACACCACTGGTGACCCCAGCTCCCTTTCCTAGCTCTATGTTGGGCACTGGTACCCAATCCCCCTTTGGGCCAATTACTGCACAGTTGCAACTAATTCTGATTTGCTATTTGCTGATTTGGGTCATCTGATTTCTGTGAAAAAGAGGAGTATAACAGAATTTTGTCTATTAGTATCTTTTCTCAACATAAGATAGAAACTTTTAATGAATTCTTTGGAAACTGTTTGTGTGGACAGAGGTGAGATAGAAATATTTTTGAGATTTGACTAATAAAAAACCATAAAATCCTCTGTCACACAGAGTTTTTCACATAAAGTATGTCCATGATTTAAGGAAAAAGGAAGGATAGTTGTAATTCATTTTATCAGAATAGCATTCAAGATTTTGAGGTTAGATATTTGAGGAAAGATGGAAGGTGTCTAATTCATAAACTTCAATTACTAAATGTGCAAGAATAAAAACTGGTATTGTCAGCCAGTGACTCAACCTAAATATTCTCTGTTTTCTAATAAAAGGGCCTGCTGTTCATAGTTCACAGGAAAGAGAACCTTTGGGATGGGTGTAATTTATAAAATGCATAGGCCAAATTAGGCTGCAAAACTTGAGTTGGAAAAAATGAATTGATGTAAAAATATATAAAAAATACAGCAAAGTGTTTCTAAACATTTTTATATCCACACCATTGTCTACAAAAAAGGTATCTTATTTCTGGCTCTGCTGTCTCCAGGGATGCATAATTGCATCATGTTGTTTTTTGTTGGGATTTTTTTTTTTTTTCTCAAAAGTAAAGAAAGATTTTTTGCTTTGAACTTAAAAGATCTATTTTTTGTTTTGAGCAGCCTTTAGGAGTCCACTTTTCTTTTATAGGTGGTGTGGTACCAGTAGTACAATCAAAACATGAAGTTTTGTGTCCAGCAATTATTTTTAACTGCTTCTTTTAACTACTTTAACTTTTTTAACTTTGTTCTGCCTAGGTATTTCTTTCTCAAGAGACATTAGGCATGTACATTTTTTTTTTCTGTTGTCCATTAATAACTTGCAGTTTTTTAGCCTGTTCAATGAAAATACAGAATATAAATTATAAGTTAGAAAAGAAATAGCAAGAGTAGACCTGTCATTCTGAGAACTTGTCTAGGATTTCTTGGAGAATATATTTTAGGAAATAATTCTGGATTTCTTTATTCTTTCTTTTCTATTTTTTTCTCTGTGTTCAGATGGAAGACGTCATAGCCCGCATGCAAGATGAGAAAAATGGGATTCCTATTCGTACAGTCAAAAGTTTTCTTTCCAAGATCCCCAGTGTCTTTTCTGGTAAGAGTCTAAGTGAATTTCATACTATTTAAAGTTTCCACTCTACCTTGCTTAAATGAAAATACTTTTAAAGGAATGCTATGGGGAATTTACAGTCATCTTGTCTTCTGTAGACATTGACTATCCTTTGAATGCTTAAATTACAGAAATCTTTTATGCTTCTCTCACACTGGAGTGAGCTTATGCAGAGATGTTTTTGTCCTGTAAATTAAATGAAAGAAATACTTAATTTACTACAAAAAGTCAGTTATCTGAAGATGGCAACCTTTTTATTGCACAATTTCTCCATTTCAGATCAGATTTTTAACCTGTTTTCATGGCAAGTATGAGTTTAGTGTATAGGCCAGTACATGAAGACAACTGCTACAGCAGCCACACAAAAGGAAAGTCATCATTGCACTCTGCAACTGATACTAAATTGTGGCTGTAGACATTTATTACATTTGTGATCTGTTTTTGTAGCTGGCTGCCTGGGCCTAAGAAGCTAAGACTGAGATGTCTGTGGTGATTTATAAGACAGCTGTAAACTTTATAGCTAATCCAAGTCAATATTTTCATATGCACAAAAATCTGACCATTTATTAACTTGTACAATACATTTATTCATTTATTTACATACTTTTATAAAAATTTATGCATTTATATATGTGGATATGTGTCTTTTTGTGCTACCGATGACTACGGAGTTCCTTTGAAACAGATGCCATTGTTGAACCTACTTTATCATCCTATTAAATGATCCATATTAATTGTTATTCTCTGCCTTACGTTGTGTGCTATGCATTTAAAATTAGGCAGACTATGGTTATTTGTATAACAGAACTCATGATTTACAAAAGTGAGATTTCTTTAGTGGAATAGACATACTTTTTTAAGGTTTTGTTAGAATAGTACATGTGCAATAGTACATAGTAGTAACTGCTAAGTTTCTGTATTGAGATGTTAACTTTATCAGATACAATGAGAAATAAAAAATATAAGATAGTTCTTTTTTTTTTTTTTTTCCCCTTTGCAGATTTTCTTCCTCAAAAACCAGGGCAGTAATTTTTGCTACACATGACTAAAAAAACCCAGAACAGCACAACTGTCATTTTAGTTCAATTAATCTACTTTCCTGTCAGTTCTCTGTCCTGGATGGAAGCTGAACTACTCAAACCTTTGGGTTTCCTTTAATGTGATAGGAGTTTATGTATATGTATCAAAGAGATGTCAGCTTGAACGCAAAACTATTGATTACTAGGAATCTTGGGAATATTGTTGTCTGAGGATCACGATGATAATCATTGAAACGTGTTTAACAACAGCCTATAGTACTGTTATGTGAAAATGATCAAATCAAGAGCAGATGCTTTCCAGTTAAATAATACATTTATATAGCTATATGCTTATATCTGTGTGTCTATGCATAAAAGCATGTATTATATACCCAGACATCTGTTCAGGATTATGTCCCATAAAAACTGGAACTTTGCAATTATTTGTTTGTGGGGAGAAGCAAAATGTAGGTCTACCACAGTTAAGTCATGTTCTTGCAAGCACTTGCAAAAGACCTTAAGATCCCTTTAAAAAATATGTAAAAATTAAGGCTGTCCATAAATTGCCTGCAGGAATAGGGTCGTATGGGCTAGCATTTTAATTATGCTGTTATAGGGGTGAGAGAGGTATTTTTAGTTTTGTTTATTTTTATTTCATAGTGTTGCTTCTAGAAACAGCAATCAAAAAACTGGTTCAAAGAACAGTAATTTTTTAATGCATAATTACTAACCATATCTATTTAAGGGTGGCTACATTAGCAAAATCAGCCTGGGGAATGGTATCTGAATTTAAACTTTTAATAGAATTCTGTGATTATAATAAATAGGATGATGTGATTATATTATCTTACTTACCAAATCATTCTTTAAATGTTTTTACAAGTAAAATATCCACACAGAGAAACATTTCAGATATAGGTAATTTTCTATAGGCTGTAAACATTGTTGTGCTTCAGAAAAACAGAAATAATGCTAAGTTAACGTTATTTCACCTTGTGAAATTGCTAAAAATTATTAGTTATATTGCTTTATATTTAATATATTCATAGCAAATAAGTTGCTTGATGTTGATAGTTGTACACTTGTTTTTACGAGCAAGCTGCTTGAATTCAAACATACAATTTTTGATCGCTTTCTTTCTTGAGATCTTTTAAAAGTTGTCTTTACTTGATTAAAATAGGCTTTAAATGAGTTTGAAAGCTACTGGATGAAAAACAATACAAACCTGTAGATGTTCTTCTCCAACATAGATGATTCTATGTTTGCTAATTACTATTCATATCTGTATCCACATTTAGGATTGTATCAGAATGAGTTTATGCGGCAAATTTATCTATGGTGTAGATTCACTAGAGATGGTGAATTGCAGACAAATTTGGATAATATCATTCTAGTAACCTACAAGCAGGAGGTGAAACAGATTGCTAAAAAAGCCCAATCCTTGACTGAGCTCCAGTGTGTCGCATGTGCCGACATAAATATTTCTAAAAACAAGGGGGTAAAAACAAAGCCGTTAGCACCTAGCCTGGTTCTATACCTCATTCCTTAGTGCCAACAGATTTTTCCTAACTGTTTAGCATTAATGATGTTAATAATACTCATTGAGTTCTTTTGATAAAGAACTCTCTATAAAATTATGCCTCCTTTTATGCAAATAACTGTGGTGAACAACTTAGTATATTACAGTCTTTAACAGAAATGGTGGGCCTTATTATACAGAGAAATAAACAAGTATTGGAGAGGGAAAAATGCTCTGACTTTTACTTGTGCAGCCTGCAGACATGCAACCTATTGTGCTCATCAGTGAACATCTATAGTGTATTTTAATATGTCATGACAAGCAAGAATAAATATCAGACACCCCAGAATCATTCTGTACTGTAGCTTCTTGGGTCTGATGAGCTAATGGTTTCATTGCACTCAAAGCTTATTTTACATCAAGCTCTGCATCATCCACAGTTGCAGAACAGATACTTACAGTCTCAAATTTTTTTTTTTTTTTTTTTTTTTTCATGTGAAATAAATAACTACATGTGGCTTTTTCAGCATAATTCTATACTGACTCATCCTGACGCTAGCTCACTGCCTCCTGGGGCTGTTGTAGCTGTATACTGTACAGCTATTACAATTTCAGCTAAAAATATTTTTTGTAAAAGACCCTAGCCTTTAAAGAGTCTCACTGAATTACCTCATCTAGACTAGTGTTTGTGAGGGTAAGTACAATTAGGTCTTTGAACAGAGAGAATGTACAATGTGCTGTAGCAGATGGCCTTTGTAGTGATGGTTCACCTCAAGCTGAGTCATCCACAATTTTACTTGCAAGTAGGCTCAAACTGAATGAAACAAATAGATGAATTTGCATGGATAGCTTTGCAGAAAACAGACAAATATACTTATTTACCCTAATACACTAATGGCTAAAATCAGATTTTCTAGAAAATATTTTAGATCCTGCACTGGTCACTGTTTATGGAAATTCTGCTGTAATTTGTAGTCTTGCTTTGGTCTTGACTGCTTAAGTGTATAAGCAATGCTATGGTGTAAACCATCCCTCCTGTCTTTGAGAATGAAATAATCTATTTTTATTACGAACAATATAATCTTATGCCCATTCACGTTATAATCTTGAGTGTGAAAATCACACCAGAGTTTATGTTCTTAAAATTGCATTGTTCAAAAATGTATCTTCTAGCAGAGCCTGAAGTACCTTTGAACTGAGCTGATTATATGTCAGGTGAACTAGAAGTTTCTTGAAGGAGGGATTGAGTCAGTTTACTCAGTAGCTTTAATCTACACATCTGGGCATCTAAAGTTATGCTTGAAGATGACAATGAAGTAGTTTCCTGTGTGGTTCTTAGGAAACTTGACTGCTTAATGTCACAATTTTGATTATCCTTGCCTATGGATCTAAGTCACTTTCTATGATTAATGCTGATGACTACAGTCCTGGTTGCTCTATTTTCAGAAGGCACATGTTTAAAACAGTGTTTGTTAGCTGAGTAGGCTGCAGTAATGCAGGACACTCTGTATGCCTGCAGTGTAGTCTTCATAAAGTTATTCATCAGATGTATGTTATGGCTTTTCTTTGAAATGTTAAAGGCTCCAAGGAAAAAAAAAATAGGCAGGAGAGTTTGCTCTTTCTATGTCATTATGCATTTTGTTGAACAAAAGAAGCGCTTGTTGTTGTTGTATCCCTGGTTTAAAAATGTTTTGGAGAAGGAAAAAAGTTTATATAGCCATCTTGCCAGTCAACAATAATTGCATGAAGGTTGTCATGTGCATTTGTTTACTAGCACTGATTAGAGCATTAGGAATAAAAAGAAGGCAATTTGCCTGGAACATGGTTCACTATTAGGCCTGGAAATGGATGAAAAAAATTGCTTGAAATGATGAATGTAGTGAGCCTGACATATGAATCATAGGGATTAGAAGGAGCTCTAAAATATCATTTTTATTTTTACTAAGGAGAGACAGCAAGTAAATGCCAAAGTTTTGCTGTTCACTTTGAAGCAGAAAGAAACATTCAAAGTTTATAAATAAAGGAATAGTTGAGGGTTTGTTTTGGGGGTCTTTTTGGGGTGGGCAGGTAGGTTGGTCCATATTGGTACTGAAAGCTTCATAAGCTAATCATTATGTGGATATTTCATTAAGACAAATGTAGTGTTATAGTGGTGTCTTATGGTCGTTACAGAATATCAGTATGATGCTTAATTGCAGTTTAAGTTTTATAATGCTGGGATATGTTTGGCAATGAATAAAATATGTGGAGAATGTGCCAATTCAGTGGTGTGTAAGTGTGAACGAGGGACACTGTTTAGCATTTTTATTGAAGGAGTGGGGAGAACTATGAGAAACATAAGTTCAATTAAAGAATACACGCAGGGGCAGAATAAAAAGTATTCAAGAAAAGCATGTTCATAGTAGTTGTTACTGGATGTTTCTGGTTCAGGGCTCAATAATTTTGGAAAGTAATCACAGCTTGAACCAAAAAAATAGGAGAAAGAGATCAGTACAAAGGTGATTTTTTTAGCATCTCCTTCTGAGTTAGAGTGAAAAAGATTCATTTACCTTTCCCAGGAAAATACAATCCACACAATCTTCAGTCATTGCACTTTTCCATTTTTTAGAAAGATTATTGCCATCATATGCCATTTCTATTCATTGTTTTTTCTGATCTCAGAAAATGCTTATTTCTCCTCTACCTGGGAAACTGTTAAGGTGAGATGTTGCTAGTAGTATATACTACTAGTAGTAGTACAGTTGGTAAAAAGAGGGAATTTATATACTTAAATATTTAAAAATACTGCTGGAAAGCCAACTGGCAGTGTCAGTAGCCTGGTCAGATATAGCAAGAGACCCCAGGGGAAAGCAGTGTCATAGTAGCTCATCTCACCCACAAATCACAGGTGGGTGAGCCCAAGGAATGAGTCACAGGAGCTACCTGCAACAACAGTATTGCTTGTTATATAGAGGCAGGCAGCAAAAAATAAAGAGTGGTACAGGAAGAATTGGATGACTCAGGGGACTAATAACAAGAAAGAGAGCATTTCATCTGTCATTAGTTTTATCTTTCCCAGCTGAGTAATGAATTGTTAGCATCTAATGACTTTTCAGTGCTGCATGTGAAATGAGTTGATAGGTTTATCCACTTCAGTACTGGAGATTACCTACCTGAAATACAAGATAAAAGAGAAAGCTCTACTACTTGGATTGACAGAAAAAAACCATGAAAGCATAACATCTCAATCATCTGATACCTTTGAAGAAAAGTAATGTTGCATTATAGATAAATACAAGGAATTGGAAATTTCCATTTTTAATACATTTTCCAAATTAACCTTGTGGGAGAAGCTAGGTTTCCCATCTCCTAAGCATCTAATTTTATAGACCTATTACCAATTTTTTGGTTCCCTTACAGTGACTCCAGCTCTGGGTTGATGACAAGTTTCAACTTTTCTGATGTCTCCATTCCTCCATCTCCCTTTTCTTGCATTCTCCTACAGCTATAATTTAATTGTGGAATCATTACCGGTTTCATTATGCCAAATCAGCCTCTTGTAATTTGCAAACAGTGCCTTCAGTGTTAAAACTGCAAGCTTACTGTTTTGATGAGGATGGAGTCTTAATAATATTCTTTGATGAAAAGATCTCTGTCGGTACATGACAGACAGAAGCTGTCTTGTTCCCTCTCCCGCACCTGTTCTTGAAGGGCAAATACAAGCAAGGACTTGCCACCTTTACTTTTCACTTTTTTAAGCAGAATTTTTGAGAATAATAAGTTAATAATCCTCTATCCCCAAAAGAATAGTCAGCTTGAAGTTAAAACACTGATCTCTCTTGTGTGTCACTTCCATTCATCACTTTGTCAGAGTGACTGATTTGCCTGTGAATGTGCATGGTCTTTTGGGAGTACGTATTTTTAAGAAAGCTGGTTGTTTTATTTATTGATATCATATTTGTGATTTTTGGAGTCATGAGTAGAAGACATTGACTAAGTGGTGCCAAAAGATTGGACACACAGTCATTTCAAAGTAGTGAGATAGTTAACTTATTAATGAGTGGTGCTTTGTATGCTTTCAGAAAACCAAAGTGGATATTTGAGTGGTGACTGCATACCTCCACCCCCTTTCTGTTTGTTTGTCTGTCTTGGCTGCATCACTGGGATTGAAACGATGGTCAAAGAAGAGTTGCTCCTAAGTTGCCCAAATCTTGTCAGAACTTTCGTATTTTTTTGAAAATCAGCTTAGTGACAGCATTGCAGTTGTGAAGCTCAGAATGGCCACGTGACAAGCTGTGGTGGTCTGGGATCAAAAAAGAGCTGTATGCTCTTATTCACTTCAAATGAGAAGTGAATGAAAGAAATATAGAACTGTTTCCAATAACTTTAATACTTCAAGATGGTTATGCTCGCCATTTTTGTTTTAAGGCATATGTTAACATCAGACCTTTAATAAACCACTGTCAGAATTGAAAGTTTTTCAAAATGTGAAAGTATTTTCATTGATTATTTTAAACAGAACAACAAATTCTCATTTAATTTATTGCTTATTCCTAACCAAACAACAATTAAAAAAAAAAAGTATGATATATTTAACTTTCAGTTCAGTGATGATTGGGAGCATTAGTAAAAAGAAGAAAATACAGTGAATAAAGTCTCAGGCTTTTTTTCAGAACTGTTCTAGGAAACTGAACTATACTGAAAACCTATTGAAAAGTCTTTTAGAGTAATCTGTGTCCATACCAGTCATCATAAATGTCATTTCTCTTAAAATCAGTAGATATTAAAAGCTTATTTTCACAGACATTTGCAAAATAAATGTGTCTAGAAGCCATGCATTGATGGGCAAAAAAACTTGATAATTGTTCTTTTGTTGAGAGATGTGAGATTGCTGGGATCATTCATCTTATTTGTTGTTTGTCCACATGAAGTGCACAGTTTGAATTAGATGATCCTGTTTCCCAAACACTGTGTAAGGCCTTACAGCTCAGCATGTTTCCAGAGAAATAGCTCTGGGGCTTGTAGATCATAGATACAAATTTGTGTCTAACTTTACCTTCTGTGATGTTTTGCCATGAAAATTCTTCCCTCTCTTTCCTACACCACCTTCTTCCTAGCCTTCTGGCATTTTGTCAGTGATTTTGTGGAATTTTTGTAACTTTGAGATTTGAATACTTTTTTTAAGAGGAGTATTGGGAAAACTACTGTCTTCACTATGGCCAAAAATTTACCTAGTTTGTCACCCTTGACACCCAGTCTCTGGACATTGGACACGTTAACATTTATGGAAAATGTGAGGTGAAAAGGGAGCCCTGAATCAGCCTCAGATTTACCTTCACGTTAGGTTGTTAGCCAAATTTTCCCTGTCATAACACCAGTTAATAATTATATTATTATGCTGGTTTTATATCAGCAACTATAGCACTACTGACAGAAAAGAGAGAAAATAACCCTCTCCAAGACATATACAAACATGCACTGCATGCATATTTATGTCATATATATTTGCCTATTGAGGCAGTGCAAAATCTATCAGGTTAGGAAAAAACTTCTAAGTTGCTATAAGCAGCCTCTGTAGTAGTGATTAATAACATAGGTTCACTGAAACCTGCTATGGGCATAATCAAAGCCTTGTAGGAAGACAAGACTTGATATGTCTGAGGAAGAGCAATGGTACAGAAATATATTCAGAAGTTCTATGAAAATAGTATTCCTTCCTGCCTACCTCTTGGAAATCTCTTAGAAAGCAGTACTATTGATGTTGCATAGTAATGACTAGAACTAGTGAAATAAAGATCAATTAGAATTTTCCAGGACCCTGTATTTTCAGTAATTGTTTTAATTAGGACGCAGAGCAAAGTGTACTTACTTGACTCTGACAGTTTATGAGGTACTCTATGACAGCAAAGCTGTTTGTTTTTGTTGGATATTTTTTTTTTTTCACAGAGCAATTTGAGGTACACAGAAGAGAAGTGTTTTCTGAGAACAAATAGTTGCTACCGTGTTTGCTGTCACTAATTTCTGAGACAGGAGTGGAATTTACCGTTCATGTTAATGAGTAGAGGAAGTGTGTAGCTGAAAACAAATGGAAGTCCCAGCACGAAGTCCTTGTTTAGTGTTGGTAGTGGTCTTTATACAGTGTAAAAACTGTTTGATGATACTCTTGTTAAATAGTCTCTGGAAACTATTCCAGAAATGAACATGCACTTAAAGACAAAATAAAAAAAACAAAACAAACCAGTCTGGCTCCTCTAAGGTCAGAACCCTTGAGTCTAAGAAGCATCCATCATTTTGAGAAAAATCAAAACTTTGCAATACTTATATTGCAAATATGGTTAGTGATAAAATAGTTGCCAATATACTTATTGCAATAATTATATTTTTAAATAATATCTAGGATTTGTAAGTGTGATTTTGTATGAGCATAATGTAATCCTAAAGTTTGGAATATACATTAGTAGGTTTACATCTGGAATATATGATTTATTAGAATGGAACAGAAGAGTTACAGAGAATATGTGTGTCCAAAACAGAGCAGGTACTGTAATTGTTTTGTAATAGTGGCAATAGATGTGAATACAATTATATTGTGGAGTATGCATTGAAAAATATCCAACTTTTTAATTTATGTGCCATTGTACACTGTTGTCTGGTGCCATGTTTTTGGTTGACTGGTGATTATTATTTATATGCATATCAGAAGCAACCAAGATGTGTGAGTAGTATTGCTGGTACAGATACAAATAATGTATTATGTAGTAGTATCCTGATAGGTGTATTACAGTGTAAACATAGACATTTGCTTTTCTTTCTATGATGGTACAAATCTTCTGGGATAATAGTCTCCTATTCCTCTTAAATAACATCTAACATTGACCCATTTTGTGACTTTTCATGCAACGTAATTTCTTTCTGCTTTAGTTTTACCATTTTACTACATGACATTTTTTTTTTCTTTAAATCTACCAATCTAAAATTACTTGAAATATTTTCCTGTTCAAGTGAGAACAGAACTAATTGTGTTCAGTGATTTTACTTTTCAGCTCAGTTCTTCTAACTGCACTTTCTGAAGTTACCAGCATATTTTCACAGGCAGCGTCTGCTTCTAGCAGTGATAACACCCAATGTTTAGAGTTAGTGCCAAGGACTGGTATGCAGACCAAGGCCACTTCTGGATCTTGTGTACCACATTGGGGGGTGAAGAAAGTGAAAGGCTTCACCTGCAGGGAGAAGCGGACAGGACGGGTGACCCTAAACTGACCAACAAGCTATTCCATCCCATAGATGTTACATTCGATATAAAGCTGAGGGATCAGGAGGGTCTGATCCCTCTTTCTACCCTCTTGGCCCACCTTTGTTGGCTTTGCTTGGTTTAACTAGGGTCCTCTTCTGCCTTCTTCCTTGGAGAATCTGAGGAGGACTCTGTTCTGCCCTCGGTCCTGATCTGTGTGTTTCTGATCTGGCACCAGAATCCAGCTCCTGAACACAGCTCCCATCTGCTGCTGGGCCCAGTCTGGGACTCTCCCAGTGCCTGCTCCACAGCATCAGTGGTGACGTCAGTGTAATTACCATTGGGAGTGTTTGGTTCGATACTGGTTGTATATATATTTGTATATATTCCATTTATTATTATTATTATTATTTTCATTAAAACTATTCTAGTTTCCATTTCTAATTGCGAAGTCTCTCTCCCTTATTCTCTTTTTCTTCCCCCTTGAGGGGGGAAGCAGAGAGGGTCTGTTACCAGTCTAAGTGGCCACCCTGACCCTAAACCGTGACAAATATTTAAATGAACTGCATTTAAAGTGGTGCTATATTTGCATATTTCAATCTGCCACTTTTACAGCCAGATAAATATAGCAAGCCAGTAGTTAAAATAATCAAACTAATTAAAATCCTTCCCTAGAGATTATGCCCTTTAAGCAAGCAATTGAGTTAGCAGGTTTTACAAAATGGCTTGTGCCCTAGCTCCTAATTCTGTTGGCTCCAGCTAGGAGGAAAAAGACTTAGTCATTGCAGTTGCATCAGAAGACTGCAGGCTTGCCTTTGCAAAAGAACAGCAGAGAATAAATTCTAATAATTGTAATTGTTAGTATTTCTGTTGCTGCTGAAGCTATCCACAGACCAGTTTTGCATGGTGCTATTAGCAGAAAGTATATGTACACTTACAGTAACAAATGTCACCATTACATCAGGATTTTCTGTGTCAGTGAGGTGTTGTTTCACAACTCCCACCTCATTGCAAGTAAACTGCACTCAGTCTAATTTTGCTTTCCTAGGAGCTAGTGTTCAGCTGGATTGTGTGGAGCTTTTTTCCTGAGCAGTTGCCTGGTATGGGCTTGAGTGTTTGTTTCATCTTGGACATGTTTTTTGAAGTCACTGATCATGACACAGACTGAGCAGTGCATTTTATCTGTGTAGGGTACCTGCATGCATGAATTTTCTATTTTTCAAGAACGCTGGGTATTTATGAGGATCAGAATAGTAAGATCTGAGTTTTCATTTCTTGGTTATTACTGCATGTTGGGAGCTATCTATCTGAAAAACAACAAAAAGTTATTAAGGAGTGTTTCTTTTTCTAGAGATGGCAAGACATCCCATGCCACAAGAATCTGAAATACTAAAACCATTGTCTTTTTGACTTAGGACAAGAAGCTAAATTCTCAGCTTTCTGTGAACCAAAATTGTGAGGTTGTGATTTATTTATTTAGAATAAATAATATTCCAGAGCAGAATGAAAAGAAAAAAAAAAGTAAGTTTATTTTTGGAAAATATTGAAAGTGGGACATGTAATACCTTTAAAATCTTTTAGTTACAACAAACAGGTTTTCAAAAAAGCCCACTCCTTTGACATTGAAGTAGTCCTAAGGAATTCTAATTCACATTCGCAAATTACCAAAACATTTTAAAATGGAATATAGGATCCAGGACTCTTTGTTAGCAGAAAATAAGAGTGCTGAAATGTGTGATGGGTGTTACTTACAGCACTGCATGCATTTGACAGAACCTATTATAGGATGCTCCTGAGCTTCACAGTAAAGGTCAGAAATTGAGTTTATTGTTTAAAAATCTGCTTTCTAGTCATTGCAGTTGGAGAGTGAGTTGTGATGTTACAAAAGAAGTGTGTAAGCTATCAGGAGTTACTCTGTTTCCAAGCACCACAGACTCAGCAGTCCCGGAGGCTGGAGGATGTTGGCAGCTTTGAAGGCACAAACCCCATTGCTCCTGCCGTGCATCTTGCCTTTTTGCATCCTCCACAGCATCCATCTCTTTTTGCCAAAGGGATGGAAGATCTTGGTGGGGATGCTCTTGGTTTTCTAATTTCTCCTGTTAAGTAAGATTACTGGAGTACATACTGCTTCCTTGTACTGCTCCATGGAGCAAGGGTGTAAACCACAGTAGGAAACTGTTGCAGCAGTGCTGGGAAGTCAAGAGGTACAGGCTGGTGAGTTTGGTGTCTGAGGAACATAGGAAGAAACCTAGGACTCTTCAGGAATCTGGATAGATGGCATAAAGAAATTAGGTACAAAATCCTCCCTTACTGGCAGGAAGAAGGACATAGACATTGCCGCAACATGAGTAGTGGAGTCAATCTAATTGGAAAACATTGAGAACATTAAAAAAAAAAAAAAAAAAGATTACAAGGAAATTAGTATTAACCTCTCCCCTCCATACTTTGTAGGATAATATTTTTTATTATAAAATCTAACATTGCTTAAGTATAGGAGCAGGCAAATGGGACTGATAGGATTTTGATGAGTATTTCACTGCTGGGGTAATGTAATGTCTCTGAAGTTTGAGTTGTTGCTGAGGATTCAGTTCCATTATACCACATGGAAAACACCAGACATGGGGACCATCTTAGGCCTTCCTGAAATATTTACTCTTTGTAGGATTTTGACAAAATGCTTTGAAAATAAAAAGCTTTTCTTAAAATGATATTTTTTTACTATTTTTTTTACAGACCTACTGAAGAGTCTGTAACCTTCTGAACTAAACCAGCTATATATGTAGTTTTGATATACAAACACCAACAAGTGTATCCCTTTCAGGTATTTCAGTATACTCATTTGGATCTCAATTTAGCCATCAATTCATGCAAATACTCCTTTTATGCATTGAGTTGTCACAAATTGCATGGGACTGAGCCATTTAAAACTGCTGCACAGCTTTCTAACTTGGGTTCTGAATATGTAACAGTCTAGTGGAAAATATTGAGGTGGTTGACAATTTGATTATATTTTTCTTTTTCTTCAGAGCCAAATACCAAATTAGTATGTGTGTGTGACTGGGTCTCATGGATATCAGCACTCTACATGCTTGTCTGATACCAGAATTTTTACACTTTAGGTTTTATATTCAGCTGTGTGACAGCTAAAATGTGGAAATACTTTATAGATCTGTAGACTCTACCTTTTTGTCAAGACTATCTTCTTGTAAGTTTTGGACTTATTATGGAAGGAAAGGCTTGCGGGTCTTAAACAAAAGTGTATAGTAAAATGCCCAGCTGTTGCCTGAACTATTTTATTTCTAGAACACAGAATATTTTATGAATAGAAAAAAGGCACTGGGCCAAACCTGCTTGTTAATGGTCTGTTTACATAATTTCCACCTTCTGCTTTTCTTCCCACCCTTTTATCCTCTCCTCATTTTACTAATTGCTTTCATCAGTAATCATTTCAAGTTGAATTCTCCTTGCTTCCATACTCTTCAGAGAGAAAAACTAGCTTTGTTCTGTATTCACTTGTTTTTTGAGTAGTAGTATTTTTGTGTTCCTGCTATCTGAATTCTAGAAGTGGCTGTTTTTAAAGTTTTATCAAGTCCTTTCATACTTATAAAAGCATCTATTCAAGAGAACAAATCAGAATTTTGTCTTAATGAACAGTGAAGTTAGAATGAATCATCTTTTTTGGGTTTTTGCCTGGGGTCATATTCAGTTTCACAGAAATACTTAGGCCTTGCATGTTACCTGCATCTTTTCAGACTGCTATATCATCTAAAAAAATTGTAAGTTCTAAAATGACAAGCCACAGAAATAGTTGCAATAGTCAGCATTTGCAGATGGTCCCCAGCTGCTCTGTTGGTACTATGGATTGGTTGCTCTGGAATGGTAGTAGACAGAAAATACAGTTGTGTTGCAAAGAACATCATGTTATTCAAGTAGGATTTAGGAGGCTAATCTTGATTTTGTGTCATGTTGACATGAAAACTTCTGGCAGGCATGATGTCCACAAACTCTGGATCATTTAAAGACCAGTAATTGTACTAGAAAATGCATGGAAAATTTATCATAGTACCAATTCACTGTTCTACAACAGTTGCTGAAAGTGAATAGGAGAACGCAGATTGTCTCACTTTATTTCTCTACATCTTAAAATTAATTTCTTCATATTTAAAAAAAAATAAATAAAAAAAAATTCCAAAAAGCACCCAAGTTGGATGTCCATCTTTCTCCATGTTCTGGTCATAGCTCTTTTCTCCTTTGGGCACCCATTCAAGGGACAGGGAACACAGCTTCAGCAAGCAGTGGTATGCTGTGGAACAACTGAACAGGTACCATTCAGCAGTGGTTTTTCTGAGCTCTGTCAGACCAGAATGAAGGTAATGTATGCATGTTTTAGACAGTCTAATATAGTATTTAATGTGAATAGCTGAGACTTAGGACATTGGTTATAAATTATTTCTGCAATGGGTTAAATGAGTTTTATAAATTAGTCTCAATTAGCAAAACTCTCCTTTTATTCTGAGATGATGTGCTATCTCGAATCCAACCGGTCACCTAATTGGTTTTGGATTTAGTCTGATATAACTACACTTTTCTGGTGACGCTTAAGCCTGTTATTTCTAATCATTGATGATTCCATGTCAAATAGAAGCAAAATTAAAAAAAAAAAAAAAAAATTTCAGCCAAAGGACTGCCGGAGGACAGCCTCACATCACATCCATCCCTGGAAAGGTGATGGAGCAGCTCATTCCGGAGGCCATCTCTAACCACATGGAAGAAAAGAAGGTTATCAGGAATAGCCAACATGGATTTACCAAAGGGAAATCCTGCTTGACTAATCTGATATCCTTCTATGAAGCTGTGACCAAATGGGTAGATGAAGTAAGAGCAGCAGATGTCTTTTACCTTGATTTCAGTAAGGCTTATGACACTGTCCCCAATAACATCCTCGTAGAAAAACTCAAGAAATGTGGCATAGGCAATTGGTCTGTGAGGTAGATTGAAAACTGGCTCAACAGCAGAGTTCAGAGGGTTGTGATCAGCAGTGCATAGTCAAGCTGGAGGCCTGTGGTGTTCCCCAGAGATCAGTACTGGGTCCAGTTTTCTTCAATATCTTCATCAACGATGTGGACAAGGGGATAGTGTACCACCATCAAGTTTGCTGATGATGCAAAACTGGAAGACGTGGCTGACACACCAGAAGGCTGTGCTGCTATCCAACGTGACCTGGACAGGCTAGAGAGCTTGGTGAAAATGTACCTCATAAGGTTCAGTAAGGACAAGTGTAGAGTCCTGTATCTGGGAAGGAGTAACACCAGGCACTAACTAGTACAGGTTAGGGATTGCACTGATGGAAAGCAGCACCACAGAGAAAGACCTTGGAGTCCTAGTTATCCATGGGACAGCAATGTGCCCTCGTGGCCAGAAAGGCCAATGGCATCCTGGGGTGCATTAAGAAAACTGTGTCCAGCAGGTGTAGGGAGGTTCTCCTCCCCCTCTTCTCTGCCCTTGTGAGACCACACCTGGAATACTGTGTCCAGTTTTGGACTCCCCAGTTTAAGAGAGGCAGGGATCTACTGGAAAGAGTCCAATGATGTGAGTTTTGAAGAGCTTCAATGTTCTAAATTAGGTTGTTTGAACTATGACTGTCCAGGATGAGGTGTGTGTCTAGACACTGTCATCATTTTCTGTGTTAATCTTACTAGTTTGTAAGAATGACCTATCTCCTTAAATTGTTTTGGAAAAGAATCCAACACATGCATACCATTACTCTTTCACATTTGTGTTTTAAAATGTAATATTAAAATGTAATTAATCACAGTCACTGTGTGATAGCTGAAAAGTTTGAAAGTGGAAATTTCCTTCCATTTTTTTTTTAAACTGAACAGAAAGCAAAATACATTTTGAAGTGGAGAGTGAAATAGCAATTTAGTCCTATATATAACGTATCTATTTTAAAACAGATCATAACTTCTGTTCAGAAGCAGCCCCCAGTTTAAGGGGTTTCTGTCAAATATTCTTGGAATCTTTTTTATAAAAGATGAGATAAAATCTACAATTCAGTGTTTGTGGAATGTTCTCTGGCATACCTTTAGAACATGGCTATTCAGTCCACACCAACAAACTTAGAGATTGATACTTCCTGAGTGTCTATGCTCAGTTCATTGCTAGTCAAGGCAGAATGGAAACTGTACTATATGTATTAAAAAATGCACTCCTCATGCAGGTAGATGTACTGAGAGATGGAGAAGCCTGGGTATAAGGGGAGTAAATAAAATATCATTTCATGAATGGTCTTTACAGTCTTCTGTAGAAGATGCCAGATACAGATAATGATTTGTTTTAAAGATTGACATGTCATTTGTGGTTTAGCAAGGGAATCACCAAATTTCAGTGCTGTTTTTTATAATAAGCTATCCAAACAGGACATTTAATTTACAAACAAAAAAAAAATTAGCAAATAGAAAGAAAAAGGGAGAATGCACAGATCACAAACATGAGTTCTTAGGGTTTACATTAACTACAACAAGGATATAAACAGGCAGAATATGGGGGGGGGAGGGGGGGAGCGAAGAATGTATTAGTTGTGATATTTGCAGTAGATGTCCTCAGCCAGCTGAAACTTCTCAAATCAACATATCTGTCAAATAAAAAGGAGATTATAGCCCTGTGTCTCAGATCTCATAAAGATTTGGATCAATATTGGAAACCTTGTTGAAACTATCTTTTCTATTATTTAGGGAAGGAAAAAGTTCATCTTGCTGACATAATTTAAAAAGTAAATTGTGCTTTTCATCTGTGATTAGTATTGGAAAGAAAGAAGCACAGAGAAATCCTAAATAACAAATTCTGTCTTAAATCAGATGTGCTTTTTTTTTTGCACTGCACATTACTATTTCTAATATTTGGGTTTTCTCTTGTGAAATAAACACTGCAATTATAGTACTAATAGAAGCAATAGATTAATTTGTAAGATTTGTAGACACAAAAAATACTTAAATACCTTTTATAGGAAGAAAAACTAGTAAAATCCATACAGATTTAACCAGATCTTTCTTTACAGGGATGTAGCTAAATCACTGTGCTAAACACATACCTCAGCACTGATATATGAAATATACATCTCAGCAGCTGCTAAAAACAAATCTAGTTTCTAAGATTATCATTAAACAGTCTGAAACTATTAATTGACTACAAATGAGACAGTACCCATCAAGGTCAGAGAAAACCAAGAAAAAAACCACCCAGCCCCGACATCAGGCCAGGCCCTGTGCTACTGCTGTTGCTCAAGGAGATAAGGGTCCTATGCCTTCTCCTGCTGCTGCCAGGATCTGGGGGCCTGCAAGTGGATACTTAGTGGAACTGCCACCTCCTGAAGTGCAAAGCTTGGGATCCCCAAACTACTCTCATCCAGTGCTTCACTCTGCCCCCACATATCGAAGAGACACTTCCTCTGTGGCTCTATTAAAGACTTTGTTAATTGCATCTGAAATCTAAGAAAGTGTGGGTGCACCCACGAGGGTCTGGGGCTTCACCTTGGGTTTCCAAAGTGTTTTCTCTGTACCTGCAGGGTTCTTCTGTACAGGTTTCCAGTTGAGGTTGTTTATTAACAGTGTCAAGCCTGATATTGAAGGGCACAAATTGTCCTTTAATGATGTTCTGTAGCTTCACATAAGAAGTTTTTCTGCAAAACAGTTTCTGTATGATGCATCAGACTAAACATATTTAGCATTTAAAAAAAAAGGGCATGATAGAAATTAAAGTGTAAGGAAAGTGACCAGTATTATATGCATGCTATATTTTTCTTATGACTTTTGTATCTGACAGATTCTTAGAGTAATATATGGTTATAGAACAACAAAAAGAGCGAGAAAGGCCTGAAGTTAAGCTCTTTTCATTGCTCAAGTGTTCACTTTATATTCCCTGTCACCTGCTTAAGTAACAGCACAACAAAACCAAAACAAAACAGCAAAACAGTGTAATGACAGTAATTTTTGAAAAAAATAGAATTGAAATTTTATGGATTAGGACAGTATTTAACATCAGCATATTTGAAATTGAGTACAGAAAATGAGAACTAGTGGGTGCAAGCTAGACAGTTCTGTTTTATCAACACAGGCTCTGTTTTGAATCAAAATAAGTCAAAAATTGCTACTCAAAATGTTACCATAAGAAAACAAACCCAGAAATGGACATTTTAAAAAAGAGTGATACAATTAAGCAGTAAGACACAAGAAAACATGTGTCAGTGCGAGATAATATATAGTTCAAGGGCATTGTTACCTAGGAAGCATGCTATCTTGCAATACTAAAACCTTTGGAGACTCTTATTATGGTTAATAAAATGGTAACCTGCATAGAGAAAAGAACAAAGAATTAACTACATGAGGCAGCTACAAGTTGTCCTTAGCTGCAGCATTTAAGACAATACCTATTAACAACAAATTGCTAAATTTATAAGAAGAAAATGAGTTATGGAAGAGCAGAACTTTGAATGGCTGCTATATAGTTGAAATATATATTCATTTGCAACACATTGCTAACTCCACAAGTGTAGGTAAACAATATCCACAGAAAACGTCTTTTAAGTTGTCCTAGCTGATAATGACAGTCAGCAAAAAAACCCCAAACCAAAACAAAAAGATATATATAGGCTGTAATGACAAAATATCATTGCTTCATGCTTTGTAGCGCAGATGGGCAAGTTTACTTCCAAACATGTTCTAGCTACTATTTAAAAGGAAGACAGCCTGACAAGCATTTTAAAATTTCTTTCCTTTAAGACATAGAATAAAATGTGATGGATTAAAACCAAATAGAATGCTAAGGTTAATGAAAAATGCACCAAAACAGAAATACATTTCTTATGCCCAGCCATCAATGAAAATGATGTGAAGAGTTTTTGTACAAAATAAAATCAAGAACAAGTCTGAAAATCTTAGAAGCCCTCACTGCCTGAATTCATCATGTTAAATAGTCACCTTTATCTGTATGTTGCCTGTATCTTCCATGGCTTTTATAAATAGAGATTGAAACTGATTAATTATTAAAGAAGTACTTGTGATAGCTAGTTCAGCACTCTAAAAATCAAATACTTATTAAGACTAAATCTAGCCTATTTGAAGTAACATGAAAATTTCTTTAATTACATGTATTTAATATTTTGAGTATAGTACTCCTCATATATGCACAAAAATCCCCAACAAACCCCACAACCAAAAAAACAAACCACAAACCCCCCAAAACCTTCAGTCTCTTTAGTGTTGTCTAAGACATACTAGCATAACTTAGGGCTTATAAATGAGGCTTGGAATGAAGTCTCTTGGATTTTCATCACTGACTTGGCCATTCTCTCCTTGTGGCATCAGGCTATCCATTTGTCCTCTCTGGTCACCTCTCCCATATCTGTAAAGTGAACCATGTCTTCATCAGTCTAGTCCTAGGGTGGTTAATGTTGATAAAGTTCTTTCACATTCTGTTGTGCAAATTGTAAACCATATGAATAATTTTCTGTAATTCTGTACTGGGAATTTGTAAGTTTTGCATCTTTGGAAGATAAACTCACTTTAAACAAGGTGTCTTGTGGGATAAGCTGAGTACCCCACTGCTTTTTTCCCTTGCTGAAAGGCTTTTTTGATCAGTGATGACAAATTATATCCCTTATGTTAACTATAAGTAGCCAGGCTTGGAGCAGGTGACTTCATCAGTCAAAACCAGCAGGTCCCTTGGTTTTTCCCTTCCCTTCTTTTCAGCACAGTCATGTAACCAACATCTAAAATACTTCCTGTCTGATGCTCTGGAGATTTGTCCCCCTGAGCTTCCCTATACACAGGGAGGAGGGAGCACAGCTGCTAGATAGGTCTCCTGGTTTTTATGTACGTGACTTTAGTTACAAGCATTCATCTAGGATTCCTTGTGAAAGCATCAATGGTACCTCAAACAAATGAGGTCTTTTTGATTAAGGGAGGGAATATTATCACATTTCAATGCCTCCAGTAAAGCAAACATGTTTCATGTCAAAGTAGCCTGAATGCTGCTTCTTTATAACTAGAGTTGTAAAGATGTCCATTTTAGAGTATGGCTTCTTCAGTTTGCATAGCATAGGAAGCTGCTTGAGAGATGTGCAGAACATCTTTCTGAACAATATAAAGAGTTGAGGCCTTGTTTCTGTATATCCAGGTGTAACAAAACATCCGTCAAGGATAAAAAGGTACAGTACTGTATACTGAAGTTCTTTTTATGTTTGAAGTATAATGCCTCTGGATGGTTATGGTTTCAGTACAATTTTTTGTGCATACTGATCTTAATAACAATTAAAAAAATACACTTTTTCTTAAGCAACTTTGAATTGCTGTTTGTTTGATGTAAGTCTCAGCATATGTCATAGTTGAGAAGAATGTGAGACAGATTTTACTATTTTGGTCAACCACTTCCTGACGTTCTGTTGATTCAAAACATTTCAAACATTTTTAGTGACCATAGCAGAGTTACTTTGGATTTTCCTATTGCAACAGAGACATTGTTTTATAATATTCCCTTTGATTTCAGAGTCAATAAATAGAAATTATTTTTAAGCATAGTACCAGAATGAAAAATATACCTGAAATTAAAGCTTGAACAGACATGAGTCAAAACTGCCAAAATATTAAATTCAATCTTATTTTTATTTTCAAAGAGAACATCTTTTAGAAACTAAATTTTACAGAATTCCCAAATGTTTTCATCTCCACTGTATATAACTCACTGTCTGGAAACTAATATAGTAGTTACAGGAGTTGTGATTTTACAAATACCTTTTCCAAATGGTATGCTATATAAAATTACAAAAAGTGTTAGGTTTTCAAGGCTCATCTGTTTTCTTCATGGCAGGAGGAGAGATGACTCATCATCAATAGGGAGGCATAATATGAGCTAAGCAGAGCTAACACTGTTGGAGTTGTAGTGTTTATATTGCACGATAAGAACATCTTTGAATTTAGTTTAGGTTAAAATGGAAGCAGTATGTTATTAAAGATATGCAGTGGAATAAAAAATGTTGTCTCATTCTGATAGAGTTAATCATTGACAAGGTAACACCATAAAAGAAAAAAAGCAGATGATATTGCTCTTTATTATTATTTTTTTTTATTTTGTCTCTTGTATCTAAAACTATCAATTGATTTCCCTGAGTGTGGCATATCCTACAGCACTGTCCTCTGGTCTTGTCGAAGGAATGAGACCATCGTAGCATAATGAAGCACATCCATCTTAGTTTTGTTCAAGCCTTCTATATCTGCTTAATTTAGAAGGATTATCCACTAAGAGCCTTTCTGATGCTCTACGTGGCAAATTAGTTTTCTGCTGGGAAATATTTTCACATCCACGCTGTTTCATAGAAATTTCTTTTGACATTGTCATTATCTGGAAGTACTGAAATACTGCATGTTGGTTTTATTGCTTTATTATTATACTTCTGTTAGAAGCTGTCTTATGAGTCAGAAAGGTGAAGATGAAACATTATGTCTGGTATATACTAAATCAAAGACTCGCCCCTGTTGAATTAAACATTTTGATAGCATTAAAGAAAATATTTTGGAATTTTTCAGTTTGTGCAAAGTTTGGTGTTTGGCATTGGGGTTCCACTTCACAAACAAATGAAGTTTGAGAGCCTCAGAATTTGCTGCCGGTCAGAAACTCTGGTGTCTTATGAGTTCTTTTGTGATTTGTGAGGTATCCTTTTGCGGATGCACTTTTGACTAGGAGAGATTAGAGAACAGAGAAATCAGGGGCTAGATTGAGCAACCACAGAATATGATCAAGACAGAGAATCTTCATTATCCAGTTAAACTGTCATACCAGAAATGCTGACTGTAGGGTCCTTAGCCCAGGGACTCACTCTTTCAAAATATGTTTGAATAGCATTTAGTATAAGAAGCTTCCATACTAAAATTACAGAATGATCTTCGCAACTCCAAATTAAGGATTAGCTTCTGCCTCTGCCAGATCTTTGCCTTCCCGGTTACGCTTGGCTTGGTGTTTATCATCTTTACTAATGTTCAGTCGAAGAACCTCAAATTTAGGCAGAACTAAAGGATTACTTTTATGTATTTGCTTTATATGTAGCAAGAGTTACTTTTTGGTACTTCATCTTAAGAACCTGTGTTCAGAGAAGTAATTTTCCTGTTTTCTCAGTGCATACGTGATCTCATTTGATAAAGACATTTGTCTTTGTTATCTCACTTGATATGAAGAAGACACTAACTACCAAGTACATCTCTTATAAGGCAAGCTGAATGGTGATTTTAAACCTGTGATAAGGAAAGATCACTGAATTTAAAGGTGTGTTGACAATAGTGGAATCTTTTTGCTTTCTTTCCTTGAGTGAATCATTTCTGGAAGAGTAACTTGAGAAGGGAGTTTCATTACCATTATTAATAAATATGGAAATCAAAGTTTTAAAGTTGAATCTATAGATTATTTTAATATATGCACCTAAATTAATAATCAATCCGTTTCTAAAAAAAGAACCACAAAAGCTGTAGCATATAAATATATTCCAACAACAATTACTTAAAGCCATGGAATGTCAGTGTTCCAGCAATAGTGATGGTTAAATACATACTCTTTGTAAAGTCAATAAAAGATGAGAGCTAGTGAATTTGAGATGAACAGTCTTCTGACTCTTACTGGCTGGTTTGAATTGCTGCTGGGTTTGTGTGCTGCATGACAAATTAACTGGTCATGTCTCATTTTAAGCAGCATGTTTTACTAGCTGTTAATGTGACTAGGAAAAAAGATCCTGTTCCCCTGAGATACTGCTCTCCTGTGAGTGTATCAAAGAAATGCTGTCCCTTGAACTACCATATTTCCTGGTGCCATACAGCAAGACAAGCCATGCTGTGCAAGCAGAGCCAGGCAGCCTAAGGGCAGACCTACTGCTAGAGGCTGGTGAGCTCTGAAGGGGCACAAAGCAGGTAAGTGGAAGCATTTGCCAGTCCAAATACTTTACAGAGGAGGATTCATACTGTTGCAAATCGTTGCTGTGAATGCCATGACATCCACAGCAGTGTGCTCTACTAGGCCCGTGAAAGGGATCAAACATTCCAGTTTGGCAGCAGTAGAGGCGGAAATGTTGCAGGTATGAGGAAACAAAGGAGGTTATGTGTAAGCAGGAGCCATATTCCCATCCATTGGACATTGTTTGCTGAAAACAGTTCTATGGCAGGCATTTATTTGTCTATTGGTATTTGACAGGAGGTTCATTTTTAAACAGAGTCAAATAGAATTAGCATTACAGAAAGGAGAACTAAACCAGCCTCTTGTATACTTAGTGTCTAAGTATAAACCTGTGTCATGTGAAGCGAAGCAGAATTTGGAAGGGGATAATCTACTTGAGTCTTCCTTTCTAGGTGACCTATATCCATCCTTTCTTGCACGAAGGAAAACTCTTACCAGTCTTATTATCATCACTCCCTTTCTCCTGTATTTTTGAGAGGGGGGTGGCTCTGTTCCCAGGCTATCAAGCCATGGAAAGTGATCTGCTTACTGCCATCATTAGGCTAGTTGCCAGTCCAGGCAGAGTACTCTTTGGTTCTCTCCATGAGTTTCTTATGTCAGTAGGGTACTAGGACAATTGTATTAATCACTGCTGCCAGATTGAACAGAGTATAATTACATCATGGGAAAATACTTCATATTTTTTAATTTGGGGGTTTTGTTATCTTTTATTTCCTGTTGCATAGAGGGTTGCTAGCTTTTTTTTTTTTTTTTTTTTTTTTTTTTTTTTTTTTTTTTTT
>JANVCC010000020.1:14271524-14412454 GCA_025345505.1 Todiramphus chloris collaris | reverse complement strand
TTATTTTGGGTTTTTTTTTTTTTTTTTTTTTTTTTTTTTTTTTTTTTATCTCATTGTTAGTTCATTTTAGCTCTTTTCAGGACGTAAGAAGATTCAGCAAGAACATACTCTTCCCACAGTTCTGCTTGTCCCCTCCCTTCCAACCTTGGGACCATATTGCATTTAGACAGCACAACTGACACATCTCTATTCTCTCCAGGGCCTCAACAGAGAAGTTGTGTCTGCTTTCACTTTCCACCAGTAAACAGCAGTCTTGGTACTGGATACTTCTTTGCTTTATACATCTTTACTCATCCTGCCTTTATTTTTTTAAGGGAAGTGTATGCCATCCATTCCTGAGTCTGCAATAGGTGGTTAAGGAAGTAATCGTGGCCATCAACAATTTTACATAAAATATGTGCATATCTTAAAAATGGAGAGGCCAAAACACAAATAATTGCTTGTGTACAGAGGCTGGGAAGAAGAGGGGCAGAACTGGTTTGGATAGGTATGTGGAATGTTGTGTATCTGTGTTCCCTTACTGAGGGTTTTTTTTCACATCTTGCTACTATTTATTCTTACTCTGACAACATAAACAGCAAAGACGCAACAGGTGCTAAAAGTAGTATTCACGTCACTGCATACTCCTAGGCAACAGTATGAACTTAATTTTTATCTGCATCTTGTGAAAAAAAGGAAAAAAAAAAAATGGAGCTACAGTCTCATCCTCACAAGAAGCTTCTGTACTCACAAGTCTAAGTTATAAAAGACCCCTCCTGTGTTCACAGTAAGACACCACCCATTCTCAGCTATTTCATCCATGTGAAATAAACATCAAAATGTATAGAAAAATAACATGAAGGATAGAATCCAGACTTCGGGATGAGTAGTGTTATTTATTACACTAATACCTACAGGTTAACATTTTTAAACCTCTTCTCTCTTCTCTAGCCCCAACCCTCATCTCCCCCGCAGATCCACAGCACAGTATAGGGAACTATTATCTTTACTACAGAGATAAATAGAAGTCCTGTGACCTCCGACAGGTCTCATGACGAACTAGTGGTCCAGCATTGTTCAGAATAGTATCTTTTTTTGTTGTTGTTGTCATTCTTCCACCTGATAAAGGACAGTTGAAAATAACTCTCTCCTTCATTCTCACGTAAACCTCCAAGTACTTCCTGTGAGCCATCAGATTAATGTATCAAATGGGGGCTCTAGACTTTTTGAGGGTAGGGATGGGAGAAGACAGTAGGTTTTTGTACAGGTCATTACTTTTCCAGGCTCCAAGAGACATTCCTGAAATGGAGATATTAGTGATGGTCTATGGTCATCGCCAGAAGCTGATAATGAGGAAAGCAACATACTTTGTTTCTAAGACATGCTTAATTAATATGACACCAAATTATATATACTTTATATATATTTTATACATACCAGTATGATACCAAGTAGAAAAGCTGCTTTTGAATTCCTATAAAAATGTCACAGACAAAAAGCCAATACTAGCTACAGGGCTGCAACTAGTATCTCACAAATGCTCATGTGAATTTTCCTGGTGAAACAGAGCAGCAAAGGAATGAACTTTGTAAACTAAAATGTAGAAGGATTTATTTTCTCTAAGTTTTACTTCTTGGTTTGCTAAGTTTACTGTGATTGGTGGGAGCATAATTTATACAATGGCTGACATGTATGCTCAATATATATGATCATATACTGTATTTACTTTTCAGTTTTAGGCAGAAACACAGAGCATATGGAGGGAAATACTAAGTTTATTTTAAACCCAAGTGCTGTTGATTGCATATTAAAATGGTAGCTCATGTCTACTTAATTTTTTTGTTGAATTGATGAATAAAGCATGTTCAAGAATTTCAATTGTCAGCACAACTTACTTTTCAATGAATCTTTGGGAATTATCCTGAAGAGGTAATAGATTTTGCCTTTATTGTGATAAAGTACTAGAGGTCCGTATATAAAGAACTACCATCAGAACAGGCATAAGATTTTTACTTCTTTGTGAACAGAACCAGTCATGTCTGCTTCAGACGGTAATGCAGCACAGTTATTGACATTTGGAATAAATTAATTCATAATCTTTGAATAATAATGAAAGACTGCAAATGAAAAATATGCTGAATTTGGTGGAAGTACTGATTTGGAGCAAAGATCAGTTTTATTTCTAAAGCAGTTCATTCCATGCTGTATAATGTAAGTGATTTTTATTATGCCAAGCAATTGAGCAGAATAATGTCTTGAAACAATCTCATATTTTGGTAAAAGCTGAATAGGGTAAGATTATCAGTTTGAGTAATGCTCCAAAGTATAGGTACTTACAATTTGAATAACTTAATTTCTTTCCCTTTTTGAAAATGTAGCCCTGCAGCAGATCTTTGAAGTGTAAACTCTGAGACGTAGCAGTATTAAAATAATCATGGATCTGCAGGAAATAGCACAAAAACATCCAGCACAGCTTAATCAAAAATAGAAATTCATTTGAACTTTCTGTGGTCTATTGAATATTAAAACATTTCATATTTCAAATAGGAAAAAAAGAAGCCTTGAGCGAAGTTCTGATGATAGTCAATGACATTTCTAGTGTAAGACTTGAATATTAGGATTAAGGATTAAAGTTTCTACTCAGCTTCAGCAAATTTTCTTGTATCTCACTTTTTGTATTTATTTCTATTAGTTGAAAAATAGTCGGTTTGTGCTGGAGGCCACGGAACACTAGGACCTATGTTTTTAAAAATAAAAGCACTAAAAACCCCAGATGAATACTTTGGCTAAAGATAGTATTTTTATTCTGCAATTCCTTGGCATTTTGTCATGGATTTAATTTTTCAGGGCTTTCTGTTATGTCCTGTGCCCCCGTGCTATGTGGTATCTCTGAAAATAAGTATTTTGTGCAACTGCCATGTTGTAGAATTTCTTTTATTGAGATGAAGTTTCCTATCGAAGGTGCCTCTGTAGCTGTGAGAATGGCTAATGAGCAAAGTCTTGGGGAATTTCTGGGTTCTTTATAGCCAGTCCTGCAACTTTTATCAGGAGTTTCTGCAGAGCATCACATTATGATGTTGTATTTAACATCACCAAATCTTTCTAAAGGATGTCTTTTATGCAAAACAACTGAATTAAATAGCTTGGGTTATTCAAGAAATCCATGATGATCAGAAGGGGTTTTTTGGACATCACTTTTCATAGTCTTAAGCATAGAGAACAGTAAGACCATGAGTCACTGAAAGAGTGTTTCGAAATAGCAATGGTGGAAAAACCCATTTTCAAAGCAGCTGTATAAATTAACTATTATTGTGTAGGAACACTGTGAGGAAGGAAGAACATTGACAATGTTGCTGGGCAAATGTCAAAACTGTAAGTCACCGTGTCTTCACTGACTTTCTTCCTGGAGTCAAAATCGCGTCAGATCATGTGTCATTCATATATTTATTCCTTTTACCACTGAATTAGGACTTCAGGATTTTCCCCTATGAAAATCCTCCATGAATGTGAAGTGCCTAGCAAAAATTACATTGCTGCCTCACTTCCTTCCATTGCCATCTGTGCGTGGGTGTCTTGGGGGGCAGAACGGCAAGAATTAGAAGAACCTTTTCAGAAGGAAAATATCGTATTTCTTAGAGATACTGAAGTGGAAATGTGAAAAAAATTACTTGAAGCAATAGCACAGGAAAGACTCTCACAAAGACTTTTTGTTGAACTTGGAGGCTGGTTTTTTTACACGCTATTCTGAAACTGCTGATGTAAAAAAATAAAAGTAAGTAAAACTGTTTATTGTGGCAGAGAGAATCTCAGGAAGTTTTTCTGTGTTGCAAATATTATCAAAGTGCAATTTGCAGACATTTGCTGATACGTGTATGAGAGAACACATTTCACTAATAGTGATATGCAATTTAATAAAATTAGTTTTTACAAAAAAAAAGTAAGGGTAGACACAGCAGTATGTGATGACGATGCTACAGAAAGTTACTCAGGTTGTTTTCATTAGTGCTACTGCTATGTTGATGAATTTTTTTTTCTAGCTTGGCTTTCTTTTCAAGACATTGTAATTGTGAAATCTGCAGAAACACTGTAAGAGTACCTTCAGCTAGATACAAGGTGTATTGGTATGCATTCTTAAAAAAATACCAAATTAAATAATTTTTGGTTTATATTTTAAGCAGGTATAAACTACGGTTATAGAGCTTTAAGCAAAAATTAGATGCATCATAAAATTAGGTGACCGCAATATATGCATGGACACCTACTATAGTTAAGAAGAGGTGTAAAATTACTTACAGTGGTTCCTTCTATCTACAAGCACTGCATGAAATAGTGCTGTCTGTTCCCCTCTGGCTCTGCCTCAACACCATTTCTGCTTGGCAGCACTTTAGCTCCGGGGTCTCACCTGTCCACGTTCCCTTGGAAATGTGGTGTCAGTATAGTCCTAGCACCAGCTTATTATTTTTACTCCTCCGTAGGAAGAAAGCCATTCAAATGACCTAGGAAATACCTTCATTTAGAAATTTCATCCATTGCTGAGTTACTGGAAAAAGCTTCATTTCAGTAAGTGCATTGACAGTTTTTCTGAAGTAATCTTGGATGAATTTTCAGAGTGAGAGTTCAAGTTAGTTAGGCAACAGTGATGTTATTTTTGCCCTTTTACATGTTATTTCAGGAACTGGAGGACAAACTTGGGATAGGAGTCACGTACTCATTTCTTTTCCAGCTTTTCTCACTGCAGTGTGCTGCCCCAGGATGTTCTTGCCAATGCTATTCCCTTTTCCATAAATCAGTTTTCACTGCAAGTAAGGAGGAGCTTCACTCCCCACATGTTTGTCCTACAGGGCAGCAAATCATTTATTTTCTCCTGTTAGAAATTTAGACTAAATTGCCTCGTGCTTTAGATAATGTAATCATCAGGCAGTAGAGGCTGTTCTGTTCCATGTGGAGTTTCTCATTCAGTGTATAAAGAATTTACATCTTCACTGAGAGAGACAGACAAAACTGTTCTGTAAGCTGGTGGCTAGGAACTCACCTGCAAGGCAGGGCATTGATACTGCAAAACAGCTCCATTGCTGTATGCACTACTGGTGGGAAAAGTATGGACACAGTTATGCTAGGGGTTTGGAGGGTTCCTGTCCTCTGCTTGGAGGTGGATTAAAAACTATTTGCATGGGATTTAGTTCAAGAGTACCCAAAGGTAATGAAGGAAGGACAATGCAACAAGCTGCTGAATTTTTGTCTCTTTCGTAATATTAACCAAATTTGGTTGCATGGGTTTGAAGGGTGAAGAGAGGAACTGATTGAGAGGAGAAGAATGGGTGATAATGATGGGAAAAACTGAAAGTCACTTGGCTTATAATGTTCTTTTGCCGTTATTTAAAATTTCTGATAAACAAAAAATCAAGTAGGTCTCACTGATAAGTCTTCTGGGCTCCTTGCTCATCTAAGACTTTAGAAGTTTTGCTTGGAATATGCATACAGTGTCTAAAAATGAAGTATTTGTTTTTTGGTTTTGTTTGTTGTTTGGTTTTTTTTCCTATTTGGAGATGAAGATTTATCATAAATGAAATTTCTTCATTCCTTCAGGGCAACATTATGGTGTTCAGATTTCTACTTATATTTCCTGTTGGGTTTTTTTGTTTCTTTGTTTTGTTTTGTTGTTGTTGTTGGTTTTGTTGGTTTTTTTCCCCTGGAAATTCTTTTTACATCAAAGAAGTTAAAAGATTTTGTCAGCAGAGGAATGAACAAAACAGTCTTTTCTTTATCCATGTCACCTGAATACTGATATTTTATTATAGTCAAACAAGAACACATGGCTTTACATGATTTTGAAGGAAACCATAAAAATTCCTTTACAATAGAAAGACCGTGCAGGATTTTCATACCACTTAGTTTTTCTAAATATCATAGCTCTTGTCTTGCAAATATTTAGCATAAAGCAATCTTCTTCAGCAAGATGCTAAACGCTAGTGCTTATTATAAAAGCCTTGGGATTACATGGGTCCCATCTGTGGTTACTGCTATATTGTCAATTACACAAAGCTAGTGTCATCTGTAAAACATTCACTTGTGGTTGTTGAAGAGATCTAAGTATGAGGATGTCTTTTGAGAAGCTTTAGAGATAAATGTTGCTGGAATGAAGCAGCAGTTCCTTTTGCTGGAGAAGATAGGGCCCTGTATGGATTGATACTTTGAGGTTAAAGAGCGGGCACTGATACATGGCCATGATTAATTACTCTTTTAGTCTTTATGAACTGGATTTCTGTTATGAAGCTCGATTATATGACAGAGTGTGATTGCAGAATTTATAGTCCTTCAGTTTCTTGGTCAGCACTGTTGAGTGATTTCACGTGGAAGTGGAAGAGATTTTTCACATCCTGTATTAACTCTTTTACAATATGAAAGTAGATGAATTTTCCTCTCTGAAGCAGAGATTCAGTACTTTAACAATATCAAGCAACACTTTGTTCTTCACAAGGTATTGCTAGCCAGAAGTATAGATCCTTTCTGCCCTTCTAGGCTTTAGTGTTTTTGAGGATTGCTTACAGCATAGAATGAAAAGGCCCAACTCAAAGACAGCAGGATGATTCATTTGAGGGTTATATTTTGTCAAATTCCTGTATCTATCTTCACTTTTAGGAAAAAAAACAAATTATATTTCATCTTATATTGTTTTAAAACTAGAAAGCTATAATTACTTTTGTGCTTGAGTAGTTTCATTAAAATATGTCATATTCTTTGTACAGTTAGTGTTATTCAGATGAGATTTTAAAATCTGCAACTGGTTACAAGCTTCCTTGCAGTGTAAGAGGACTCAAACAAATGCATGGTCCACTTCCAGTTATAAAAAGTCAAGAAAGTAGGTTAATGCATTTATTTTTAACAATAATTTTTAAAAGCAAGTGGCAGAGATAAGTGTGTGAAAGTTGTGATGCAAATTTACTTAAACTGCACTTTGATCACAGAATCACAGAATGGCAGGGTTTAGAAGGGACCTCTGGAGATCTATAGTCCAACCACCCTGCTAAAGCAGTTTCACCTATAGCAGGTTGCACAGGAACATTGAGTATCTCCAAAGGAGGAGACTCAACCTCTCTGGGCAGCCTGTTCCAGAGCTCTGTCACTCAAAGTAGTTTTTCCTCATATTCACATGGAACTTTCTGTGTTCCAGTTTGTGCCCCTTGCCCCCTGTCCTGTTAATCAGCATCACTGAAGAAAGTCTAGCCTCATACTCTTGAGACCTGCCCTTTACGTGTTTATAAGCAATGACAAGATATCTCAGTCTTCTCCAGGCTAAATAGACCCAGCTCTCTCAACTTTTCCTCATAAGAGAGATGTTCCAGTCCCCTAACCATCTTTTTAGCCCTCTATTGGACTCTCTCCAGTAGTTCCCTGTCTCTCTTGAACTGGACACAGCACTTCAGATGTGGCCTCACTAGTGCAGAGCAGGAGGGGAGGAGAACTTCCCTCAACCTGCTCACCACACTCTTATTAATGCACTGCAAGATACTATTAACCTTCTTGGCCACAAGAGCATACTACTGGCTCATGGTTAACTTGTTATCCACCAGAACTTTCAGGTCCTTCTCCACAGAGCTGCTTTCCATCAAGTCTTAGTCCCTAACCTGTACTGGTACATGGGGTTTATTGCTTCCCAGGTGCAGGACCCTCCACTTGCCCTTGCTGAACTTCATTAGGTTCCTCTCTACCCAACTCTCCAGCCTGTCCAGGTCCCACTGAATGGCAGCACAACCTTCTGGTGTGTCAGCAACTCCTCACAGTTTTGTATCATCAGAAAACTTCCTGAGGGTACGCTCTGTCCCTTCATCCAGCTCATTGATGATCAGTGATGTCTTTCTTTTAAAAGTCAATCTGTTTAAATAGCAAAGATCAGTAGGTTAAATATCTGAATGCAATCAACAGTGTATACAAATTATCACAGTTTCAGCTCTGTTGCGATTTTAAGTCTATAAATTTATCTTACATTAATCAAAAAACAGAGAAAAGAAAGAGAAAATTGTTAAATAAAAATACAAGGTGAGAAGCATTTAAATTAGTATGAAATAAATCCAAATATAGTTATGCAGCTTCTTTGTGTCATTTCATTACCTCCCCTTTTTACTATCTAAACATTTGTTACCAGCTTACTTCTGAAACTAAGAACTGGCCAAGCAAAGCACCTCTGAATACATTTCCTGAAAGACTGAAATACAATACAGTTTAGTATTGACCAGAGCCATAATTTATGGGGAAATAGCTCCTTTTTCCTTCAAGCACTACTGCAACCCCAACCTTAGAGAGGAGTCCCCACACACTTCTATCATTCACCTTTCTGTGCACAGCACTGTTAAGTGATGCAAACCTTCTCTTGGCTCAACTATAATAGACATAGGGTAAAAAAATAGTTTAATAATCTGCCATGGATCCAAATATGTTTTTCTATATGTATACCAAAAGATAATGTAACTATTGCTTTTCTTCTCTCTGCCTTTTGCCTCAAGTTATATGGTACTTGATTTCTTTCAGATGTGTGCATGCAGAATTCATACACAAACTTCTTCTCTAAGAAAAGAAATTGTAAAAAAATCTGTGCTGATATAACAGTGACAACATATGCTATGGTTTGTGACAGTGAAAACTTTAATAAGAATGCAGGTCCTCTTCTCCTGTTCACTAGTGGAAGCCTTTTCTTGCATAGTCTAACTGTCTGTTAAGGCAACAACAATTTTTATGAGAAAAGAGCTAGTGCTGAGAATCTGATAGTTCACTGGCCTTTACAATCTCCCTACTTATCTGCTCTAGTTTCCATGTTTCCATTATCTGAATCAGTGGTGAGAGATGAAATTGCCATTTGTATTTTTTTCAGGTAAACATTACAACAGATTTTAAAGTATGTATCAGTAATTAAACTTAATTTCCTGATGTATTGCCATGAAGTAGAGTGACAAAGTAATGGTGTTGAAGACAGAAGTCAGAATGACACAATTCCCTTCTCTTTCAGTGAAAGAAATGAAACAATGTAAATGACATGCTTTTTCATTACTAATTTAGTAATGATCTTGCTGTCTTAAATTTAGAAACTGGTGCATTCTAGAGTAATGATTATTAAGTTTTCCCTACTGTGAGTTTCTCAGCATAAAATTTTCCATGTTCTCAAGACCAGGTAGTGGTGAAGTGCTGAAAATGACCCAGATGACCAAGGGGCTCCCCCAAGGAGCTCTGAAATGATCTGCTGCTGACTTTCAGCAAACAAGCACCCACGTAATAGGCTGTAACAGGTTGAGCTGTCTGGCTTTCACAGTGCAGGACAAACACTGTGATAGTTATGTCACTCTTGAGAGTTCAGATGGCAAAAGTCTTAATGAAGATAGATTGTCAACAGCAAAACTCTCTCTTGATATCAGTAATGCAGGGTAGCTTCTTGTGTCCCTGTATATCTTTATCATCTGTAAATACTTTGAGGTCTACAAATTAAAAGTAAGAACACATTTTAGCTACTAAATGAAGATATTAGCAGTATTTTTTTCAGGGTTGAAGCCATCTCGTTATGAAGCAAGTTATATCATCGTTTTAAGTTTCTCAGTGGTCTTACAGTTTGTGATTCCAATTAATAACATATAATTTCTTGCAAACTAAATCTTCTTCAGCTAAATATGTTTTGAATTTTTAAAAAGATAGAGCATTTTGAATATTGAATTTGTTTTGAAGAACTGCTATCATATCTTTTTGTTGTCAAATCAAGACTTATATCGCTCATTATGTCTATGCATAGAAAAAATTAATCTACAGTTCTGAATCAGCACATCTTTGAAATGTACTCTGTTAAGACTTGTTTAAAGTAAGGGGTTTGTTCTTGAACCTTAGCATTGCCCTGGCCTTTATGACTGACTTGGAAATTAGCATTGCAGAGTCCAGAGAGCACACTTTTCTCAAAAATATTTTCTAAAGATGTTGTGACGGCTTCATCAACTGCTATTTTTGGACAGTTTCATTTAAAACTAATTACTTGTGGAGTTTTCAGCAGGTACATTTTACAAATAGGATACTTGAGTCTTTTTTGTTTATATATGAATGTAGACCTTTTTTGCCTCTTTTTAAAGATGAAAGTCATATTTTTGGACTTGAGTAAGGTCTTGTGAATTTTATTGCATTTTTCTGGGTAGGTGCTGGCATTTAAGTAATCTCTCTGTAGGCTCTCAGTCTCTGTGTTAAAAAAATACCCTTTTTTTTGAATGTTTTCTGCTTGTGCTGGCTTTATTATTACAAATGATCACTTTGCCTTGTCCAGTTTTATTTGCCGTAGAAATTGGCATGACAGTTGAGGGCTCTGGGATTTCAAAGTTCAGCTGGCAATTTAACTTCAGTCTTCCGCAACTTAGAGATCTAATAGCCAACTTGCCTTTTAGCTACCTTCTGGATGTGACACAGGGAGACATGGAGAACTTAGCTTGAGAATCCACTTTGAAAATGCTATTACTGGGGCTTTGTTATGACACATTAGCAGTGACTGGCACATTAAAGAGTATACAAATACAGAGTATCTTTCTGACACAGCAAGCATTTTCTATTTTGGACTGCTGTAGTTTTCCTTTTCAGAAGACTCTAATACCAAGCTGCTTCCATAAAACATACCATCTTGCTAGCTTGTCTTTTTGAAAATTCCTGTCAATAAGACAGATTGAGGTTTGAAGGTTAAAGATGTTTTATCCTATAACTAATTATTAATTCTTTTTTACAAATAATTAGGTCTGTAATATTTTTCATCCTAATTCGTGGATCATAATTTCTGTAGATGTGAAGTGTGGTATATGAAAAATTATATGAAATTACTGGTCACCGCATTTTTAAAGGTAGGACTCAGAGGCAATATTTTTTGCCTGTAAAGGATTCAACTGTTTCGCTGCCTTGTTCTTTTCCTGAGATAAGAAATTATAGCAGTTTTTGCTTTTCGAAACACACTTTCGTAAGTAATAAAATTGTACAAAAATCACACAGGAATGAATTACTGAAATAATTCTAATAACTTTTTTTTTGCTAAAAAAACCAAAAAACAGGCTATACCAGATAATACCTTTATTATTCTTTTTAGAACTGGAGTTGTTCACAAGGTCTTCTAGAGGAAAATTATCTGAGAAATTTCTCATTTGCAATATGACAAATTCCTTGCAACTTTGTTTTACTGTAATAACCTTCACACTGGAAGGAGAGTGGTCACATTAATATTTATTTGTTTGGGCCTTTGTCATTGAAGTCATGCAGCTGAAACCACTGTAGTGCTTGAATGTGATGCCTGGCTTAAACTGCTGTTCATCCTTTCGGGTACCTGGGGAATGTATTCAGTGTAAAATGTGAATGGAGTGGTAACAATCTCTCAGAATCAGATGATGCAATTGTCAAAAATCCCATTTCCCAATATTATTTACAATAATCCAGAAGTCAGAATCTCAGAATCACAGAATCAATTAGGTTGGAAAAGACCCTTGGGATCATCGATCATCGTGTCCAACCATTAACCCTACTCTACAAGTTCACCCCTAGACCATATCCCCCATCTAAGCGATGCTTAAACACATCCAGGAATGGCGACTCAACCACCTCCCTGGGCAGCCCATTCCGATATCTCACCACTCTTTCCGTGAAAGTTTTTTTCCTAGTGTCTTGTCTAAACCTACCTTGTTTCAGCTTGAGGCCATTCCCTCTGGTTCTGTCACTAATTACCCGAGAGGAGAGACCAGCACCAGCCTCTCTACAATGTCCTTTCAGGGAGTTGTAGAGAGTGATGAGGTCTCCCCTCAGCTTCTTCTTCCTCAAACTAAACAGACCCAGCTCCTTCAAATGGTCCTCATATGATCTATTCTCCAGGCCCTTGACCAGCTTTGTTGCTCTCCTCTGCATCTGCTCCAGCACCTCGATATCTCTCTTGTACTGAGGTGCCCAAAACCGGACACAGTACTCAAGGTGAGGCCTCACCAGTGCTGAGTACAGCGGGACAATCACCTCCCTACTTTGGCTCGTCACACTACTTCTGATACAAGTCAGGATGCCGTTGGCCTCCTTTGCCACCTGGGCACACTGCTGGCTCATATTCATTCGCTTGTCAATTAGAACCCCCAGATCCCTCTCCGCGAGACAGCTCTCCAACCACACTGCCCCAAGCCTGTAGCTTTGCATGGGGTTGCTGCGGCCCAAGTGCAGGACCTGGCACTTGGCCTTGTTGAAACTCATACCATTAGCAGTGGCCCAGCAATCCAGTCTATCCAAGGCTCTCTGGAGAGCCTCTCTATCCTCACATAGATTGACACACCTGTCTAACTTGGTGTCATCTGTGAATTTACTGATGGTAGACTCTATGTCCTCATCAAGATCATCAATAAAGATGTTAAATAGAAATGGTCCCAACACACTGAGCCCTGAGGAACGGCACTTGTGACCTGCCGCCAGATGGATTTAATAGCATTGGCCACTACTCTCTGGGCCTGTCCGTCCAGCCAGTGCTTGATCCAGTAGATTGTATTCTCATCCAGGTCATGAGCAGACAATTTTTCCATTAGAAACCTATGGGGAACAGTGTCAAATGCTTTCCGGAAGTCCAGGTAGACCCCATCCACAGCCTTTCCCTCGTCCAGCAGTCGGATCATCTTGTAATAGGAGATCAGGTTCGTCAGGCAAGATCTGCCTTTCCTAAATCCATGCTGACTGGGCCTGATCTGCTGGTTGCCTTCTATATGGCTTGTAAGAGCACTCAAGATGATGTGCTCCATGACCTCCCCTGGTATCGAGGTCAGACTAACAGGTCTATAGTTACTTGGATCCTCCTTTCTTGTAGATGTGAATCACATTTGATAACCTCCAGTCCATTGAGACCTCCCCAGTTAGCCAGGACTTCAGATAAATAATGGAAAGTGGCTTGGTGAGCACATCCGCCAGCTCTTTCAGCACCCTTGGGTGTAACCCATCAGGTCCCATAGACTTGTGTGCATCCAAGTGGCGTAGAAGGTCACTGACCACCTCCTCTTTAATCGTGATAACGTCATTCTGCTTTCCCTCCTTGTCTCCCAGCTTATGAGGCTGGATGTCCAGAGGATAGCTTGTTCCACTGTTGAAGACTGAGGCAAAGTAGGTGTTAAGCACCTCAACCTTTGTTACTAAGTTTCCCTCTGCATCTAATAAATGATGGAGATTTTCCCTAATTCTGCTTTTGTTGTTAATGAATTTATAAAAACATTTTTTATTATCCTTTACAGCCATAGCTAGGTTGAGCTCTAGCTGCACTTTGGCCCTCCTAATCTTCTCCCTGCGTTGCTTTACTACGTCTTTATAGTCTACGTAAGAGACCTGTCCTCTCTTCCAAAGGTCATAGACTCTCCTTTTGTTCTTGAGGTCCAGCCAAAGGTTCCTATTTAGCCAGGCTGGTCTCTTTCCCTGCCTGCTTGTTTTTCTGCAGGTAGGGACAGCCTGCTCCTGCACAGAGCAACATATGGAAGTGAAATTTCTGATGTGTAGACCGTGTATGCAAATGTGATGCCAGGAGATGAGGACTGAGGAATATGTGTCACTGTAAGAAAGTTTTCAAAAGAGGTGAAGAGGAAAGGCGTATTTGAAGGTGAGATAAAAATAACAGAAAATTTCTTCCAGTATTGTACCTGAGAGATTTGAAGGAAGCCAAAGTTAATAAGTATTCAAAAATGTTGTGTGGTTTTTCTAATTACTTTTTGTCTCTGACCTTTGAGGATTTAGAAAAATATTTAGGGCTGACTAAATTCTCTAGTCAGCTGGCATAAAAATGCATCTAGGGTTGGACCTGTTGCACTGAAGTCAATGAAATTTCATCTTATACTAAGCTAAAATTCTTCCTTGAGTGTCAGCCTCATTCACTTAATATATAGAAATTAAGGACAGAGATTATATTTATAAAAATGAATAAAAATAGTATACTTTGAGGTAGGAATGTCTGTCTGAAATGTTCTGTACACATCCAACAGAATGCAAAAATAAATTGCCTCATTTAAGGAATAATTCATTGTAAATCGTGCCACTGGATTTTAATATCTATCAAAATTTAGACATGCAACATCAGAATGAAGATCTCTGCTCTGGACATGGTTGTAAATTCTTCATAGTTTTCATTGCTATGTAATCGATTTAGTAATTCATACACATTTCAAAAGTTATGATACAATCAACTAGGCTTTGTAAAATACATAATAAAGCTAGTCACTATGTATAATAAAATAAAAGGTACAATTTTTTATTCTTTATAAAAGTAAAGAGAAATAATTTTTCTTTCTTTTCTTAAATGCTTTTTAAATATGTTCATTTTCATTGCCTTAAGAAGATCAAAGGAAATTATGTATTACAGGAAATACAGGAAGAAATCAATCCAGGGAGTGACAAGGGAAATACCTGCCACTTTTTAATATTATCTATTATTGTCTATTCATGAGATTTTATTGTGTTGATTTGTTTTGCATTTGTGTAGATTGTGTAGTGATCTACAACTATACCTTTCAGAATGAAAAACGAGACTGATTCAACTTGCGACTTGGCCCATAGACTGCAAAGTGTGATAGGAAGTGCATGGTGAAGAGGAGCAAATGGGGATAGGAACTAGGAGGTGGGGTTGAAAGGATACTCATCGCAAAAGATGGCAGGGAATCTGGTATCGGAGGTTCTAAGAGGCAAGCAATAACATGGGACGTTAAAATAAGGACAGGAAATTAAATAGAAGGGAATGGATAGGCAGTAAATGAAAGGATATAGAAGAGAGACCAGAATGATTGATTAGGAAGGAGCTTTAGCACCAGGGGAAAAACAAATTCAGTCAAGAGCTTAGCCATGAGATGGAGTTTGAAACATTGGTAGAACATGTTTAGGTAACTGAATATGCTTTTGCTGGTAGCCAGAAGAATTGTTTGAAAGTCACTGCAGCAGAAGTGATACTTAAAGATAATAAAATCAGGAGTCAAAGTTGAACACAAGCTGCAGCTCATAAGAGGAGCTCATAATACCTCCACGATGGCCTGCTGCATATACTCCATATATTGCATGATCACAGCATGTGTTGCATTTACGTTTTCTATGCTTCATTTGTAAACTAATTTGGAAGGTGTGGAAAATTTAGTATTATCTTAATGAAGTGGTAGTTTTTTCCATGTAAATTTTACAGTAATGTAATTTTTGAAATGCAGGCAATGATCATACCATTAAATACACTGCTATTACATTTTACCAGTCTTAGCTTAAAGAAGTGGTATGTTTTTGCTAAAAAAAACCTTAAAAATGAAACTTAAAAGAATTAGGATAGTCTGTTTTTTTATAGACAAACTGAGCAAAAAATGTAGATCTCTTTTACATGGCAGAACAGTATTATTTAACCTGGAAAATTGAAGAATAGGAAGAGAAAAGATACTAATCTAAAAATGCTTGTTGTTTTGTTCCTAGGTTCAGACATTGTTCAATGGTTAACGAAGAACTTGTCTATAGAGGACCCAGGTAATTTCTCCTTTTTTCATGCCTGAAAATTCTAGTTTGTCTTTTAAAATAATTGGACCCGACTTTGTCTTCTGTTGCAATGGGGTTGGCTAGGCATCATTTCACCAATATAATTTCAACAGAAAACCAGACAGCATCAAACCTTAAAAACCCTTAATAAGAATCTGAGGATCTTGGTTATCCATTTTATTGGAGCAGATACTAGGAAGCAAGATAATGGCCAGAAATGAAAATTATAGCAGCTTTAATTAGCAGAAAATGAGTTTAAGTTCTACTCCATGAGGAATTTACTCAGTGCCATGATAGTCAGTTAAACACATGTTATTTTCTTAACAGAATTTTTCAATATATAAAAAAATAACTAGAATTAAAGAAATGTATTCTTGTATTACTACCAAGAGCTGCATTTCTGCTTTTAAGTTTGGAGACTTTTAAAATATCTAAAATGGAAAGTGAGCTGTAAGTAAAATCGGTGCAGTGAGGGAGAACAGTTCATTGCTTGATTAGATGAGTTGGAACATGGAAGTAAAGCTGTGGTTCCAGGCTCTAACACAAGTTTATTGTGGGGCCAGCAGTTTGGTGCATATCTGATATTTATTTCCCTAATTTACAGGAGTCTTGTTTTTTGATATTACATTTTCCAGAAAGGAATGTTTTCTAGTAGAAAATGCTTAATGGGAGAAATAAATTATTCTGTGGATGTTCCTATTACCTTTTGGACAGAGAGAGGATAATCTTCCTTCTTTACAGCATGATCAAAAATGGTTATTTTTCTTCTCTCAGTTTCAGAGTTTTTTGAATGGAATTTATGTTTTGTTTTATTTTGGGTTTTTTTTATTTTAAAAATTTGTTTTTCTGTCATATTAGTAATGAAAGTAGGATCATTGTGGAATTCCAGCAAAAAGCAAAATCACCGTATTTAAAATTGTGTCTGGAAGAATAAGAAACTATTATAAATACAATAATTTGATATTTGGAAGTAACCAGTTCACAACTTATCAATTTGTTATATGAATATGCCATTAATCACTTCCAGTTTTATGTAACTTTACACAGTGTTATACGTTTCCTTCCTGAAGATAAAGTGGAGGTTGCAAGAGGTCTCTCTCACAAAGAGACCTGTGTGTGATACTGTATTTCTCAGTTGTCAGCAACAAAACACTCACGTCTCTGTATTTATTAGAGTTTGAAAGATTGACATTCTATGTTTATTAGATATGGAAGCTTAACCTTTATTTGTCAAACCAGAACTGCAATACTGGAAAAACATGGTTCTGTGTGTCGATAACCAATTAAATATAAACAAATACTCAAACTACTCATCTATTTAACAAGAACACCACAGTAATTTCATTTAAGTTGGGTTTTATCATCTCAGGTTGTATGGATGGAAAACACAGTCCACAATGACAAAAATGTCTTATTCATGTCAGTCCTACTCCAAAATCAGCTATCTGGAGCTGGCTGGCTGTAAATCTTCAGAAAGCCAGTTGCCCTAAATTCTGCCTTTGGCTAGTGCTCAGAATTGCCAGATAGCTGTGAACCTGACAGATGGTGAGCAAGAGCTATTCACATGACAAAATTTCTGAAAATACTCTATTTTGTAAAATCTTTCAAGTGTGTGTCTTTTTGTTCCAGTTCTAGACAAGACAACCTAGAATTTTCTGTGGAAATGCTCTACATTTCTGTGAACTATTGTCACCATAATTTGGATTTCCAGTATCTTTGGTCTGCTTTCACCAGCATGTCAGGACTTTATTATGGCTGTCTTTTGAAACTCCCCTACAGGGTTCTGTTACAAAGCTCTTGTGAAGATACTAAATTTTGTGATGCAGAAATAAATAATGCCTGTGTTTGCACTAAAAGTTAAAATCTCCAAATAATTTTTATATCAGCAACATATCTGTAAGAGCAACATAAAGTATATCTTGGTTCACATATTTTAAGAGTATATTCTACTCTGTCCAGAAAAAAAAAAAAAAAGTACTTACAGATTTCATATGCCAGTGCTGTGAACTACTTGTGTAATCAAGGCATGCAAATTGTGATTTCAGGGGTAAGCATCGAGTTAGATTCACAGAATCATAAAACACCCCAGGTTAGAAAGGACCTCGAAAGATCATCCAGTCCAGCATTTCATGGAAAAATGAGCCCAGATGAGATTATCTAGCACCCTGTCTAGTAGCATCTTGAACACCTCCAATGATGGGGACTCTACCACATCCCTGCAGAGGTTCTTCCGGTGATTGATTTTCTCATTGTAAAAAATGTCTTTCATATATCAAGACAAAATCTCTTTCCATGCAACCTGTACCCATTGCCCCTTGTCCTCTCTGTGTGGCTCCTTGTGAAGAGACCCTCCATCTTCTTTGTAGCTGCTCTTTAAGTACTGGAAAACTGTAATGAGATTCCCCCTGAGCCTCTGGCATTCTCCAGAGTGAAAAACTTCAACTCTTTCAGTCAACTCATTCTTTAGTAAAACAAGAACTAGGAAAAAGGAAGTAGCATTACTCTTTTGCATAGGGAATAAGGTCCAATGTAATTTAAGTGGGAATGAAGAATACTCCTGTATGGATAGTGGGAGAATAAAAGGCAGGAGAATATCTGGCAGCAACATTTGCTTTCACTGTGTTAATAAGTGCAAGGCTCTTATCTGGAAACAGTGATTTCAAGTTAAAAATAGTTACAAGTATAAGTTGCTTGACAAAAAAAATATCTGTATATTTTTCAGAAAAGGAAATTTTTTTTTTTTTTTTTTTGTGGAAGATTTGAAAGATTTTGGCTTGCTGCAATAAATCTCCATCAAGAAAATAAACTGGAGATGATGGTTGGATTCTGCTAAATTGTACCAGATTTTAAATTATTTCAGTGAAGCAGAGTAGAGCTTGTGCCCAGAATAGCTGTGTACAGCATACACTTGCTGTTATATTGTTTGCTTTTCAATATGTACTTAAAGAGTGTTTGTGTTTCAGCCTACAACTCATCTGTAAAATTTTAAGGAACAGAAATTATCTAAGTTATTTTTAATGTGGAGGTTTAATTTAGTCATAAAAATAAGCCTGATCTCAACCCGAAAAGAAGCAATTAACTGAGTTTACAGAATTGTAAGGGTTTGTGGTTTGGCATTTAGATGTGTGTTTGTTGAATTGACCATTAAAGGGTAAGTGCTGACTCTTCACTGATGCTGCCAATTACTCTTAATGTGGAAAATCTGCTCTGTTTTTTTTACATTGTGTTTTTCTTTTTTTTTTAAAGTGATAATTAGTGTCATGAAATGTACCAGACTGGCCACACTAGAGATTGAAGTCCTTTTAATCCTTAAGGGTAAAACAAAAAAAGGTAGATGAGTTCATTTAAAGGTGTCTGCTAAAATTGCCAAGCGACTAATTCTGTACTTGGTTCTTGCACTGATTTCTTCGATGTCCTTTGGGCAGACGACTTCTGTTTCCTAGCATTCCAGCATGCTAATGGTAAATCATGCTGTTGTCTCTTGAAGGGGAAAAGTGTCAGTTTTCAAGTATTTCCATAATAAAATGTGTATTTACTCACAAATATAAATTCATCCTGAAGTTGGCCTATGAAGAATTTCTATCTAGGTGGCTCAGAAAGAGCCTTTTAAAGTTGATAACACATTTAGCCGTTATCCTCTTGTTTCTGTTATAGTACCTTTACTCCTGAGTTTTGCTTATTTAATTTACTCCTATCTGCAAAGCCAATTGAATTTGTCTGAAGGCACTTCGTTATTGGGTGGTTACTCTAGCAGAACCACAGTACTGCAGCCATCTCCAGAATGTGCAGTTTTTGCATTCAGATTGCCTTGGTCCAGCTCATTTTGGCAATTCGTTGAAGGAGTTTGCTACTCCTCATGGACATCAAGAATTACACTGAAGTCAAATATGTAAGAATAAGTAACACTTTGTAGGTTATAAAATGAGACTGTACTGTGATATAGACACTCTCCTGTGATTTTTTAACTTCAGTTCTTACCACCAAGTCTTTTCACTTAACTGATACAGCTAATTTGTAACTAGATGCCCACCAGCAGCCATGCAAATTATGGTCCTTGATCCAGTGCAATAAAAAGAGAGGACTTAGTGGAACAACACCTGCTTGTGTTTCTTCCACCTCCTTTATTTTTTAGTAAAATCTCTCTTCAGCAGCTGCTGTATTAATAATGAATTTGATAATACATAGTACTTGCTCTAAAGAATTAGAGGGAAAATGTTAGGGTTTTTATTTGAGTTTATGAAAGTGTATGTGAAAAATTGGTCAGCTCCAAGTTATTTCTGACCCTTTCACCATGCATATGCAGTAAGGTAGCAGCAAAGAGCAGGAACCAGAAAAGATGTTCTAAATGATCACCATTTGGGAGACAGCACCAGACAGCTGCGAGCAAGGGTGAGGTTCTTCCAGAGTTTGCTAATGGAGAAAAGAGTCTCTTATGAAAAGGAAAAAAGAAGGAAATGGAAAGGTCATGCTTATGTTTGCAGTCCTTGAATTAATTGAAACTTGTGGAAATACAGCAAGAGTGGAACGCATCCCACTTATCATCCTTACTAAAAAGAAAACCCAAAAATCAAAAAACAACCCCAGTATTTTACACTGCCTGCACACATATCATAACCCTCATATTATGAACCCAGGAACACCAAGACACTCACTTTTTTCACATCTAGCAGAAACTTGGGCACAGTTTGTTCGATGGGGCAAACCTCATGAACCTTCATCAAGTCTAGTGTAAATAACTTTCTTCTACTTAGTGAATTTTATCTGAGCTTTTCAAGTCCTGTAACATTTAAACGGAATAATGACTTTCATTTCAGATGAACAGAAAGACAGTAAAACTCAAATCCTGCTTGGGCATAGAAAATGTCAAAATTTACAGATACTGCTTTAGTACCAAGAGTATTAATGTTGTGATACTCAAGCAAAATGAAAATGTACAAGTCTATTTTCCTTGGTTATGTGCAGTGTTGGCACTTACCTTTGTTTGGCAATTGAGGACTTCTAGTCACTGCTATGGTTTCGGGACTGCAGTCGTAAGTGTTCACGTGCAGAGGTTATTTTCTTTGTTCAAGGCTTTAGATAGATTTTGGAAATGGTGAACAGAGGTGTATTGCATTCAGTTGTGACAAGATAACTCAGATTTAATGGATTTCACAATTTTTCAAGTAAGCTTTTCACAGTTTGATGTAATCTGTTACCCTGTGTAAATTGGATGTGTTAAGAACATCTCCCAAGAGCACAGAGAGCAGAAGGGCCAGCCCTGGAGTGAGCTTTCACTCTACATATGTGCCGGTACTGTTTCAGCAGCCTTATTTCCATATAGTCACTCTTGAAGGTAATTAACATGTTCCTAGGTTGGACACTTTATTTTCTCACTTGCAAATAGGTGGTGGGCTACATCAGTGCTCAGTTCCAATTTCCTTTCAAGGAGCAGTCATTTCTTTTGATATGTTTAGTAGTGTGGCAGCTGGTTAAAAATGAACAGTTTTTTACACTTGCAGGGAAGAAATGTATTTTGTGACTGGTAGAGATGCAAAGAGTTTGTGGTATCAGTGACAAATCACTTTATTTACACAGGCAGACAGGTCAAGCTATCACAACCCATTTCATCATACTAAGCATGTTTAAATAAAATTCCTCCTCCCTGATTGCCTTAAGGTGGCATTATTTTACAAGAGTATATAAAATAGTTTGGTTTTGCATCCTAGTAATTAATACACTGTGATTGTAAATAGCAGGATTTATGTATAATACAGCATTTTAAACTCTGAAAATCTGTTTAGAAACTACTTAATAAATAATGAAAGATATTATCTTAACACGTTTATCAATTTAATAGGTTATCTTAGCCAGGTGCAAAATACATCTAGTCTAGACACCTAATCCTATTTATCATTAAAGTAGTTTTATACACTATTGAATTACCTATAAAGCATTAATTAATTATATCTGTTAAATTTACAAATGAATGTCCATATTAAAGTAATGGGTAAAGATCACTTTGTAGTATGAAATTTGCTGCCTTCCAGCATAATTTGCTGTCTAACAGTAAGAATAAAATTATATTACTACTATTGGTACAACAAAATACATGTGTTCTGTAACATTGTTTCTGTGACCAACCTGTTTGCTATTGTCAATAGCACGCTAATTCAAAATACATCTGCTTTGGTTTTAATTAGCCTTTGAGCAGCTTGATCTAGTGGAAAGTATAGCTGCCTGTAGTAGCAGGGCTGGAACTAAGATGATCTTTAAGGTCCCTTCCAACCCAAAATATTCTATGATTCAGCTATAACATGTCTGTCATATACATTTCCTACATAAACCAGATCTGTATTGATGTTTGCTTATTTTTGTTTAAAACCTAACATTCAACAGAGTTTTTAGATTTCATTTTTCTTAATACTAGCCTTGATTCCATGACGATGTCTTCAAAGCTATTTATTTTTAATAAGAAACAATTCATGCCTTTAATATTAAAGCCTCCAAATTCTACTCAGAATTATTTTCAATGATAAGTGTAATACCTTCACAAGTCATCCACTTCTTCCTCCTTAATTTTAATATTTAAAGGTGACGTTCCAACCCTGCAGAAGGCTGGAGATTTTCTCATTAACTCCAAAAGAAACAAGATTTAACTATATGCCTTTTAAAATGGGATTAGGTGTAACATGGCCTTTAAGCTATATATCAGGCTAAAATCCAAAAGCTAGTTTATAAAAAGTGTCTGGTAACCCAGTTAGATTGTAAAAATTGAAACAAACTAATAATCAGCATTTTCTTTCAAATTCAGTGGGCAGTATGGGTTTTTTTTTTTTTTTTTTTTTTTTTCACTGAGATCTTTGAGTGTCTTACTGAGTGAAGAATAAAAAAGAATAGAGCACAAAATATTGATTTGAAAAATAAGTCTGAAGAAGCCCACTCAGTTAAAAAATTAATGCTGAAATTATTACCAGATCCAAATAATAGAAGCTGAAAAATCAGTAAGCATTAATTTCAAGTAATTTTATTGGAAAGAACTACAGATGCTCCTTTGCACCAATTGAGGGAAGGGATTTCATCCTTTCTGTCACAGAACAAATTAAAGTATAATAAGTCTAAACTATATTATTGAAAACTTTACGCATGAAGAAAGTACTTCATCATAAAGCTATATAGAATATGAGCTATTCAAACCTGTTACTGGCTTCTTCCCAATGATTTATAAAGTCTGGAAAGCTTTATAATAATTTTTTAGAATCCAATAAAATTGAGTAATTTTTATTCCTTGTTTTTCATTGAAAATTCTTCACATTGTTCTTTGAAGGAACTGGTGTTCCTAAACTGGATATCTCCTTCCAGGGGTTGTACCAATCTCTTTTCCTTGATGCCAAAGCTCAGAATATGGAACCAATATCTTAGCATAAGGCAAATGTCTGTAAGGTCAATATTAACTTCCTACTGATGCTCAGATTCCTACTCCATCAGATTTTCAAAATAACTGGCTTTGGGTACCAAATGCTGATGATTCAAAAATATTATCCATTCCCCATCTTGTCTGCTTGTTTTGTAACTCTCTATGCTAGTAGCTGCCACGTTTTGATTATTCAGCATGACCATTATCTTTGGTAATAATAATGAAACATATTTATTGACTAAGGATAAAAGTATAAGAGAAGAATCATACCTCTTCTAGTGAGAACTCTGATAAATTTTAGATATAAAGCTCATTAATTAATTGCATAAATTAAATTATAATGATCTTCCTAGTAAAATATCAGATCTCATTTTTACCAAAGTTACTAGGAATTTTTGTGCTTTTCTTACTGTTTGACAACCTCCTTCTGAACCTTTGGGATCATACTAAATTTTGGAGGTTTAAGAGGAAAAACATTTACTAATTCCCAATTTGTACTAGAATAATTAATTAAAAGCAGCTAAATAATTGTCTAGATACTTCATTAACTTTCTGCTTCCTTGTTTCCCAGAGAACTGTGTTACATAGTAATGGAGAGCACAAATAGAAGAGAAATTTTATATCTGGACAACTTAATTGAATAAAAGTAGTTGAAATCCTATTTCATCTTGCCAACAGCTGCTGCATCTATTTATAGTCAAGTAAACAAAAATGTTTTGATATTTGCATGCTGATGACTGGAAGGTTAATGTAAAGCCTTCTCTTGATTTTGTTACTAATTGTCCTTAAGAGGGTTTTCAGTTTTCCCATAGCATGTGTAGAGAAATACTGCTGTCCACATAGAAGCATAGTGATGGTTGAAGATTAATTGAACATCTGGGTGCTATAGCTTACTACACAAAGAACATTTCTTTCCATTTCATCTTAGGCAAATTAATAGTTCCTAGGAGCACTCTCATTTGCCAATATTCCCTTGCCTCTTTTTCTTCTCTCCCTCTCAATGGTTCATTCCCCAGTTTTACTGGATATAATATCCTCTGGTTCTCATTTGCTACCAGCTGCTGGTTGGATCTAATTCACATGTTCTTCTTCATCTGGATGTTCTCTTTCTAATGTTTCTTCTTTTCTAAAATTTCACTGGTTGCATTCAGTCACCTACTCAAATTTCACAAATTTTCAGGATTTTCACTGTTTGTCTGGAAAAGCAGGTGACAGAGCCTTGTCTACTTCTGGTTTTATAGCTGCAAGACCTCATTTGGCTTCAGAACACTTGGATCCATAAAGTATAAAACATAGAGTGACAATAGAATCTAATTTTTATAGGCATTAAAAAGTTGCTGTTCTCACTAAAGCCAAAGCTGAAATTAATGAATAAAAAAATAAAATTAGCAAGCCAAAAATCTTCTGTACAGCAAGGAAAAAAATAGGTATCAATGCCAATTAGTTTATATCCAGTGCATGCTCCAAAACTCTAGAAATAAATGCATTTTGTACAACAATGTCTATGAGAACATAAACCAGACCTGCAGTCAGACCATCTGGATTATGAGCTGTTTCTAGCAGCAGTCAGTCACAAATGCTTAAGAAGAGACTTTCACCATGGTGGAAAGGTGGTGTAGTGATCCGTTGCTTCTCCCATCCAGCTCCAGACAGTCCGAACCTTAGGTTATCCCCTGACCAGCAGGTGTTTCCAGTTTCTTGTGTAATAGTTCCTGAAATTTCTTTCATTGAGGTTGCAACATCCCATGACAATACAGGTTGATCAACTATTATAGATGTATATTTTTGTTTTGCAGGGTCTGCCTGATATTCACATTGCTTAACTCCAAGTTCTTCGGTTCTGAAAAGCATCAAATTACTGTTCCTTATTAATTCACCTTCTCTTCACTAGTCATGATTTTATATACAGCTATAGTGGCTGTCCTCCACAGTCCGCTTTTTGATTTATGGTATCTCTTGTTTTATGAAATGTGTGTGTTCTGTGTTGTATACTACCAATGTCTTCTGGTTTGTTTTCTATTTATTTCCTAATAATTAATTACGTTCTGTTTCACATATGAGCAGATGTTTTCACAGAATCATACAATATCAATCTAGTTTTTCTTGAGCAGCTGCAGCTAACTTGCAGCAACTTACTGGGCTTGTGAACCTGGGGAGGAAGGGTTCATATTTGAAATGTTTAGCATTTATCAAAATTCAACTCCATCTGCTGTTGTATTGTCTAGTGAATCAGTACCCTGAAGGCCACATACATCTCCTCACAACTTGCTTTTTACTTACCTCAGTAATGGTATACTTACAGGAAAGTTTGTTATATCATCAGCCCCACCCTTCTGTAGATAATTTAGGATGATACCAAATAGTTCTGGATCTACTTAACACAGCTACAGTGGTTATCCCCTTTCAGTGTGATAACTGATCTACTGTGCCTGACCTTTATTCCCATAATTGTACAAATTGCTTTTTCCCTGACTTTCTATTCCAGATATGATTAATTTGCTCTATCAGTCCCTTAGATTTGGGGCAATAATGCCAAGAGCTCCCTGCAAATCCAAGACAATATGTTGCATGACCTTATATGTTCACTAATTCCACATAGGAACACTCACAGAGCTGTGAGACAGTAGTGCTGAGTCTTCCTTTTCTGTCACATTGATCTTTGTTTTAATTCATTCTACTCTTTATTACAGTTCCTATCATGTCATATCTATGAGGACCTGTTGTATTCAACTTTTTTTCCTAAATTTCCCCTGGATGTCTTTCCAAATCCTGAGGACACATTTTCCAGCTTTTTTTCCTTTATTCCTGAAGGTGTGCTGAATGATAAATTTCACACTATGCCTAGTATTTCAGATATTTATTATTTGACTTGCCTTAAAACACAGTGACCATCATGTTGACCCAGCTAGATGCTTTTGTTCATTTTATCAAACTATTTTAAAGCCTTTGATAATTTTTGGCTGCTGATAATGTCATCAGTGCTGTCTCTTCCTTCTACATTTAAGTTCTACCACGGGAGAAGAAATAGGTAATTCACTGAGACCTCTTCTCTTTTTTTTTGTGAGGGAAAAAAAAAAGACCCTTACCAATGTGTTTTCTTTGAGCTATTTTTATTAGTTAGTATTTGTCAGTGTTTCTGTATTTTCAATTCGGAATTTATCTGGCTGAACTGACAGTTCTCTACAATTATCTGTGTAAATTCTGTGTAATGAGGATAAAGAAGTGAGCACTTGGGGAGGGGATTATGCTAATAGGAACATGTGATGGCATAAAATGGAGTTTTGAAACATCTGGAGAATTTACTTTCATCCTTCATTTTGTTGTGGACAGTGAGATATATTTTACTTGTCAGTCAGAGAAATGAATTATAAAAAATGGACGAAGAGAACTCTCTAAAATTGATCCTAGTTGGAATAACTGCCTTTTATTTTTGTATATATGCATCCCAGGTAACAGGATATGATCACATAGGATATCATATTCATATGTTATTCTCTAGAAAACTGCTTCCACACTCTTTTGTTGTTACCTTGCCTGGTCTTTGACAGTATTTTTCCCTAATGTGTGTCTCAATAACACCAATTTACTTATAAAGCTTTTAACTCCTGCTGGACTTTAAAAGCACAGCATTCTTCCCATCAAAAGAAATACGTTATTTTCAGCATTTTATGCTCTCACTTTACTGGAGGTATGGAAATTGTTATAAAGAGGATTGTATCTGTTACTGCCTTGAGTGCATTGAAAGAGGCAGTTTTTCTAGCTGCTCCTGCTGCATGCTTTTTATATTATCTGAACTGCCTGGTCATAAGTGGGTGTTCTGTGATTATGATAGAAATGCATGACAATGATACAAAATTAATGGTTGATATAGTAGCAACTGATATCAATACAGACTTAGAGACTAAAAAAGTTTCATGATTCAGCTTAGCCAGCATAGTAATCAAGTAATCATAGCAAGAGTTTAGTGTTACTTACTGCTTACCCTCACCCAACTTCAGAAACTCCACATTAGCTGACATCCCTCTGATTCAACAATATTATCTTCTGTAGTTCCTTGAGGAACAAATATTTTGTGCACTGAAAAAAAGCCTGTGCCCACTCTTACTGTTTGCTGGCCACAAATCCAAGCGATGCATCAACTATACCAGTTCTTCACATGCCCTGGATCTGCCAAACCTTGAACAAGAGTCTCCTGTTTTGAAACCCCACCCCAGACAAACACCAGCTGTGTCAGTGCCTGTGGACTGTATCCTTGGAGTGTGGTGGTGTAACTGCTCTGGTGCCTGTGATGTCCAAACATAGCTGACTGAGAGAGGTGTTAGCAGCTGTGCTTCACCTTGAGTGTGAACTTGACCAAGGAAGCATGACCTTGTAGAGGGCACCATGTCTAAGGGAGTACATTTTCTCATGATACTTGCTTGCACAAATCCTTGGGTCTCATGTGCCTTGGAAAATATATCACATAGTCTCTCACCAAACACTTGCAGACAAACAGTTTGATCAAAAATCTGCAGACCCAGCCACTGGAGAAGAAAGTAGGAAGATCTTGTGTACTAGCAGCAATTGACAGCAACAAGAAAACCTGAAATAATACCATAATAATTCTACTACTGAGTAGAATTAGTCTATGCCCAATATTTTGTGTCTTCTGCTTGAAATTGTGGAACAAGATTTCATCTGAGAATTTTCAGAAGTATGGTACTTGCAGTAATGAGGATTTTTGTAATTTTTTTTTTATCTTTAGCAGGTTTGCTCAAAAGGGTGCATATATGACTTTATATATTAGCATATTCATACTGGAGGGTGGAAGGAGTGAAGTGTTAGGAAATATCTTACGAAGAAAAGTTCAGGCTGTCATTAGGGAAAACAAGACATGGGTTTTGATTTTCTGTATTTTGCCCTGAAGAAAGATGGCAATTAAAACTCAAACTAAAAAGTTGCACTTTCAGAGGAAATGCCAGCAGGAAAAACAGGAAACCATTATTTCAAAGGAGTCTGGATTTCACCCTTCTATCAATTCACTTTAAGGACACAGGAGATATCAGTAATAAAATAGCAAAAAAAAAATATTTATTTCTGCAAAATTTAAAACAGAAAAATTCAAGAATAGTAATGGTGAAATTAGAAGAAATGTTATATAAACATTGACTTGCATTGGTGTGTACAGAAAAAAATTCCACCATTGGAAGACCTGTTTGCTGGTATGATATTGGTAGATACTTAAAAAAAATTAAGGAGAGAGATGACAGTGAAACTAAAGGCAATTTAAAACACGTTCAGGCCACTTTTCATCACAGTGTTCTGAATGAACTGGTTACCTAGTGACCAAATTGTGTTGTGTTCTGCATTCCCTGGTAGTTAAGTCTACATGATGGTTGCAGCATGGTTGGATTTCTTCCACTCTGTGTAGCTGCATGTTTCCAATATGCCAAATTAACACACCAAACAAGTATTTCAAAGGTGAAGTTGTAGCACCACTCAGTGCCTCATGAGACCTCAGGTTGCAGCTTGCAGTTTTGGGGTTTTTTTTGTCAACACAAAAGCTATTTTGCTCACCAAGTCATTACATTTTGAGGTCTCAGGTGTCTGCCTTTCAATATAAAACTTTATTAAGAGAATAAAAGCCAAACTTTAGTAGGGTATAGAAACAATGTGTGAATCAGCTGAAATATTGTGTGAAACAATCATGTAAGAAAACCTTTAACAGACAATAAAAGTTTTCAAGAGGAGGGTTTGTGTATTGCTAGTAGTGAGATACAACTTCTCTTTCAAGGATTAGCTTCTTTCTGGGGTTATGCCAGACATTTAGGTCTGTACCAATTTACATACATCCTGTGAGCACGTAAGGCAAGACTGGTAGTGTGTCCTCAGTTAGCTGGATGTTTCAGGTATACATCGTTGTCTCTAGATCTGCAATATGTGCACAAGGGACTTTCTATGTTATAGATCAGCTGAGACTGTAAGGGTGGACATTACTATTCCCTTGATAGGTGAATATTCATGGCACATCTTTGATAGGCTTTCTTCCTTACCTGCTGAATGATGTTCCTGCTGATGCTTCTGGCCTACTGATGGCCTCAGCAGCCACTGTCTAGCACACAGCACAAGCAAAATGCTACCTATTTAGGTAAGCTGTTGAGGTGACAGATAAGTTGATTTGTGCTGGGTTTCCTGGAATCAAACGTGAATCTCATTTTAACTGTATTTGGGTAAATAGTGCCTCTTACTTCACCAATTCTTTTGCCCTCCCTGAAATGACTCTTACTGAGTATTGCTCCCTTTTCAAATGTGTTCCTACAGATGGGACAAAGGGGAAAGTTTTTTAGTGATACGAGTGTTCAGGAACTTCTTTAGATGTTTTATTTTCCCCTCTTTAAATGCCACAATCGGGTCCATAGAGTCTTTCCTATGCTTTGTGTGTGAGAAGCAAATTGTATTTTTTTACTTTACAGTTAATATTTTGCACCTTGTGTTCACACTGGCAATGAAATGACAGCAGGAGTTGAGGTGAGAGTAAGTGATTATGTCTTGGTATTTGACACTTAAAATGCATGTGTGGTTGTGAAGTTCTGACTCATTATTTCTTTTTCCAGGCAGCCATGTGGCTTAGCAATGCACTTCAGTACTGTGATGGATATTAGGTTGGATGAATAACCCAGAATAACAAACGATTAATTGTTTGATGGAGAGGGAGATTTTCATTTGTTTGACGTTTTTTTCTGTATCAAAAAGTAAAAGGAAAACTTGAAAGTCGTGTTTTTCACTTCCACTTACATCATATATCAGTCCTAAGGACACAAAATGCCCCAAGCCATGCTCCTTGTAGTAAATCTTTCTTCAGGACTGAGCTGCACAAAAGAACATAAAACAGACTCTGAAAAATGCTGTTTTAAAGTGGAGCAGAATTGGGAAACACCCTGTTTTCCTTTCCCCAGTCCCTCAGAGAGTACTGTAAGCCACTTCAGACATTGTGAGATTGTAACTGTAATAGAGACCACATCATCAGAAGCCCTGAGATGCATAAGGAAAAGTGGAATCCACACTAATATATCATATGAGGATCATTTGAAGGAGCTGGGCCTGTTTAGTTTGAGGAAGAGGAGCTGAGGGGACACCTCATCACTCTCTACAACTACCTGAAAGGACATTGTAGAGAGGCTGGTGCTGGTCTTTTCTCTCATGTAATTAGTGACAGAACCAGAGAGAATGGCCTAAAGCTGAAACAAGGCAGGTTTAGACTAGACACTAGGAAAAAATTCTTCACGGTAAGGGTAGTGAAATATTGGAATGGGCTGCCCAGGAAGGGGGTTGAGTCACCATCCCTGGATGTGTTTAAACATCGCTTGGATGTGGTGTTGGGGGACATGATCTAGGGGTGAACTTGTAGAGTAGGGCTAATGGTTGGACACGATGATCCCAAGGGTCGTTTCCAACCTGAGTGATTCTGTGCTTCTAATCTCTGAAAACATATCCTTTAAGGGGTTTCAAAGCACAGAAACATGTTTATTCCAAAGGAAAACAGGGAACATTCATCCTTTGTAATCCCCTCCTGTGGATGTTATCATAAGAAACAACTCATTTCACTGATGTTACCATACCCTGCAATTTAAGATGAATGAACTATCAATGATCCATACAATAGTTACATTACAGTAAGGTGAAAATGGCACTATGTTTAAAAAGAAACTCAACAGCCAGGGTATATATTTTCCTCTTTAGAGTTCATCAGGTTTGCATTGTCCCAAAGCATTCAAAGTGTCTGACTGTCTTGTATACCACAGTATGTTAAAAGTGACTAGCATTTAATCCATCAAGATCACTCTCCTTGTAATGGCTAAGCAGTTGGCTGGGCAATACTACTTCTCACAAAAATGATTGCTAATCAATCTATGTAGTTGTGTTGTTCACTTCACCCACTCATTTAAATAAAGTTCAACAGCAGAATAAACCTGGAATTTTAAGCTTCTTCTGAGCTTTTAGACCAGCAATAGCATACACATTAAGAATCAAAACTACACCCAGAGCAACATGTTGAATTTATATAATATATTTCATATCCTGTTGAAATACAACAGGAACATGAAGACATATTTCTGTCTTTCACTGGAGATGTGTGTTGGTTTTTTTCCACTAGCTGCTATAACTTGCAACACTATCCTTTTCTAGCTATGAAAAATATAAACAATGATCTGTGTAAATTTGTTCCACTTTTCAGCAGTATCACTGCTAGGAAGTATGCCTGGAACCTCAGTTCAGATAACTGGTGTCTCCAAAACAAGCAGTCAAGAAAAGAGGAAGCTGCAGTCTACTCTGTTCTACAAGTTACACTTCCATGAGCTTTGTCTCCCTTGGAATTTTTGCATCCTGTTTCTGGCTGCAGTTTTTATTCATTATTTAGCAGTTGACTGCAATTGGAATTATGCCTTCTCAGTGAGGCTATCTGAGTGTAACCAAGAAAGTAGCTTACATTGCATATTCTTACACAGTGGCTGAAGACTGAAAAATAATAGTTGTGTAGATATCACATTTGTGTGTGTGTCTGTGTACACTTACCATTTAAAAAAACCAGTATTTTCTTGTTTTTAATCTATGTTCCTTTATATATTGAATTTGTATTCTGAATACATATAAACATTACTCTTTCTATCTGGGAAGATTTATATTTAAAAGTATTTTTTCAGGGTTCTTTTTTTCTCTTAACTAATGCACTGCATAGAAGTTTTTGATGTTTCTAATCTCCATCTGCCATTCTTCCAGATAAAACGTACTTCTTTAAATGAAAACCCCCTAACTTCACATACAGGAATAGCTGGGGGATGCAGAAGCTGGATGAATTGAACTTTTAGGCATTTAGGCATGTAGGACTAATCTGCTTCTGGCTACATTTTCCTTTTCAAACTTACCATTTTGTTTTCTAAATCCTACTGTTCTACTTCAGTAGCTTCTTACTGCATTTTATTTTCAGTCTGATTTTAGCAAATTGAGATGTATATCAAAATGTTGCCTTTGTTGTGTCTGTAATACACTGGACAACTTCTTCCTTGGAGATTAGAAACTTCCTAAGAGGTTTCTACTGCTGCTGTGCAGACAGCAGCAGCATTAGTCCCTTACCAATCTGGTGAGAGACAAGGTTACAATTCCATGGATGTTGTTCACCTGTTTGAGCTGTATCTGATTTATATTCAATCTCTGTGCAAAAATATTGGTAACATTTTTGTTATGCAGTTGCCTCATTGTCAGATGATGCCAATGGGGAAGATTGTAGACTTCCAAGTGAATGTCTTAATGTCTATTTTTATTCTTATACCATGTAGGTGTTTTTTGGTTTTTTTTTTAATTTTGTGGTTTTAATTTATTTTTTTTTTTAATAAAGCAGATACTGCTCACATTCCCAAGTGTGAGCTACGGTGGATCTGAGGTTAATATTAAAAAGGTATATTTGTGCTTTTATACTTATGCAATGCTGTAATAAGATGCTGGACTGATAGTCATAAAAAAATGAAAATTAGTTGTCTGTTAGCTGAATGAAAAAGAAGAGATGTAACAAGTTTATATGTCCCTATTAACTCTTAATAGCTATAGGGACAGAGAAATGCTTTAACATTCAATTAGTCTAGATTCATCCTACCTGAATGAGATTGCCTGAGGTGTGAATAAAACCACTTTAGTCTCCATACCTAACTGAAAAAGAGATATAGGCTCCTATTGGGAATGATTCAGATCTTAAATAAACTTAATTGGCTTCTGGAGGAGGACAGACTGCTATTTCCATTTTTCACATAGAGAACTAGTAGTGACTATGTACATATAACTCAGTGGTCAGTGAGGGAAATATAAACTCTTACTCCTACTGTAACCAACCTTGCCAGGATTATAGGCCACTTTGGTAGGAGCTTTCAAATAATTTCTCCTCCAATTGTCTCCATCCCTTTTTTTTCTACTCCTTGTTCTGCTGCTGCTTGACCCACCTAGAGTCACAGAGCTTTAATATAATTCAAGTTGAGTGGAACGTCAGGAGAACTCTAGTTCAACCTCTTGTTCAAAGCAGGGTCAACAGTAAGGTCAAATGTGTTGCCCAGGACTTTATCTGTTCAGATCTTGAAACCATCCAAGGATGCAGACTGCACAGCCTCTCTGGGCAGTCTTTTCTGCTTCTTGGCTGAAGTCAGAACCATTCCTTGTTCAATTTATTATAATTCTTTTTTTTTTTACTTTTAATTTTTTTTTTTATTTCCATACAACTCCATAAAGACATTGTCTCCTTCATTTGGTAATCTCATTTTGGACATTGGAAAGGTGCTTCTAGGAATACCCAAAACCTTCTCTTTTTCAGTCTGAGAAAGCCCAGCTCCCCTAGCCTCCCCTTACAGGCCATGTTCTCCAGCTCCAACCATCTTGGTGACGCTCCACTGGACACACTGAAGTTTGTCAATGTCTTTCTTATATTAGAGTGGGCATATTATTCCCAACTGGACATAGTAGTTCAGTAGTTCTGGAGGCCTCAACACAGGAAGGACATGGACCTTATGGAGTGGGTCCAGAGGAGGGCCACAAAAATGATCAGAGGGCTGGAACACCTCTCCTATGAAGACAGGCTGAAGGAGTTGGGGTCGTTCAGACTGGAGAAGAGAAGGCTCCAGGGAGACCTTATAGCAGCCTACCAGTACTTAAAGGAGGCCTTAGAAGAAAGACGGATACTGGCTACAAGAGCATGTAGCAATAGGTCAAGGAGCAATGGTTTTAAACTAAAGAATGGTAGATTTAGGTTGAACATTAAGAAGTTCTTTACTATGAGGGTAGTGGAACACAAGAACAGGTGGCCCAGGGAGGTCTGTGTCCGTGGAGACATTCAAGGTCAGGCTTGATGAGGCTCTGAGAAGCTTGATCTAGTTGAGGATGTCCCTGCTCACTGCAGGGTGGTTGGACTAGATGACCTTTAGAGGTCCCTTCCAACCCAAGACATTCTATGATCTGTGTGGTCTAAAGATTGATGAGTAAAGTGAAATAATGTGAACTCCTTGTGCTTTTGAAAAATATTACAATTTATACTCCACGAAGAACATGAAACAAATCTGGAACCTATTTAGTTTCTTCTAAATCTGAAGAGAACACACTTTCATCTGTGTCAGAGCTCCCTGGCAAGCCCTGTCACCTTCATCTAAAAAATCATTTCTCTAAAAGATGTCAGCACATTTCTTCCTTTGTTTTTCCCTCATTCCATGAAGATAAGTAAAACCAGCAGAAACAAAGTTACTGGAATTGGCAGTAAGTTGCAGTGTGAAGAACAAAGAAAAGCTTAATAAAATTAAAAGGTACATGAAATGAACCAAAATGAATAGAACCTCAGCAACTAACTACAGAAAGCATTGACTCAAAGTTTCTGATCCAACGGTTAATAGAATTTAATGGCTTGGAATAAATGAATAACAACAATATATGGACTTACATTAGTTAAGATAAGGGTCAGATGGGGATTTGCAGACATCTCAAGCACTAGGAGCAAAGCACTTACCTGCTTTCTGTTGAAGAGATTTCTTGTAGATTTGCAATTGGGAGAAGGTTTATTAGCTGGGTTGTGGCATTTTATAGCAGGCCAGAGAGCTCACTGGCAGAGACAGTATTTTGGGTAGATAATGTTCTTAGATAATGGCTCTGCTAGAAAGGGCAGGAATCAGTTTTCTAAACACAGAGGTCACAAGGATTATTTGGTATCAAATAAACCCTGGTAGTGTTATGTGCTCACAGTTAAGTACTGTCCAGATACCCCTTCTTGCTCCTTTCAGATGCTTGCTGGGTTTGGGTTAGCTTAAAAATGTCCTGTTCCACCTCCTGTATCTCCTATAGCAATTAATCTCTGCAGGTGAGCAAAAGGGTGAAAGAGGAATTTTGTGGGATGCTTGGTGAAATACAGGTTAATAAATAAACCTGTGTTTCTTTCTCATATGCAAAATAATAATGGGTGAAGCATAAGTGAATTTGTTTTTCTGTGTTTGTTAGCAAGAACACAGATATCAGGACTCGCATTTCTTTCTGGATGATGATGCTGGTCAGATACTGCAGTGATGTTTTAAAGAGGCAGGACAAGACAGATCTGTGCTGCAAAAGCCAAATTACAGGCAATAGGAACAAACAAGTTCCTTTTTGAGGATGAATATCCTTACTGATTCTGAAAACTTTAGGGATTCATGCTGAATTCGTATTTTAGGTCCAAGAACCCTCATTTTTTTAGTCAGATCTCTGTTTCTTTCTTCTTTTTGGCTCTTACTTCCTTCTCTTTTAAACCTCCCCCTTACTACCCAGGTGTCCAATATGGCCTTTTTATTGATCTTTCTCCTGTTCTCATCCCTGATGTTGTCCTGCAGCAATGTTTTCCTCTCTGTTGCTAGCTTCTGTAACTGGTCGCTTTGTCATATACCTCAGAAACACTTGTACTCCTTTCCAGGGCTCATTTTTTAAAACTAGGATGCTTCAGTGGTTGTGGACTGATATTAGCACATTGCACTAGGAAATTTTTAATGTTACAGCAGAAATTGCTGTGCAGCTATTTTAGGATTATATACTGGATTTTTTACAAGATTGGTAAAGAAATATGGTAAAGAGTTAGCAGGACTTAAATACTGCAACAAGAGTATGACTGTAATGCTGTTCTAACTGTAATGCTGTTCACTTCCTACAACATTATGTTCTTGTCAGACAGATAATGACAATACTGAGCAAGAGACTTCAGGGACTGATACTGGACAGTGACTCACTGAAATATAAGAGCACATATAAACCTGACTGTTACATATTATGGTTTTGTTCATTGAAGTGAATTGAAATCATGCTGTGAGTCCAGTTACAGACTCCTCACTACAAGGGAGTCATGCACATACTGGAAAGAGTCCAGGGCCCTGAAGATGATCAAGAGCATGGAGCATCTCTCCTGTGAGAAAAGATGCTGTTCAGTCTGGTGAAGGCTCTGGTGGAAACTCATCTATGTATATAAATAGCCGGTGGGAGGGTGTAAAAAGGTGGAGACAGGCTACATTCAGTAGTTCCCAGTGACATGCCCAGAGTCAATGGCCACATGCTGGAACACGGTAGGTTCTATTCTGTGATCTTTTATTATTTTCCTGGTAATGAGATACTTTTAAGGAAATCTCTATCCTTTACTGTAATTCTTATAAAGCTAGTGAGGAAGATGTGTGACTGGAATCAACTATTTTAACATCATGTAATATAATAAACTGTTCTGAAGATGAAAAACAGTCTGTACCATCAAGGTAAAAGTGATAGCTGTTTTCCTCTTCAAAACAAGTGAGTGAACATTGCGGTAGCTACCTGCTAATGCTGGTATAAACAGTGGAACTGCAGCTCCAAATGGGACATCTAATAGCCACTTTTAACCAGAGTAAATGTTTTTTTGTTTTTTGGTTACATCATTGTATTACATAGAAAAAGACAGTGCTTTCATGATGACAGGACCTTGACTGAAAGTTAAGTGGTTATCCGCAGGAGATAAGGTGAATCTGAACAAGAAAAGAAAAGCTGTTTAATTCTTAAGTTTATCTTTCTTTTCTTTTTCAAACAGTGGAAGCTCTACATTTGGGAACACTGATGGCAGCACATGGCTATTTCTTTCCAATCTCAGACCATGTTTTAACACTAAAGGATGACGGCACCTTTTATCGATTCCAGGTAAGTGTTTTCAATATATTCTTGACTTGCACAAATGGAGGCTTATATTAAAGGCCTTACTCAAAGGTTCATAGCAAATTTTAACCATACTTTGTTTATTATGTAACCTAGTAAATGGTGGTGATTCCCCTTAAAGTAAAAAATAGTACAAGGATTTTAGTTAGAAATTAAGTCAGCAAAGTGTTAAGATGATAGGGACCATTATGATCCCTGAAAAAGTATGATAATGCTAATGTGGAAGTATCTATCATGAAATAAATTAGTATGCTGGAAATATAGTAAAGGAAATGAAATTATCTTATTGACCCTTATTCCTAACATAGTCTTAATTTGGAAAGGGGAAGGTATTTTACTTATTAAACCCACAGAAGAAAACTTAAAAAAAAAAGAGGGGTAACATTTATATTCTTTCTTATGTGAGGATTCCCTTATTGGTAACAGAGTACTATTGAAGTAGTGTGTATTCTTCAAAAGAGAACAGTCTCATTGCATACCACAAACGTGAAGATACTGCAGAACAAGCTAGAAGGATGTATATGTATACCTACAGCTACATGTATATTATTCAGCTACCAGTATAGTTGTATTTTATTATGTTAGATTTCAATGTAAGGGTTTGGGGACCAGGAGTGTTGCTTTTCTAATAATGAATATCAGACCAGAAGTTTGTAGAGCAATACCACTTATGACTTGAAACAAACATGATTGCACAGTATCTGGCTATGTGCTCTAAAGAAGAAATTAACTTTTCTTACCATGTGCCACTTTTGACAGTGGTGGTTGTGTTCTGTATTGCTGGTATCACCAACAGTTGCTAGATCTTCCCTAGATATTTGTTGCTTTGAAATGATATGATGAACACTATGAAATTGATGATATGAATACCATAATTTTGTAACCCTACTCTGTTATTTTTAACTCTGTTCAATGCTTACATAAAATAATATCTCATAGAAAAAAGGTCTGTTGTCTTCAAGATATTTAAGTCTAAACTTTGTGTTAAACCTTGAAACAAGTCATCAAGAGTAAAAGTCATCAAGAGTAAAATAAATCTGAGGTTGTGGTCTTCAAAATTCAGAATAAAACTGTGATACATTGGTGACTAATTATAATCTCAGGCATTGTATTAGATTAATTTCTCTACAATACTTTTCATTAGTATTTTGGGTTGAGTTCTAGGGAGATACATAAGGGAGGAGCAAAGTTCAAAATTCATAGTGGTGTCATACCATTAACTGGAGTTGTAACAGTAAAAGTTATTTTTGAAGCTGTTAATTGAAAGATGAAGACAACATACTCAATAGGGAGGAAAGTTTCGCTGCAAATGTGTGAATGCTGCACTGGAGTAGTTGTGCAGGTGCTTTGGACATAGGACCCTCTGAGTATTGGACCAGATTCACAAATTTCTGAATATTTTAATAGAAATAAAAAGCTATGCACCTGCCAGCACTGAAAAGTTCAGAAGCCATCTCTGCAGAGAAATCTCTGTCTGTGATACAAAGACCTGACCTACAAGAAACAGGTTAGATACAGTAATGTTCTCCATGTACTTCATTTTTTGTTTTCCAAAGTGTGACACATTCCCTCCGACAGTAAAATTACTTCCAGTTTGTTTTAAACAATCCTCTGTTTCATAAAAATAGCTAAAAGGAGTGGAAATTGTTCTTCATTTGTGCAAGTGCCCTTTTACAGGCAAATTACACTTTTTCAGTTATTACTCTTGCCATCAGGAGGGCTGTAAAATTGTAGTTATATCTGCTTTTCTTAAATAATGTGGCCTTAGAAATAAGATTTTTAAAAAAATCCAGATCATTCTTTGACCTACTCAGGTGTAATTAGGTTAGTTTCTGTGATAAAAAGTTAATTCAAAGGAGATGGGGGGAAATGTATTCGTCTCAACAAGGCAAAGCAGAAAATTCAGAAATAGTGATACTTTCTGAACCATCCTGAACAGCTGCTTTGCCCTTTTGTTAGAATTTAAGCCAAATGGGACCAATGGGACCAAAAAAAAAGAGTTTAATACCTGATAACCACCCTCTTTTGCCTGAGAGCAAATAGGTATGAGGAGCCCAAATAAGAAAAGCAAGGTGCACCTAAGAAAGCAGGTCTTTCTGGGACCAAGCATTACTCACTGAAACTTTTCGTCCATGTCCACGTAAGTGATAATATGTCCATGATGGCAAGGAATTCCTGACCTGCCCTCTCAGCTGGTAAACTTCTGTAATAATCTCCCAGGGAAAGGTACGTTCAATTCTTTTACAAGTCGTACATGCATACTAATTGTCCCAAGGTTCATAGTGAAAAATGTTTCCTAGTATCTTTTGTCTTTAAACAAACTCCTCAGATACTTGAGGCTAGTGATAATCACACTCCCATTTTGTGATGAGATTAATCTGTGATTTAAGGTAAATTAGTTTTCAGAGATGAAGTTTAGGTTCTGCTCGTTTGTGACTTTTAAGATTGAAGGCATAAATAACTGAGAAAAAGGATCAAAATGGGAACAGTTTTTTGGAGACCACAATTCTGGTGAAAATAGCAGCAAGACATGGATTTTTGCAAGACGTAGATTTCACCTGTGATGTCTTCTCCTGTTGTACCACTGGGAAGACCTTCTTGACAAATGTATTTAACCTGTCTGCCCTTGTTTTCCCGTGCCTAATTTGGGGATAGGAATATATAGAAGTCTCTGTAAGGCTCTTGGAATATCTTTGCTTTAAAATAGTGTAGAACATAAAGTGTTGTGGATCCTTGTGTCTCAGGGGGAATTACATTGCTTCTCACATCTCTTTGAGTCAGCCCTGCTCGGCTAACTACCTCTTGGCTCAGTTCTGTGCCAACCTCTGGCCATTCTGAATACTGAGGTTGTGGCTATATATCACAGCTCTCCAGCCACTCTCCACAGCCTTGCTGGATCATCTGCCATACCTTGAGCAAAGGATTTTATTGGAAGACAGGTTTTAGAAATAAAAAATAAGCAGGTTATCTCATCCAGCATTTGGCAGGTTTTCTTTGTCAACTGCAGGTGCAAGGACTACTTATTTGTCCCTTCAGCTCAGCCTCAGCATATACAGGTTCTATTTAGGTTTCAAAGAGGAGAAAAATAATTTCAAATACGTGTGTCTTTCTGATATCCCTTTCAGTGCCCTTTTTACTTTTTTTTTTTTTACTCCCAACTCAGGTGTACTTTCCCTCCCACCTGCTTTCTGTGCTCATCCTCTTTCCAAGTTAGAAAAGAGGAGTCACAGAGCCAAAATCTTTGTTTCCTACTCCCTCAACCTCTTTTTTAATAGTTCTGAGCTAACTGTAAAGCACTACTTGCTGACATCCTTCCTCTATGGGCTTGACAGTGCTAGGCCAGCAGTCTTACCTTTCACCTGGAGATCGTTTGAGTCAATTGCAGTGAATGTAAAATTGAGTGCCTGTGAATTCTGCCATCCATTGTGCAAGGTATTTGAGACTGTGTAAAACTATATTTTAGCAAAGACTTGATTTCTACTGTTTATAAAGACTCCCTGGTGCCTGTGAGAAGAATAGCAGTAATAGGCAAAGGAAGGTTTATGAGTGATTTGAATATTCCTCCCCCATCCCAGTAATTAGATTGTGAAAGATTTCTTGGAGTGGAGCAGCTTCAGAAACAACAATTCTTTTCTTATTACTATCAACAAGGGGTAACTGAAAGATGCTTAATTATTTCCCTCTTCAGCAATACAGTTTAATGCATAGAAATTAATCACGTTTTACAAAAAACTGATGAGCAATACTGATTTTTACAAGTGGCTGTTTCATTAGCTCAGATATTATTATTGATTAATTTTATGGTAGCGCCAAAGCAGATCTATTTGTTTTATCACAGAATTGCTCAGCAGCTGCTGCTGTCAATTTGTTTAGTGTGGAATATATGGTATATTACAGGATTTTATTTCATATGACATTATTAATGGAAGGATTATGGATTTCTGTGGTTGAGGTTTACCTAATAATATTAGTCTATAATGCAAGAGGAACAGTATGTGTGTGAAACCAGTTTTCTGTTAATGGCATGGAGATCCTTGTAACAGCCTGTTTTGTTCTGAAAGCTTAAATGACTCTACAATCACATATGCAGTGCTAGGTAAGCCTTATTTCTTTAGCTGCTTACTTGTACTGGCTACTTATTCAAACTACAGATACAATTAAACAAAGTGCCATAAAAGTGTACTGATAAAAACTGGCAGCATTATTCTGCCTGGGATGATAAACAGGACTTGACTTTTCCCAAACCATTCTACCACCCACCTTCCTTCCAGCTAAAGTGGGATGTCATGGCAAAATGACAGATGTTTAATACTTGTTCATAATGAACTGCTTCACATTTCCTTCTGAGGGAAAGTAAAATTCTTAAGTACGATCATTCAGGTTTTCTACATTTCACAAAACCCCCTTACTATTTCATAATCTTCTCTTTGAAAATGGTAGTGTTGAGGTACAACATGTTATACCACATCCATAAGTCTTCTGGGGAAAATCTTCACTTATGTAGGGTTTCTAGATCATTAAATAAGGCACATAGAGTGTATAATGTTTGCACTGTAGGAATATGTAATGTTGCAAGGGATGTTATGGTTCTTATGTAGTGTATTTGGGATATGTGAGTTGTAACAAATAGTTAAACCAAGCTACGCTTGCATAGTCCATGTATAGAGGTCATTTACATGGTGCTGAGGAACCAGGAGGCATTTTTTATTTTTCTACAAACAAACACAATTTACTTATGTGAAAACACAGTAAGTTCTTAAGCGTTCTGTGCTGCATTATATCAGGCCTCTAACTTGAACTGTCTGACCTCGTGTAAGTATTCCTCTTCCTGTTTTGTTTTGGTTTTTTCTCTCCTGTACTTTGCCCTGTAGACTTATGTTCATATTAAAATTAATTTTGGGCATGTTTGCAGAACTGATTGCAGGCAGACTTGAACTTTGTTCCCACTGCCAGCCAGATGGCTGGAGACCAGCTCTGGCCATTGCAGTGCTTGAGCTGATGAGCTCTCCTTCTCAGCAGGTCCCATTAAATGCATCCAAGCACCACACAGGCACGGTCACAGCTTGCAATTTAGAGGCAGGCTATGTCTGTCCAGTTCAGAGCATCAGCAAGGATAACTCACACCTGCATGTCATTCCCAGGGCAGAAAGACCCTTATCTCACCACAGCCTTCCTCCTTCTAGAGACTCAAACAAGGAAGGCATTTAATTAGCTAACTCCTTTTTAATATCATAATATTTGACTATTGCTGGAGTTTCTTTTAGGCTTACCTTATAACACATTATTGAAACCTTTTATTGTGACTTACCATGTACTTTGCTAATTAAAACTCATGTTCTGTTTTAACTTTTCTTCTTTTCTTTCCAGAGACATGGTATTATATGGAGGCTTAGACTCATCCTTAGTGGTATACACATTAATGTGTTTGCTTTTTTGAGACCTCTTTTTCATGTTTAGTGCATTTATGGTTACACTAGCCTGTCCCTACACTTTCTTTCTAAAGGTACTTGGACATTTAGTGTGGTGTATTTCAATAACTGCTGACCCCTTCCATCTCATTGTCCCTCGATTTTCTTTCCTGAGAGACCTCCTCTGCCTGTTTTCTGAGCTGGCTAACCCTCATGATGCTGTGCTCATCTTTGCAGAATATCGGTCTCATCCTGTAGTCACTTTCACTTGAAGTAATGCATGGCTGTAAAGTCTTGTTCAGGTATTCTCTAATGGAACAATATCTAATTTATTTGTTCCCTCAGAAGTTTTATTCAGCTTTGGAAAGTAAAAAGTCTCCTTGTTGCGTTTTCACGCTTCTCAGCATTAGTCTGAACTGAGTCACTCTGTTAGATGCAGGTCCTGCCCTTGGGACACACCTTTTCATCCTTCAGAAAAGCCTTAGCCACCTGTGCCTCCTAGTGAGCTAAAGTGACATTTCACAACATTGGAGATCCTGCCCCTTTTGCTGTATTCTATTTAGGGCCCATGCTCCCTCCACCACTAATACACAAGCCCAAATCAAAGTTTAATGTGTTATTTTAACTAAATACTGGAAACATTGGTATCAGATTTAACCTTGATTGATATAATCTTTCTGAGAGCCTCTCAGAACTACTTTTTTGCAGTATTCTTGGTGACTGGGGGTAGCTTTTTATTTACATATGAAACAACAGAGTCCTCTTCTTACATCATAAACATATAGTCGTGAACATATAGTACTTCCTTACAGCCTGGTGTGAAATGAATGACAAAAGCAATTTTAGGATTTGCTTAAAATCATAAACCAGAATTTACTTTTTAATCTCAGCTGGGATGGGAGTGTAGGTAGTTTGTCAAGAGAAATACTAAGTATGCATGAGGAGTTTTGATATACCCACAATTAGAAGAATACCCACAAGTAGAAGAATCTATCCCTTTACTTCTGAAAGGGCTCTTCCCCTGCACCTTTCTCCAGCCATCCTCCACCATAACTGCTACTCCCCCCTGAATAAAATCTGAGCCTCAGACAGTTTCAGCTCAGAAGCTGCCTGAGTGGTTATAGTTTCTGTGTGTTTACTAACACTCGCTGCATCTTTTTTTTCCAGAAGCTCAGCTTGAACCTGTGAACAGAGGTTAAAGTTACTGTTAGCTGGAAAATGATGTAGTTGTGCTTTTCTTCTTGGGCGTCTCCCAAAATACACTTTATGCCTCTGAGGAAGGACCATTCTACCTCCTCGAGTTTGCAAACTATATTTAAATGATGATGACTTTATGCTTTATATAATTGACAGTGTTAAATTACTTTTACAGTTTCTTGCTTCTCCAGGATTTGTGGAGTGCTGCCATTCATTGTTTAGGGGTTCCTCTTCTTTCTATTTGCGCTTATACTGCTCACTTTGATTTCAGTGGTGCTGCGAAGGAATAGTTGATAGGAGAATGATTTAGTGCTATTCCATTACAGAGCACAAAACACCTTACAAGAAACACATCTCAGATTTTTAATTTAGCTTGTGGTAGTTTCTTTAACTCATTGCTGTTATGGCAAGTTCTAAATTGCTCCTATTAAAATTGTTGGGTCATTATTACAATAGGCAGAGATTTTTCACAATATACATTTAACCCAACAATAGATGTGAATTTGTCACTCTTTAGCCCTGTTGGTTTTCAGATTAACATTAAAACAATCTTGAGGCAAGAGAATTTTCCATTTTTTGCAGCTGGGAGATCTTTCAGAAAAAATAAGAAAGAGTAGAAAGCAGATTTTTTTTCCCTAAAGAAACACCTGTCCTTTTAAATACTACTCAGACCAGTCCACGTATTTAATGAGATCAGTTCAGCTGCTCAAATAATATATAATTCTCTGTATGTGTCTGTACGTACATATATACATACAAATATGACTTTGTTATGTATAAGGTACTATAATCCTTTACATTTTAACAAAAAGTTACCATTTTAAATATTATTTGTATCAAAAATGTCTATATGGGCCTACACACTTCACTTGGTAGAAGTGAATTAGTTTAACATTACATTTAGCACAGTTTTAAAAGCATAGTATTGAACTAGTTATTGATACTTTTATTAGCTTTCCATTAAAAAAATCATATTTTAAATCACAACTGTTAAACAATTAGAAAAATAACTAGACTTCAACAAATTGAAAGAACTTTGATAATTTTTTGAAAACAGGCTGCGCTTAGTATCACTTTTAAACAAATTACTAGGAGAGAGTATTAAATATTAATATGTATTAATGAAAACTCTTCAAAATCAAGAACTGAATGTATCCCAAATTATATTCTGTCTTTTCACTTTCTAAAACTGATTCTTCAGGACATGCAGGAGGTATGTTGCTAGGGAAGATGAGAAAGACAACCTCAGTACTTAACCTTGTGGTTTTTGTTTCCTTAACTTTAAGAATAAAAAGAACATTTTGTTCTTCTTTCTCAACACCATTCTGACACTAGTGCAATAAACAAGCATACAGATGTAATTTTCTGTTTTGAAGCCTATTTCAAAATTGTCAAGTTAACAATATAATAGATCTATCAAAAATATACATTAACTGTGAAAACCAGTATCAATCCAAGGACTGTATAATGCTTGCATTGTCTAACATGAGTTTTCTACTTTTTTGTTTTGCCTATAGACCCCCTATTTTTGGCCGTCAAATTGTTGGGAGCCAGAAAACACGGACTATGGTCAGTGTAGAAATCTTTCCTATATCTTTTAGGAATTATGTATTATGTGAATGACCACATCATTGCAGTCTGTCTTGTTAAAAATGTAATCATATGTCATGTAATTCCTGTACAAGAATTGCTGATATAGAAATTAATGTGCTGTGTGCTCTTACCTCTTTCCAAGTTTATTAAAAATTTAGTAAAGTCAGTTTTGGAGTTGATCTGGGGGGGGGGGGAAGATTCAAAACTCATCAAAACCTGCCTTCCTATTTACATCATATGTTTGCTCCAGGAATTGTAATTATTAACAGTGACTAAGTCTCAGTGAAGCAGAGGATGCTTTATGGTTGATTGTGAAATAGTTCTTCTCAGATTCAGACCCAGAGATGCGCCTAGTTCAGATCTCTTATTTCTGGTATACAGCATGTGGCAAATTATTTACTATGGAAACGAATGTGGTTCTAATACGAACTGTATTATGAAATATCTTGCTTATTTGACTGTTTTGTGGTGTTTTATTCATTAATTATATGTTGTAATCACTGATGTGTGCTTAGATAGGAAAATCTGAAGATAATAGGTGGTAAAGTATTACCCCCAAAATCATTAAAACTTAAAACTGACTCTAGGTACCTCTGTATACCAAATAGTGACCTACTTTTTAAAGAAAATGGATTATCTATGAGCAGTCTTCTGTTCATTCTAATCCAGACTGTAAGTACACAGCTCATCTGAAGACCAGGTCACTTATCCTAGTAAATAAACATGTACATGATAGCTTACCTTTTCAAAAACTCAAACTTTGAAAGTCCCTATTTACAACTGTTTGCAAATATAGATACATCTTCACTTGTAATATAGACTCTATCTCAGCCTTTGGGAGATGAAACTGCAGAGATAGATGGTTCCAGTAGACACTTCCTTTCCACAGCAGACAAGAGTTTAATTTCAAATACATTACTAAATAAAACAATTTCAAGATGAGTCTCTCAGCAGAGCTGAGTGCCTTCAAGGTAGAGTTTGAAAATGGTGACAGTTTCCTCATCCTATAGAAAGAGAAAAATGTTCATCTTTCTTTAAAATACTGAGATTTTAAGATGTCCAGCAAATAGTTACTGTATGCTACAAAGAAGGAATATGTCATACCACATCTGAGTGACTAGCGACTTCATATAAGAAAATTAGTCACTGAAGGTGAAATGCTTGATTTACCACTCATTACAATGTTTTTTCCTTTCCTTGAAAGTGTTATTTGCTTTTCTCAGAGGGACACTTCAGTATAGTCTTCTAATATGATAAAGATCAGAAAATAAGTTACTATGGTTTTAAAAGACATTATGTTGTTCATCTGAACATGTATTACATTATCAGGGGGATTTTAATAAATAAATATATGCTTAACAGGTCTGAACTTGAGATCAGGCTGAGAAAGTTTCTATTAATATCCTTTAATCTAAATTAGGAGATGCTAATTTTCTAGTCAAAGCTGATCACTGAAGTGGGCAAGGCTTTACATATCTTATTAAATAGAAATCTTATATAGTTTGCCCAGCTTTTGCATGCCAGAAATACAGAATTAAACTTGGGATCAGTTTCTTTATCATGTGGTGAGGTGCTTTCATTGAACAGTAAATGTACTCATTTGAGAGAATTTGAGAAAATATAAGACCTGTAAAATTTGTTCCAGTTGGTGAATTTAAGCTCTTTTTTGCAGGGCAGTGAAGGAAGGGAAAGCCCCAACCCTGCCATCTCATTGGTCCTTCTGAGCCATGAGTAAAAGGTGCAAGCCTGTAAGACACCCACCTGCAGCTCCCCCATGGAGCAGGGGCAGAGCATTGCACTAGGTCTACCTAAAGTGGATGTGTGTTGCCAGAATTGACTAATGCTAGAGCATTTGCAGGAAAACACATTTTTAAGAAAACTTTTCAATAGTGTTTTTATTAGGTTAACATCTTTCCAGTCCCAAAAATTAGCATTTGCCTTGTTGCTTTTTTTTTCTGATACCTTTCTATGAATATAGGGCAGATATAGGGGGTATTGAATACAGCTACTTGCAAAAAGGACCACATAACTGTTGTAATCAATGGTCATCGGGACAATACAGAAAAATGAAACATAATATTCAAGGATCAAAAATAAATCTAAAGAAGGACTGAAACAATTCGACTATTAAAGGATAAATTCAACCTCAAGTACACACCAAATAAGTTCTGTAGGTTTTCACAGTAATTTTGTTACTTCCTAGAAAACAAAATAAATACAATTTATGTTATTACAGATATGGAAATGAATTTTGTTCTTGCCATTTATTATGATGCTGTGCAGTGCTTCCATTTTCATGGACTTGTTCTGAAGAAGCTTGAAATTGCACCTCCTAAAACTAATGACTGTGGCAGGCATTAGGAGTCTCTCAAGGCCATCAAGAAGTAGGCTTTCTCTGTAATCTTCCTTTTTCAAAGTTATTACAAAGCAAACTGCTTTCTTTGGCACTGGCCTATTTTTCCAAGTCTTTGAAAACACACTACAATTTTATTTTAATTTAAAAATTACTCCCAAACATTTACCATTACTCAGACATAGCTGGGCTACTGTCCAGAGTGTAACGTACTGACAGGAAAATAATTAATCTTAAACTAGAAATTATATGAGATTGAGATACTGTATGTACTACTTTATTACCAGAGCTAACTCAGAAACAAATAATCTTTACATCTTTGTATACTATGTTAATATCTTCTCTAAAATATAATTTCTTGTTCTATGTGAGCCTGTAACATCAAATATTTTCATTTAAATAGATGTATCTTAAGAACTTGTGAAGACAAAAGACAAGTAAACGGTCTTCCAAAATGTAAAGAAACTGCAGACTCGTTCTCATAATGAAACTATGGTGCAGTGCTATGTCTTGATGACAAAAAGAGGGCTTGGATTAATTCACTGTATGTCAAAATGGAATCATGTGACCTTTGGGTTTGATTATAACTATCAAAATATTGACCATGTGATCATTCTTCGGTTACTAAGAAACTTAATTTTCAAAAAGTACTGAAAATCTTCCTCCTTTTTTTCTTCAAATTCATGCTACAAGAGAACTCCAGAATGATGTTTTGAATTTCAAATAACTTAAAAAGGCAGGTTCTTCAGTTCTATCTGTTAAAACTATCCATTTTAACACCCTATGTCTTGGAGTTCACCTATGTGGGACATGTTGTTCTATGTAAAATTACTTTGGTTTCAGTAGCATTTTATTAATGGAAAGAGGTACATATTAAGAACAAAAATTGTTATTGTTATTCTTATTATTATTACTTCTAAGGCTGGTGTAATTCAAATTGCTTGGTGTTTCCTGTGAGTTAAGTCACATTCCTGAATTATGATTTTGTTTTGTGATAAACAGAATGGGATCTCAGTTCAGAAAACTGGCTCTGGAAAAGAATTCATCTAATGTCTGAGTGTGCAACCTACCTGTAGTCATCTTTTCCTTTCTCACAGATGTAATTCTGTATCTGACAGAATGTATTTCTGGCAGATTAAAAACAGTTGATGTCATTCAGAATTAATTAAATATGGAGACTTATTAAGTCCATTGCATCTCAGAAAGCGGATATATAATGCTGCATATGAAGTTGTTATTCCATATGCATCTGGATTTAGTTCTTATGGGACCCATCAGGTTCTCTTGGAGGTTTAGTGACTCAAAGCTCTTGGAATTTTGAAGGATTCAGTTCCGTAGTATTATTTTTTTGAATGAGATAAATAAGAAAAATGAATGATTACAGAAAAATTCCATTCACAACAAAATAGCAATTATTTTTGTGTTTGCAAAGCTTAAGCCTAATAAAATGAATGAGCATAGTTGTGCTAATGTAAGAACCTTACAGGAATTTCAGATGTACAAGATACAAAGAATTAGTAACTTTTGCTAATTTTCTCTAGTGCGCTTTTGTTGATGGTTAGACTCAAAAGCATATGTGACATACAGATCTCTTCTTACAGTTAATTGCATATTAAAAAAAAGAAAATGTTCAAAGGAGAGACAGAATAAGATTTTTATTGTACCACAGTCAATTACACTGTGTAGGAAGTTTGGACTAATACTAGATGACAAGTGTCAATTGCATTGATGAAGCTGCAAGAGGATGCTGTTTCAGCCTTGTCGTTCTATGTGTGTGCATTTCTCCCAAATGAGTTAAAAACAGAGGAGGACTGCAGAAACTTGGTAGGGTTATGGAGAACACAGTAAATAACTGATAATGCAGCATGAGTTTAAGAGTACTTGAATGTGCAATCTGTAAATGATGATGAGATTATTTTGCTGTGTATTCAAATCAGATTCTTAAACTCTGCTGCTGTGAAGAAGAACAAGTTTTGAAAACATACACATTTTCAGTAGCCTTCTAGGTAAATTCATGTGCTATAAATTGTACTTTGAGGAAATTAGGGCTCTTACAGGTGAAAAAATACCCCAAAAAACAAAAAAAAAAACCCCAAACCCAAACAAACAAAAAAAAACCAACAAAAAAAAATCAAAACCTTAATCAACTGCTCCTTTTAATAGTGTAAACTCCCTGTCTGGATATGGACTGCCTGTAAACTTCTGTGGCAGTACTATAGGTACTTGTGACTCTGTTATCCAGTCTGATTTACAGTAAGATAAGGAAACCATCTACTTTTTCTATGTGAAAGTTATTGTCTCATAGGCTGTTCTCCAGCATTTTTCTGAAAGCAAAAGTCTGTCCTTTTAAAATTTTCTTAATAATCAGCTACCCAGACAGCCTGTACAAAACTTCCTTCCTAATGATACCTTCTTATCACTTGAGTAAACTGACAGAGACCTCTCTGTGTTCAGCCTCTGCTTCTCTGTTCTGAACACGAGCCATTGCACCTGGCTCATCCGCCTCTCCTCTGCCAAACCTGCAGTCATGATAAAGTGCACAAAGAGTAATTGCAATCATGTATCATGTTTTTCACATATTGAAAATTTTCATATAATTTTCTCTCTAGAGTTGCCTGCTTATTTTATATGCCTAGCTTCAACTCCTTGATTAGTTCAGGAATTTTCTCTCTCATTCGTCTTGCTGCACCCTTTTTCACGAAGTACCTGGCTTAGAAGATCTGCGAAGAGGATGTATTATATACTTTCTTTGCCCAAATGCTCAGACAGGATTCCCTTGGCAACAGCTTATTAGGAAGTGTTTTGTATTTGAGAAATATTAAGCCCTATAGCTCACCTGAACTCTGATGGAAAACTGCATGTGCTCAGCATCTCTGGAAACCAATCCGTAAATATGAGTCAGTAGCATGAGGCAAAACTGGTAGCAGAGTAGCATTTTCTTTGATAGAAGTTTTCAGATATGAATAAACGTTTGTTAAAATATATGCTATAAGAATGAGCAGAAATTTACCAATATAGTTTAAATAGTTTCTGGAGAGCTTTGCAGTTCTGTAATCTTGAATCTTGATGCCCAGTTCCCATTTTTTCAACAGCAAGTGCCAACCAGAGTATGTCAGCAATGACTCCTGCAAGCAATCCTCTTAGGTCCTTAGTCCCTCCTTTAAGTACCAGTCTCAAAGTGTCTCAAATTTTGCTGGATTTCTAGGTGTAGGAAGAAACAAGACTCTTTCCACCTGATTCAAGTAGTGTACTAAACTGTTGCTAAGACTGGGTTGCAGCTCCTTCAGTGAGTGACTTTGCTTTGAGAAATTACATATATAGAATTTATTGACTAAGATATTGGTGACAGGACTGAGGAATACAGTCTATCAAGGAGAATGGTCCCTCAAAAAAATGTGTCTGGGGCCAGTGCTTGCTATGCAAAAAATTTATCTGGCCAGAACTGAATCAAATGAGCTTTAAGAAAGAGACTTGCATTAGCAGAAAGATGGAAGAGGTGACTTAAAAGATTTTTTTTTTCACTCTGAATTTGTATCCCATTATATTTCTCTGCAGAGATACAGAATTCATTCAGTAGAAGCTATCTCTGTCATATAAATGATGAAAAGAAAGTCTCACTTCAACAGGCATGTCCTGAAATCTGGTCTGATCCTTGCTGATTCTGACATTGACAAACCACTGCAGCAAGGGCTCTGTAAGCAGAAGGCATTTCCTGAAAATGCCTTCCAGTCAGCTTACCTCTTCAGAGTTTTGTACTTACCTGAATTTTTCTTTCCATGAATATGTAACTCATGCCCATAATATGTTGAACATGGAACATCTCTTTGGCCAATGCATTTGTATGCACATGTATGAAAAGGTAACTGACAAAAGTACATGTTTTCTGCATCATTATTTTAAAAGCATTACTTTAAAAGCATTGATAATCTGCATCTAGGTCCCCTAAAAATGGAGATAAAATTTCTTATCAGAGTAAGTTTTAAGATTTCTAAGCATAACTTGTAATTTTCAGAATTGGTTTCAAATTACTGTGTTGAGTACACTACACAGATTTGTCCATTTCATTATCAATACAGAAATTAGAGCTTCCAGTCCATGAAGGGATCAGTGACAATAAGTGATTTTTTCTGTAGTCATGCACAGTCTTGCCATGATAGCCTTTTGACAGATGGGTACTGAGTAATTGACAGCTTTGTTGAGTAATTGCCACCTCCTGATGTCATCCTGTAGCTGATTTTTGCAATTCAGAAGAAAATACTTTCCATCTTCTGACATCTTCAGCCTTGCCTCAGATTGCCCATGCCCTAAGAGGTTGCTATACAAAGTCAGTGTATTTGATTTTGTTGCACCTCCTCTTCTTAGAAGCTTTTTAGCAAGTGCGTTTGAGTCCCTCTTAAATCTGAGAGCCTTAAGAGGAGGTAGAAAGCCCTTTTTTTTTGGTGCCAAAGCCAAGCATTAAATTCTTGCATGCAAATTGAAAACATTTTGATAACATAAAGAAGTATGAAATAAATCAGTAGATGCAATTTTAAATTAGATTTGACAAAAGGATTTTCTTTAATCCTATAGTTATGTAGCTTTAGTGACCTCTCTTTCATACCTATCTTTGTCACACTGCAGCACTTTCCAGACCATCTGGGGTTTTTTGTGTCTTGAAGATTAATTTTCCTAATTCTTGAACTCTGGTAGTTCAAAATTTGGTTCTTTCTTGCCCTTGGTTTCTGTAATAAAGTCTTCTACCTATCTAAACTTGCAATCAAACTGCATTCCTTAAATGTTATAGGAATAGTAGGTGAGTTTCAGAAGATATTTTTTTGTCCATTTGGCAATTTAGTGCATGTAGGCTACCATGTTCTTCCTCCTAATTTAATTTTATTAGCATTTACTGAAGAGTGCAGTTCTTCTATAGTTACATGAGGCTGATTGGTGACCCATTTTCCACTTAAAAGTTATCTTTTTTTTTTTAAGACTAAGTGAAATTCAATAGCTGTTGCAAAGAGCAAAAAATATTATTTTTATTGAATAAAAGTAGAGACCTAAAGATGTTATAAATAGCTAGCTCTAGAAATACCAATGTTTAATAAAATAGTTCATTTCATTTTCTCCATCCTGCAGTCATATTCTGTACCTGTTGTCCTGTAATTGTCCATCTGATGCAGGCTCTCACATATGGAGGGAGAATTTCTGTGTGCCCACAGGGCACTTTGAAATCCTCAGACCTTGCTGTACTCTTTATTTTCTTTGCTCTTTGAATACTGACTAGGCATGTACACACTGACTCTGAAGCCAGAATTTTGACTCACAGAGCGTATAAATTTAATCTGTCCTTAATGGAGATAATGAGTGTTCGCTGAAAGTTCCACCCACCATCTGGGGCTGAATCAAGCTGTAACACCACTGGTGCTGGGACAATTATGTAAAGAGTTTAAGTTTGTGTATGTGGTGGTGGATGTGTAGGTGGCATTATCTGTGGTCTTCAGAGGCCCAGTTGTGCTTCCATTGAATTTAGCTGAGGCTTTTTCTCCTCTGTGGTGAGAGGGAAGATTTATCCCCTGTTTAGCAACAGGCTTAAATTCTGCAGTTTAACTTTTGGATGAAAATGCTGGGGTTTTTTATATATGTACTCAGTCCAGTTTCTTGCTTCTAGAATGGAACCTGTCATTATCACTATTGTCTTATTCAAAGGAAAAAAAAGAAAAAATAGAGGTTTCTTAGGTACAAGTGAACAGCCAAGAATAGGAAATGAAAGTAGCTAACTATGAAAATGGATTATTTTGGGTGGAACCATTGAAAAACTTGCAAGAGGGAAAACCCAGACACCCTCTTCATGCAACTCTCACTAGAACACTTTGCAATCTCAGTATAAGCTCTTGCATTGACCATGTTTTATGAATACCTGAGCATTCAAGAGGAAGTAGTCTGTATTTACGGCACAACTACCAAAGTATGATTTAGTACTGCTTTGTGGTTCAAATGCCTATTCATAAATATCACTGACCATCGTCCATTATGAAATACTGAGTGTTAATATTGCTCTTAAAATTATGGGCAAATCTGTTTTCTCATGATAATCATTCACTTCTAAAGCACAAACTATAGCATCTAATATACAATTCCCTTCAGTGGAGGCAATTACACTGATTGCAAAATCCATTAGAATACACTGGTTCTAAAAATAAGAGTGTATGTGGCAGTCCATATTTAGCAAAATGAGGTTATTAATCAGACCCTGTTCCTTGCATATCATTCATCCTTATGTTAAGCATTTTTCAGCACCCTTGTAATGGAGCAGCAAGAGTGGGCAGCTCTGCAAGGGAAGGTAAGCAAGAACTGAGGGTGGCAACAGTGCAGGCAGGAGCAATGTCATCAACAAAGTCTCAAGTGACCAGGAAGGTCCAAGGTCAATCCAGAAAGCTAAGGCAGCATTGGTAAGTTAAAGGGCTGGTCAAAGGTGTATCTGCAACATAGCTCAAGCTGGGGCCAGGGGAAGTAGCTGGAAGTAGCACAGATACTGAGTGCAGGAAACCTCAGAGGAGAACCTGTATGGGCTGCTCAGGGCAATTATGGCTCCTTGGTATACTGAGGGCACTGACAAGGACCTTTTCGGGGGTAGAGAGCTATATAGAGAATTAAAGGAGCTTCTAGTTGGAGACCCCTCCTGCAATTATACTTCTGTATGAAGCTGTAAAACCACTGAAAACTCATACATACCATGGAATTATAAAAACAGACACACTAATTTCTGAAATGCTGAGGGCTTGAAATTCTGCTTTGAGAGGGAAACTGACTGGTGTCCTCCCCACATGCTCAGGGTCAGGCTACTAGACACATGCTGTTACTTCACACTTGTGCATGTGTACATTTGGTGCAGAAAAGGAGTGGTACCTGCAAAACCATATTTCTGATCTCATTGCTATAAAAATCAGAAGAACAAAACCTCATTTCTCTGGGCCTTCAAATGTTCTGGCTGAATGAGAGTGATTTTCACATTCTTCTTGCTTTCCAATGTGGTGGTGAATTTTGTTACAGGCAAGCCAAAGAATATATTAACGAGAGTGTGAACTGGTGAACTCAAATTTCGGAGTTGCTGCCAGCTTCTCGTGTGACTACAAGTAGCTCTTAAATAGATCCTCAGACATGTACTTCTACAACAAGGATGTAATTTTTAGCATATAGCAATGGCAGTAAATTGAGTTAAAGAATAGGAATGTCCTTCGGGACTCTTTTCTGCTATGCTAGTGGATATGTCATCGAAATGCCCAAATCTTGAGCATATTCTGCCTTTTCCACACTGGCATATAGAAACATGTCTGACAGAAAGAATACAAGACAGAAGTGTTATAACCTTTAGAATCCTGAAAGGCTGTGGATCTGGATATTCCAGAGATAAAACGTCTGAGGGATGACTATGATTTTTTGAGTCCTGGCTAAGATATGCTCATAATGAAAACCAAACATTCTTATATGGACTATTTTCTATGGAATTGCAGCAAAAAGGGTCATTAAGAGAATCCTGAAGGGAAAATACTGTGGTACAGTCACACAGTGAAAAGAGTTTTCTTAGACACGGCATTAGATTAATAGTGTGGCAAGCTAATTCCTTTCTCCTACTCCTGGTGACCTGGTGATGGTTTTGTCAGTGTTAAGAAGTCTGTGATCTGAAGATGCTTTTTTGTTAAAAACTATCCTGTCAGAAAGTTGAACAATCAGCCACCTCTGCAGCAATGATTTTTGTTAGAGGTGGCAGAAGATGCTAATCCCAAAATATACCTGCAATGGGACTCAAGGAAGTGCTAAGTTAACTAAAGATAGCTAAAGTTTATACAGAGGTCATGAGAATGTGATTTACAAGGGCTTAGTCAAGTGCAGAGAACAGGGCATTTGTGCTTTTTTTTTGTTCAGACTAGTTGGACTAGACAAAGTTTGACTCCTGGAATTCTCGGAACTGTCTACACGTTTCTATTAAATATGGTTTTGATTGTTAATATTTTCAAGGGGTTTAGGGATATATATTTTTTCCTTATTCAATTAAATAACCAATTTCTAAGGAAAAGAGGAAAATAATTAATTGTAAAATGAGCTAGATGACAAAGAACATCTCTCTCCTTAGAATTCTTTTACTACTATACTAATTGCAGAGGCAACCTTGATACAAAGGGTCCAGAATTCATCCCCTCCTCTTTTTGTGGCAGTTCAGCATGCATGCCCATGAATTATTCTAACTGTATGCTGATATTAAAATGCAAGGAAACTAAGGCTATAGCAACTGTTTTGACTGCTATACTTGGTGCATGACATGGGTTTGCGTCTGTATTTTTAGATGTTGTATACACAGAAATTGCTTTGGAACACTGAAATAGCATTTAGTGGAGTGGGTTTGTATACATTTTCAAGTCACTTGTCAGGAAGTTTCCATAGAGTTGTAAAAAATAATTCATTTGACTACCTTAACTTCAAAGCTATGCATAAGATGAGCACTTTCTTCTTCCTAGTGACTGCAGCTTAGATTCCTAGGTGAAGTTATTCCTTTTTGCTTCTGTAGCGGACAAACTGGCAGTCAGGAAGCAGGAACATTCCTAACCACAACCGGTAAATATAGTCTCTTTTTGCTGACTGTAGAGAGCACAGATACGTTAAGGTTTTCTTAACTACACTAACCAAAACATTCCTGCATCTCACACATGAGAAGGAGGGTAAATATTGCACAATAAGGAACTGTGCGGCACTCATTGCCTTGCTGGTTGGGGAAGCTGTACAATATTCAGAGTTGATGTGAAGTATTTGTTACTATATAAAGTCTGTTGGAAATTTACTTCATTCAAGGTTAATGGCATGCATATGGAATTCAGAATCAAGCAATGTGGTGCAAACCACTGTGCTGTTTATGTAGCTCTAAGTTTCATTTTCATCCCTGCATCCTTTCAGTATTTAGATTTGAGTTTAGTTGTCATTATGCCATTTCATTAGCTAGGATTCTACTCTGTCTGAATGATGTGAAGGCACAACAGCTCTGCTGAAGGATTTTGGAGACAGAAAATAAATGAAAGAATATTGTTTCCTGATTATATCTATTACATGGCACTTTTTCTTTTTTTTTTTTTTATCCTCTCACATTATTTTCTTTTTTTAAATATTGGTTATAGTAGACTAATCCATATGAGATTGAAATTTATTTGGAATTAATTTTTAGTAAAATCGTCTCAGGTTGAAATTTTGTGATTTCTAAATATAAAATAAAAATAGACAAAATCATGTATACATGATTGTAAGAACCTATTTGACTAATATCACAGCAGTTCCTAATAAAATTATTACATGCTATGAGCTATACACACAGTTTAAAAACTGTTTTTGCCATTTCTCATTAATGTTCTTGTTCTCTTGCTATTAAACAATCTCACCCCAAGTACCTCATGCATTTTGCATATGATGTCTGCTACATAAAACAGAGTTTATAAGTATTTAATGAATCTCTGTATCTGACCTGTCATTTTAGTTACAATACTAGTAGCATTGATCCTGTATTTAAAGCTTATTAGAATAGAGGGAGAAATCAAAACAAAAAAAAAGTTAGCAGTAAAATAGAGATAAAGCCTCCAGATTTCTTGTGTGCTGTTTGTGAAATAGTTGCAAATTCTGTGTTACGTTGTTCCATTCCAGCTGTTTACCTGTGCAAGCGGACAATGCAAAACAAAGCAAGGCTAGAGCTGGCAGACTATGAAGCTGTAAGTACCTGGGGAAAAGTAAATTTCTCTGCTGGGCCTAATGAGCATGTGAAATAATGTTAAGCATGAGAACTCTAGGCATTATGTGTGAAATTTATTAATTATCCACTTCTGCCAACATGTGGGTCTGAGACAGTGCTCAGTAGACATAAATGCTGTTTGAGAGATCGTAGTGAAGGATGTCTGGACAAAATTGAGATCTCTGATCTTACTCAGCTCAGATCGCCATGCCACACTCAGAAATAATTGTTCACAAATCCCAGATATACCACAAGTGTTTGAAAGCTTGTACTCTATTCTGTTAAGGTTTGAAGGAAAGATCTCTGGCAACATTTTCACAAGCACTTGGTAGATGGAGAAACATAAATCTCATTCTTTAAAGTGATGCTGGCACTTGAGCCCTTGTCCCATCAGATAGACAAGACGCAAAGAAGGTCAGACTAAAGGCACTTCCCACTCCCTAGACAGTATTCTGTGCCCCAGGCAAAGTAAGATAATTGGGGCCAGGAATAGCCAGAAAAAGAGAGTTTGATTAGCTGATGGGGATAGCACACACTAAGGAGAGACATGTCTTGAATTCCATCCCTCTCCCCCTAAAAGTTCCTGAATTTTTCATGAAATTGTCAACATAAGATGCGTGAACGTCCCTGGCTCTGTGCTGAAAGCTGTCCAGCTGTGCTACTGTGACATGATAGCAGGATATTCAGACAGGACTCTTGACTTGCCAGATACTACAGCTGCAGCACCATGCTGACACACTCTATTGCTTCTTCTGGTACAAGCCTGCTTTTCAGTGTACTGCACTGTGGGGTGTGCATAATTTTATACTTACATGCCTTGGAAATTTCACCTCCAATATACAATCCACGAGAGACTTTAATGGTATTGACAGGACCTCTAGAAAGTCTCCTCTTCACTATTTGCAGTCTTTATTTTCAGTATCTGTCACAGAGATATAGTTGCAATGCATAGAAATATAGTCAGAGCAAGACTTTTTGTTAGGAAGTTTACAGGTAATTTTTCACTTAGTCTCAGTAAAAGTAGTGCACAAAGGTAACTGGGGTGGTTTTGGAGGAAGATAAGAACCTCAGCCTTCACAATGTTAACAGACTGCATACTGCTGCCATTTAAGCTGTTGAGAGACTAGAAAAACTCTCTTACAGTGAAATGGTTCCAGCATCACTAAGAGGATAGAATTTTGCTAAGATTTTACAAATCTTCTTCCTGTTGTAATTAGTAGCCTGTAGATTATATACATATCCTGCACAGTACTGAGGAGCTATATAGTTTGGTTTTTTTAATGAGGTCTTGGAAGATTCCTATACTACCAAAATATTGATAGCTTCTTATCATTGTATTTTAAATAAATTGATAGGCAACCAACATTGTTCAATGCAAACCATTTATATAGATGACTGATGTGAATTTTCACATGGATCACTGAGTATGGAAAGTACTGCTGTTGTCTTTCAGTATTAGGTACTTCCAAAACAAGAATTTTTCTTTGTATTATTACAGAATTACTCAGTCAGCAGCCAGTATGTAAAAATGCTTCATAAATCCCATGTTCTGCTGAAGGTTGCATCCACCTTTGTCATAAGAGTTTCAAAATTCAAATAGTTGGGGCATTCAGAAGTACATAAATCTAGTATTCCATCTCATTTAGCGTCAAGCAAAGACTTTATATTGGATAAGTGAGGTATATTTACAGCGGCACAGATATCATGACTTGTATAACATCTTGGGGGGGGGGGGGAGGGGGTGATGGTGGTGTGAGAAGGGAAAGATCAACTAAAGCCTATTAAATTGTAAATAACTTACAGCCTAACCCATTACAATTGTGATGTATTTTCAGGAGAGTTTGGCCAGGCTACAGCGAGCATTTGCTCGGAAATGGGAGTTTATTTTTATGCAAGCTGAAGCACAAGCAAAGTAAGTTCCTTTGAAGACAAGGCATTGTGGTTTTGCATGCTTTTTGAAGAGAAAAGGGAGGGGAAAAGTGATTGGACGCTTCTTATGCTTAAAATAGTGTCATTATTAATGTTTCTCTTAATGTCCTAGAGTTGATAAGAAGAGAGACAAGATAGAGAGGAAGATACTTGACAGCCAGGAGAGAGCATTCTGGGATGTGCACCGACCGGTGGTGAGTACTGGTGGGGCCGCTCTGCCTTTAAGTGGGGCCACTGGTAAATGTCAGCCTCTGTGAAGCACTGGGATAGTCTGGGAGCAGATATAAGGGCTGTACAGCCAGGGAATGGGGCCCATCTCCCTTTTTTTCCAGGACCTATGGTTTATGTCATTCTGCTATTGAAAACTGCAGATGTATGTATGTGCACTGAAGTTTGGGGTTTTCAGTGTATAGATTTGCTGTGTCTAATTTCTTGAATCAGAAGATACCTGTCTTTGACTATTACCATCTCAAAGGTTTCCCAAGGTATGACTCACACAACCAAAATTATCAGCATAGCTAAAAATTATTGAAAATAAATCTGACTTTTTTTTTTTTAGTCTACTGTTTTACTTGCTAAGCCTTTCAACTTCACTCTGGTCATATTTCCAAGCTATTTTTAATGTACTTCAAGGTTAGATATTGTTGGCTTTGAGCTGTGAGAGTAATACAGTGCCTAAACATGATTTGTCTGAGTCCATTGTCAAAGTCCATCTGAAACAAAATTTTAAAAAAAGAAAGGGTCTTACATAATCGACTACCTTGGAGATCTAAAACTTTGAGAAAGAATGTCAAATGTCACAAGACAGGTAGTCTCACTTTTTTTTCTTTACTATAGAATTATATCTGTTTTCCTTACCTACAGTTAAGCTTATATTTTCTGTGTAGAGTTTGGTAGGATTACCAGTGAAACCAAATATGGACTCTGTCTTCCATTTCAACACTGGGAAAAGCTACTTAACTAAAACAAATTGCTCTGAGGAAGTAAAGTTAGATGATGATACCTGTAGAAGATGTGAATACAGTGAGAAAGTTTCAAGTGAAAAAGAAATAAATTTGGACATGGTCAGCTTGCATTTGTGACCGTGCAATTGAAAAAGCAGTAGAAGAAATGAATTTTTAGGTAGGATTTAGATTGTCATGTAGAGAAAATCATTTGAAGTAAAAGATTCAAACCACAGGCATTCAATGCAATCAGACTGGGATATTATTGTCTAGTCAGTGGCATAAAATAAGGAAGGAGGACAGAAAGCTATCTGCCATCTGATGTTCATGGGAGCTACATATAGAACAGACACAGAAAGTTTCTGTGGACTTGAGAATGTTGAAGGTGCAGACAGCTTTTATATTAGCTACAGAAATGGTTCTAAGGGGGCTGAATCTGGGAATGAGATGCTATTTCCAGGTTTGGAAGAGAAGATGAATTGTCAAAGTTTCAAGTTAAGATATAGGCAGACAATAAGGAGAGAATTAAAGAGACCAGGACATGAGGAAATTGAATCTGATTAAAAGCTTTGGCTGAACTGTGGATAAATCTGCCTAGTCCAGCAGATGTTTTTAATCTGACTGTAGACATACCTAGCAAATATCAGAGGGAAAAGACTGGCTTACAGTCAGCAATGTAGTGTCCTTACTTTCAGAGATATAAATAGAAGAATAGAGAGGTTCATACTTTGACTAACCAGCTCCTCTCACTAGTTAGTGAAATAATAATTTTTAAAACATGGCTGTGAATTTACTGTCACAGTAAAAGGTAGATGGTTCTACTGAAACAAAAAAAGAAAAAAAAAAGAAAACAACTAAAAAAGGAAGGTCATATTAGAGCTAATTAAAATTTCTACTGTATTTTCAAGGCCTCCCAAAACACACTAAAAGCTCACAGAAGTGTTGCTGCAAATTTCAAAAGCTGATTTTTTAAAATTAGGTAATGTTTGGTTAAGAATCTGGGATTGATGCTTATTTTTATCTATGTTTTTTCATCTTTTGATAAAAATTCAGTCTAGGGACAGTGACAATATAATTCAAAACCAACCCAAATTTTGTTTTGGTTTTGTTTTTTTACTGTAAATTAATTTTGAGAACCAAATATTTCATTGTTTGGGTTTTGTTTTTTTTTTTTTGTTTAGGTGAGTAAAGAAATATTTTTCAGAGGTTTTTTCTCGGTTGTCCTGGTCCCTAGTTGCTTTATTTCTTACCTGTCTGGCTACAGTGCTGGTACAGAACTTTACATATAGAACATAATCTGTGAATACTGCATCTGTATTTTATTTCTAAAAAGAAATACTTTGAGGTGATGAAAGGGATGGAAGAGAGAATCAAGCCCTCAGTCCAAAAGGACCGTGCAGCAGTGCGCTACAAAAATGGGAAACATGAAAAAATGACAGCTGCATGACAGTGAAACCAGGAGAGTGTAGCTGCAGAAAAAGAGCATAATTTGGGTACCAGAAATGTCACTGTGACTGGTAAGTTTATGATAAAGGAAATGAACCAAGGTTTGATGTGTAAAGAGCATTTGCCTCAAAAAGCACCTTTCTTTCATAGGTCCCAAATCAATGTCAAACCTGCAGGTTGTTCTGGAGGCCCTGGAAAATGTATGCCATAGTCAGAAAAATGCTTGAAAGTCATAGTGGCTGTTACATTTGATCAGCTGGCTGACTGGTGCCCGCAGCTTTTTTCTAGGTTTTCTGACTGAGCTGATGCTTGGAGATGAACCAGAGGAAGTGGATTTAGAGAGGAGTTTTTCAAGTAGTCATTCGTTCCTCAGTTTTGTCTTAAGAGACAGTTAATAGTTTTGATATCTCACTGATCAGTATCCATTCCAATATGTATTTAATTGTAGTTTCACTATGTATTTAATTTTTTATTTTGGTGTGTCTTTTAGTGTAATGTGGAGTAGAGTCTCAGTTATTTCTGTAAATTCCAGTTGCTGCTTTATGTAGAAAGCTCTTAGCTTGCAGTTAGAAACAACATGACTGAGCTTCAGCTGTAGATACTGAAGCTTTCAGAGTCATTCCTGAAAACCTTTTAATCTTACTAGTTCAGATACCAAACATAGTAAAATCATAGAAATATGCATTAGGGAGAGCTGTATAAAATCCCTTGAGACCTGAGCAGCAGACCTAGGATAAAGTCCATGCTGTTATTCCTAAGGTATAGCCAGTACCATAGGTCCAAGGTTAACTGTATTTATCACACATAGTGACAAATTTCTCTTTTTTTCTGGCAGAGTAAAAATATCTTAGAAGCCTTCCTTTTCTTTTCACCTTCCTCAGAAGTGCTTCATTTTCATAATTTTGAAACTTCTATTGATAACAGACTCTGGAATTGAGCAAAAGTTGGTTAGGAGGATTAGAGCATTAGGAAGCAGTAAAAAAATAAAGCTAAATTGGGGAAGTAAGAAACAATTAAGAAGCTGCTCTTTTTTGAAAATAAATGTCATGTTTTTGATTAAAGTCTTCATAAAAGAACTCATAACTTTCCTGAACTGTTATCTCTGTTTAAACCCCATAATCTTACACTTGTTGAAAAGGGCCAAACAGGTACCAAAACAGTAAATCCCCTGAAACATTCTCAAACCTGCATTAAATACATTAGGAGCAGAGGAGCTGCAGCTTTGTAAAATTAACTCTTTTTGGTAGCAAGCAAGGACAGCTGATGTCTTGCTGCTACAAATGATTCATTTTTCTTCCTGAATTACACATTAATGTAATTTGAAGGAAATGCATAATAAAGGCCTGTTGGATAGATACTTCTTGAGATTCAGATTAATTCATAAGATAATGGGGGAAGTATCCTTTTCTCTTGAAAGTCATCTGTATACTTCTTAACTATAGTAAGTTGAAAAGAGCCTTTTTATTTTCTCCAGTGCCTCAGCGCTTTGTCACCAGTCAGAATGTTGATTCTATTGCAGTTATATTTATCAGATTTGTGTGCAGTTGTTCTTAAAAGGAAGATGGGAAATACGCAACAGCTTTCTAACTTGTGCTAGAAAAATACACTAGTGTATGTCCCTCTCCAAAGTTTAAACTCTGGCTATGATTTAGTTATGTTGTGATTTAAAAAAGCATGAGCATCTGTCAAGGTGTGATCTAGTTCTTCCATTTTGCCATTTATAAACCCAGTGGTTACAACCAATCTGCAGGACCTGTTCCCATTACTACCACTGGTTTGCTGAATGATCATTTTGCCTTCTGTGAAAAGACTGAATATTGGTAAGGGTTAGACTCAACAATTGCAAAAGTCTTTCATAATCTAAATGATTCTGTGAAAAAGAAAATCAAAATTTGTGTGATTTAATACAGTAAGAGAAAGTATCCAGGTTGGGTATGTCTAGTATGGAGAGAAGTAAGGTTAAGGTCAAGTGTGGGTTTAAGATAATTTATGAAGGATATAAAATTCAGAAATATGTATAATTACTTGATTTGGGTGTTTAATGCCATTGTTTCTTAGTAGCAAACTAGGAAAACATCAATCTTTAATTTTTTTAAACTTTGTCACACATTCTACACCAGTATGTAATATTACCAGGTCATGCAGTGGATACTTGTGGTTATTTGTTCTGGGTTTTCTTTTCTTTCATTGCTTTTGTTTTTAGAGATTTTTCCATCCTGTCCTTCAAAATCAGGCTTAAGGTGGCACAATCCTTCATTTCACGCTTTGTGTGCTACGAATCCTAGACTTTTCTTGACTGATTGCTTGTTTAGTAGAGAACACTTCTGTCTGCTTTATCATTAACATTTTCAGAAAGTTTTTAAGGATCTCTGGGAAACAAATGTGAATCATGCCATCCAAATTCTCTAGTGATATATCTGCATACAATTTTCATGTCTTCTTTTGCACCTGTTTCACCGTATATCCTTACAAGGGAGTTACCTCTCCAGCAGGCAGGGAATACAGCCAAAGCAGCAATTGTCAGTCTCAGATAATTGCACTTCTGGTAATGAAACAAAGCCTTGTACAATGTTTTATTTTCAGAAAATACTCACATCTGCCTGAGGAAGATTTTTATAAACTTCTCCTTTAATCCAAAGCCTTCTGTTAAGTATTTTATAAGTCAAAAGGCAGATAACAAATTTCTAAATGTCACCTATATTTGTCATCAACATTTTCAGAGACATGTGGTCATATTTTCGTGTTGTTACTTCTTTTCAACTGAATAACTTAAATTCTTCTGTATGGAATCTGTGAAACAGCAGTTTCCTGCCTTTTGGAATGAAAAAATTTGAGAAAGCAATAATAACTCTGCGTGTTTAGCATAGAGGCAACAGACCAGATAAGTGTAACAGGTTTCCTTATGCCACAGTGTTACAAACACTGGAATTTTCACATACATAAAAATCATATTAATACAGACTTAATTGATATTAATACTACTGAATCATCACTGGAATAAATATGATGGATACAATGTCTGAACAATAATTTCTGGTTCTGAAAACTAGTCACTACAAACTTGAAGATAGTCCACTGTAAATTCAGAGTAATTAGAAATTAAATTAACTTTCAAAAAGAATTAAGCATATAACATACATGATGTAGTATACTCCTTGGAATAGCTTCTAGTTTAGTTTTCATATTGTGAGTTTCTCTGACACACATACCATTAAAAGATTTTTTTTTTTTTTAAACAATATGATAAAATCCTGTTCTCTTAAGGTGAAAGCCCAACTTTGCACTATATCTGTCCTTAAACAAGCAAGTATGTGAGAACATGAGACTCCCTGTCAAGGTTCGAAATGTTCTATTGCCTATGGATTAATTTTATGGTTTAATTTACTAGTATTTCTGGAAAATCTCTCTGTATCTCTTCTTCTCCTCTTCCAAGCAGGTCCTTGATTTGCCCAGCCACTGGAATTCCTTATGTGTCTGGTGATACTCAGGGAAAAGATGTGAACTCTAGTTTCAAAATACAAATAGCTATAAACATGAAACTGGTACAGAGCAGGTTCTTTTTTTTGAAAGATGCTGAAAGCCTTTGAAATTTTAAGTAATCCTAAATGCTATGCTGAGACTTCTCATCTCTTAATTTGAAAACCATCTGAGTTTTACCATGCTGCAAACATAATTAAAACTTGATCAAACTAATTGATCAGTTGTCTCCTTTTTGCCTAATGGTCTTTTAACTTCATTTGTCTTGTCCAAACAAGAGAAACACTTGCAATTAAACTTTTAAACAGTAATTGCATGCCTTGTCATGATTTGATTAAGTCCACTGCAGAATACCAGTGGAACTATTGCTATTTTGGTAGTAGTAAGTGATCTCCATTATTCCTTGAATAAAGCATGTATTGATTTTACTTATTGGTCCAAATGGCAAGTTTTCTGTCCTTCATATGAGGCTGCCTATAGTGGGTTTAATTTATGCCTAAATGCTTATGCATTTCTCTGCAGTTTATCAAGAATTCTTTGTTTCTGCATCAATATAGTCCTAGTGGATGGCACAATCAGGTTTATTGCTCATCCATTTCAATTTAATAAATGTTTGGAACTTTATATTATTTCTTTTCTTTAATGAATTAATATGAAATTAGCTAATGGGGACACATACTCAGCATTTAAATTCATTCTATGCTGCCTGCATCATTTTCTACTTAAAACCTTTGACAAAAGAGAACACTTAAGCCTAACAAAGTTTTCAATAATTCTTATGAATTAAGACAATCCCTTCCTGTGAAGGAAGCAGTTTGGTAAGATTTGACATTATGTATTCTGTGGCCTAAAATACCAGTTCAATGAATGAATTAGAAAAGAAAAAATAAAATGCTGTATTTATTTAATTAAAAGCCAGTAGGTTGTACATGTACACAACTGCTAAAACCCGTCTGACTAGTTTCCATAATACTACTTGACTGTAGATCACTATATTCAGGCATATTTGCAATATATTATCAGATGTATCACATTTTAAAAATCGATTCATATTAAGGAATATAATAAACTTTAAGGCTCTTCCGTGCAAGTCCAGTTCCAAGTTGTATTTGCTTACTTCAGTGTCACACTGAATCCATACATTGTTAATTATTTACCCTGCCTTGAGTTCCACAAAGATAGTATTTAGTAGCATAACACAGCTCTTTTAAGATACATAATTAAAAGGCTGTAGAAATTGGTGAAAATAGCTAATGCATTAGTAGAACAAGCAGGTTTTTTCCCTGATTATCTGCCAAATTTATGAGGCATCTTGGAATGAAATCTGAAACATTCTGCTACAGAATTTATACTTGTGAACAATCTTGGGATTTGCTTTGTAATTGTTAATATGATTTATAAATGATAATTGGAAGGTATAGCTGTACTTCCCAGATGAGTTAGTTTCAACCAGAAGAGAGGGTCCATAGGAAAAGCTAGAAAAATTGTGAGCTGTTTTTAGAGAAGTTTGGTCTGGAGTTCTACAGAGGTGAAAACTTGATAGAAGCTGTATTACTAAGTCATCATCAATCTTACATGCTTATTACAATTTATATATGAAGTTACCATGGCCATAATGGACTGTAATCCAAATGTTTGTTGTTCTATGTTTGCTTCTTATTAGAACTATAATGAAAGTGGGACCTCTGTAAAAGCATTGTAAATGAACAGCAGATATAAAAAGTCCAGTCACAGCGCTTGTGTGTCAGTTACACACCTGAATCAAAATGGCATGTTTCCACAGAGATAGTTGTGCTAAAAATAATTGCACAGAAGATGGGAATATGATGCTACTGAAAAAAAGATATATAGAGAGTGTATGATAGATGCATACGCTTGGAAATCTGAGAGAAGAAAATTTAGTGCTGGTCCCTTCTATTACATGGTAGTGTCTTGATACTTCTAGAAAATTTACAGTGCTTCTATATATACACGGGAAGAAAACAACTGTCTGGTATCATCAATTTCAACTGTGGAATAAAGGCTATGTTCATTAAGTAGTTAGACCCTGCAGTGGGAATACACACCCAACTTAGTTTAGAGTTTGTAATTACTGGGTTATGCTACATTTGTGATAGATGGGGCATAAATTGCAAAATTTAAAAAGAAAAAAAGAAGTCTATCACTTGTAATGTAATAAACTCACCATATTTTTCCTCTTTCTTCAGACATCTGCTAATTTACCGAGGATCTTGTGACTAGAGATTTTGTCAAAAGAAGTCCCAATGCTCACACACTTGACTTGTCAGAGTTATTTTCCAAGCTGAAAATATGATTCTGATCCAAATGGAAATTGTAATTAAGCCATAGACTTTTGGAAAGGCTAATAAAGTTCGTAAGAGTGTTTCGGATTAGATACACCTAGCTTATTGTAAATGAAACCCATTATCACATGTGTCAGTTGTAGGTAACAGCACTTGTTTTCTAGGCAGTGATGACTGTAGCCCAGTTCATGTAATCACTGGTTTGGCTTTACTGCCTTGGATGGTGTAACAGAGGCCAGTGAGATCCTCCCTAGCAGAAATACTTATGTGTTCCTACATAGTTGCAGGTTTAGGCAACTATGGGTACTGGGATTATTTTTCCCTCACTTAGTTGATGTTGATTGATCTAACAGTTATAAAGTGAGCTACATTTTAAACAGCTTTCAGGTCCTATGAGATAACTAACAGGAAAACAGTTTTCTAAAATATTAAAAGGGTTGGAAATGTGTAGCCTTCCTCTGACTGGACCTTAAGATAACAGCTGTTTTACCAAATCCTGTTAAAAGAGCTGACCATTTGTACTTAGCAAATTTGAAATGTTCCTCTGAGACTTTCTATTGCACCTGCAAGTCATTAACAGTGCAGCTCTTCCACTTCAAAGCCTTTTTTACTCATTGACCCTGAAGTATGTAAATTGAGTTAAAACCCCAAAATATGTGAATAATCTATATCTAAACCTCAACCTCTCCTCATAAGCCTTAGTGGGTTCTGCACACACCAATAACTTCCATCTCAGGGGAATGAAAAATTGGTGCATTGCAGGAGAATATAGCCTGTGTTTTTCTTTGACAGCCTTAGTTTTAGCAATTACTGACAACTCAATATAGGATTTTAATGTCTCCTTTGATACTAGACTTTGTACAAGAAAAGAATAAACTTTCCCACATAACCAGAGTCAAACTGAATATTCCTCCAGCTAACTCCTTTGGTTTTCTTCAGCTGAATACCAGTGGAATTTTTTCCTCATTTCTTTTTTTTATAATCTTGCATGCACCCATTCTCCCCTTGATTTTTAACTATTCATCAAGCTACACAAGCAAACTTGGAATATAAGGGCTACAAATAAAAATGAATACTGGTATCCTCCTTATCATTTACTGTCTAATTAGCTTCCTTTCCCTACTTTAGAGCTGAGTGACATGAATAGTGACTGTTGAGTGTTAGAAGACTCGTTTCCTAGAAAAATGACAGAAATAGAAACAATGACAGAAACAGAAGAATAAATTGTTGAAGAAGCAAGACTAACATTTGACACTCAGGAAATTTCAAATTTTAAGCTTACTATATTTGTGATAGTTTACTGTTACAAATAATGCAAAAGATGGCTTTCAATCTCTGCCTTGTCTTTATGTTTGGGTGCATGACTTAATCATTTCCAAACTGAAGTGATGATCTGTCATGCTTGTATCCCTGCCCATGATTTAAATTTATAGTGTTTAAATTTTGAGAGCCTGGAGATCTTGAAATGTAGTATTTTGCAATTAACTTAACAAGTTTGTCCATGCTTGCAAAAGAAATAAAAATACCTATTTCATACTGTTTTGACACTGAAATGCAGTGAAATTTTGTAAGGAATGTGAATCAATCTACCTAAATGGTTATTGCTTTAATGCACCCTGAATTTATGGGTGTGCATATTGAAATGAGATAATTCTTTTAAATAGCACCTATGTGCTTTTTGATAAAGAGGCTGTGAAATTACATTTCCTTAAATCATCACTAGGTTTGTATGGGTTGAGTACACACCACAGGCTGACAGAGGGCAGAGGCAGCAGTAAGGAAGGAAGTATCAGTCTTGTCTTTCCATTCTGCTGTTGTGAGGAGGGGAAGGCAGGGTGATGAATTTCACACTGGAGTGTTCTGTAAGGTGGATTATTTGAATTTCATTCCCTGTATCTCATGACTATCATAGGCTATACCGCAGAAATTTAGACTGAGAGGGACCTCTGGAGGTCCGCTAGTCAAACATCCTGCTCAAAACAGTGCTAACTTTGAAGTCAAACAAGATTGTCCAGGCTCTTGGTTAAATAAGCTTTGAACATCACCAGGGATGGAGATTGCACAGCTTCTCTTAAACAACTTCTTCCTTTTATTGTGCAGAATGTTTCTTTATAGCTAACTGGAATTTCATTTACTGAAATTTCTGACTATTGCCTCCATTCTTTTCCTGGTGCGACTCTGGAACAGGTCTAGCTCTGCAAACCCCCTTTAGGAAGCATCAGACACCAGTTAGGCCTCCAAAAAAATCTGTTCTTCCACTGGACTTCTCCAGTTTGAATATATTTTTTGTGTTGTTTGTGGGGCCCAAAACTAGTTGTGTTATTTCAGATGCATCCTCATGATCAGGAAGAAATAACCACTTTCTTTGCCTGCTGGCTATGCTGTTGCTAATGCAGCTGGGTACGTGGTTTGTCTGCATTGCTGTAAGGACGTACTGCTGACTCATGTTCCACTTCTCCCTCAGATCATTTTCTGCAGAGCATCAATACACACAGACAGTTCCCAGCCTATCACAGTGCATGAGCTTATTCCCTCCCACATACATGGGTGTATTTGTCTCAGATACAAGAAAAGTTCTGGTTATTCTAGCTTTAGTAGATTCACAGTTAAATTGATTTATTCTTTAAGAAAGAAAAAAAACATCAAAACTTGACTGATGTCCTTATAAACAGTAGTTTACTTTTTGTCAGGGATTTCATACTTCTGGAATTACAAGTACATGATAGAGATTTTTACTCAAAAAGGTGTTGATAACGATTGATTTTGACTGTGGCCAGACAATAAAAAGGGCCCTTGAAGTGTGCAGATTTGTACAGCAAACAGACTACAAATATTAGGTACTCTGCACATCTGACTGGAAGCATCAGATGGTTAAAACACCCCATTTGATGCAAACAATTAATTCTTCCAAAGAGTTGCTACAGGTGTCAAAAATTAATTTACTGTTAGCACTATTACAAGAGCTTAATTAATTAATTCACTGATGACAATTATCAGGGAAAGATTATGTATATCAACTGGAAATTTCTTAACTAAACATACTCTCAGGTGGTTGTTGTTTTCAAATGCTGACTGTAGCCAGATCTGAGCACGTAAGTTCGTGGACCTGGAGTTTTTGGACCTCCTCTCCTTGCAGAGGAGGCTTCCTCCTTCTACTGTTTCTTGGCAGAATCCTATTGTGCATCCTCCTAGACAACATCAATATAAAGTTATACTGCTTGGAATTCATACTAATGTGACTATTCAGTAATTGCATAAGGGATTAAAAAAATCTTCTATATGTGGTTTTCTAATAATATTTACTTGCATCTGTTTTATCACAGAACTGAATTTATCATGGCGGGACTGACATGTCCTGTGCTGTATATTAATACAATGGCTTTTGTACTTTGAGATAAGGGCATACTAACAGATGGATGAAAAGAAACTAAGTTTCCTTTGCATATATGACAGTTTTTCAGACAGATATTTAAAAACAGATGAGGACCAAATTCTACCCTGGTTATGAACTTGCTGTATGAGAATTTCAACAAGGTCACAAGACTTTCCTCTGTGTATGTGGAGGGGGAACTGTTTTCATACAAAATGTTAGTCCTGAAAGAAATAAGCATTCTATTTACACATATAGAAGACGGTTCAATTCTTCCAGGAAATCTGTTTGAAAATTATTTACAGTATTAGTATGCAAATTATATACTACACACTAAATGGGAATCTTGCAGCAGAGCACTCTGACAGGCATCTCACTATTTGAACTATGGTAGTCCAGTTAAAAAAACAACACAAAAAGAAAACACAGCTGGATCTTATTGTATCCCAACACATACTTATTATGTTAATGGGGGCATATGAATAAAATGAAATGTTGTCCAGCAAAGGTTTTCCCACAAAGACAATGAATTATTTTATGAAAATGTTCAAATAATGCAAGCTCTTGTGTTGCTCTTTATTGAAAAGGTGTTCAATATTTATTCCTAAAAATTGACAGATGAAGCATGGCAGCACCAGAGAAACAGTAAATCCCATCTTATAACAAGTGTCATTTTAATAAATATTCATCAGCTAAGAAGAAAATGTGAATTGTGGCCACAATTGCATTAGGCATTTCCAGTAATATAATTTAAATCAATTTATGAGAACAGCCTTGTATAGTGGTAGTAATATATGGCTTAAACTCCTATTGTTAACCCAAGTTGTCAGAGTAGTGATACACCCTTTAGCTGCCTTCCCTTTTGCACTGAAGCTTCTTGATGCTTCACCACTTGTACTTTCCTGCTACTGCTCTCCTATCAGCTTCCTTTCAGTCACACCTTGCCCAGTTTCTGTCCTCAGAGCCTCTCATGAGTGCCCCTCCTGAAGTATGCCACAGCAGCTTCAGTTCAGCGAGAGACCTGGCTGTCTAAAGCCGGGTGTCAGTAAGAATCCACCAGGTGCAGTAGAAGATCAGTACTGGGTTGCATGTCTTTCCAACCAGCAAAAGCTTTGCCCTTGTTTTTTTCCTAAAAATCTCCCAGAATTTCTTGTGTCACTCACATCAATCTGCACAGCTCTCTCATGTAAGTTACTGGTTCATAGCAATTTACTGCTGACAAACTTGAAATCTTTGAAAATAAGAGGCTTCAGATGAGGTGTATGCCTTTTTTTTTTTTTTTTTTTTTTTTCTCCCCCCCCCCCCCCTCCATTTTTAGGACACGCTTTTAACAAACCATAACTGAAAAGTAAACAAATAACAGTTTGTGCCTTATGTAAGTGTATCTTCTTCACTGTCAGCTGCTGTCATAATCCTGAAGTAGATGCATTGTTTTCTTTTTAAGTTTATATCTCAGTATACTGCTCTGTGAAATTGCTTTCTGCCTTTAAATGGACCATCATGCAGAATTTTATATTTTTCAAACTGTCATTGTCTTTGAGAGTTACAAGTTACTCTGAACTATAATTTTTGTTGAGAAGCATGAAGTGTACCTTCCCAAATCTTGCTCAATAGGCATGTCAGATGCAGACTTGAGAATATTATCTAGGTGCCTATTTTTATTCTTAGTGATGAGGAAGTATTTATACTGTATGTATAATAATATCAAACACATATTAATATATTACTTTAAAATGAAAAGGTATTTCATAATTTAAAAATCATAGTGGATAAAAAAAATTGTTATTTAAAAATATTTTACAGAGGAAAAGTATCATTGACGTGTTTAATGAAATGCATTTGGATTTGGCTCTGCCTATATAAGAAATGTTTACAATTTTTGTCTGTGAAGATTCACAGCCAGGTCAAGGATTTTACATTATGATAAGATGAAGCTTGTGTCAATAGTGTGATAATAAATCCAGCTTGGTTGTCTGGCAAATAAATGCTACATCTAACTACTCCTATTAAAAACAACAACCTACTTTCACTAAAAATCTGCTTCCACTAGAGAGCAGATTTTTTATTTCTCACTCTCAGCACCAAATGTAATCTCTTTAAAGTCAACAGGTAAAACTCACCTGAGAACCTAACACTTATTATTAGCTGTTTCCAGCAACTGGTAAAAAACAGATTTCTACCCAGAGTTCATTCTTAGAGGAAGGTGTCAAAGGAAGATGACTTAGGAGAAACTAGAGGAGTTGTGTCTTCTGGTATACTACAGAGTTGTGAGAATAAAACCTTGAAGGACAAATGAGATCTGCTGAAAGTCATGCTGTTTAGACTGTCAATCTTCTGGTTACACTACTGAAGCCTGGTTTCCGTTTTGGTTTGTTTTTCCTTTTCCTTTTGTTTTCTGAAGAAACAAATCCCATTTTGGCACTTTTTTTTTTTTTTTTTAAGAAAAGGTCATCTGTAAAAATGTCACCAAAAACCAGATGCTCCTAAAGGGTTCACAGCTGAGCTGTGTGTTGCACAATTTTCTTTATTTTGTCTCATTAGGTCAACCATGCTTCTTAGAGGGATAGCTAGAATGCATATTGTATGGCTTCCTTGGCAAAAGGAAAGCAGAAACATGTCATTTGTTTCTGTTACCTTGCAAACTTATTTAATTTCAAATTCGTGATGTCATGAGCTCTATCTAAGCATGCCGCCTTCAGTGTCTCACTCAAAAATTCCCAAATACTGCCAACAGCAGTTTAATTTGAATTACAGAATCACAGAATAATTTAGGTTGGAAAAGACCCTTGGGATCACCGTGTCCAACCATTAACCCTACCCTACAAGTTCACCCTTAGACCATATCCCCCAACACCACATCTAAGCGATGCTTAAACACATCCAAGGATGGCAACTCAACCACCTCCCTGGGCAGCCCATTCCAATAACTCACCACTCTTTCCGTGAAGATTTTTTTCCTAGTGCCCAGTCTAAACCTACCTTGTTTCAGCTTGAGGCCATTCCCTCTGGTTCTGTCCCTAATTAGCTCAGAGAAGAGACCAGCACCAGCCTCTACAATGTCCTTTCAGGTAGTTGTAGAGAGTGATGAGGTCTCCCCCCAGCTTCTTCTTCCTCAAACTAAACAGGCCCAGCTCCTTCAAACGGTCTTCATATGATCTATTCTCCAGTCCCTTGACCAGCTTTATTGCCCTCCTCTGCACCCACTCCAACACCTCGATATCTCTCTTGTACTGAGGTGCCCAAAACTGGACACAGTACTCGAGGTGAGGCCTCACCAGTGCTGAGTACAGGGGGACAATCACCTCCCTACTTTGGCTCGTCACACTACTTCTGATACAAGCCAGGATGCCGTTGGCCTTCTTTGCCACCTGGGTGCACTGCTGGCTCATATTCATTTGCTTGTCAATTAGAACCCCCAGATCCCTCTCCGAGAGACAGCTCTCCAACCACACTGCCCCAAGCCTGCAGCTTTGCATGGGGTTGTTGCAGCCCAAGTGCAGGACCTGGCACTTGGCTTTGTTGAAACATTAACAGTGGCCCAGTGATCCAGTCTATCTCTGGAGGTAGACTCCAGATAGACTCTGGATACAGACTGTCTCTCTGGAGAGCCTCTCTATCCTCATGCAGATCAACACATCTGCCTAACTTGGTGTCATCTGCAGATTTACTGATGGTAGACTCTATGTCCTCATCAAGATCATCAATAAAGATGTTAAACAGAAACGGTCCCAGCACTGAGCCCTGAGGAACACCACTTGTGACCTGCCGCCAGCTGGAGTTAGTACCATTGGCCACTACTCTCTGGGCCCGTCCATCCAGCCAGTGCTTGATCCAGCAGATCATGTTCTCATCCAGGTCATGAGCAGACAATTTTTCCATTAGAAACCTATGGGGAACAGTGTCAAATGTCTTCCTGAAGTCCAGGTAGACCACATCCACAGCCTTTCCCTCATCCAGCAGTCGGATCATCTTGTAATAGGAGATCAGGTTCATCAGGCAAGATCTGCCTTTCCTAAACCCATGCTGACTGGGCCTGATCTGCTGGTTGCCCTCTATATGGCTTGTAAGAGCATTCAAGATGATGTGCTCCATGACCTCCCCTGGTATCGAGGTCAGACTAACAGGTCTATAGTTACTTGGACCCTCCTTTCTTCCTTTCTTGTAGATGGGAATCACATTTGCTAACCTGCAGTCCATTGGGATCTCCCCAGTTAGCCAGGACTTCAGATAAATAATGGAAAGTGTCTTGGTGAGCACATCCGCCAGCTCTTTCAGCACCCTTGGGTGTAACCCATCCGGTCCCATAGATTTGTGTGCATCCTCTTTAATCGTGATAACGTCATTCTGCTTTCCCTCCTTGTCTCCCAGCTTATGAGGCTGGATGTCCAGAGGATAGCTTGTTCCACTGCTGAAGACTAAGGCAAAGTAGGTGTTAAGAACCTCAAACTTCTCCTCATCCTTTGTTACTAAGTTTCCCTCTTTAACTAGTACCTGTCTGTGCTGCAAATGTGTCTTAGAATATGCATGTGGACATTTTCTGCTCCTCTGTACATTGTTTTCTGTACATTCATCATAAAGATATACAGTATAATGTGTCCTAAAACCCACCATAAGGTCCAGAAAACAAGGCTAAATAGAAAAAGATTCTCTCTTACAATAAAACAGACAAAATAGTACTTCAGATGTTTCCTTAGACTATATCTTATTTCAGTTTTATGGACTGTTGCAGGAGGATATCAAGCCATTATATTCCTCTGGTTATTTACTTTCTTAGCCTTACAAGCTGAGGAGGACTATATCAAGGAAAATGGCATGGAATTCCTTCACTGATTTTATCCTTGTGCTTTTCTTTCTTTTTCTTTTAATAGCCTGGATGTGTAAACACTACTGAAGTGGATATAAAAAAATCTTCAAGAATGAGAAATCCGCATAAAACAAGAAAGGTAAGTACTTTTATCAAAAACAGGAGGTGGAGGTAATTTATAGCACAAAGTTCCATAGTTTCTTGAAATAATTTTTTTCTTGCAGCTGCAAGGAACAAATATGTGTTAGTATTTCATAAGCTCTGAAGTGAATTAGTATTAACAAATTTGCTAATGCTATGTAAATACTATCACATAAGAAAGGCCTTTGAAAAATGCACAGAGAATATTCAAATAAAATTAGTTTTTGTGTACTTTATTCACGTTGTTTAGTAGATTGAATAAAGCATGTTAAAATGTTTCTGTCAGTAATTAAGGAAAATGAAATTTAAAATGCAGTGCAAACTGCAGTGTAAACAGCAATTCTTATGCTGGTCTTAATGAAAAGGGTGTCTATTTTACAATTATGCCCCAAACAGATAACCAGAAATTGTGGGGAAAGTTAGAATCGAGACATAAACAGTGTAAATTCTCTAGGGATATATAGATGGATTGGAACAATACTTTCTTTCAAATCCATTGTATCATAATAATGTAGATTAACCCAACTTTAAAGTACTTCCTTTGAGGTATATTTTCATGTCAACCCATGGAAAAATATGTTTTAAAAAGGAAAGTGGATTTAGGGAAAGTTTTAGCTTATATTATTTATGTCAGTGAAAGGTCCGGATTTACCAAGCAGTAATTGAAAATCTGGGAGTCATTCAAATAATGCATTGTGATGGTCTATTTCTTTCTTTTTCTACCAGTCATCTCCACTTACTTTAATAGCTACCTTTCAATGTCATCCACCATGTTTCCTATGCTGTTAATATAGTGATAAAATAAAAATAGTGTTATGAAATGGTGTTATGAAATTGTAGGGCTTGGGGAGCCTTTATTTTACAGCATGGTAGAGAAGGGCAGTTTTATCTGAGAGAATGGCTTATTTGCAGTTTTGTTAGAAAAAGATGATCTTGGCTAACTTCTTGAGCACACTGTACTAAAACATCACAGTTACTATGGGCATGTGTAGAAAGCATTGTCTGAAAGGAACTATCCATCATTGTTCCGTATTTTTTGTGTAGTCTGTCTATGGCTTACAAAACGACATTCGAAGTCACAGCCCAACCCACACACCAGTACCAGAGACTAAGCCACCCACAGAAGATGAACTACACCAAGAGGTTTGAAAAATTAACTACAAACATGTACTTTTAAATGAACTTTCTGGGAAAGAAGGTATTAAACCAAAAATTATTGTTAACTGGGAAGTTGTTAAGAACAGATCTTGAAAAGGTTTAGTAAACCTTTAATAAACCCTTGTTTCAGGATATATTGATTTAAGTATGTAACTTCTATTAAGACTAATGAGACAAAACCTCACATTTTTTGTATCTTGGATTAAACAGTTAAAGGCTGTTAGCAGTAGGTCAGTTAGTGGGTTCTTTGCATAGCTAAGCTCATTAGCCCCTTTAGCAGTAGACAACTTGCTCTTCCTCTCAACACTGATTTAAGGTTTGGGGAGTGTACTTACTTCCCCCTGTATGCATGTATGGGTTCACACATTAACTACTGTTAATGCTTCGTTAATCTTTTCCTGAAGTGTTAAAACTGGGAGAAGGTAAATGTCTGAAGAATTAGTAGTTCTCTTCAAAAGTCTAAAAAAAGGCTAATTGGATTTCTGTTGATGAACCTTTAGGGAAAATTTTATAATGGGTCCTTTTTTTGGTCTCTGTATAATCTTTTCTGTTTCATGGAAAATTCCATTTATTTTAGAACTATACTGGTGAAATGTTGTTTTAACTCAGATAAATTTCTCTTCTGTGCCTTAGGATAAATTAAGGTTAAATTACAGCCCTAATAAAAAAGTTATGGAAATAGAATCAAGCAATGAATTACTCATAAAACTCTTAGCCTTTCTTTCCTTCTTTCAGATTAAGCACTGGCAAATGCAATTAGACAGACATAGATTAAAAATGTCAAAAGTTGCGGAGAGGTAAGTATATTGTCACTTCTTCTGCTTTTTCAATTAGACTTGTAACTATTGGGAAAATGTCAGTATGAAATAACTTCAAAGAAATAGAAACCAGAGAGCTCAGGTGTCATAGAAATAACTGATGAGACTTTCCTTTAAGTGGGAGGTATGATGTTCTTTTATTGATAAAAGATGGCCCAGATATTTCATGATATATTTCTTATAAACCCAAGCATCACTGAAAGAACCTCTGACCAAGTGGTCACAAATTTCACCTCGCATTGGCAAGGAGGCTAGATGGAAATCGGTCTGGCGTTACTGTTTTGATATTTCAAAAGGGCAATCACTGATAATGCAAGGGAACTGATTGGCAGAGGTAGCTGGGTGAGGAGCTCAGTGCTTGAATAAAGTGAGTCTGAGCTTGCTTTGGATCAGAGGATGTAACAGTAGTAGAAATGTGTCTCCAAATAAGACCAAAATTTGTCAGGAAGGGGCTAAAAAGCAAATAAAACAAAAAGCCCCTCAGTAAGAATAATTAGAGCTTAGGTAGAAATGAGATAGAGAAAATGAACAAAGAAAAAAAAGAAAAGAATTATCTTACATAAAAATACAAAGATAGTGGAAATTGCAGAAGATTGACCTAGGAAAGGAAATTAAGCCAAATACAAATGTTTTTTCATCTTCTCATATACATTTGTGCATGTATGTGTGAATGTATGATTACACATACAAATACCTACAAATATATATTTATAAAGAGAACAGTCTGAGAATTTGTGTTTTCTGAACAGTAAAAATAGAATACAGACTAAATAAAATATAAATAGGAATGAAAGAAAGAATATTTGTCATCACTTATCAATATATTTTCAATAATTATGAGGCAAAAGGAAATGGAAAGTGTGAATAAGGGCATGGGAGATGTAAATTATCAAATACAAGCAGTTTTTAATGTGTTCAAATGAGTCAGACCAATTCATGAATAACAAAGAATTTGGGGTAAAAAAAAAAGGCGGGTTTTTTTTTTGAAGCAATAATCTTGAAAGTAGTGCCATTTGATTATGAAATAATAAAAAATATTAACTGTATTTAAAAGAAGAAAAAAGGAGTCCTAGTAGCTGTAAGGCCAATAAATATGACCTGAATAGCCTGCAGTGTTTTAGAACAGACTTTAAAGGAACTGATAATTAAAAGCATAGGGGCATAAAACATGTTTCTTTATGAAAGCAAATGTACGTGGAAGAGTTTGCTTGATTTAATTTATTAGTACCTAAAGGAACCCTAAAAGGACTTATATGGAAGTATTAGGGAAGTTTGTAGTTCAGTTTATTTCAACTCTTGATAAGACCTGAGCTACCTCTCCTTCTCCAAGGGTCCACTTTTAAAAGACTTGAGCAAACCTATTTTAGCCTGAGCTGGTAGCTGACTTTTGAGTGCACACCTGATTACCATGGTTCAGTTGATGCAACTTGTTAATTGGTATAACCTGATCAGGTTTCCTCACCTGCTAACATGACAATGTTTGGTGCTCTTGTTTTCCTAGTCTGTTAGCTTACACAGAGCAGTATTTGGAATATGATCCTTTTCTTGTGCCCCCTGATCCCTCAAACCCTTGGATATCAGATGACACCACTTTCTGGGAACTGGAGGCAAGGTATATGATTTTATTTCTTATTTTGGGGTACGGGGATATAACAGTCTTTTCTTGAAATGTGAACATTTCAGACAGAGGTATTGCAGGAAAATACTGAGGCCAAAGGGCAACACAGTATCTGTTTGGTCTTTCCAGCTTTACAGTTTTGTAAAATGGGAAGAGCTATGGATTAATAAATCTGTGTAAAAAGTTACAGTAACAGGGTTCCAGTGGGGGGGAATCCACCTCCTAAAATCTTATAACATTACCTAGTGGGAAATCCTTATTCTTCTATGTAAATGCATGTGTGTTACCTTTATCCCATGTAAGTGTGAACAGCCTGCTTGCTCATCTCTGTATGTTGCACAGATAGCAACATACAATCTGGAAGATGAGAAATCTGTTGTTGAGCTTTAGGACTTCATCTAAATGATGAACACAAAGTTTTAGAATACTGAAGTATTGCTGAGTGTGGGTTCTGTTGTTTTTTCTTCTCTAGCAAAGAGCCAGGACAGCAGAGGGTGAAACGATGGGGGTTTGGCATGGATGAAGCTTTGAAAGACCCTGTGGGAAGAGAGCAGTTTCTCAAATTCTTGGAGTCAGAATTCAGTTCAGAAAATTTAAGGTAAGTGAGAAGGACTATATTTTTAATATCTTGTAAGATACATTCTGGAGCTTTTTTGTCTGATACCTTTCTTTCTATTTTTTGATCCCTTGAAAAATTTTCCTATGTCTTACATTTCATAATCCATTCTTGCAGATTGCTTCCTGCTCCCATATTCAGGCTGAGGGAAGTATTGATACAGTTAACAGAGATTCATATGAAGCATATTTTTCCATTCATATCCAACTTTTGGTCAGACTACCCATGTAAGAGCTTTTCTCTCAGATCTATTTATTAAACAGGCTTAAAACATTGACCCATTTAAAGCCTATTCAGTATATTTTGTGAAGTCAAATTTTATGTGAACAGTAAAACAAAAATTATAATTTTTTTTTAAATAAATAAAAGGATATAAAAGTAAAATTCAGGGACTTCCACTGTCAGTCAGGTTTCTTGGGATCATTGGTCATTTGAAAATTTCCACCAAGATTCTAGTACTTGTGGGTCTGAAAGAAAGGAAGTAGTATGACAGCTAGTTCTTGAATTCCTCACTAATTGTGAAGTGGAAAGATGCTGCTAATGTATGAAGCTTAAATAAACATTTTTTTTAAACATATATATACAGAATTACTTTTAAGTGAGGGAGAACAGTTATTTGTTTTCTAAAAATTATAGTCTATCCATCAGCTAATATCATGGGGTTTTTTCACCATTCTAATGAAATCATATTCTGGGAAGATTTATTTCAGAGGGTTTAATACCAGTCTTTCTATAGATAAGTCAAATTGTAAATAGTACAAAAGCACGTATAACATATTTTTCTCTTTATTCCACCTTCTTGTCAAAGTCATCTGTATCACTGCCCATTCACCAGCAACATAAGGATTATAAAATGCTATTTGCATACAATCTAGAACTCAGAAAAATCCTAAACTACTTTTTTCTATGCCAGTTCTCCCTCCAAAGTGGTGCAGTATAGACATGTATACTAGACCACATTTATGTTGCATCTTACAAGAGGCATTTAGCATTTGATTCATGAATGCTCATGCATTGCACAGACCTTCTTTTTCAGTTTGTCAGCAGAACTGAGATGGACTTTTCTAAGTTGCTGACCATGTTCATATTCAAACAATGAGTTTTGCAACACAAATGTATATTAGATATTCTAGACCTTATTATACTTTCTAACTGATTTGTTTGCTCTTTATATGCATGGAAATATGGCCTAACTTGAATATGTATGTTGATGTCGTCATTACTGCTCGATACAGTGTTTTTTTCTTTTTAATTTAAGAATCCAAGTGGTAAAATAAATTTTTTAAAATCAGGATAATACGAAGAAAAGGAAAGGTTTGGGTTTGGGGTTTTTTTGGTTGGTTGTTTTGGGTTTTTTTTTTTTTTTTTGGTGGTGGTGTTTTTTTTTTTTTTTTTAAATTTTATTTAAAGCACTTCCTGGTAATTCCTTATGCAGACCAGCTGTTGAAACATTAACCTATCCAGCCCAATGTGTGCTGCATTTTCTGTGCTTTTCTGTGATTTGTCTCTCTGCCAACTAGACTGTTACCCGCATAATCCTTAGCTCTTTCTTCTAATCCTATTTACAACACTAACTACAGGCAAACTGCAACTGTCTGATTTAGGGAAAATCCCTAGAGAAATTTGTTCAGAGCTGCTTCCTTGACATGCTATCTACTCTTTTGTCTCTCTCTATATATTCTTATATTGACATTATAAAATATCTGAGAAATGGTGAATATGAGCTTAAAGGCTGTCCCTGGGAAGGATCAGGCAGGGGATCAAACTTGTGCTGAAAAGGTGCTTTCTGTGATTATTAACTGAAGGAAAACTGTCTCACGGACTCAGAATTATGTTTATGAATTCTCAAACCACACAGAAATCAATTCTTTGTTAGGCTCACACAGTAAAGTCAGGTTAGAAAGCATGAATTTGTAAAGCTTCTTGTGTATTAGATTCAAAAGTTTATAGATCTCAGTAATGGAAATTAAAAGCTTGATGGTTTCAAACATTACTGCTCAATGAACCTTACATTTTAAAGACCACCAATTTCTTTGCTTACATGTTAACCGCACTATAGCAATTTGGGGGTTTTGGGATGTTCTTTTTGGATTTGACAGCCACCTTGACAAAAATATTTATTTCTACCCACATCATCCCACTGTAACAAAGTGAACTGAAGTTAGTAGCTGGCTTATGACCTTTTACAGATCTTTTACAACAAGCACCATTGCACTTACAGTGGGATAGACAGCTGGGACCTGAATTCAAGCTACCAAGTGCAGTACACAGGATACATCAGGGGACTGCAGACACTACAGAGAGATTCAGTATTAATTAATTAGAAGTCTTATACCTAACTTTTGTGAAAGAAATACCAAAAATGTGCAATGATAGGTCTACCAGATACATCATTTCTGTTCAAGTGTTATTATCTTATGTAGCTAAAAGTCCCACTGTTAGTGTTTCATTAACTTGGACTGAGGGTGTCTAAACTGGCTGCAAATCTCATTCTTAGTGGATATAGATCCTGTCTTAAACAGATGAAGGAACTTGAGCTGTGAATTAAAACTAAGGACTCTGCAATTATTAGGAATGCAACCAGGTTTCATCATCTTATGCTGTATCTCTGTGGGTTTTTTCTTTGCCTGTAAATTGATATTAATAATATTTCATTCTCTAAAGGGGTGTTGTAAGGCATGACAAAGAAATAAAACTGTCCGAGCAGTTTTGTCAGTGTGGTAGCTTTGTTACAATGTGATTGGAGTTTGCTAACGCCCAAGTAGGATTCTGCACTTGCCAAAAGCAGCCTATGATTTGCAATCTATTGTTACCATGCAGATTTTTTGTAGGGCTCTCATTGCACGCTGCTCACTACACAGAACAAATAGTTAAAGGAACATATGATTTGGATGATAGATTTATAAAATTCCCACTGCCTATTACAAAAATAGTGACTATTGTTTAAAATTCACAAGACTTAGGTTTGAGCATGATCCAATGAGCTTGGTCACAAGGCTGTCCAAGCACTCAAAAAGGACTTTTTAAAGAAAATGAGATAGCAGAATTAATCTTAATGCAATGTGGCACCTGGAGACCTAATTTCTTTCACCCCATTCCTCTCCATATGCTTACTTTGTAGTGCTGCAAAATTATTTGGAAAGTTAATATTCATATGCTGACTGTACATTGTCTCGCAAGTGGTTGTTTTGTAGGAATATCAGCTTGTAAAGAGCTGCCAACCTGAAAGCCTGTCCAAGTCATTATGCAGTATTGCAGTAAGTGTGATCTCCAAGGCAGTGCTAAGACTGCAAAAGCCTCCTAGTTTAGTGAAGAGAGAGTGGTGACAGGACATCTGCCATGATGCACAGAAGGAAAAGCCACTAGACCCCTTTGATCCTCATTTATTAGCTTCCATAATGTGTGAGTAAATAGGGAAAAGGGACTTTGAGTTCTGGTTGTCCAGAAAAAGAGGAGAGGGACTATTGAGTTAACTATATTTAGATGTTTTCATAAATTTCCTCTGACCATCCTCCTGAAAGCTGAGATTTTGTGAGGTGTTTATTTTGGACTCATCCATTTAAGTTGTTGTAGAAACATTCTGTACTGCAGATAGAGGCTTCAATTATGTCCTCCAGGAAAAAATAAATAAAACCCCATATAAATGCTACTAAAAATATGCAGCGTTGCCTACAAACTGTTTCAGACATAGTGCTTATGTTTGACTTCAGTTGTTCTGGTTATTCTTTTAATAGTATCATAACAATGCTTTTACTAGAGAAGAGGGAGAATGGTGCAAGAGGTTCCACATTTTTGCTCTTTATTACTGATCAACACTCTTGAAGATTTTAAATGCAGGACATTTTTGTCTTCACTGATGATGGAGAGAGTTCTGCATGTTACAAAGTACTAAGATTGGTTAACTGTTCTTCATATCTGTCTGGAAGTCTGAACAGAAATGGTAGTAAATGTCACTTTTCCACACAGCATGGGCACTGGTAATGTTTATCCTTTACACCATTGATTATGAGACCCTGTTTTGGGTGCTAATACCTTGACCAAAATTTAATCCTCAGGGCTGAAGTTGCCTGTACTTTATTTCTCATTCAGACTCAAGCTTAAACCCCAAGTCCCAGCAATACGGCCATTTCTGTAGATTAGATGAGAAGGAAATAGTTGCAAGCTTTAATGCTTTTCTCTGTCATTTACTTGAAGACCTTAGAAACATGGAATAGTTTCAGCTGGAAGAGACCTTCAAGATCATCAAATCCAACCTTACTCCTAGCCTTATCAAAACCACTAAACCATGTCCCTAAGCACAACATCTACCCAGCTCTTAAACACTTCCAGGAATGGTGCCTCCACCCCCTCCCTGGGTAGGCTGTTCCAATGCCTGACAATCCTTTCTGTAAATAAATGCTTCCTAATATCCAGCCTGAACCTCCCCTGGTTCAACTTCAGGTCATTTCCTCTTGTTATATTGCTTGTCACCAGGGAGAACAGACCAACTTCCACCTCACTACAGCTTCCCTTCAGGTAGTTGTAGAGGGCAATAAGGTCTCCTCAGCCTTCTTTTCTCAAGGCTAAACAGCCCCAGATCCTTCAGCCTTTCCTCATAAGAGACATGCTCCAAACCCTTTACTAGCTTTGTAGCCCCCCTCTGTACCCTCTCCAGCACCTCAACGTCCTTCTTGTAGAGAGGGACACAAAACTGGACACAGTATTCAAGGTGCAGCCTCACCAAAGCTGAGTACAGAGAAATGATCACCTCCCTGCTCCTGCTGGCCACACTATTCCTGATCCAGGCCAGGATGACATTGGCCTTCTTGGCCACCTGGGCACACTGCTGGCTTATGTTCAGGTGGCTGTCAATCAACACCCCCAGGTCCTTCTCTGCCTGGCAGCTCTCCAGCCACTCCTCCCCAAGACTGTAGTGCTCCTGGGGGTTGTTGTGGCCCAAGTGCAGGACCCGGCATTTGGCCTTATTGAAACTCATGGAATTGTCCTTGGCCCAGTGATCCAGCCTATCTAGATCCCTTTGTAGAGCTTCTCTACCCTCAAGCAGATTGACACTTCCACCCAGCTTGGTGTCATCTGCAAATTTACCAAGGGTGCACTCTACCTCCTCATCCAAATCATTGATGAAGATGTTAAACAGGAGTGACTCCAGTAGTGAGCCCTTGGGGACACCATCTGTGACTGGCAGCCAGCTGGATTTAACTCCATTGACCACAACTCTTTGGACTCATCCATCTAACCAGTTTTTCACCCAGAAAAGCGTATGCCCATCCAAGCCAAGAGCAGTCAATTTCTCTAATAGAACACTGTGGAAAACAGTGTCAAATACCTTAATAAAGTCAAAATAGACCTTCAGCACTGCTATGTCTTGAAGCTTGAAGTTGTGCTTGGCAATAAGGTGGACTCTAGGAAGTAGCATTCCTGCTGCTAGAAAAATGATAGCTCATTTTCTCCATGGAGTTTGTTAAAGTTTTTGTTTGTTTTTGCTGAAAATGCTGAAAGGTCTGTCCTCCAAGCTGTTACAAGCACTGGATGCAAAGCCCACGTACTTCCCACTTCACTGTCACCACACTCTGCCTAAACCTCAAATATTTTGTATAGAATCACTGCAGCCTTTGTCTCACTCTGTATTCCTCTGTGCTAATTGTGACTGATTAGCTCCATCTGAGATCTGCTGATGGTTGCATCTGATATTTATGTCAGTTAATGTTACAGAAGCTGTTTTGCAGCTGTGCTATTTATCTGCAAGGCCACCCTCACTTTGAAAGTAAACCAGCTGGAGGACATAATCCCCAGATGTCTTGCAACATGTGTCTCACTGTGTCATGTGGCTGGATATATGATTATCGTGTGCTATACACTCTCACTCAGCTATATGTCTGGCATGTGACCCAGCATGTGGCAACCCAAATGCTGGGACAGAAGGCAACAAGTTTTGCAGCCAGCTACTCAGGTCTGTGTTCAAATGGTACTGAGCATGTTCCAGAGCAGGACTCTATGGTAAAAGCAAACCTCTATGAGCAAGATATGCAGGGTTTCATCCAAGAGCAGAGGGAATGAGCTCTGGTTCCTTCCACAAAGTAGTACTAAGTCTGTGTGTATCATTGTCTGTAAAATGCAGTTGAGTTCCCCCTCTCCCCATTCTTGGCCTTGCACGTATTTACTGTTGCATACTCTGTGCTGCTTGCCACAAGAGTCTTCTCTTGCTCTCATCGCAGCCCATGGAGCAGAGAGGTGTAAAAGGGAAAAGTGAGCTCTTCAGATTTGAGGCCCTGTGCTGAGGTCTTGCAGACTCCATTTCAACTTCATCTGAGCTATTGGTTGCCATGGGATATTTGGAAAAGTTATTTTTGAAAATGCAAGAGGTAGCAGCCTTATTTTTGGCATTTCCTAACTTTGCATATTTGACTTTAAGTCTCTGTGGGAGGAGGGCAGGCATTTTTTCTTGTAAGTAGATTAAAACGTTCAAATGTGTACTGACTGTGAAATAAGCACCCTAGACATAACATACCACAGAAATCAGCATTTTCTTCTCACTTTACAGAGGTTTCTATATTTAGAACCTCACATTTTCAATAGGGTTTTTGAATGGTAATGTTAGAAGGGTAAAATAAAATTAATCTATCAAAGAGCTGTTCTTCAGCCTGTAAGGATGTGTCTATACAACCTGCCTATTCTATGCTGGAATCTGAATGTTTCCTCAAAGAAGTTAAATTTATCTCCAATCTGTTTCCTCATAATTGAGTATAACCTACTATATGGAAACAGTTTACTTGACAAAAAAATAGCATCCTAAGGCATGTTTGCGGTGACTTACAGAAGTATTGGCAGTGATAGAACAGAACAAAAAAGAATGTGACAGCTTTGAGCTAGATCCTCAGGATGTCTGCAGGGTGATAGAAAATGTGTGTTTACAAAGAACATCTTTCCCTTTCATTTTTCTATTCCATACCTGATTTTGATACACATGAGTAATCAGACAGTCCCAGAAGATGCACTTGAAGGGGTTAGCACTGCAGGATATACACTTTTAAATGCAAATATCGAAAGCAGCTTAAGGAAACCAAAGTAGGTTGCCCAAATTTGACAGAGTGAATTGAAGCAGAGTTTGTGAGCTATGCAGTTTTTAAACTTGAGTTATGAGGCCTCTGTTCTTACTAAATTGACATCAGATTCTCAGGATACCTCCCCAGGCTCTTTGCAGATCTATGTTCAATTCACATTGCAGTTTATAGAGATAAGTGGTGTTACTCAGAATTTTTGAAACTGAAGTTCTTCTGTTGGCACAGACTCCCTTTGCGACCTTGGAGAAACCACTGTACATTATTAAATTAATATATTTGCAGAACTGGGACAATATTACTTCTCTTTCTCTTGGAGAATCTTAAGGGATCAATAGACAGAAAAATGTAGAAATACCTAAAGTAGTCCTCTCAGTATAGTCAATCTGATTGTAATGGCTTGTAAGCAGTGAGCTCCTTTCAACTGTGCTACAAAGGAGTTTCAAAACAGGACTATGAAGGACTAATTTCTTCTTGGAAGGTAAATAATCTCAAGTGAAGAATGTCTTATAGGAGGAATACTGTAAAGTTTCCATTGCTATGCTTTAAGTGTTGTTCTCTTGTAAGAGTTGTTGCAATATTAGTTTTTTGGATTGAGGGTGGTATAATTTTGCTTTCTTGGGTGGTCTGAGTACAGTTCCACTCTTCCTCTCTCCCATGACATCCTTGTTCAACTAAGCTAAGAGAGCTCAGTTTGATCTCCCAGTGTAAGCCAGGTGGAAACATATTTCAAAGGGGCACCCAAATTATTCATCAGCCTTGTAAAATTCAACTTACTTCACAGTTAACTCACTTCAAGATTCAGCTTATCTGTTTCATAGGATCAGCTATATCAGAACAATAAGAAAAAGGTGTGATGGTATATGCTGCATATTTAACAAAGTCAGTCTTTAATTGAGCTCTCAGGGAGGGGGAGAACTAACTGCTCTGCACCATGTCCTAGTTGAATTTAGAATTACTGTGTGCAGTGAGAGAATATGAACACCTATGTAAGAAATAATGACAAAGCAACCATAATAGCAAATGAAAAGTGATTATCAAAGTTTATAGCTAGCTAGCTGTGATCACGAAGTGCTCAATTTTTTAGTGATCCTGCTTCAGACTTGGTGAGAAGGATACAATGAACTCACCTGCACTGTGTGTGGCTGGCTGATGTTTGCTCAGCAGCAGGAGAGAGAATGGGTACTTCCATTTGCTATTTTAGCAAAAATATGCATAGAAATACAATGCTGAAGAAAGAAATTAAATTACAGTGAGCAAAACACTTTTTTTTCCAGTTTATACATAATTTGTGAAGTAATAGTAACAAAATTACAGTTACACAGTTTATCAGGACTTGGAGATATTCATGTCAATAGCAAGAACATAAGTCCTTATTAGCTTTAGAAGGAATGTCAAAAAGCAATAGGTTTATGAGTTATATAAGCCCTGTGGTTCAAGTGAAATGAAATCTCAGTTTAATTCCAGTTAAATGGAAGCCTCCCCACAAGTAAGTTACCCATACATAAGTAATGAAGGATTTCCCTCTCGTGAAGACTCTTGTAATAGTTGCTTCTTAAGGTGGATTGATTGCCTGAGACAGTATACCATAATGCTGACCCCAACATAAATTCACAAATTTTTGTTACTTTACCATGTTTTAGATAAAAACTTCAGTTATTTCCTTTTTTTCTTAAGAGCAAAGAAGAGTGTGAGCACTTCATTAATGATTATGCTGTCAGGATGCTGTATTGTGCCATAGGTTCTGGTTAGCAGTAGAAGACCTGAAGAAGAGGCCTATCCGTGAAGTTCCTGCTCGCGTCCAAGAAATCTGGCAAGAATTTCTTGCTCCAGGTGCACCCAGCGCTATCAATCTAGATTCAAAAAGTTATGACAAAACCACGCAGAATGTAAAGGACCCTGGAAGATACACATTTGAAGATGCTCAGGTCAGTTTGCACTTCTGTTTAGGGACATTTGAAATAGAATATTGGCTAGTGAAATTTATATACAGAAAATAAGATATGTTTGGGAATTAAATGGTAATACTCTTTTTCCTAAACTGCCATTTTGTCAATGCAAATGGGTACCATTCTTTCTTGAGGCCTATGGATTACTAAAGCTCATCATGAAACTTTGTGCCTAGTAGAGAGTCTTCAAGTGGACTTAAAACACAGCAAAGCATACAGTGCAGTGAAAATGTTATTTTCATTTTCTTGTTTTCTTATTTTCTTACTCAGTTATATTAAGAGAAAAACTTCCCCCTGACACACATCGATTTCTAGTTCGTAAGATCTTCCCTAGATGCAGGCTCAATGTCTATTCTTTCAATGCATGTCCAAAAGTGTTCCTATTGTTTTTGGGAGTCATAGGTTCCCATCATGGAAATAACGTGACCCATGTAAGGAATAACATTTTGTAACTGCTTGTGCAGAAATATCACATTACATGGAGCTTGTACATTCTATACCTTATTAAACTACTATCTATAGAACATTAGACAAAGATCCTAAAGATCTGCTTTTCGATAATCAGTATTACAGCAGTAAAGAGCATTCTGGAAATGTCTTATTTGGCTTTTGGGAGTCTGATGTAGTCACAGTTTGAATACCATCATTTTGACCAGAGATAGATTTGTGAAAATACTTACATTTTTGAGATTGGAAGTAGAAGTTAAAAAAGCAAATGGTAAAATAAAAATCTCAGTTTTCCTCAGAAGAAAAAACAAGCACCTCTGTATTAAATGTTACCCTTCATGTGACTTATAACTTAATGTTTCATCTTTTCAGACTTCCGAGAAAAGCAATAGAAAAGAATTGAATTCACAGTAAAAGTAGTAGAACCACTACCTACTGCCCTTTTTCATCAGCAGCCCAGTGATGAAAATTTAATTATTAATGCAAAGTGAAATGGTGTCAAAAGAAGATATTGAGATCATATCCCTGTAGAATTTCCTACAGTTTGATTATTAGGTCATCATCTTGGGACTCAGGAGATGCTACTTCAAGTCCCACAAAGGAGAGAAGGGAATTGTATCAGGGCTTTCTACTTTTTGAGAAATAGCCTCTGCTCTAAATAGGAGAGGGAATAATTCTAGTACCTTTTCATTTTGCTCTTATGAGAATAACAACCTATGATGCAACAATAAAGTTTTCAGTAGACGCTATATCATACCCACTGTTTTGAAATATTCAGCATTAAGCCAGACACTTAGTTTTTGCTTCCATCTGCTGACCCCCTGGAGATTTAGGAACGCACCACATAGCAAAGACATAAGTTACAAAAACGAACAATCTAGCAAGATTAAAGGTTTTAAAAAAAATATGTCTTTGCAGTTGAGTCAGTAAAGGACAATTAATTTTCTTGGCAGTATCTTTTTTTTTTTTTTTTTTTTTTTTTTTTTTTAAGGTATATAATTTCAACATCATTTTACTTCCAGAACTCTCTTCTCTTTGTTTTCCTTTATTACTGAAAGCGGGACTTTCCCTTCTGTCAGACCTCTTCTTATTTGATCCAGTTCAGCATACAACTTGAACCTGGAAGCCTCCATATCTCTGGGAAAAGGGGATAGACTGTATCTGCTCTGTTCTGACTTGAAGCTTTAGGACCTCTACAGAGTGCCCCACCTGAAGTGGCAGGCTTTTGTCAGGAGCAGGGTTCTGCCCCTGGTACATGGTCTTTATGTCCTGCCAGTTGGGAAAGATACCACTTATAAGTCATTCTGGCATTTGTCAGGTTATTTAATTGTGTTTAAAAATGTTTTGAAAAGCATTTCTGAGCTTGAAAGGTGGCACCACAGAACTTCATGTCAAAGGAGTGACATATAAGTAAAAATGGACCAATTGTGCTAAGAAGCATTTAGCCTCAATTTCTGACTAATGTGTGCATTAACAAAGCTAATGAAGCCTAGTTTATTCTTGCTTTTACATGGTTAGTTTTTTGCACAGAAAAAGCTTTTTAATGCCCATCACAATTGATATGTACAACAGGAGTGGAGTTTATTCCGCTCTCTTGGCTACGCTGACAGCTTGCATAGAAACTGAGTGGAATAAAAACTCCCCAAATGAACCAGCCTAAGTTCTGAATATACAACAGAATTTTTTTTGCTTAGTGCAAGAAATACAATGAAATGCACTTAAAATTATTTCTAGAGTTTCTAATACAGCAAAAAATTAAAAAGTTAGCTTTAATTTACCTTGCCATAATTTTCAAGCAGGGTAGTTTATTGGATTTTTTTTTGCTATTCACTATTTTTATGCAGTACCAAGCTAAGAAATGGTATTTACAATTTAGTTTCCTGATTGCTGTGCTACAAGTTTCCTATAGTAAAAGGTAGAGTTTAAATAAAAAATAAACCAAAAAGAGCTAACACAACTCAGTGGATTTTTTTTTATATATATATTTTTAAGAGTATTTACTACTCCAATTTCTCTTTCTACAAATCTGTTTCCTAACTTTATAACTTGAACTAGAATTATAGTGTCCTACATCATACTTGTGTAGGTTTTCATATTTTACAGAAGTGAGAATGCTCCAAAAAGAAAAGCTTTGGAACCTTCCTGTGTAATTTGTTTTCTGGATAAGGGCTTCCAAACTTTCATAAGCCTCTGAAGAATAAATATCTTGGAAATTGAATTAGCCTGGACCTTTTTTTAAATTTGCATATATATTTTCCTTTTTGTATTGTCAGCTGGATAGCAGGCTAAACATCTGTTAAAGGATGTTTCAAGAGTAGCCAGGGGGTATCCTCCCTAACTTAAGCACTTATCTGTGGTGCTAAATTGGAAACCTAGTACCTTTTCCCAGCCTATGAAGTCAGAAAAGAATCTCCAGAAATGAAATCAGAAAATCTGTTGAGGAACGATTCACAGATCCTGATTTAGTCAGTTAGCTAAACTGACTAATGTAAGGGAGGTTTGAAACTGGGTCTTAAGATAGAACTCGGTTGTAAATTCCTAGAAAAATAATTCTGTAGTGGAAATAGGGACTATAATTTAAAGAAAGGTGTGTTGTGTTCTTTATACATAACATAGAGGTGGGATTTCTGCTTTAAGAATAGAGGGCAACTTAGCCTTAGCTTCAGAACTAAGCAACCTGCTACCCCATAAGACTTCCTATTCAAAATACTGGTAACTAGTATACATCCAATGACTAAAACATATATGACTGCCTCCTATTTTACACACGTCTTCTTTTATGGAAGTAACAGCTCCTTCTTTCCCTTTCAGGAGCACATTTACAAACTGATGAAAAGTGATTCTTACCCTCGTTTTATACGATCCAGTGCCTACCAGGAGCTGCTACAGGCCAAGAAAAAGGTATTGGTCCATCTTGCCTTTGTCTTGCCACTGTGCAAAGCGGTGGTTATGTTTGCAACAATACTCAGTCTTCTCTCCCCTGTGCCAGTGCAACTGGATATCTGGTAGGTGACCAGCTTGGCGTGTTTGGAGGGTCACATACACACAGGAGTTCTATATACATATATGTGTATATATCCTGCATGCGGGCATGTTTCAATAAGTTGATCTAGCAAAACTTATTTTTATTTTTACATCCCATATTGTACTGTTTTCTCTGTTATGAAGCACCTTAAATTGCAAAGTGCTTTACAAATACATTAAAAAAATAAAATAAAATCCCAGAATAGTCTTTCATGTTTGCAAGTTTGCTTATGTAATAATTGTTGTTCTCTTTATTCCACCTATAAAAGCTACAAAATGTGTTTAGAAACAATCTTATTCATATGAATAACTTCTAATTACAATATAGGGTCTTCTTAATTCTGTTTCTTTCCCTATCATTACATTAATAATTTTGAGTAAGCTAGGAATCTGACTTGAAAGACTGATCACGTCACACTTTGACAAAAAAGAGGCTCATGTTTTGATATGTAATATTTGCTTAGAAAAATCCAGATTATGGAATGAGTTCTGAATAGACACAGCCCAGAGTATTTGGAGCAGCTTGTGCCATGCAGTCTTCTATAATGATAAATAATTTTATTAGTGGGCTCTAAATAGTAATCTCCTAGAATCGTCTGGGAGCCCTGTGCCTTGCAAAATTAGGGCCCCAGTTGTTACCAGAACAAGGTAGTTATTATCACCGTAACATTCTATTGTTTATAATGACAACCTAAAATTATATGAAAGTACTGTGTGATTTTGTTTTTTGTTCAAACATTGATTTCTGAAGATCCAATATAGAGAGAGATGTTGAAAATACCAGAAAGCTACAACTGTCCGTGTGAAGTCCTTAAGTTTGTGAATGTCAGTGCATTAACACAAGATGTGCACTTCATTATTTCTTTTTATTTTCAGTTTTCTTTTAAATCAAACCAGTTTGATCCCCATGAAAAATTATTTTTGTCGAATACTGTATCTGCTTTGCCCATTCCCTGCCCCTGTTTTGCAGAGTCCCATTACAGCTTCATACCTGTGTTTGCTTCCTGATTTATACAAACTTTATTTTGCAGTCCATTGTTTCATCGATCCTTCTTTTCTACTCCATTTTTTCTCGCTTTTCTTTTTCCCCTCGTTCTTCTTTCTGTTTCTTTTTGTTTGTTTGTTTATTTTAAATTTAAGTTGGAAAACACTCTGGATCGTCGAACATCTTTTGAGAAATTCACACGCAATGTGGTAAGTTTGTTGCCTCGGAAGACAAGTAAACCTGATGGGACATCCTTCTCCCCCTCCCCCTCACTGATCCCTGCTTTCCCTTTTTGCTTTTCTAACAAGACAGTTAAAAGTGTATTGATCACAGTTTGTGAATTTTCCTAGGAATGACAGCTTTATAATGTGCTTTCATTACAATCCCTCCTCCCTAGTCCCTTTCCACTGATCTCAATAGTTACACGTGGAGGAATGGACCTTTGGGAGCCATGCTTTTTGCATTAGAAAGCATGAAATTATGCACTGTGTCTCTTTTTTTTTTTTTTTTTCCTCCAAATTGTAGTAAAGAATCTGTGAAAGTCTGGTTGATGTTGTTCCTTTTTCTGGTGCCTCCCAAAAAGTCTAACACAGTTTGAATACATTGGATTTCCATCCTGTCTCGTTTTTATTTTACTAAAAAAGAGTTTGTCCCATATTTTTAATTGGACACAGGGAAAAAAATCACTAGTAATTTCCCCATCTTCCTTAATGTCTAGCACAGCTTCTTCAGGACCAAAGAGTTCATGCTGATGATGCACAAGGGTTTGATTGGGGTTTCATTTTGATAATGGACTACAAGAACTGATTTTTTTTTAAGTATATAATTCTCAAAAGCTATTTCACAAAGATAAAAAACATGAAGGCTGGTAAATTTGCTGTCGGCATTCTCTTGCCACCTGCAAAAAAGATCCACTGATTTCCTGATATGTGATATTCTTTTTACGTATCCAGTTTCTTTGGAATTTTTTTTTTTTGACATTGTGGAAGTTCAAACTAAAGCATTCAACGCATTTATTTTTGTAGGGCAGAAACATCCCTATTTTCCCATGCCATAAAAACTGTACACCAACACTGAGGGCGAGCACTAACCTGTTATGAAAAGAGGTAGAAAGATCTTGGATTATACTCAAGTTTGTGTGCATTGTCTGTTGAATTGTGCAGGTGACGCTGCTGTGTGTGTGTGTGCGTGTGCGTGTCCGTGGCTTTTTCTGTGACTTGGTTAGTGGAACTGTGTATGTTGAAATGGAAAATATGAGAGCTTCCAGCAAAGATCATGGTTTTTGTTTTTTAGTTTCTAGGGAAGGAGAAGCAGTTCTCAGAAACTGCCTCCCGTATAATGAGGCTCAAGAGTATTTCCTCGAGTATTAAATATATATATATATACACACTTTCTAGTAATCAAAAAGAGAAACAAATGCAGTGAAAGAACAAAGTTTTGTGAGGCTGTGGGAATATCTCACATGTTAAAACAAAACTGTAATTCTTTAACTACTTTCTTATAGGTAAAGGCTTCCTGTAATATGCTTTGAATCCACTGTAATCAGGAAGAAATTTGGATTCAATGGGACAAAGTCAGTAAAGGACACTAAAAAGTAAATAAACAGCCACAAAGGAAACTATCCCAATGTTTGAAACAAAAACCCCTATGTTTTGCATGGTGGTGTTGCCACAGCATGTTGCAGTGTGATTTGTGTGTTGTCTGATCAGGTTATCTATAAAACATTGTACATGATAACATTATACATGATAATTACATGATAATTCCATAGGAAGTTCCATATTAATAAAAAGCCTATGTTAATAAAAGAGTGTGGGGAGTAGGTAATACATCTGGGACCTCTGAGAGACAAGCTTTTTCACAGTGCCTGGCAAACTGCAATAGCTATGTTTATTCATGGGAGTTTAAACAGCCCACAGATCAGGAGTTGGTTATGGTAAAGAGTACATAAGAAGATGGATATAAGGAGAGAAATAGCGAGCTGCAGACAGATGTGAGGAGAATACAACACAAAAAGGGATGAAGTGAAGACAGACCCGGAGGCACTAAAATGACCCTCCGATAATCCCTCTCAGAGCAGCGTTACTGATAAACCAGCGGTTCTGTGCACAAACACTGGAGCATTATGCCCTTCAGGCATGCTCAGTTCTCATCGTGCTAATCTCAGGGTGGAAGTATCAGAACAGCAGGATGCCAGAGTTGCAAGGCAGGCCCAATAAACCAGCTGTGAGCTAGAAAAGGGAACGAGGATTTCTGGATGTGAAGCGTCAGTATTTCTTCAGTAGAAGAGGGTGATTTTTTTTTTTTCATGGAACAAGTTATAAAATAAAAATTGTGGTTTTGCTTTTCCTCAAACTACTACCTGTGAATCCGGGTGGAGTCTGTCAAGTCGGGTCAGGTACAGAAGTAAAACATGTCACTGCTTAATCTATATTCTACATTAGATCAGCAGCTCTGAGTCTTGCAAATTAATCCAGAATGTCAGAATGCTCAAGTGCAGACCTTTTCTCCAAGGTGACTGAATTCACAACACCCACTGCCCCAGGACCCCTTGCCACCAGGCATTCTTGTTTTTCTGTTCTTGTTCTCAGTTATGATGAGTTAATAATATGTAATTATCTACCTTGGTACAGTGTTTCCAACCAGCAGGGATGAGGGAAACATTTCTCAGAATATCCTACAGTGTACTGATTAACTTATTCAACTGTGAAGAGAGGGGCTGTGGTATAGATCTGTTCTTCTGATTAATACAGAAAATAGAGGTGAAACAGGCCTTGTACAACCTGGATAAATGCTGTTGTATCTGAATGGTTTAGTAAGATGAAAATTACATTTTCTCTTCTCCTCTGGTGGTTTAGAAAATTTAGACTAATTTTCACTTTTTTTTTTTTCCCTCACTTACATCAAAGTGGGTTTGCATAGAGCTAAATTAGACCTCATTTTTTTCCATTTGTGTTTAAAAAAACCCAGTAACCTTGGCTGTATCTAGGGACTGAACTTGAGAAGATGACCTTGTAATTCATAACCTGATTCATTAAGATGGAGACTATAAGAGGCTCCTTGATTAGTGGTAATTGAAATTGGGTTATACTTGCTACAGAAAGCATTTTTTAAACTAGAAAGTTAAGAAACATTGTAAGTGTAATCCCTCTGTTTTATTCCTTGAGTTAAGTGGAAATCACCTAATACAATGAGTTGTTATTCTAGTCTGGTGGGGAAAAAATAAAAAGGGAGCTATATACAAAACAAAACAAAACAAAACAACAACAAACAACAAAACAACCTTTCTTCCTTTCTTTGGCACTGGAGTGTTTTCTTCCCAGAAAACTTTCAGTAAGTTGATGCACTTTATGAAAGCCCTAAATGCTTAGCTTAAAAACATTGGCTATTTAACTTTCTCTGTAGATTTTATAGTGCAAAATATAGTGCCTTTGGCAGTCCACAACAGACAAGATGTTAGACCAGACAAGTGTTAGAAACAGGTCTGCATTTATGTACAATATAGATAAAGCAATACTAAACTGCCATTTGCTATACGTAATATTTATTACTGAACACTTTATAGTTTGCCTCTGAGTAGTAAGCACAGCTATTCTTGGTCTGCCTCACTTACTCACACTCAGCACTACTGGAATGATGCCATCGGATAAGCGCACCTTGGAGTAACACTGGCAACCACAAATGTCACAGCTCTGACTCAGAGGCGGGGGGAGCAGTAACAGTGTGCTCTGTGCTCCCTCTGTGTTCCCTCCGGCCACCTCAGCTGCCCTGCTTTCTCCTTGGGAATAATCATGGTGCAGTCACCTGAAGTTCCCCAAGGAAGTGAGTAGGGAGGCAAAGGCCTAAGTCAGAGAGCAGGAGAATCTCATTGCTTACTACAGTGGTAGAGAGAGGGAAATCAACTGTTTCTGTGTCATTTAAAAACTGAAATTCTTTTAAGGAATTCACAGGGGTGGGTGAGGGGAGCATCCATATTTTAAGAAAATTTTTAAAATCGGGAAACTTCCTCCACTTCAAGTACTGATATCTACACTACAGAGAAAAAAAACCAGTTGAACTTGAACGGATAACACTGATGGGAACAAAAAGGTCCTTTAAGGAAAACTTTTGACTTTAATTTCTCATGTGCATGAAGGATTTGCGACAGTGGCAGATGCGACAGTCTGAGCAGGACACCTTTGTGAGCACTAGCCTGATGCTTAGATAAGATCACCAGGCTGGAAGTCTGAAACAAAAGAATCTCATTTACAGGGAAGTGGGCTAGTTTCATTTCCACCCTGTGCAAATTTTCTTGTCCCACCAAGAACCAAGTTAGCAGAGCAGGAAGGTGCAATCTCCCTCCTCAGAGCTGCCTGTGGGGAGACACTCCATCATCATGTGTCATGGCTTCAGACACCACACTCCTCCACTTTAGTTTCATCAATTGCTGTCCAATTATAAAGGCAAAAAAATAATTCTTGTTGCAAGTTTGTGATGTTTTAAGGAAATACAGCCAGTACAAAATAGACCAAACTCAGTTCATATATTAAACTAGAGAGCCATTAGATGATACTTATCTTCAATCACAACCTCATAAACAAGACTCCATTTAATAACTCTGAGTTTAAAACCATTATATCTTATATTAACCATATGCCGTCCAGCTTTCTTCTCCCACTTAGCTAGAAGAACTTGATTACCAGTATCCTCTGATATTTTCCCTCTCCAAACCAGTAATATTAGATCACTTCATGTGTGAGATGTGAAGGTCATTGGATATAGCACGTTTTCACAGAGGTTCAATCCAATGTCATAGAAAATTATGGTCTAAAGATGGAAATTAAAACTCATAAAAATAGCCTTCTCAGCTCTTATCAGTGGGGGATAGACTTTATAGATGCTAAAACCAGTGTAATCTCTTGTCATGTGTGACGCTGCCCTTTTATTGAGAAACAAGGCAGATAATATATCAGTATCATCTATTAATCAAGATTTTTTTCTATATGAGCAAGTAAAACTTATGTATATAGGACCCTGCTGTGCCACACCAAAAGTCCATCTAGCCCCAAAATCCTGCTAAGGGCTATATTTTTCCTCAAACATAACATTGTGAATGAGCTTCAATGTAGTATCAGATGTGGGGTCTCATGTTCAATGTACAGTCATGGAAAAAATTCTAATTAGACTTTTGAATTTGCTTACAAGTTATTCCTAAAACTTAAACCAAAAAACAGCTAGTCAGGAGGAAAAAAACCAACCATAAATCGTATTTGACGAATGCAAACCAATAATAGAAATAATAAGTATTTGTAGAAATTAAGACATTTTCCATTTCAGGGAAGAGGTGGCTTATTATATTTGACTAAAAAGAACTGATGAAATAATTGACATTTTTAGTTTTGACTAATAATTAGTCCAAAAATATAAAACAGGTTTAGAATTTTGGGGTTTTTTTTAGGAATGATGCTCAGGATAATGAGGAAAATAAAAAAAAGAACATCTGTAGGACATTCCAGTTGAGGACTGGACTCCTTGTCCTGTTCTGCAGTGACTGGAGCTAAGCTGCTGCACTCTCTGCTGGAAGAGAACAGCTGAGGAGTAGCACTTGCATGGTTGTGCTCATCTAAATGAGGAGCCAGTGCATACTATTCAGGTATTAGGTCAGTGTCTGCCATTTCCCAGCTGTCAAAGATTTACCCAAATCTTAAGTTACTTGCAGGAATGAGAACTGCAGAAAAATACAGAGACCTCAGGGGAGGCCTAGGGTAAACATACTAAAAATATTTTTCTTGTGCATTCTTATGTGTGCCCCCACACTTCAGATGGTTATTCAAGTTCAAACTACTGCATCTGGCAAGAGTTTGTAGGTTAATGACAAATGACAGCAGCTCATCAGTAAATGTAAAGATTAGTTTGAAAGAGAAAGAAATAGGGAGTGTCACCCGGTTTGGAATGAGACAAAATAGAAATGCAGTCGCTCAGCTGCTGCCTCCCATCTACAGACTGCTCCAGGAAACGGTAAAGCCCTGATGAGAAATGAACAGAGGACTGCAAATCCCCATGATAGACAGAAGGATTTTCCTGACCATGTAACCACTTAGCACTACAGCTGTGCTGACAACTTGTGCCCCAAATTCAGTAAAGGCTAACCTGCTCCCCTTCCTCACATGTCTGAAAGAGAAATACATCTGCACAAGTGTCTGAGAGCGACATTCCATGCTGCTGTGGAAACTGAAGAAGAACCCAGACACCCTGAGCGGTTCTAAAGCAATTCCCCTGTGCTAGAGGAGCAAGGGCTGCCTAGTCTTGGAAATGGACTTACTCTTTCTACTCCTGTGTGCCTCTCCAGATGTGCTTCTGTTAGGGGTCTTTATATACTGGCTGTGTGTGTGACACTGTGATGTCACTTGGGAGATTTCCCTTCCGATGCCGGCTGAGCTGCCAGCATGCTGCAGGTGTGTCTCACATAACCAGATGGGGAACTGTGAGAGCAAGGAGGGTTGATTCTCACTCTGCATCTCATTTTGTTCACAGCAGGATTCACACTGTTTCTCTGTTACACCTGGTCAGATGTGTGGAATTCTCATTTCTAGTTCTACCAGTATTGGTCCTGGGAAGTAGCATCTGCACTGGCAATAGAGAAACATGAAAAATGAGCCACTGAGTTTGCTTAGCAGAAAGGAATAGAATTAATCTTCTAAAAGGAAAAGACTTGATCTTCCTCTAGCATACAATTCAGCTCCAGCCTGTATATAAATTTCATATTGATTTCTTAGAAACCACATATGCACTGAGGTTCTTGCTGATTTATTTGATGGATTATTTGAGGTGTTAGTGTCATGCTGCATAACTATTTCAGTCAGCATGTTTGTATTTACCAGCTCATACATCTACACATGGTTATTTAATTTCCCCCTAAATTCTATACAACTGGAAAGACAACTCTGTGTTAAACAGTTAATACACTAAGGTAGGGACTGAACACCAGAGGACAATTGATTATGTATTCTTAGATGTATTTGTTCACTCCAACTGTGCTGCCTCCTCATAGTCTGACTCCCTTGTCAGGGTATGTGTGCAGGGTCTCATTTTGTCTTGTATATTATTAGTAAAATTGGTAGCTTCAATCCATATGTCCAAAGTGCACCAATATGCCCCAAAATCCTAATCATGTTTAGACTTTGGCCATATTTTTCTAAATGTTCATGGCAAGATTATATTGAAAATAGTGAGGAACTCCTTTTCATTATTCAGGCAAACACCTACTACTACTTCCGACTTTTTTTCCAATTGTTCTTTAATCTCATTAGCACTGGAAATATTTTCCTATGTACAATGACTCATACACTACACTTTTCAAACTGGCCTCTTAGATGCAGTTTCCCAAGTCAAAATTTGGCTTATGGAAGTGCTATTAATGTTGCATCTGAAAGAAAAAGCTAGGCTGAGCTCTTAAGTGATGACCCACAAGGGATGAACATCACTCTGTAAGTAGAGTAAATCTGGAAATCTCCTAGAAGTGATAATTACAAACCCTACTATATAGAGCTAAAGCAAAAGTATACTCTGGAACAGAGTTTGAAATCAATATTCTGTAAACTGGAAAATACCAAATCCCTGCAGATCTCAAAAGAAGGTGAAATAATTCTGTATTTGGGCCTGCTATGGATTCTGTGTATTAAAAGCTTATTTTCCCAGAGATCTAAGTACGATTCAGCATAAACATGGAAGAAGATCTCTTAAAGAGGGTGTTATCTACTAAGATGTCACTTTTCTAACTACAAAATAAATTAGAACTGCTAATACTTGGAAAAAGAGCATATGTTGTTGTGGCTGTTCAGATGGAGACTTCTTATCTATAAATGTAATATTCTCTGAGGCAGGGAGGGGAGGTAGAGGAGAGGACCATCCAGAGAAATCCTGATCACTGTTGGGCTTAGGAGAAAAAGTCTCCAAAGGTCGGCAATATCCAGGGAGCAAGTGTTGTAGAATACAGAAAAAATTTGTCATGATAGCTACTCTGTCTATAGGGGAAAATTCAAATAATATGTAGAATGAGATTATACAAGTTTACAGAAAGTAACCAGGCCTGTAGACCTGTAAAATTAAATATAAATAAATTAATGAAATGCAAAGATAAACATATGCTCACTATTTTTCAAGATTATGGCCAAGACTGACAATCTCCTAACAAAACACTTACTTTTGGACATGCAGTTTTAAATTATATTCCAGTGCCACACAGCTGTTGAGACTTTTCTGACTAATTAAGAAAAGATGTCTTTTTATAACAGCTTACCTGTTACATTAGAGGAAAACATAATTTAAGGCTTAACAAGTGTCAAGAAGCTGTGATTTGAATGTAGCTAGAAAGTGACAGTGTTAAAGCTAGACACATGGAAGAGAGTGTGCCAGGAAGGACACTTTCCGTCTTTTGAAGAATTGAGTATTAATACTGTCAAATGATATGGTGAACCTGATGGATGAGCAGTCTAACCCAATATTTGCAGATTATGAGTTCCTTTCAAAATTGTATTGTAGGAGAAATATTCATCCTAATTTGTTCAACTTGTATTTCAGAGCACAAAGAACCAAATAGTTATTCTTCCTTTTGTGAAGATCCAGTCTAATATATTGCATTTTAGCGGAAGCTAAAAACCAACTAGCTGATCCCTGTGAGCATAAATTTAATTGATAATGACAATAGATGTTAAATAGTGTAATTCCACTGATTTTGTAATACAGCAGATGACTTAACAACTGATTGATATGTCAGAAGTTCATTTACCATTTACTGCAGAAAATGTAGCATCTCTCCATAGTTACAGTGTTTCTTACTGTAGTCTCCTGGAAATCAGTTTTATTTTTTCTGAGTTGTGCACTTAAAATGAACAGTAAAATAAATGTAAGTATTAAATATCTATCTGGAGCGTTAGAGCCACTTTCTATTTAATGTTTTATGATCTATTTGTGTTCCATTACCAGGATATGCCTCTGGTATTCTGAAGAGTGATGTAAGCTTGCAGTGCTAGCTCTACCTCTGTTGGCTCAGAGCCACTGTAGGACAGCCCTAGGAAAGCTAGCTCCTTTTGTGTGACTTTAGGGGAGCTAATTCCTGTTACATGGTTTCATGGCTTTTGTCTGGCTCAGATAAAGCTCAAATCTGCCTGAAATATACCATCCTCTTCACACTGTAGACCAAAGTCTTGTGGAACAGTCATTATACCTTATTAAATGAACTTGCTAAAAAACTCAAACCACATCCTTGCAACAGGAGGAACAATGAGGAAAATAGCAATGTGGAAATCCAAACACCTTTAAAGCAATGTTATGCAGTCACATGTAATATGCCTGACCTATGTTCCTTATAAATAGTAAATACAGTCTCAGAAAACTGATAGCTGCATTCAGGAAAAATCTGCTTTCCTGCCCTATATGCAATCTGCCTCTTACTTTCTTACCTTAATTTCAAAGTAGCTTTTTGTCTTTTGTGACAGAGCTACAGCAGTTTGCACATTCATCTTTGTAGCACAAGGCACTCTCACTTGTGGTAGCCTTCTTCAAGTCCTGGGTATGACCAACAGCAGAAACCTCAGCCATACTTCCTCATCAGCCAAAACCAATTTCATTCAAAAATGCCCCGTAAATTTGCTGGCTTACTCTGTGAAACAATCTGGCTGGCTGTCAGTGCAGGTGTTTAAGCGTAAGGGCTTCCTGTGGTTTAAGATTTGACAGACTCCAGTTGGTGCCCCTAGTTATTTGACAGTGATGTGGCAACACTAAGTGGTTGCTGATGAACAGGTTTGCAGTGATCATGCCTCTGTTTTCTGTTTTTGTTTTTTGTTTTTATCTTTTCCTCAGGGGAAATCGCTCACATCAAAGAGGTTAACCAGTCTAGTGCAGTCCTACTAAAAGGATCACCTTGTAGCATGGAAGCAGACTCAAATCATTATACATACTTTGTAGCTCACTGATTGCCTGACTCAGAGGACAGTAGAACAAGATGTTGCATGAGCAAGGACCTGACTTGTTTTCTTTTGTGTATACTAAGGCATTACAGACTCCGAGGGACTCTCTAGCCTTTCGATGCCTCCATTTTGAAAACTGTCTGCTCACTTCCTCCTTCATATCAAGCTGGATCTGTGTCTTTTTATTTTCTGCAAGCTCAAGTACAGTGAAAAAAAAGCTTCTGCTAGGCACAGTTTATTAAAAAAATACGTCAATCAAAAACTGGAAGAAATGTAAAAAATGCATATATTAATAAATATACATATGGCATCACATTTATTGCACAATAAATTAGCACAGAAGGTTTCATTTCACTGATGTATTCACATTGAGAAAGAAAGCCTGTGTCTTTGTCTGTTGTCTGTATATTCTCTGTTAATGTTTCTTGCATTTATTTTTATACCATATTTAAAAAAGAACACCTTTTACTCCAGATGTATTAAAGTTGATCCTTTCTCTGTAAATTTGTGTATGTTTATATTGTTGTTTTATCTTTCATTAAAAGATGCAGAATCTCTTTCCTTTGGGAAGTTTGAGATTTTAATATTGAATCTGAAGATTAGTCAAGAGAAATATCATCCCCAAAAGTTACACACTTTGTGCTTTCTAAAAGGTGACATGAAATGGCATTTTCTTTCTCTCAGTGACACCTAATCAAACACACTTTATTGATAATCATTTACTTTTTATTTTCTTTTTATCAAGCTAGCAGCACAGAGACCTTTTCAGCTTGCTCATCATCACATAAGCAAACCTTTCTTTAAGCTAGACCCGTCCTGTGTGAGTGCAGCCTGCACAGCAATTCGGTCACTACCCAAGACCAGATTGACTGAACTGTATTTCCTTAGGAACGGACATGAACAAAGCTGTCTGAGAACACAAGTGTATACTTGCTAAATAGGAAGGGCAGTGTTTCTTTCTCCTTGCTGTCACTCGTGATACAATTGCATTAGTTTAATCTGAAAAGGTAGTTGTTTTGGGAGTGTTAAGTGTATTGTCTGTAGCGCAAACCTTGGGTAGTAATGCAGGAAGCTGTCATTTTAATTCAAGGGCTCTATTCAGGGGTGCTGTTATATGCTGCTGAGCTTACTCACACAGAGACCTATTGTCAAGTTTATAAGAGCGTGTAGATGTTGTCCATGAGACAGGAGCTGTGAAGCTTCTGAAGCTAAAACAGAGCTGGAAACAGAAATCCCTGCTTGGCCTAAGAAATGGCATTTTTGACTGATAGCGATGACATAAGGACAGTAGGCAGAATCTCTGAGTAGAAAAGCGATGATGGGAACTAAGTCAAATGACAAAACATTGATACCTCCAGGGCATCATAGGGTGCATAGGACAAACAAGCCTTTTTAGCAATGCACGGCATAGACTCAGGACAGCCAGCTCTAGTACCATCTGTCATACTGACTTTATTTTGATACTGAGAAATGGGAATCTTGTTTCAAAGGGACTACCAAACCTAAACGTGCGCACCCTCCCACAAAAAGCAGCACAGTCTTAGACACAATCAGATGATGGAGTTGCATACATTAATACTAGAGTCATCTCATCTAATATCAGATATCTACGTGAGTTGTTGTGGCTAGGGACAGGGCTCTTGCACAGAGCAGCTGTGGGCAGAAGGAGCTGAGCTACCTTCTGCAGGGAGTACTCGCTTCCCCACCGGCTCTGTCCGTAGCCTGGTGCAACTGTAGCCCTGACTGCAGCATCTCTGAAGAGACAGTCTCAATGAACCTAGGAAAAAATGTATTATACATCACCATGAATGGCTGTTCCTCAGGTTTTGCAGTTGATGTTTCTGGAGATTTGGGATTTTTGTTTGTTCTTTGTTTTCACATGCCACTGTGTTTCTGGTTTCTAGCTAGGATGATAATCACTGCATTTAAGTGTCTCTGTTTTTGTTAGCACAATTCTACTAAGCTTTTATCAGAAAACACTGGAAATGCCCCATGAGAACTTGATTTTATCAAGAGCTCCATCTAGGTCAACTCAAAATATTTGCAGTCTAAGGAGGCCAGATAAATTTTAATGAATAGCTAGACTGAACCCCAGATCTTAAACTCTGGGATTTAATTTTCCTTTACCACAGAAATGTGAGCTCTGAGGCATGAACTTGTGGCCAGGCAATCCACAGAAATTTGAGCTCTGTTTCACTTCTCAGTGCCAAAGAGAGATATTTATTTCCAAACTCCTGCTGCCACCAATTGCATCAGCTGGTATATTGCCTGCTTTGCCTTAGAAGTTAACTAATTAGATACCAATATCTGCTTTAAAGAATCACTTCCTTCAAATAACTACTGTTTGAAATCAATGCATTAGGTATTTCATGCAACTTTACCCTAAGAAACATATCTTTTTTTCCAAATCACTTTGCAACACCAACTGGCCAATAAAAAGATGTGGAGCATTTGTATTCCTCAACCCATTTGGTACTTATTTTAGTTCTTTACTTTCAATAAATATGAAGTCTCTATTGAATGGCTGTCTTTCCCTGTATTTGCATAGGATTTAACACAATGTCTGTAAAGTAAAAATATGCATTACTAATAAGGATTTCAAAGCAGTCAGGGAGCTGTATTAATGTTTGTTTGTTTCCAAATTTATATGAAGATCCACTTTCAAGGATTAGAATAAATTTAGATTGAGGCATATTTGTACAACCACCAAACAGCTGTAGTATAACTTCAGTTAGACAATGATATACCCATTAGGAATTTCAGTGAGGCCACAAGTCTGCTGAGGAAAAAAAGGACTTATAGAGAAACCCAACTTGAAGGGACTGTATTTCTTGTCTCCTGGGGAAGAGCCATCAATCAGGAAGCTGAAAACACCCTCCATCAGGGGATATTAATTGTAATATTCATTAAAATAATGACTTGGAGCTGGGAACTTCCATCTGAGAGTTGAGATTCATCAGGCAGTCTCCTTCCTCATGCATTCTTGTGCATAAACCAATTCTGAAGCCTACAGGGGAAAGAAGTGTTTGCTGGTGCTCCTGCACTCTTGAGACCGTTTTGTGCTCCCAGACCAGCCTGGGAAGGAAAGTGGCCAGTGGGAGAGATGGGAGCTTCCCTGGAACAACAGTGATTAAAAACTGTCCTTCAACCCTACAAAACTGAAGAGTGAGGAAAAGGGACTTAGAAAGTGACAAGAGAAACTGCAAAATGCTCAGCTGAAATGGTAGTGGAGACTGGCCAGAAGTTAATGAGCTGAAGGAGAATACAGGAGTAGGAAATAGGAATTATTTGTGATGAACAGAACAGAACCGACAAGGGATGAGAACTGGGGAACTGAGTAATTAAAAGCAAGAGAGGCTGAATGCAGCTGGTGGATTGCCAGCTGTTCAGAACTGGAATTGAAACCCCCAAAAAACAGACATCAACTGTGGCTAGCCCTTTAAAACCTAACAATGACATTTTTGCAGATAGAAAGCAATGAATAACAAATATCTAGAACTGATTTTTTTTCATATTGCACCCCAATATTGTTTGAAATCATGAGAGATATATGCCAAATAGTCCTCCAAGGAGTAACAAACACGAGGACAAAAAACAGTTTCAGAAAATGAGACCTATAGGAATGTATTTAGGATGCTTATTTATTTAAAAAAAATAAAGCCAAAGCAGACAACTAAAGTGAAGGAAGGATGTTTTCTTTAACTAACTGGAATGAGAAGTCAGGAATGACCAGTGATTTATTTGTAGCTCCTTCAATTATTTATCTTTATGCCAAGTGATTAACAGCTGTTTGAATTTAGATTTTAAAACTGCTGTATTTTTAATGTACTTTCTATCTAGAAATGTTGTGCACAGAACTAACACTGGATTTAATAACTTAGATGCATAAAAAACAGGGATTTTGGTAAATGAAAGTTAAGAGCTATAGCGACCTATATAATATAAGGTTTTAATCCCAAGATGTTTGAGGGAAATTAGCAGTAACATCTTTGAACATATTCTGTGTCCACAGTTCCTTTAAGCAAGTTGCTAAGTGGTTGTGAATCAGTCCAATCAGTCTTTTGATCTGACTCTGATAACAGATGAATGCTTTTGTCTCCTGTAAACTGAAGAAAGTCTGAAGTCCCAATATAAAAAAGGCAGAGGAGAAGAGGGGATGATCTCTCTGAGGTGGGGCTTCTCCTCCTCATGCTGTTCCAAACCGTGGAGTCCTCAAGTAATACATTTACAAATAAATGGGTTTGCTTGCACAGACATCGGCTTGAGGGATGCAGTCTCTCCAGATGGTCATTACCTCTGCCACAATGGTTTTTTTCCTAATATCTAAACTAAATCTTCTTTGCTTTGATTTATCCCTTTATTTTTGACCAGGCTGCTACAATTACAATAATAAAATGTTCCCTACCTTTTTGCTATAATACATAAACAGCCACTGTAATGGTATAGCTTCCTTTGGTTTTCTTACTGGTGTTTTCTGAAGTGTGGAGTGACTTCATTGCTCTCCTCTGGGCAGGGGGGTTTTACAGCTTTATTGGGCAACAGTGTCCAGAGCAGGCTGTACGGCTCCCACACAGGTTTTACGGGAGGCCACTTCTGTCTGTACACACAGCTATGGGGCAGTAGATGGCCACTACTGAATTGTGACAGCTTATGTGGCACAGTGATGCCAACAACCTTTGCAGTAAAATATAGGTGGTTGTTCCCCAGTCAGTTCTTGGGTCAGTGAGGTGTCTTCAGTTGTCCGTTGAGTAGCATCCTTGTTTTTCAGATCATCTTTCTGTTTTTCCAAGGTCACCATTCTTTTTGCTTCTAACCTATTAAATACTTGTAGACTTTTTACCTGTGGGTATCTTTATGTGTGGATGAGAGTGAGGAATCTGCTGGACTGAATCTTTAACACAAATGCATGAATGAGAGTGAATACCATCATCAATATTTGCCATAAGGGATCTGTATGTATAAACTGTTAAGAGAAATTGCCATGACAATAAACTCCAAGAACCTGCTCAAATGCTAGATGATAGTCCTTATTTACAAGTGTGGACATGGACAGTAAATATCAAACAATATTAAGACACGATTGTAAATGTTACCTTGTTAGTGGCATTTGCACAATTTTTATTATACCTTTTCATTGCTCCCAAAATATATTCTGCTGCATTCACCTTCATTGCCTTTTTTGGTTTTTTTTTTTTCTTTATTTGACTAGATTTTAATATCTCTCATTAGATTTCTCACAGAAGTCAGCTTTCAAAAGAGGTACTATTTACCACCCTTCCTCTTAACCTTGTGGCCGCTTCTTCCATATGTGTATCACGTAAATGAGGCATTTCATGATTCATGTAACTTTTCCATCCACCTCTTCATTCCTTTTCTCCTTTCCTTTGTAAAAGATGTGTGGCAATGGCATATTTAATGTAACTTGCTTTTCTACCTTTTTGCCAAGAGAAATGTATAACCTGAAATCTATGACCTTTTTTGAGTTCATCTCTTCTGATGCACTGTTCTTTATATGACTTGTCTTTTCTTTTAGACTCTCTTTATTCTCTCTCCCTCCCCCTCGGTAATGTCTTTTTTAGGATTCTCCATCTTTTATGGTTCTTTTTCTTTGTTCCTCTGATCCTCACTCCATTGATCCCTCCTGCATGTTCCTACAGTGCCCACTAATGCTCTTTACACTTACCTCCTTTTTTTATCTTTCTTGGAACTGAAGAAAATTACAACAGAAAAAAAGAGGAAGGATTAAAGGAAAGTCAGGCTAGTGCTAGGGCTGGGGTTGATGCAGATGCAGAATGTGCCTTTGACTGTGGTCTGATCTCAGGGGACCATCCTGCCCCCATGTGATTGAGTTTCTGTTACACTACCCTTCTCCCACCAGTTCCCTCCTCCAGCCACTGCTGCACTAAACTCCCCTGTGTTTGGGATGTTGGTGAGGATTCAGACATAAGCACATAACCCTAAGCTCCTCTGTGCATCAGCCCCTCTCTTCACAGAATTTTTACTTTGACTGGCAGTGATGTTAGGGTATCCTTTCAAAAGATAGTTTGGCTTGCACCATGGATTGGCTGTTAGTAATGTTACCACTTTAGTTCAAACTGGTCTCCAATTCTCTCTGTAAAGCCAGGCTTCTGCACCTCAGTGGGACCCCTCTGGCCTGCCTGGGTGTCTGTGCAGAAGCATGAACCTGCCAAAACAGAAATGGAGACTTGGAGCATCGCACCTTTCCTTTCTTCCCTCCCAAAGAAATTTAGTGCCCAAGCTAATGTTGGTAAATAGTTTATAAAGCTGTATGTAACCAAGGCAGGTTTACTGGCGAGGGTGGAGAGAGGTCCCTGAGGAGTCACCAGCAGAGACCCAGGCTGATGGGGTGATGTCCTGGAGAGGAAGGTGTCTATGCAGAGATGCCACTACATGGTGAGAACATCCCTCCTCATCTGGTGGGAAGGTGTCACTGGGGACCTCAGGATAGAGGAGGGAGGTGAGTAATTCATTAGCTGCTCATTAGTTATTCATTAGATGTACTGAACAGAGAAGGGCAAAAGGAAGCCTGAGTGTGTGACTCCCCCAGTGCCTGGGGCTGGGGAGAGGAAGGAGGCAGGTACTCACATCATTCACTCCAGGCACTGCAATGCAAAACAAATTGGAAGCTTGAGTTTCTCTCAGGGAAACAGTGCATGAGGGAGTCCACAAAGTGATGCAAAGTGTCTTGCTCTCTTATCAAATAAAGTGTCTGTGGGAGGCAGGAAGGAAGATTAAAGCCCAGGACTAGGTCAATTAAAGACAATGAATGGACGTATGGAAGCTCATGTTGTACCTAAATCACAGATAAAGTGGTTTTTTGGAATAGGAGGCATAAATGTGGAATTTTATCAATGGATATATTTTATTTTAAATGTTCTGGTATTTTAAAAGGAGACACTAGCAGCAAAGTAAGCTGCTCAAGATACAGTGCAGACTATTAGATAGATATTGCTCAATTAATAAAGGAATTGGTTTCCAGAAAGTTGAACAGTTAAGATTGTAATTCCTAAGTCAGTTGGCATTGCTTCATTTCTCCTTCCTCCACCCCACCTGAAGTACTTCAGCAACCTTGCTGGGTCCCTGAATAGCGAGGGATCTTGATACCTTGAAGAGAGATGCCCGATCTCTCTTCTCTTGCTTTCCTTCTCAACTGTTTTGCTTCTCCTTTTCTGTCACTTTTGGAGACTACAGGCATGAGTGAGTAACTGCAGCTGCTCTTCCACCAGTGTGAGTGTGTACAGGAGGATTTTCACTTCTATCTTTATTTTCTTCCTGTACTGAAAAAAAATGAAATTGAGACTTCAATTTTCTTTCCAAAGGGCTTCTCCCCAGTGCAATTCCTGCATACAGATCAACATAATCTACTTTTTCTGCATATTTGTGCATTATCACCATTCAGACACTTTATTGGGAAAAAAATAACCAAACCTACCAACCAAACAAAAAACAATGGAAGGTCTGAATTTTTGATATTTCTTCTGCCATTGGTCAGAGCTGAGTGGAACAGCAGACAAAAAAAATTTACCTTTGCTTTCTGCTTGAATCCCATTTCTGTGTTAAAATTGCACTTTGGGATTCCCATCTGCAAGGAGCACTGAGCATCTGCTGAACTTTCCTGCCCCAAACTCCCAGTGTACTTCCACTGAAATCAGAGATGTGAAACCTGTTAAGTCTGACTTGAAAGCATAGCTGCCCTTTGCCCAACAGGTACAGTTATTCATGCTAGCTGGATGTCAGTTGTAGTACCTTTTTGGTACAGTAGGGTGGGACTGGGGTTTTTTTTGAAAGATAGTTTGGAGTCCTCCTGCCACTCTTCCCACCCCAGACCACATCACATGCTGGGAATGCACCTTAGTCTCTGGAAAGCTTTTGAAAGCAACCTCTTTCCACCTACAGCGTGGACTAGGGAGAGTGGCTTTGATTTGTTTGTGTCTTTTAATGAGAAAGAAAAAAATGAAGGTTTGGAGGCCAGAAGACTTCAAGGAATAAGAGACAATGAGACAGGCAGGAGTGATAAAAACACAAAAGCATAAAAATAACAGTTGGGATTAACAGTTGGGATAATGTCATCAAGGCCCACCACCTGCCTCTTAGTTTCTGCATCCTGAGAGCACTCATGGATGGCTGCTGACCTAATCTGTGCGTTTAATGCTGTAACCAGAGAAGCACCAGGAGTAAACAGAAGGGTAGGGAGAGACAACAGGCCACACATGTGTTTGGTGGCACTGCCTGACCTGGGGGATCAGCACTGAAAAATGAAAAGTCTGAGCACTGGGAAGACAGGAGGAGTTTGATCTATGTACCCTTCAAACCACATAGAGCCTGCTGCTTTTATTTTCCATCTAAACAAAGATTTTTAATGCATTGCCTCAGCTGCATTGTGTACAAAAGAAAAGAAAAAAAGACGGAAAAGAAGAAAAAGCCTTTCCACGCCCAGTGTGGTGAAGTCTCATGTTGCCAGCATAAGCCTCATCCTTTAGCAGTTCCTGATTGCTCCTGCACCAGGATGGAGCTCATTACTCCTCACTGCTGAGGCCTTGCAGTCTTGTGCGTGCAGCAGCAGTTGCCCATTTCTAGCTCTACCAGAGAAGAACTGTCTGCAGCAGCCAGCACCAGCCATTCGTGAAAGGCAGAGATGGCTTCTTTTGACAGTTTTTTTCTCTCTCTCTCCTGGATCTTCTTACTTTTGTTTTATTGGTACTGAAATAGAAGCACCAGCATGGCCAGCGTATCAGTTCTGATCCAGTGCAATACTGCCAAAACCTGTAATCTGAATTGTATCTACTTACTTTGACTTATGTAACACTAAATCAGAAAAAAACTTTAATTATAGAAATGTATTGGATGGGAAATTTTTGGAATTCATTATAGCCCATTATTTGAGAAATCTAAATAGAGCATAAGAGCAGAAACAAAAGAAGGAAGTCAAACCAATTTTCTTTAGCGTAGTTAAGCAATCTAGTTTGGTGTTATTAGAGGTTTGAGGGTTTCCCCCTCTTTTCCACCCCCTAATAATTCTGAAGTGATCATATTCCTCTGTTTTCTGCTTGATCTTACTTATTTTTTCCTCCTGGCCCGAGTCTTGCTGATTTCTGTGATAACTGATCTTCACAGGAAACAAACAAACCCGACTTTATTCCCCTCCCCTCAACCCTCAGCTACGGCGATGTTAAACGTCGCCGGGCGGCAACTGCAAGTTTTGCTGCCGGCATTAGCAGCCAGAAAACGCGGCAGAAGCCCCCAGCGCAGAGCGGGGTCCCGGCACCCCACCAGCGGGAGCGCTGCCCCTGCGGGAGCGCGGCCGGGGAGGAGGGAGGGCCCGGGGCCGGGGCCGGGCCCGGAGCGCGGGCGGCGCGACAGGGGTGACCCCTCGCGGGTGCGCGCAGGAACGGCGCGCGGATATCGTTTTCGGGGCGGGATAGGACGGGGAGGGCAGAACCCCCGCGTCCCGAGAGGGTGGAGCCCCGGCGCTGGGGACTGGGCAGCGCCCGGCTTGCGGGGTCCCCAGCCCCTGGCTGAAGCCTGATCCAGTGGTTGAGGTAAAGAGGGGCGAGGGAGCTGGAAGTGAGGTGCCCGTGGCGAATAAGGGGTGGTCTGGGTGCTGAGGGTGACATCGAACTGTCTCGCCTCAATAAAAGGTGATGAGACCAACGTGTATTTTACTGCTCAGGTGGTAGCAGCTAAACAGAGGCTCAGCACAACTGACAGTAGTTGTTATTTAGGAAAGAGAACCAAACCAAACCAGACCAAACCACACCAGACCAAACCACGACACCTTTCTTCATATCCTAATAAAAAGACCATGTAATATTTTGGTAAGGTTACACCAGAGGAGAGTGCCTCTCTTAAGATGGGGGCCAGGAACCGATGTTGCTGTACTACAAGGAATTCCTTCTAGGTCTTTGGGATTCTATCAAGCTACATTTGGCATGTCTCAAACTGACTTCAGTAGCTGTGGGCACTGATTTAAAGAATGAAAAATCAGAGCGCTGTGCCACTGAGTATAAAAGTAGTCCCAAATGAAGACCAGTGGCAGCCAGTGGTCAAAGCCAGCACCTCAAGTTCTATTTTGGCCCTGGAGACACACGAAGGCTGAGGGCTGATGGCAAAAGTAGTTATACCAATTTGTCTGCAAGTGCCTGGGGAAGCCTGAGCATGTCCCTGGGAGGAAACGCCAGTGGAGAGCCCCCCCTCTCCAGCAGGCTGCCTACGGGGAAGGTGGGCTTTCAAGTCACTTGTTCCCCTGCTTGCGTCCACAGCAATGGGATATTGGTCCTGTGATCTATCTGTAAGCAAACAGGCTGGACAGAAGGAAACCCACTCCCAGCTGGTTCTGGTTGTAGGGAGAACCTCTTGATGATGGCTAAAATATCAGTGGTTAACCACTGCCAAACAGTAATGGCACGGTCTTTATGGCTCTCCACACTTCACTTGCTATCTGTATCTTGGTGAGAACAAGAAACCAAATCTAAAAACTGTGCTCGAATTTCATGGGCTTCCACTTTCATGGTTAAATTTTGTGGGTGCTGCAAATAAACAAGTTTCATTTGCATTGATTTTGGGTTGCCTTTCCCCTCTTCTCCAGAGACACTTGGTCTCGCTGAGAAACTCATCAAAACTGAAACACTGTGTTTCAGCCTTTTTCCTTCTCATTTTTTTTGCATGTCCCATTCCAGCTTTACCAAAGAACCTGCACTCTGTGAGGACAACAGACAAACTAGGGCTATGCACCTTAATGGCTTCAGATGCTGAACCATTTTGGGGAGAATTTTCCGTAGAGAATCCTGAATGTGAGGAGCTAGTCTTCAGCCTTGAAATTCAGAGGATGAAAGAAATGCTTTTTCTCCATTAGTAGTGGACAGCCAACTTTCATAATGTAATGTTTAATGAGAAATATATTAGGTTTTTCTATGTAATTTTTTGTGTGTCTGGAGTGGATGCTATGGAAAGAAATTGTCCTGACTTTAGGGGATGGAGAGAAAGTTTGTCTTTGCTGGGCTATATAGCACTCCCCTTTGGGATGGTGTCATTTGATAATTCCTGCCACATGTTCTTATGAGTAGGATGTTTTTGTTTCCTTACTGTGTCTCCCCCCAAGTCCTGCTGGGTAATATTTCATATGGTCATGGTCAAAAAAAGCATGTGACAACTTCCAGATGTTCAAATAATCAAAGCGATCTGCAGATCTAAGGGAGCACACTAACAAACAAATGAAGGATAACTTGAAGGGCTGCAGCCTAGGTGGGGGGTCATGCTCAGAGGTGGTGTGGAAGGCTGAAGCATAGTCTTTTAATATCTGGAGAATTCACTGTTGTCTACACCATTTGCTGAAAATGGGACCGTCTGATGGTGTGACTGGGCAGTAGAAACCAAAAACATGGGGTCTGGCCATGGTTTTCCCACAGCTTGGAGCAGCGCTGGCTTCCCAGGGGAGCGAGGAGGCTGTCGCCGTGCAATGTAGCTCTGAGATGAGCTGGCTGCTGAGCTCCAACTGGGGCTAAGCATTGTGACCGTACTCTGCTGCCGTCCACACCACCACTGCATCACACATCGAGCTGGTGCTGCCCAAGGCAGTGCTGCGTTTGTCTGAGAAAGGGGAGGACACGGCTCAGAGCAGGGAAATGTGCCTGCTTCTGGCTTGCTCTTTGCTGGCTTGTAGCCGCACCTCTTTAGGCATTAGCTGGAGTTTGGGAGCCCTTTATCAAAACCGTTCATCATCCCAGGTCATTTTTATTGGTCCATCCTCCCAGCTTTATAGAAATGGATAAGACAAGACAATTGTATGGTGGGAGACAGGAACGGGAATGTAAAAATATTTGTCATCAAAGGAAAAAAAACCCCTCATATTTGTCAAGGTGAATGAGCATGGCTGTGTGGTGTGTAAGGAGTGGCAAGCAAGAACAGTAGGATGCAGTCTGCACGTCGGGCGGTCCCGTCTCTGGTCACAGGAGGGACATTGTTCCCACCCCAAGGGATCCTACAGCAAGTATGCTGGTGCCTTTTTGTATGCTGCCATTTCGTGTGGCAGTGCCTCCTCTGCTGACGGCACATCATTTGAAACAGATGTGATCTGCATCTGCCTGCTGAGTGTGCAACTGGCTCAGCTCTGCCGGAAAACTGTTTTACAAAGCCTTCCATGTGGAGCAGTGATAGGGAGGGGCATGCAGTATTATCATAATCATCATTATTATTATTATCATTATCATTCTTTACTACTACTGCTATTTCTACCACTAATTTGTGAGAATACATTGCTGGCTCAAAACCTGGCTCAGCTGCTGATGGAGAAAGGAAGGTGTGATCACATCGAGGGAGCTGCTGGAGTTTTGAATGTTACTGTGACTCCTACAGGATGATACCTTTCGAAGCATAACTGGGAGGTTACTGCTGACTACTCTTTTCCCCTTGGCTGTAAGGCTTTATGTGACTTTTCATGCAATCCTATATGGACCTTTTACCACTTGGCAGGTAATGGTGTAGCATGCTAACAAATCCAGTTTCACTCTACAAAAAAAGAGCAACTCGGTGACAGTTCGTCCATCATCAAAGGTGGCTTTTCTCAGTCAGGCTCTCTGTATTGTATTCCCAAGGAATCTGGACAACTTCTGGCAAGATTATTCCTTGGTTTTGTTCAAAGAATCTCTTTGTATGTACATGGAGGGGGAAGAACCAATACACTGCTCACCTGGAAAATCAGACCATGGTGCTCATGTGCATGGAGGGACCTGAGCCTGAGAAGAACACTTGTATCAGTCTGGGGCTTTGGAGGAGGCACACCATGACAGAGGCAAACACCCAAAAGTGAGGCAGATTCTGCAGCTCATAAGGCTACTGATATCTGAATGTGCTGCAGGAAAGTGGTGGCCATGAGAAATTAGATCTCGGACATTCAACAAATTATTTATTGTGGTGAGTCATCTCTGTCCTGATCCATGTCTGTAAGACTGGGATAACAAGGTTCTTTTATGTTGTAAACCCTGAAAAGATTTGGAGGCCTGTGTTCTACTAGCTGGAGAATCAACAGCTTGTACTTCCATCGTTTATAATGTGGTTGTCAAGACTGCAAACTCTGCCCACATCCACAGGGGAAGTTATAATTTCCTATGTATGGTAATTTAAAAATGGGAACCATTCACTGCACTGGAAGCTGACTCAAGAAGGACAGATCATCAGTGGGGAGACATGGTATGGAAAATAAAGCTACTGCATCATAAACCAGACAACTGTGAGAAAAAAAAAAAAAAAAAAAAAAAAAAAAGCAGGCTCTGTCTACTATCTACCCATCTATTGGTCATCCACTCATCTCTATACTAGTTACATATTTGGATGTTTTATTTAAAAAACAGGCAAGGGAGCAGCGCAGGGAGGTCTAGTTGGGGCAAGAGGAAAGCAGCTAAAGGACCTTTTCCCTGGCTGGTAAATCCGTGCCTGATCTCCCTTCAAGGCTTCATAGTTTAGAAAGAATTGAAGTTTGTTCTTCAAAAGATGTGTCGGTCTGTTATGGATTAAGAAGACAATATGCCTTCCACATTTACTCTCCCCGCAAAGACTGATTTTTGGAGGATTTGCTAGTCACTTCATTTCAGACACATTTCTTAAAATGTTTGGATTTCTTTGTGGTTAAACTTAGACTCTGTCCTTCCTGAATCCTGTAAGGCTTTCTCTGCAGTGTTTGTCCTTTCATGGTCATTATCAATACGTACCCACCTCACTCATTGTGGTCTACTAAAATAAATTTGTAACGGTAAAAATTACAGATTAAATTGTTCTCTCACAGGGAGCACCCCAAATTTGTTACAAGAGTTCCCCCAATCATTTCCAAACTGAACTTAAATTAAAATGAAAGATAAATCTTTCCCTTTACTACTCCTAAAATGTGATCTTCCCAAAGCTTCAGACATGAATAATGTCACCAAATTTTCCAGCTCTTTCGATATTGAGGCCATACTGAACCCAGCCTGTGTCTCTAGTTCCCATTCAGGAAAACCTGCAGACAAGGCCAATGCCTGATATTTCTATCCATTAAAATCAAAGGTCACACATCTTTTACTTTACTTTCTCAGCTTTTGTTCCCTTCCATTGCTTGTTTGCAGCTGGACCTCCATTTTTCCCTTTTTAATAGAACAGAGGAAATTCCCTCCACTTTTCCATCTCTGCCTCTTCTTTTGTTAGAGGTTCTAGTCTCTTTCCCTTATTTTAGTAGCCACCATTCTCATCTGTTGACCGCAGATCTTGGCCAAATCCTGATAAAGTCAACAGAATGGTTTTCCCTGACAACTTAGATGTGTTTCTGTTTTATTTTTTTCTTTTGTCTCCTCATTTTTCTTGCTGCCTGGCTGGCTGATTTAAACAAATATTTTCAGAACAAGTTGTCCTCAGTTGACTAAACTGGTAAATAATGGATAAATATAATTCTGATTGGGAACAGCTTTCTGGCAAAGGATGGAGTACAGCACCAAAGAAGAATTTTTCTCACCTTCAGTCATGGGATCTGGTTGATTAAATTAAAACCATTTACTTAACCTGCCTGTACAACACACAAACATCAGAGATGTCCTTTAGCTGGACTACTACTTTTTGCTGCCTACACTACACTAGCTACAACACCTGAGCAGTAATTCTATTTTGTGAAACAGAAATTGCCTGGCTTCCTTTCTCTGTATCATAACCAGCAAATCTAGTTTATGTATTTAAGCAAAGACTCAGGTTTGTTTTGTTTTTTACCCCAGTCATTCTTTTTTTCTGGAGAGGAAATGTTGTCCCATCATAAGTTCCAAGCTTCAATATGTAACAATTGTATTATAAATTCCTTGGTGTCCTAAGGCTGGCTACCTACCTCTGGAACTCAGTCCTACTGTGACAGCAGTGCCTTCTTAACAAAATATGCTTCACTGAGCCTACAAAAGGGAGGTTGCTATGTTTGTTAGGATGAAACTTTGCATATCCTTATGAAGCATACAAACGACTTTTGTAATTTTTTTTTTTCATTTATTCACATGGAGGGGCTAGAAATACACGTATTACAATGTTCTTGATATTCGTAGTAAAAATTAAAACCCAACTCACAAAAATAATATGAATATAAGTCATTGTATTTTGAATTTTTATTGTAATAGATTATAGCAATAGTTCACACAACCCGGCTATTATCTCAGATTGTCTCTCTGCAGAATCACAAAAACAATCTGAGTCATCCTGACTTGATTCATGTTCAGTTCCTGTTTGGGAAGGCTTCCCTTGCCATCAGACCGCCTGGGTACGATTTTTTCTGTGAAAGATCAGATTCTGTACAACAATCCCACAGTCTATGGCGGGTTCTGCAGCATGAATCATGGAAAATATGCATCCCTGTTTATTTGTAGCTGATTATTTTTGTGGAAGTCCACATGTAAGAAGAGCCATGAGGCTTTTTTTCTGCGTGATACCTGTGTCTTTTTGGCACTGTGATGGCAATTGTTTAATAGAGATTGTTTAATATGTCAAACATATGAGAAGATGCTCAGCATTTGGAAGAGGGAAAAGAGGTGGAGTTGACACATAGAACCAAGACTGAGTATGAACCAGTTTCAGAAAGAAAGAGAAGTTGCCTTCATGAATAAAGCAAGCACCAGAAAGTTGTTTTCCTGTTCCTGCCAAGGTCCTCTTCATGGTTTGTCACTAAATTCTTGCATAACCTATATTTATCTTTGTTGTGGCTTTCATTTCACCTATGTATAATATGTCATTTCAAGTAGTACATGCAGAATATTATTTCAATTAGTTCATGGAGCTGATTAATCACTAAATAACTTTGTCACTCTCACCTGCAAAGCATGATAGAAACAGAGAAAATTACTTCTACTTGCCAAACTTCCTTACATCACTTGAGAGAGACCTCTCTGAGTTAAAAATGCAGCATATGAACTCTACATAATACATTAGACATGAAGTGAATAGTAAGGTTTGACTTCAGGGAAATAAAGCTACGCAGAATAACAGTAGCTAACATTTTTGGATTTGAACAGTTCGCCTTTGTTTCTGATAGTGTCCTGCAAAAATATGGTACTAATTTTACTGTTAATAATAGAGGTAGTATTAAGGGTGGTAAGAAAATAAAATCATCACTTAAAACCTTGGCAGATGTTGAAAAGATTAGGGTTATTATATATAGTGAGGATTAAAGGAAATCTAGAAGTTAAAGTCTGAGATGTTCAGTCATTTGTTTATGGAAGACTGAGCAATAGTCATTTACCTGGTGGGCAAAGGTTAAGTCAGCCACAGCAAAACAAAGTGTAGAGGCTACATGTGCTGTTGAGAGCACCTTCCACCAGAGAGCAGTAAGCTCAGACAGGACATGCCAGGCCATGTCCCAGGCACCAGCTGGACTTGAACTCCGGGAGTAAAACTGGTTGAAAATTAATGTGACCTGTTGGAATACACGTTTTTGACAGGGATGTCTTGTTTCCTCTGTACATGTGTTCAGCTCTGAAGTGTATTTGTTTCAGGCACTCCTAAAGACTGCCTGAAAACCAGAGAGGGTGTGGGCCACAGCTCTGAGAGCAACCTAAAGGCTGGAATGCACCTTCTGGTAGAAGTTGTAGGTACACAGTCTTTTAAGCATATCAATAAAAAGGTTAAGGATTACCGGCTAAGAAGAGTAAGTATTTACTTCAGGACTAACACTTTTCCAATTTAGCAAATAAAAATATAAAAATATCTGGTATCTGGAGCTGGACAAATGGGAAATACTTTGCTAATAGTGTGGATTGCAATAGGTTATTGTGGTTTTTCCAACTTTAGTAATTTTTAAATCAAAAATAGATGTTGTTGGTTTTTTTTTTTTTTAATCTAAAAGATGCACTCAAGTCTAAAGTGGATCAAATTCAAGGATATTCTGTGTCTTAAATTATGTGGTTAGGTGACCACATGGCTACTTCAGTTTTTTGTTTTTTTTTTTAATCTGAAAATCCTTTTGCTCTGACAAATAGGGCTGGAGAAGCTTTCACTGTTGCTGAGAATATGGATTCATGGATGCTCATTGTGTTTACTGGGGTCAGCACTCACCTTTCTTCCTTCTTCTGAACCAGCTTAGCACTGAATGGTCTGGGCTGCAGAGCTGCACTAAGCAGACCTGTCCTGCCTAGCCCAAGGATGCTCCTTTTTCACTTATTTCTCTCCTCCCAGGCTGGAAACCCACATTCATTTTTCCGAGGAGCCAGGAACCACCTTGATCCGGGGAACTTCTGTAGCGCTTTGAGAGTAACCATTCACAAAGACCTTACAACTCTGAACTACAGCACGCACAAAGAATACTTTTTTTCTAATGACTACAAAATGCTGCAATAAGTTTTGCTCAAATGAAACCTCTATTAGTAGTAGTGGAGCTTTGTGTGTTAGCCACCAATGATTTGACTATCAGATAATTGTGATTATAAGTTCTCTTCAGAACAACTTGCATTATTTAAGAAGAAAAATCATACTCCAATCAAGCTGTTCAGAGGTTTGGAAATATACAGATATAGAGCTCCCAGCTTCACTGTTTTAGCCATTGTGGTACAGTGCGAAATGCTGTTAAGCAGGCAATAGTCTCAGGATTTATTGCAGTGACTGAACTTATAAATACAGAAAGTTCAGAGAAAAGCCTGCTCTCATGAACTTTCTACCAGCATTTGCAAACTAAGAAGCCATAGGTTATTTATATAATAAATGGATGCATATTTGTCCAAATGTTGAATAAAGATAATATGTGAGAAGCACGAAACAAGTCATTTTCCTCTGCAGTAAAAATACATTCCTTATATTGGATACAGGACAGTGGCAATAGCAGTTTAAACCTTTTGAAACTTTTATGTTCAGAAAAATTATTCTCTCAGAAGAGCTACACCAAAACCACAGGTATTGGAATGGGAATTGTCAGGTCAGATGAGACCAAAATTTGGTAAAGTAATGACTGAATTCCCTTTAATTGAGGTATATATATCCGCCATTTAAATAAGACCTTGGTACAAAAAGGGAAACTGGACCATGCAATGCAATCCAGCAAAATCTGGTTTTATAAATACTCTTTGTCGGGAAGAGAAAGGCGCAGTGGCACTATTGATTTTAAAAGGTCAGTTCACCTTTTTCTGGTTGCTTTGGCTATTGGAGTGTGCCTGGCTTGAAAAGGTGAATGCTTACTTGGCTTACAGTTGCCATATACCCCACAACTACCTGCTCGTTATGACTGCTCTCTCTCTCCTGCAACATGCTGATGAAGGACGTATGAATGTTACCAAGCAAATAGCATGAATTACAGCTACACAACCACAACAATGGAGATTTTTATTTCCTGGATGGTCCCAAGAGATGTGAACACAACCTCCAACCCCAGGCCAACAGCACAGCTTACTCCAGGACTCGGCCTCTGGGAAGTTGAGCTGAAAATATTATTTCTTCCCTATGTAGTTGTGTACCAATTGCAACTCAAATATATTGAAGAAGTGTTCTCACTTTAAATATATCTCTGCATATCTGCATTTCACATTTATATTATTGCCATATTCACTTTACTTTTGCATCACACCAAGTTTCTACATTGACTGTTGATATTTGGGCTCAACAAGAAAAACAGGAGGGAAGTAAGGACAAGGAGAGACTAAAATGAAGTGTGAGTGTATTAGTAGCGTTTTTAAACTTGGTCTGGGTCTGCTGGGTCTTTGGCAGCCCATTTTTTATCTCAAAACTGGAGTAATGGTTGCCCTTCAACACTTGCTGTTATTCCCAGGATGGGAGCCTATTCTGTCCCACTGGCACTACCTACGTCTGCAGCACGAAGTCTGCCACTCTGTAAGCAGGGGTCTGCTCACTTAGTTTGTATAAGTCTTTTCTCTTAAGCACACACACACACAAATAAAAAAATATTTCTTCTGAGTCTAGCTTCCTCATCTTGAAAGGATGCAAAGATGCCCACAGTTCTTGCTGCCAAAGGATTCCTGAAGCCTTGCATTTTTGGAAGAGGTAAGTGACGGAGGAAGTAGAACTGCAAAGGTGAGACGGCGCATTCCTCGGAGCTAGAAATTACACCACAACTCTGGTTAAAATTCTGAGCTCCAGCTTTATTGATTACAATAAAGAACCTCTAGTGACACTAAATGCTGCTTTACTGTTTCCATTAGGCAAGGAGATGGTCCAAGCATGGTGAAGATTTCACTCCATAGAACATTATTAGAATAGTAGAAGGTGAAACCGGATGATGGAAAACACATTTGTTGAGAGTTTGGTGTGACAGACATCCACTCTTCAGCTGTCATGTGCTTGTAGTATCTGCTTTACATTCCTGCACAGGGTTTTCAGACAGTGAGAGGAAGTGGTCAATCCTTTCAGAATTGATAGTGCGGTGCTGGCATTGATTTCTGTGCCCACAGTCGTGTGTCAAGAGATTATTTGTGCTGGCACAATGAGTTCAATACATGTCTACATCCTTGATACTTGAATCTCAAAAAACTTCACTAAAAGAGATGCCAGTAAACTTATTTTCTCTAAGCACTAGTTCTCTGTAGATGTAATCATAGCAACAGGCATCATGTTTGTTCTGACCTTGTCTAACAAGGGCTGAACTCTTGGGCCTGTTAAAATCTTTAGCAAATACTTGTCTGAAAATTACAGATAGATTTTCTCACAAAAATAAGAAGATAGAGGGGGTAAAATAGATTTTTGTGTCATAACGGTAAAACATTTTTGATTTTCAACATGTCAATGCTCTTAGTTCATAAAAGTTTGTGCTAAAATTAAGCAAAAAAAAGTTCACTCTTCCTTTCCATCTCTCCCTTCAAAATAAAAAAACCTGGCAGGACTCTGTTTTAATGCAAATGCTGGCAGAACCACAGCTCAGCTATGTACCAGGCAGCATAATAAGACTGAGAGGGGATCTTATTATTGTTTATAAATATCTGAAGGGTGGGTGCCAAGTAGAAGGGGCCAGTCTCTTTTCAGAGGTTCCCTGTGATATAATGAGGGGCAATGGTCACAAACTGGAACACAGGAAGTTCCACCTCAACATGAGGAGAAACTTCTTTACTGTTAGGGTGATTGAGCCCTGGAACAGGCTGCCCAGAGAAGTTGTGGAATCTCCTTCTCTAGAGACTTTCAAAACCTGCCCAGGTATGTTTCTGTGTGACCTGCGCTGGGTTATCCAGCTCTGGCAGGGAGGTTGGACTTCATGATCTTCAGAGTTCCCTTACAACCCCTACCATTCTATGATTCTAAGATAATGGTGGGTGATGAGGTGAGTCATGTGCCAGTTGAATTCCTTCTGGTGAATGCAGGGATTCGGTTCACATTCTTAAAATCTGCTGACACCCCTGTCTGAAGCCCCAGGCATTTTTTAAAGATCATCCAACCTTCAGACAGAAAGTTTCCTCTTTGCAGTGGAGTTGATCTAACAAGTGTCTGTTCTACTCATAGCAAGTCTGTCCGTTGGAAACTAGCTCTGTAAATAGCTGTGGCACCAAATATCAAGGCCATGAAAAACACTGTGGAGCATCAAGTCTTTGACCTGTAATCTGTATGACATTTCTGACTAAATGCCTCTAAAAGCTGACTTGTAAAGAAAATTAACTGAACTCACAGACATGCCTCATCTTTCTGGTGACCACAGGAATTACTGACAGTGTGTTCAAACCGCTAAAAATTCAAAAACGCTGCCAGAAATTATAGGTTAAGTGGGATATTTTTTATATAGACTCTTTGCCTATTTACATCTAGAGTTAGTGTTTATTTTTTCACGGTGCTGTTTTCTTTTTAGATGCTCCTTGCTAATACGTTCAGAAAGGAGGGCAGCGTCTAAAGCAGGAGAAACAGCAGATGGCAGCACCATGCTGCTCTATCTGGACTATTAGAGAAAACTGGAAAAAAATGCAAACCTGGCTGAACAAAAGTTTCTTAGAGTATGTTTGCTTTTCGATGTCCTTTCTTTCTCCTATTCTTTTGGTTTGTTTTGGCTTTTCTTTTGCTTCTGGTTTGTTTCATTTTGGGTTGGGGTTTTTTTGTTTGTTTGTTTAATTTTTTTGTTTGATTATTTTTTTCCTACTCACTATTGAAAAAAAAGAACAGCAGAGGAGGAAAATTGATAAGTAAGGTCATCCTGTATTGATTTAGTAGAAGACAGTAAGGCCTGATGTGACCTGCTGAAAAGATGACATGAGGTTATGGCCTAGCGTACCAGCGCTTCACGTCATATTAAACACTCCACAGGGGCAACATCTGGAGGGTTAAACAACTGCTGGGTAATGCAATTTTAAATACCACTTCATCAAAGTAATAGACTCCACAGGACCCTCTTGGGATCTGTAAACTGATGTGTTCCAGGCTTTGTGTGCTGCAGCCCTTTTGTGTAACACATTAGGGAGAGCCTGATAGCTCTGACTGTTGCAGAATAATAGAACTGAGGTTTGCAAACTCATCTACAGCACATCGCCTCACTCAGCCTGGGATCAAATGCATGACATTTGTCATTTTTCTCTTCTTCTTTTTTTTTTTTTTTTTCCTCAAAGCTTGATAGTTTGTATATCCAAAATTCCTGTGAGCTGAGAAAAAGATTTTAGAACAAGAGATTTGCTCTTGAGTCTATTTTAACAGCAGTGTATGAGCTTCAAACAGATCCCATGCTTTCATTTTTCCAGACTAGTTACAGAGGAGGGAGTAAATCTGTGCACTCTTTATAACCAGACAAGCTTTCAACCTGAATAACAAGCGTATTCCTCAGGTCCTTACTGGATCTGTCTCCTCTCCTGCATTCTTCAAAAACAACATAGCCATAGCACCAGCAATACAAATCATAAAGAAAATATCATCTCCAGTTTGGTGGACCGTGGAGGCTGGTGCAACCATGTAATTGTAAATCAATGTTCCTGACAGTTAGTATAATAGTGTGCAATTTTTTGAAATAACTGCTTCCACTATTTCAGAGCTGCTAAATAACAATTCAGAAAAGTCCCATTAAATAATTAATCACTGTAGTCCCATTGAATAATTAATTATTTTAAGGGAGGACAGCCCAAGAACTTTTTCTATTGCCTGCTAATGCAACATTTGCTTTTCGAATCCAAATCCAGCAAAATCCTTAGTCCACACAGATCTCTGTGTCTGGGCAGACAGAATTTGATAGCTGTCACCAACTGATCTTTGTCATTACCAGCAACATGTGGAAGGATACTTGGAAACTCCTTTCCAGGGATTAAAATTTAGGGTAAGGCTTGCAGCTGACATGAGCCAGCAGTGATCAGCTGAGGTCAATGGAAAGGATTCGATTCTTTCCAAGCAATTATCTGCCATTGCTGCTGTCCTTGCTTGTAGATCCTTCTCTATGCTTTACTGCAATCAGTTCAGATCAAAGGTCAGTGGAATATTGCTCAATTACTTGTCACAGTTTCAATTCAGAAATGTTTCTGGCTAAGTTTTTGTGTGATGCCTTTCAAAGAGAGATGATGATAGTAGTCATAGAACAGGGGAAGGAGGTCTGACAATGACTATAAGCTACCATATCAATTTTTTTCTTGTTACTGGGTACTTACTCTGGTTTACATGTTAGAGAGAGACCAGAGAAATACATTATCTCTTTCCCCACCAAGCCATATAAAATAGCCGTTCTTCAGCCACCTTAGCATCAGCAGGAGCACAGACCTGAATCTTCCCTAAAGTGTGTGCTGCTACCTCACTTGACTTCTACCATGACATTCCTCCCCAAAATGTTTATATCAGTCAGTCCTATCCACAGCCAATCATTTCAGGTAAAATGTTCTTTCAAAATTACATTTCTGAATCCATATATATATATGAAAGATGCCTTCCCCTCACTAAACTAGTTTGTGGCCTACGCTTTAGAAACAGAACTTATTAAGACTGCAGACATATGAGCTACTGTAATTTACTTACTGGAATTATTTTCCATCCCTCATTACTGCTGAAGAGACTGCGGCTGCCCTCCATCTGTGGAGAGGTCTTCATAAGAAAATGGGGAGCAGTAGGGAAACAGCATGGATTCTGCAAAGAATGCATTAGTTTATTTATTTATTTCAAATGTCTTTCATGTCTTGGCTTTGTGCATCTTTTCCAAGAAGCAAATGCTTCACAGATGGAAAGAAGCAATTTTCAGTTGTAAAAATTCTAAACAGTTCAGGTGAAATGAAAAACAGAGCTTCTTGGAGACATGCCAGCTTGTGGTTCTTTTTTTTCCCCAGCCTCACTTTGATTGTGAAAATATTCACCCACCTCCAGACTTTATAGCATGAGAAATGCCCTGCCTGAGGCCTAATCGGTGCCTGAGGTATCACTGCAGGGTTGATTAGAAAGGAAGGCTCCTATTTCCACACAGACACTATACATCTGCTCTGATTTTCTGCAGGGTAGATCCACAGTAACCCTACTGCAAAAATTGAGTCATATAAACCAAGCTTATACTGGCATAGCTCCTCTTCTGGAGGGAGCTCTGCTGTCATCAGGAAAAGGTCTAATTTGTCCACTGATACTCTGTTTTCTGTCAATTCATATGGCTAGGTAGTGAAATTAGGGGAAAAACAAAAACAAAAAAAAAAGCGTAGGTGATTTGTGAGAAAGAGTAAGGAACTTACATTTAGATACCTCCCACTGATAAAAACTTTTAGGATTTACAGCAGACCAAATTAGAAGGAGCTTTACCCTCAGAACCTTTGGATATTGTGCATTGCCTATGAGGCACTTAAATCTCCCACACTCTCCCCATAGGGAGCTTAACTCATCCTCCAGGATATCTGCCTTGGAGCCAGACACCTAGAGCCAGACACTTATACATCTATGATCTGCTATGTGTAGACTGAAGCCCAGCAGCGGACAAAACAATATTTCCTCTGCACTGCTGGTGGCCATGGGTGTGGAGCCAGAGTGATTCCCACACAGGGCAGGCATTTGTATTGAAGGGAGCAAGCACAGGGAACAAGACCTGCCTCTGGGTGATGGGGGGAGGGGGGGGGGAGGGGGGGCAGCTTCCTGGGCTCTAAATCATTTGGGACACTCAGGATCATAGACCAAGGGAAGTACAGAAGGTGGCCTGTAATTAGTAGCTGCTGCTACATCTCTGAGAACACAGCTCTGGAACACACTAATGCATAATGCTTGGTCATTGTCTCTCTTCGGATGTTGCAATGGATTTTACAATGCACATTTGACAAGCATATCGTGCAGGGCTTTACAGGAAAAGAGAGAAACACTCAGCAGTGGGTGCTGAATCAGGCTCTAAGTGTGCAATCCAAGGTTATTTGCTATAAAGTCTAGTACATTCCCTGAAAAATGTTGAGTTGTGCAGGAAATGTCTGGTTACTCGTGTAACTGTTTGCAAGATACACAAACTCATCAGGCTCTAAGTCTTACGACAATAATGCATTTTCTTCCAGACATGTTCAATTGCATATCTGATACACATATTGCTCAGCCAAAATGACTTGTTAGTGATTTATTTTGAGTATCCAGCCTTTACCATATGACATCACCTCCTTAACTTGATGAAAAAAAGGTTTAGACTGAATTCTTCCCTTTAAAAATATGGGGCAATGGTTTCTCGATGCCAATATTTACTGATATCAAAGCAAAATATTGTCCTGGTTATTTGTCTTAATTTAGCCCAAACAGTACACAAAGCACAGTGTACAAAAACAATATGTTCTTTCTTCTAAACCAGATCACCACTTACTAATTACTATATAATTTGAATGAAAACAGAGGCATGATTCAGTGATGCTTTGTACAAATTTTCTCACTGAAGAGTTTTTCCTTACCCTGAGTGATAGAAGGTACATATAAAATGATTTCCTATATCCGTCTTCATCCAAAATCTCAGAAGGATTGCTTTTTAATTATCCATTATACAAAGTACAGCAGTATTAGACACAGATCATTTGCTAAGATCTCTAAGAATCATCTACATTATGTATATGTGTACTGATAGTAATATACATAGTGTGTGTATATAGGTGTGTGTCTATGTGCATGCATCCACACACCTGTAATACATTTTTAACTTTAATTAAAGCTTACAGATACCAATGGTATTTGAACATTCCTAAAATTCAGATGTTGCATTTGTGTGGGATTTGGATACAATTTGCACAGACAATTTAATGTTATCTGAATCCAGCAAATAATCCAACCCTGTATTAGAGAAAGTTAATGTGGGAACTGATATGCCCAGACATGATCCTTTGCTTCTGAGCGTGGACCTGGATGCAGCCAGAGGTGCCTTACATTCCTGAGATTTCTGTCCTATTCCTGTCCTGAAACTCATGCAGAAAATAAGGGTTGCAAGCTCAGGTAAAGCATCAAAGAAAAAGCAATTTAAAACAAGAACTGCTGCACAGAAGACTTTGTACAGAACTAGTCTGCTCCTAGGACATCAGGAGAACAAGATTTGATCCAAGATTTTTGACTGAAGACTGTAGGACACAGTTGACTATGATTGGCTCTGTCTTTTCCCTCTTAGATAACTATTTCCTAAGAAATATTTAGCAGAAGCTGCAAACACATTTCTTCCAAACCTTTCTAAAGGTTTACATGCATTCAGCAGACCTTTACATCCATCTGCATGGGTGCTTTCTCCTCCTGCCTTCTCTCTAACAGTTCCAGTACTGGGTTTCTGTACCAAGGGTGGTGTGGTGTAATTAGAACCATGCTGTGTCAGTGTTGAACAAATCAAAGCCCACTCATTGCCTTCTTCTGCGCCTCACTGACTATAAACATGCCCAAACAATGTCAAGCACATCCAGCAGGAACTTTTAGCCATAGCTCACATGATGTTGCTCGATCACGGAAGGAAGGAGGAGAATTTCTGCCCGTTTGCCACTAGATGGCGTAAAGCCAAAACTGTAGATTTAATTAATCGCGATGGAAGTACCCATTTCCTATATAGTTGTTTCGGTTTGGTTTTGTTTGGTTGGGTTTTTTTGCCTGTGTGTGGTTTTTGTTTTGTTTGTCTGGGTTTGGTTTTTTTTGTGTGTGTGGGTGGGTTTTTTTGTTTTGTTGGTGTTTTTTTGTCTTGTTTGTTTGGTGTGATTTTTCTTAGATGAGTCTTTTAAGATGAAAACTAAGCCTGTCTGGCTCTAGATTGAGTGAAAAAGCCCTGTTTATTTTAGTATGCCACACTGATTTGTAACTAGGGTTCACTCAAAGGATTCATGGCACATCTACTTTCCAGTTTGCACATTGAAGAACTGAAGTCAAATTCTTAAAAGACTACCTTCTTTGTCTTCTAGCACACAATTCAGATGAGTAAATAAGGAGCCTAAACTATGGAGATATCCCCCGTGCTGTGACTGTGCAGGTACAGACATTCTATCTTTAGGCAGCCAAGGTAGGTCATTAATATCTGATGGTGCTGACATCCTTGAAAGAGTTTACTGATAATTCATTGTCCCTCTTTCTCCTTCACTCTGTTAGGATGCCTTTTGAACTTGTCCATGTGGACATCTAAACTTTCATCCTCTGCTCAACTATTTACATGCTAATAATACATGAGGAAATCACAAAATATTTCCTCTTGGTGTGTGGTGAATTATCACTTACACTGTTTTCACAGCACAGGTGGTGTTCCCAGATGTGCTCAGCCATGCCCTAGTTCTGTTTCCAACTAGGGGAGTTTTACTGTTGCCTTAAATGGCAGCTGATGATGAAATAACAGTTACAGCTTCTGAAAATCTACTGCATACAGATGTGTATTTTGAAAAGTGTAGTACAATTTCAACAGTGAGCATACACATATAAAATTCATTACACTGTTGCTTCTGTACCTGTGACAATTCTGCATATGTATGAAGCTATTGAACCCCCTGAAAGGAAGTCCAAAGGTGCTTCATGTACTGTTTTGCTTAGTTGATAGAATAGAATAGAATAGAATAGGATAGAATAGAATAGAATATTTTAGTTGGATGTGACCCACAATGATCATCTAGTCCAACTGCCTGACCAATTCAGGGATGATCAAAAGAAAGCATCTTATTAAGGGCGTTGTCCAAATGCCTCTTAAATGCTGCCAGGCTTGGGGCATCAACCACCTCTCTAGGAATCCTCTTCCAGTGTTTGACCAACCTCTCAGTATCTATTCCAGTTCTGAGAATACTTACCTCCTACAACATCTTCTTTGGCAAGAAGGTAAGCAATTCATTCATGCTTTTCCTTGAATCTGAATTATAAACTATTTTTTACCTTTATTTCTTCTGAAGAAGGAAGCATTTCTACTTCACAAACTTTGAAAATCTTCTGCTAACCAAATGAAAGCCTTGCAGATCTCTGCTACCACTAGCACTCTTCCAGATGAGACTGCTTGGATGTTATTACTTTTCCACCAAGTGAAGCTCCTTTTTACTGTACTCAGTGATGAAATGTTTTAAGGCAATAGCTGGTCAGAAATCCAAATACATCTCATTAAGAGCTTTTTTAAAGAAAATATTGAGGAACATTTATGCTTGAAGAATTATCTTGTATTTTCTCCAGGAATTTTGAACAGACTCTGCAAAAAAAAAGAGAAACTTTGAAACAGAATGGTGTTTCTACTTAAAATGTTCTCTTATGGTATTTTTGAAATTATTTTTAGAAAGCAATGAAATTACCATTTGTAACAAAACATGGAATTATAAATATATTTTATATTAATTGATATTTGGACTCAAACCACAATTTTGTTTGAGATTTTAAAACAGACCAGTGGTAATAACAGCAAAAAAAGTAAACATTTCAGCTTAGATTACATTATTTTGAAACAAAAATGATGTTTCTGCATGGAAGAATATTTCCACCTCTTCTACAGAGGTCTTCATGCCTACTACTTACCTCTCCATATTGTGTCTGCACACTTCAAGATTGTCAGGGTTCAAGGACCAGAGATGGCTTGTGAGCGCTCTAAGGCTAGAGGAATGGGGTAAGAGTTAGGTATTCCTGTCATGGACAGGAGAGGAAGAATGGGCAGGAACATAAGAGGGATGAAGAAAGACCCAAGGGAAAGCATCAGTGGTTCAGGCTTGCTGCTCCTGATGTCTCCAGGGGGACAAGGTAACTGAGTCCAGCAGAGTTGCTTCCAGCCTGGGACCATGACAGCTTCCCACGTCCCAGCTCTTTTCCTCAGCAAAGCAGTGGAAACATCCAGGTTAGACCTCTGTCATGGCAGTATCCTGCCAAAGTAGCTTGCCCAGGCCTACCATTAGCTCCGATTTTGACTAATAATTCATTTACCTTGCTCAGTTCAAGAGTACTATGCCAGAATTTACAGGGTATTTAAGTGAGATAGATGTCTTCTGCTACCAAAAGGCACACCCCCTCAGAAATTGAATTGGTTTTTGTACTAAAAGTGTAAGCCAGATGGAGCTGGCATACTGTAACTCTCCAAATAGGAGTTTGGTTAGGCTATTTTACATGCTGCAGGACTTTTTGACACAAAAAAAGGGTCATTTACCCCTTTGACTAATAAATTTATGATTGTATTAACTCCCTCTTCGTTGACATCCCTACTGGAGTATTAGTTTAGTGCTGCATCTTACAAACATCAGGTACGTCAATAGCTCTTGCAATTAACATAGATTTTCTTTCATGGCTCTCATATGTGTCTTCTAACAATTCCTTACTGTGTTTTCTTCACAAAACTGGGCACCACAGTATTAAAAGTGTGCTGTGAAGGAGCTGATGATTATTTCTTGCTTTAACAGTTTGAGTGTAGCCATTAATATCCATATATATTTCTAACCTGCGGAGGGGGGGGAGTGGAAGAAATCCACCATAGCTACGTAACTTCAGTTTCCTAAAATGTAGGCATCAAATTGAAACGATTTCTCTAGGATTTCTGGTACTCAGTGGAAAGGACTTTCACGGGCAAACAATTTCTTCTGAATACATGTGTAAGGCTATGGCATCAATAACTAGAGATATTTTTTGTTCCCTGACAGACATCAAAGGAGGCCTAGGTGACTAAGTTAAAGGAACTAATTTTTTACATGGTAAAGTTATGTCAGATGAATCCCAATAGGTATGCCTTAACTTGAGCATCTAGTGAAAAAGTGGTTTTGTGTCAGTTAAAAAGGTCTATATTAGGAACACAGCTATGCAAGATTTTCTTTGTGTCTCTCTCCTTCCTGACCTATCTTTCTATCTCTTCATAGTCTGGAAGACATCACTGCCTAAATACTTGGTATGTGGTCATAGTTTTTTTTTAACTTATTGAAGAAAAAAAGTTTGGAAACATCTAACTCTCTTCCTTGCATATTGCTTGGCAATATTCTATAGTGGAAAAGCGGTTTTAAAATTGGGTTGCTTCCTGTTGCTCAGCTTGTAAGTCTGAAGTCTTTATATAATTTTGCAGCTGTGAAATATCATTTCATTCTAAGGCAGTAAAGAAAATTGCTTCCTTCTCTGTTGTTCAGGCAGGACCACCAAGCAAAGGGGCGAAAGGATTCTACTAGGGGCTGTGCCTGAGGTGAGAGCAGGGGAGAGCGAGTGGCTGCGGTTCATGTTCACAAGCAGTTGTTCAGAACATGTTTGTGCCTGGGAGCACGGGAGTCAACAGAGCACACCCGGGACAGACACAGCTCTGTCAGTGTGTCCTTGCTGCTCAAACCTGTTATTCAGACACCCCAGTGCTGGGCCTGTCCTTAGTCAGGAAAGAAAATTACGCCACTGAAAGAGATTCTTTTTTTTGATATGGAAAAACGTCAGAAGGGGCTAGGATAAGATTAGCAAAACAATTTCCATTGCTGATCAAACACAAATTTAAACCTAGGTCACCGAAGGTGAAATGTCACTACATCGAGTTATGTAGTTTTGACTGCCCAGTTAATCCTTATTTCAAGGTAATGAAACTCAACTGTCAGCTGGAATACTGTGTCCAGTCCCAGTATCCACACCTTCAAAAGTATTTTGAAAAATTGGAAAGCATTCAGGAAACTGCTTCAGGAATGCTTTGAGAATTCTTTAATCTAGCAGACAAAGGCATAACAAGATCCAGTATCAGAAAACTGGGTTTTGATTAGAAATAAGGGTATGAGAATTGCATAGGCAGGGATGGATTTATTAGTTCCACCATCACTGCAAACTTCTGAATCTAGACTGATTTATCTTGTAAAAAAGTTCATATTCTGCTGAACTAGTACTATAGATTTCAGGCCATTGCTGTCCCAATGGGATGGGAAGGAGAATCTAAAAGAGTAAAACCCATGAGTTGAGATAAGAACAGTTTAATAATCAAAATAAAATTAGAATAATAATAAAAATTACAACAACAACAATAAAAGTAATTAAAATAAAAATAACAAAAAGGGAGTGACAGACAAGTGATGTACAATGCAGTTGCTCACCACCTGCTGACCAGTGTTCAGCCTGTCCCCAAGCACTGATCTGCCCTTTCTGGCCAACTCCCTGTAGTTTATATACTGGGCATCATATATGCTGTAACATCATATAGTATGGAATATCCCTTTTGCCAGTTTGGGTCAGCTGTCCTGGCTGTGTCCCCTTCCAACATCTTGTGTCCCTCCAGCCCTTTTGCTGGCAGGGCATGAGAAGCTGAAAAATCTTTGACTTAGTATAAACACTGCTTAGCAACAGCTAAAAACATCAGTGTGTTATCAACATCATTCTCATACTAAATCCAAAACACAGCACTATACCAACTACTAGAAAAAAACTAAACTCTATCCCAGCTGAAACCAGGACATAACTAAATTCTGATAATTGTTATTTTAAACTATGTTCTTCGATTGTAACAGATAAAAAAATATATAGTGTGTCTCTCTATTTTCTTTTAATAGTAGAAATGTGAGTTATGATCCAAACTTCTTTATATGTTCAAAGAGATACATGAAAAGAGATGGAGAAGAGGGTATGCTGCAAAGAACAATTATAGAAAACAATTTCATCTGGGACTCTTTCTTTCCACATTTATTCAATATCCACTTCCAGATCATAAGCTCATCAGAGAAGCTCAGTATTTATATCCATTCAGCTGTATTTTTGTTAAAAAAAAAATACTGTAAATACACTTGGGACCATCCATATTTTTTTCTTATTTTGTATTCTTACTGCATGGTTTCCTATTATTGTTTGTGCTACCTGAGTGGTTGAGTATTCTAACACATCCAATACAAATACTTGCACATTCAGTTTGAAGTGTGGCATCCGCAGACGTTTGCTTGATGTTTGCTTCATCACTTAACCAGAATATGAAAGAGTGCATAAGCAAAACTGAAATTATTTGAAGTCCTAAAAATATTATCTGATTACTTTGCACCAGTGTAACAAACATTCAGAGTGTAACAAACATTCATATCAGTGGCTTGATACATCAGAGAATTCCAATGTCCCTTTCTATTTTACACATAATTTTTCTAGGTGGTATGCTGCCCCTTTTACCTATTGCTGCTCCATTTCTTTTTTCAACGTAACTTTATAATTGTCAAATCCGTCTCTCACCAGACCTTTCTCCAACTTTTCCTCATGCCTGTTTTCCTCACGTCCTGACCACTCCACTGCCAGCTTACTTCACTCCAGAAGAGTCTAGCTTTAAAAAAGTACATTAGTTGTGAAAATGAGGAAGCCTTGTGCAAGTTATCTTTATGTAGCTACGCTGTGAAGTTCTGCTTATCTGCAGTGTGTTTTTCCACTGCAGATGGCCAGGGCACCTGAATGAAGTACATAGTACTTCTACTATGTGTTACCCACAGCACCTCAGGAGCTGCAGAAGTCCTAACCTTTGTCTTTGAACACTAAGCCTCAGAAGCTCTTTTCTGTATTCCCTAATGGGAAGAGAGAACAGCACTTAGACTATCTTCTTATATAACATCTAAGCAGACAGTGATGGTATTGAAGGCAGACCTGAAGATGTGGTTATATATTTGGAAGTTTGTCTGTTTTTTTCTACTTATGTAAGTTGGCCTAAAAGAATTCAACTGTATGAACTGTACCCATCTATCACACATGCCTCCCTTTCTCCGTAAGAAAGTTCATAAAGTTGCTCAATGAAAATAAAAATCTAGGACTAGATGAAAGATAATTACGGGGGACCTTGCTTTCTTGTTTCTAGTATGATTTTAGTGGTCTAAAACTTTTTTCTTTAGCATGCGAAATTCTCCTTTTTCCTCCCCAGGCTTACTGCCATATATAGAAAAGGGGATTATTCAGATCCTTTATAGCATGGCATGGAAAGAAAGATAAGTATGGAGATCACTAGTGTCATTTTAAACTTGCTGAAGAATCTTAAGTACCTCGGAGCTGGAGGCTTTATATATACTTTGTTGTAATCAAATACGCCCCTTGGAGAAAGGACAATGCTTTTCCAAATGCAGTGTCAAGCACTCATGACACCTGCAGACCCTGTAAAATAATAAATATTCCTGCACTACCTTGGCTACTTTTTGTTCTGTAAAGATGATTCCCTTCTTGTCCCTGCATAATTTACAATGAATTAGAATATATACCATATTTTATGTATTATTGATATCAAAATGGATTTACTGATGCACTTAGGCTTGTGCATTCACTATGCATTTATGTGAATAGAAAAACTTCTCATTATCTATAAACTGAATATTTGCTAGTTGTTAGGCATAGCTACTTGAAGCACCCCACCCTTTGATGTTTGATACTCTGGCAATAATCCTAGATCATCATTGAGAAACTCCCTAAATAGTTTGCTTGAATATTGATGAGGGCTAGCTGCTTTTTGAGAATGGACAGATATATGCATTAGTTCAGGTTCCAGCTCAACCTCCCATGAGGTGGCCAGCAAGTTAGGTGAGCAGCAAGCAGTTCTCATGGAACTTGAGGAACAGAACTGTGGCGATTGACCAGGCTGCCGCAGACCCCTGGAATGGAGTGGGAAGATGGCAAGCCTTCCTCTGAGGATTTATGACAGAGCTGTTTAGATGCCAGGTTTGCTCGAGGTGTATCCTGTTTGGCAGTTCTGCTCTCTTATCAGTTTGAACATTATATTTGTACCTTTAGGGAAATGGACATAGCCAGCTCAAATTCAAGAAATTCCTACCTTTTCCAAGAAGAAGAAAAGACAAATCTTTATTTCCTTTATTCTTAAATGCACTGTGTGTAAATATTATATATATATATACACATTGTTTTAATTGCATAACACACAGTATTGGGGATCATTTTGTTATTTAAAAGAAGATTCTTCATAGTGATACACCCACAGTTGGCAAAGAGCTGAAATTAGAAAAAAAGAGAAGCAACTGAATGAAGAAGCAAAATACGCATGTAGTTCTCAAAGTTTTGCTGTATAATTAGGTCAGAACTGGGCAGATATTATTGTGACATTAGGAGCAGAGAGAGGAAAAAAAAAAATCCCATCATTTATATGGAGTTGATGAATGATGTATTAACTGTGCGTAAGTTGTGTAAAACAGGCCAGGCAGATTGACAAAACTTGGCAAAAATAATCCAATCCACAAAGTCAAATTACGCAATAAAAACAAGCTGGTGCTATTCAGACTGGTACATTTCACTAAAAAAAAGGCAGAAATATTCCTAGATTCCCAACAAATCATAAATTCCACTTGTTTTGGCCAAATCTTGGCCCTTCCTAGTTCATGCAATACATGTGAATGTTTTCGTAGTGATACAAATTTTGTTGTTGCTTAGTTTTCCTGGTCCCTGATCACATTTATTTATTTCCCAGGGTTATGAAAAAGCATCTTAAGAAAACATTAAAGGATGTACGCTGGACATTATGTTTATGAGGCTTCCTAAAGAACAGGACTTGCAGGGACAATTGTATGTGGCCTATGTTACGTTATAGGATATTCTGTTCTCTCCACCTCGTTACCTCATTCAGTAGCAGCTTAATATTATTTCCCCATAACAAACAGCTGACTTGTTCAAAATATGTTTGAAAAATCAAAAGAAGATACATTCCTTTTGTTTAAACATGATTTCAGTGAAATGCTTGGGTTTTTTTCTTCCCAAAACATCCACTGCCAGTCACTATCAGTGAGGTAAATGTAAGTTTAATTAAAATATCTCATTCAATTGCTCCATGTGATATTAATAAACTTTTCCCTTGTGTGCTGTACATACTAAATTGTTATCATATGTATTCTGTCCTCAATGTACCCCTGGTAGGATTCTTGTCACTGAAAATCTGTCCTGCTGTCAAAAGTAACCATCCATCATTTTATTTGTTTGCTTGGAGCATCCTACACTGTTTGTGGTGGGGAAGGGCTCCGTTTACTTTGGACAACTCAAACATCTCCCACAGCCCGTTCACTCTGTCATAGCAAGGAATAAAATGCTTGTTAAGTTCAAAGGAGACACGGTCTCAGTCATGGACAGCAATGGGCTGCCTCAAGAGCTGTAAGAGGGCAAAGCCTGAAGTACACAGAGCAAAAGACCCCAGGCTTTCCTAACAAGCTGTAACAGTGACACAGCAGGCTGAGAATCATCTTTTCCTTTTCTCCTTAACTGCTGTGATGTGAGGTCCACAAACAAGGGCAACATGGCACTTTGGGTGAATTTTTTCTCCTTTGGGACATCATGCAACTAATTAGTCTTCTTTCATCTTAAGAATGATTTTTCCTTTGAAACACCAGAGATAGGAAACACCTTGAACTAAAGCAAGAAGCTGGAGCATGTTATATAAGAATATAATATCTACGACTGGGTTATAGACCAGGTTTTGAGAAAACCCACCAGGAGATTAGAAATTAAGAAGGAGCAAGGAAATACTAGCTGGTGCAGCTGGAGAAAGAAATCCCCCCAAGATTTTGAAACTTTGTATTTTACTTTTCCTTCCTTTCCAATTGCATGAATTTGTGCTGTTTGGGATGGAGTAGACGGAGACGTCACACAAAGAGCACCACTTGTAAGAATCTCACTCAACACATTTTCATGAAAGAAATTAACCAGGGACCCAGTTAATTACTCACAGTTCTTGGAAGAAGCTATATTGGCTGACTTCCTGGTTCCACACATATTGCCTTTATTAGTCGTTATACAGCAAGTGAATCATACATGACAGAGCTGGTCTGGCTCTAATATTTTGAGGTTATCTGGTCCTATTTAGTGACGTTCCCTTGAGATCCAGATGTCCCCACAGCCCCTCATGACAGTGAAGAAGGAAGAGAGCTCATCCCAAATGGAGTTCTGCTCTCTGATGCTCATTTCTCTTCTTAATCTAGGTAGTCTCTCAGTCCAACCAGAGAAAAGAGAGATGGAGTGGAGGTTAACTGGTCTTCTTATTCATTCAATTTGTCTTGGATTTAGGCAGAATCATCTGCTCTAAAACCACTAGAGCATCATCAAAACAGGGTAAAAAAGGAGTATCTAAAGTTAATTTAGAGAAGCAGAATGACAGACCGCAGATATCTTAACATTAGTTTCCTTTTAATTTCCGAGTGAAAATCCAGATCTATGTCAGATGGCATGAAGAAGAAAATGTAGGCCTGGACATGTGTAATGCTTTGGCACACGAGATCACTGCTTTCACTCTAGAAGAACAATTTTCAAAGGGTTCTGGGTAGTTCAGGTACTTCAACCTATTTTTGAGGACTTTGTAAAGAGTTCATGACTTAACAAATCACAGCTTTAAAAATAATATTGAGAAGCACACTTTGGGCTACCATGTTGTGATAAAGGACCAGTGAATATCTACAGATCCATTCGGTCTTAAAAGTGAATGACAGCATTAACAATTCACACCCTCCTTCCCCCTGCTTTTTTCTGTTCTTCATTAGTTACCCCTTTCCTTACCTTACCATGATCTGCTCAAAAACAGTATGGCAGCATGTATCATTAAGCTTTCAGAAGGCTAAGTAGGAATCATCCCCAGGCTGGAAAAATATTCCAGTAAGGAGAAGTTTATTTCAGGCCCTGTGTGGACTTACCTTTCTTAATCTGGGAAACTGAATTTTTGAGCCTTCTGGAGAGTTTTCAAAGATAGATGTGTGAGGAGCAATCATTTCCTTCAGAAAAACACACAAAGGAGAGGCAAATTTCAAATACTACAGCTCAAGTTCCTGGACCTTACAGATTGGCTCAGAGCATCTGGGTAGAACTTGGTTCAAAGGAAATTTTACCAGGAATGAAGTGAAAGAAGATAAAGGTAGAGAAAGGTGACAGCACTTTCTTTTCCTTCTAAGGAGCACACAGTAATTTATGTTTGAAGTCAGAATCAGGCAAGACTAAGAAAGTTTCACTCATGCCTGCTGTCAAATACCAAGATGGCAGTTTGGACAGGAAAAGTTTTATCCATGTTAACGAGGTTCATTATTGGGGGTTGGATGAAGTATTTACTCATGCCTCAGGATGGGATGTTGCCTTATCTCAGGTAGAGACATATTTTAAAGTTGTTTTTCATAGCAGAGATAAAGTTCTGAAAAAACAGAATCCAAATTACCGCTGCTTAGAGTGCTTTTCTGGCTTGAATCCACAATGTCAGAAAGAACTCCAAATTAAAAAAAAAAAAAAAAGCATGTGCACTATGTCCAAAGTCATTTAGGTGCCTAATTGTCTATGAAAACAGTATGAGCTATTGAAGATCTTGACAAGTGCGATTAATCTTAAGGGGACGCAACATTCTCCTGCATTCTCACAGCTTCTCCTAAGCCACAACCCAATATTGCTGCTACGACCTATTCCACAGGCGGCTGAATTATCACACAGATAAGATATGTACTAAATGCTCTGCGTCAGCAGTGGAATATCATGTTTTACAATTCCCTTTCAGCAAGGTGGCTTTAAACGCGATTTATTAAGGAGCCACAAGTGGAATACTTGCATGAAGTGACTGTAGTTGAGGTGGGTCCAGCCACAAGACTGAAGAAATGCAAGACCAGGAGTCACTCACCAAGGATAGACCAGACCAAGGCTCCAGATGGAAAGTATGCTCAGGAAAACAGAGAAATCAAGGCTACCCCAAACCAAAGGACAAACCAAAAGCAAGGTCAGGAAATCCAAGAGCTTGTACTAGAAGTCTTGGATAAAGATGAGTTAGGAGTAGAATGAGATAAGGCAGGTTAATCAAGAGGCAACTATGCAGAACCAAAGGGGATGCAAGGCAGTGAAAGCAGTTTGTGGGGTTACCCCCTGTGCCTGAATCAGAAACACATGCCAGGCCTCAGCTATTCAGCCTTCTCAGGACACTGTTCTGAAAAAGTATCAAGCCCAGCTTCTGGCTACACAGCTTAGCTGCTTAGTCAGGGTCTGAGAGAGGAAGATACGTGCCGAACTTCATACAAATGATCGGTTTGTTCATTCAGTGTAGGTACATCAATTTACAAGCAGGGAAAATTTGTTTAACAGAATTGCTGAATCTCTCAGGTTTCTTCTTTTTCATCTTATGAAAGCCTGTGGATCATGTCTCAGGATGGGAATGAAGTTGGGGTATGTGATGGACTGTACCATCTCCCAGGCCTCTTTTGGCTCTGGGGCTGTGCTACAGACCTTCATGGTCTCCAGGCACTCCTGCCAGATGTGCTCACAGATCAAGACGAGATCTGCAAACATTCAGGGCTGTAAAGCAGAACAGTTTCTATAGCAGCAGTGACAAAGATATGGTCCTTGCTGTGAAGGAGATGGGCACCAGTTGTTTGTATTTCGTCTCAGTGTGAGACAAAAGACATGGATTGCAGTCATTCCTGAAGTGTGGCCACATCAGAAGTAGAACGTAGTCATGAAATCTGTAGATTAAAAGTAGGTATATGCTTCAACAGCTTGCTGAGTTATGGGCTCTGTAATTGCCAGGGTATGATAAAAGGTTAGTCTGTTAGTTTAAGTACAGCATACAATAGAAGTCAGGCACTCAAACTGGAGGGAAGATGCATTAGTACCAATATGAATGTGCTTTATACTGCTATTGCTAGGTAATTGCTATCTGCAGCATATAACTATCTCAGTTTTAAAAACAAAAACTGCATACCTTACTGAAACATTTTTAATGGCATAAAAATCTCATTGTAAACAACATCAAAGAATAATCAGATCAACATCCTTTGCAGTTTTCATTAACCAAATTGTAAAAAAAAAAAAAAAAAAAAAAAAAAAA
>JANVCC010000020.1:14117532-14267667 GCA_025345505.1 Todiramphus chloris collaris | reverse complement strand
GGGGGGGGGGGGGGGGAAAGAGTCGTACTTGAAACCTGTGCCCCTTTGTACCTTTCTTTCTTTGCTTTGAGTTAATGATGGTTTGTGATTATGAAACCCCAAGGGGGATCAGCTCCAAGAGCAAATAGCACTACTTTAAGTCATGAGTTGGAAATATATATATTTGTATACATACACCGCTGGGTTTTTTTTTTTCCCCTTCCAAATGAGGATTATAATAATACCAACCCATGTCTGTCTCACAAGGAGCTCCTGCTTGACTTTCTGCTAAAGCTAAGGAAATATTTACACTTTCACAGGTCTTGCAGAATTGGAGTCACAGGTCTTACAAAAAATTGCAGTGGCATTTGGCTGAACAACGCTTATTTTTAGCATGTTATTGTGAAAGTGGTTATATAACTTTCTGTGGATTTTTGAGGACAAAATTAACAGCTCATAACAAGTTAAACCTCTTTTTTTTTTTTTGTTTTTTTCCTCCGAAAGATGAGAAATAAACTGAATGAAAGCCCTATGAGTAGAGTCAGGTGAACTTCAGCTTGATAAATGACTGCAACAGGAATTCCCTAAGGAAAAGCCCTAGTTTAAGAATCCCACAGTCCTCTCAAGAATCATAAAGCAGCAGGTGCAAGACCAAGCAATGTCTGCGCAGAGGCCCAGTTAGCAAGCTGGTTATCTGGCCGCTTCAAGGCTATTTCTTCCTAAACCAGGGAGAAATCAGCATCACGTCACAGTCTTGTCTTCCCAGCGGTGCCAATACAATACAGATACTGTGGTCCCTTAGGGGATTAGTTTCTTGCTTGGACTCCAAGTAGTACACACTGCCTGAAATACTTGCTTAGAATACCTGATTTGTTTTAACGCAGATGCTTATCTTGCTAAACTTGGTGCTTAGTTCTCAGGCTGGCCTCTAGTAACTGCTTTCCAAAAGTTAAAGAATAATAATAATAATACCCTTAGATTTTAAAGTAACGTCCCATGAAAATAATTGAATAGAAATAAGGAGCAACAATCTGCTTACTACTGAGAGACAGGACATGAGGATTCTGTCTCAGCGTTCAGGCTCTGAGCAAGGGACTTCTCTCTCACATTTGTTGCACAGTCCTCGTGAACTGCCGTCAACTAAGACATGCAGTGAAGTCACATTTAAGCACGCTTACTGTTCGTCTGAAGAGAGCAGACGAGTTTGCTAAATCTGTGCTCTAGGTTGAGTGAGAAACCTAGCAGGTAGAATTTTTCCTTCTTGCCTCTCCTGCAGCCCGCTATTTGTGCGGAGCTCTTGTGTTTGGGGAGGAGGTGTGTCTGGTAGCAGCAAGGTTTGCTGAGCCTTCCATTGCAGCATGATACGTGAACGATGTGTCAGTGAAAAGCATCCGTAAAACATCTGAATGCCATTACACAAATGCCATTAACACTAGCTTTAGAGCTGATTGGTTTAGCTGACCCATTTGCTTTTTGTTTATCTTTCAAATAGACTGTGCTCTCATGAAACTTGACTTTCAATGTGGACTAGAACAAAGGTCTGAGAATCTGAAGAATTAAACTCTGGAGACGTTTGTTTCTTTCCAAAGTATCAGGGGAAGATAAAAATTAGTATCTGAATTGACAACTGAACTATATTGATAAATTGGAAAATGCTTGGTTTCAGTCACCATGTATCAATGCTTATGAAAGTGTAAATCGTGTACATCCAGATCAGTAAAAAATATTTCAGTCCTGCTGTGTTTTTGCGTGATAAATTTGTTAAGTGGTAAATTCCAACTGCTCAGTTTCGTAGTTTGTCTATATACTACTACCAATTCAAGCATCAGAGACATTTGGAACTGGTAAACTGGAATTTACCCATTTTTGATGCTTGGGTTAGAATTAGTTCAATGAGCAATTCAAGTCACTAAGCAAGAATTGAGCAGCTCAAGTCACTGTAGATTTACTGACATCCAAAGATTCTTTTCGAGCAGCACAAAAAAGGTCTTTCACTTCACTCTCACAGATGCTCATGGGTGTGGTTGTGCATTTATATTAGTGTTGTGGTTCATGTCAGGAGCGTACTTTGACGCCAGTCTTCCAGTTGTTCCCACTTACTGTCCATCTCCATATACCTCATGGTGGGCCAGCTGGATTCCTTTCGGATGATTCTAAACTAGAAGATGTGCTTGAGTCACTGCTGGAAATTCAGTCTGTGAGACCAGACCAGAGCAAGCCTGAAGCAAAACCCTGTAAAATACATGTAGTGTCTTCTGTGCTTAAATGTTTTGCCTTGTATGTCTGTTACTGTTGGGCTGTGGTAGCTGCTAACGTAGACTTAGTCCATTTGCAGCAAACTTGTATTGATGCACTGTGCAGTTTGAAGACAATAATAGCCATCTTTGTCAGGGGTGTGGGCTGTGCCCTGCTTCTTGCACCAGTGCCTGCACATGTGTTACCAAGAAACTTCTGGCTTAGCAGGAGAGCACAACCCTGCAACAAACTGGCTGCCCTACTTGTATATGTACACACTGAGATCTCTTCAGTTCTAAATGAAGATGGCTAATACACATATTTTTTTATAGTCCAGCATGTGATAGCAGACTACTTTTTGAGTGAGATCTTTGAATAATGCAGCCTTGTGCTTTTCTACTGAACGTGAACACAGCAGTCCTTTAGGAAAGGACAAAAGGTTGTTTGCCTGTCACTGGCTGTAGCCTTTCTGCGTATAAAGGTTCACAAGGCTGTGTTTACGTTCCTCATTGCATTTGGGAATAGTGAGGAATGTTGGCGTGAAACTTAAAAACCGTCATTTAGAAATGCCGTGCCATGTGTCCTGGGTGCAGTATCATGTCTGACTACATTTCCCATGAGGCACCAGAAGTATTGCTTTGGAGAAGATACTGCCTATGGTGGCAGTTCCTGGATCCAGCACATGATGGGAATCATGCTCCAGTCCTCGAGTTCCGTTGCCCCAGGCAGGTGGGAGTGTGTGATACCTGTGGAGATGTTTACAAACATCCACTTAAAACTTGAAGCTTCGGATTAAAACATGGTTTTTTTTCTCCAGTTTTCACTCTAAAGCAGAAACCTTTTCCATTCTCTGTTGTTTGGTGGTTTGGCTCGCTTTTTAGAGTTTCATGTTTTTCTTTAATTTTCTTCTTTGGGGAAAATTATTTTAAATAGAAAAATGCTTCTGTTAATTATAGACAGTTATCTTTTGTAGCCAAGCATTTCTAACTAGAAAATACATTGTTGGAGAAATTAGGGATCTGTTCCTTCTGACTCAGTAACAGAAGGTGGTCGTCATTGTTGCAAAAATTAGGCTTCTTACCAGTTCTTCAGTTTTACACACATTTTCACAGGACTGTGGCAGAAATCATAGGGTTGCATGTGCATAGCATGAATGATACAGAGATCCTCCTTGTTCTAGATCACTGTGATTACTTCAAGGCTGCTTTTAGATGGCAGAAAATGTCATGATGTTTGGATCAATAGGAACTGAAAAACAAGACCTTTTCTTTCGCAGATGGCTTCATTTCTATTTCTAGAGGTTGTCTACTCCAAACCTTATTCCAATGCATAGCTGCTTTGTGGGACAAAGTGTAGATTTTAACATGAGTTGAGTAGATTATAGATATGTCACTTGAAACCAAGGTATATCTTGTTCTCAGTGCATTAAGCTGTTTATTACTATTTTTTTAAGAAAATTTCTGAAGCCTGTTTCAGAAAGGGAAACAGACCATAAGAACCTGTCTTGCTCCAGGATGTTAAAAAGGAAGGCAATCTATCTTTCACTATCTGGCGTGATATAATCATGGCAATTTCAGTTGTAACCTGTCTTTGTCAAAAAGTCATCTTACAGTATCTACTTTTCACATTTATTTTTTTCTTATGGGCATAACCATGCTTATCTATGAGATTCTGTGCTTTGCGAGTTTTTTATTCTGTTGCTGCTGTCTACATAGTATCTTTAAGAGTTATAGCTGCCTGGTTTAGATTTGTCATAAAACTATCAGGGGTTTACTAAGATCAGTTTTTCCACAGAGGCTATACTGCCATATAGAATAAGTTACACTGTAAATGTGTGTTGTATATAGAAATAGGCATGCTATTGTCTTTACTACAAGCTTCTTTATAGAAAGAAAAATGTGAATTTATCTCTCATTCCAGACAGTTTTAAAAGCATTATTGTTTAGGAAGTGATAGAAACCATATTTTGTAATGAAACTAAGAGGAAATTAAAACTCTGATACGTTCAAATACAAAAAGTCTCATAAATATTTAACTTCTGCTGATTTTGTATTAAGGAAGTGGAAGAAGTAAAGTACACTGGGAAAGGAAAATACATTATTTACACTCCAAATTTTGTTTTGGAACCACGTTTTATTAAGTGTGATGGGCGATGCTGTATTTGTATACAGCATCAGACTGTGGATTTAACAGCAATAAATCTGCAAAATTTTCTGAATTTTTGACTTCTCCCAAAAATTAGGAAGAGCGTTTGTACAGCTCATGCAGAATGCATTGTTGATCTTGTTCTGTACAAACACTTGCAAGAGTTTAAAAGTTGTATTGAGCTGGCACTACAAGTGTACTAGCTGCCCTTCCTCATTTGTGGGCAGGTTTTTTGTGGATACCAGCCATGTCTAGTCTATCCTAATACTCTACTTAAGTGCTATTATGACAGTGCTTAATAGCCTGATATTCTGCAGTAGTGCTAACAAAAAAATAAACAGTTTTGTAAAAATTCTGCATGACTGGTTCTGGCATGAAACTGCAGGTTTTTTCCTGGTGCAAATCTCAGACCTAATCTCATTTCCAGTGAGGCCAAAACACTAGTTTGGCTTAGAGTTAAGCGGGATCCTGCCCATAAATCTGGCCAGTCTCCATACAGATAACATCTGGAAAGTTGTCATTTAAAAATATGTGGGAGAGCTTGGGATAGGGGTGTAAATAGTGGGTCAGAGCTTCTATCCAAAATGAAAACAACCCAGCTCTCAGATGTCAGACATCCTTGCTCTAGGCATGTTTTTTGTTATGATCCATCTATCGTTTGTCAGTTCCTGTTCCGTCAACATAATTTGGAGCTTGGTGTCCTTTCTGAGGAACAAGAGGCAGTTGACAGGCAAAGATGATGGGGAATATGTGAACATGTTGCATGACTTAATGGATACATCCAGTAAAGTCTCCTAATAAAGACAGAGATGGCTATCGCTCGTATTTCGATTTAATTTGTTCTCTGGCTGACACCTTTCAGATTACTACGCACAATGACTTTATACTGAGCATGTTTGTTGACTTTGGTCTATATTCTTCATTAATGAATCTCATGGAAACTTTGCCTGATCCTTCAGTGAGAACAGCTTTTGCCAAGATATTCTTAAGAGTGAATACTTGCAAACTGAAACAACTTATAAGCACCTTGGATTCTGTGTAGGCAGGGAAAGATTGTTGATCTGCCTCTTTAATATTTCCATTCCTTACCGAAGCTGAGTCTTAAGTAAAGTCATAGCCCAGAACTTGTGACTCCTTAAGGGTATCTGAAGCTTCAAATGTAACAAACTGATTATTAGAAAAATTTATTGTTTCATTAAAAAATCACAGAAGGTATGTGAAAATAGGACTGTGGTACACTATTTTTCTTATATGTGATGACCCTTTTTCTACAGGAGCCCTGAAGCAAGCAAGACAAACGCATACAGTTGGAAACTGAGCTAGTTCCTCTCATCTAAAACTGTCCTGCTTTCAGATTCCTGAGGTCCCTTCAGTCACTTACACAAAGTTATTCAACAGCTCAATCTAGGTTATTTCTGTTTTAACTGTAGGACAAATTCCACCTTTGTCTACCATAAATTCCTCCCAAATGAAGAGAAGCTTTAAATACAAATTGTACCATAATAAATCCTATTTGGTTTTCTTTATCCGCTTTGTTTTTTTTTAAGTTGTCTGCACTTGATGTTCTTTCTTCTTGAAGGAGCACTGAAAAATCTCCTTCACAAGCTACAGTCTATTATTTTCTGAGTTCTCCATCCACAATGACAGTTGCTTTATCCTTCAACTCAGGTAGACTGCTTCCAACTAGAAAAATATTTTTATGTCAGTGTTTCAATAGCTGACTTTAAAAGTATGATACATGCAAACACTATTTTGAGTACCTATCAAAAATTGCCAGTCTTGTCTTCATAAAAATAGTCTTTTTTTTTCAGTATAAAATTTTATAAAACCTAAGTTTCTTTGGAAACAAGTTTATTGTGTCATTCCAAGTTGAGCCTAGTTCTTTTCTGGACATCTTTAAGGTTTCTTTAAAAGAGGGATATGGTATTACAGGAAGAATGTTACTCTTGTTTGCCAAAGAGCTGTACTATGTTTACTATAATAAGATTAAAGGAAATTTGAAAGTCAATGCTAGCTCAGTGGGAAACTGATAAACACACGTTGTACTTGCAGGAGCACTCTGCCCAGTAGTATTAGGAAATTTATCATTATTTATTTAGCAGTTCAGACTTCATCCAACAAACAGATTTGTTGTCCATTTAAAACTGTGCCAGACGTTGAAAGACTTAATAATATGACTGTGATTTGCGGAATCTGAACTATTATCCTGGCATAGCCATCTCATGTGGTTTAGGATTGGGACCTTCATACCATAGACTCTCAAAATAAGGAGTCTGTAGCTTATGGATCCCATTGCTTTCCAACGTCAGTAGTTTGATTCCTGGCACTTCTCCTTAGGTCAACTATTATAGCTAGACAAGGGTATAGCTCCTTGGAAATTTATGCTGGAAGTAGCAAACCCAGCAATGTCTCTGGGTCCATATCTGGTATTGACAGGCTCTACTGTTGAGAAGCAATGGTAGTCCAGTCTCATATTTACGAATGTTTGTTTATTTGTGCTTTGGGCCATGTTTCGACTAGAGAGTGAATTTCAGAGAAAGAAAAGGCCACAGGGATGACTTTCCGTTCCTAAGTACATGTTAAGATGTCATTTTTACATGGACATGAATGCTGCTCACAAATCAGTAAAACAGGATGAAGCAGTTTTGCTATGAAATTCATACAGGAAGTATTTTTGGAAATATCAAGAGTAGAGGGGAGTATATAATCACAATGCAATAAATATGGCACTATTATAAGTGTTTTCATCACCTCCAAAATGGCAGATATCTTACAAAAGTGGGCAGCTACTCACTGTGTACTTCTGAGCACCAGGAAAGGCCAGTGGACTATTCCCACCATGTGTTGGTAATTAGTACGAACTGCAGGATGGAGTCACTATTGTGATGGAAGCTACTATTGTGAGATGTTCATGCTGTGTATGGTGATATGATTATTTGGTAAATAGGTGCTTAAGGAAATCAGTTACTTTTTAAGCTGCTCTCAGATTTGAAATTTCTTAGAGAAGAGCCTAAAAGGAAAGGCTCTCTCTTTGTATGAAATTTATGGATTTGTATATTACTGTATATTGTCACCCCAAAGCACTCATTTCTTGTCCTATTCATGCAAGACATGAATGCGAGCTGCTGATCTTCTTCAAGATATTTATGTCTGAAGAAATCTTTCTCAGCCTGTTCAACATGCTTGTGAGGACTGATCTCATTTCTCCAGCATTCCTCCCCCACCCAAAATTATCTTTAAATGTCTGTGAAATCACTGGAAATGACCTTTCTCAGCCAGCTGACTTATCATTTCATTATGGTCCATGAGTCTCTATTTTAACCATGACCATAGTAGAGTCCAGCATGTTGTGGAGTCTCTCAGACTGCCAGCAACCATGGGAAGAGAGCCCTGGGGCTGTTTAGCCTGGAAAAGAGGAGACTGAGAGGGGATCTCATTAATGTTTACAAATATCTGAAGGGTGGGTGTCAAGTAGAAGGCACCAGTCTCTTTTAAGCTGTGCCCTGTGATAGGACAAGAGGTAATGGTAGCAAGGTGAAACACAGGAAGTTCCACCTCAACAAGAGGAAAATCTTCACTGTGAGAGTGACAGAGCACTGGAACAGGCTGCCCAGGGAAGTTGTGGAGTCTCCTTCTCTAGAGACTTTCACGACCCGCCTGGATGTGTTCCTGTGTGGCATGTCCTAGGTGTTCATGCGTTGGCAGGGGGGTTGAACTCAATGATCTCCAGAGGTCCCTTCTGACCCCTAAAATTCTGTGTCTCTATGATTCTGTGAATTTTCAGATTGGTTTTATGTGATCCATTCAGAGAGTGCAACTGCAAATGCACAGGTGAGAATTCCATACCAAGGGTTTCCAGTCTCAAGGGAGACTCTTGTGTATCTAACTTCACTGGCAGTCCAGGCTTCAGGTCTTCTGCAGATCTCTACTGGGCAATTTCACCCACAGATTGAAGAAATCTCTGTCTTGCTTTATCATTAATTAAAACATAATATTGCCTCTGTGAACTCTTCTGCGTGGCTTCATCCAAAAAGATAGTCTATAGAGCACTTGCAATGTGCTCCATTATATACAAATTGCAACCCAAGGCTGCGGCAAGTTGCCAGTTTATCTCCCCACTCGGACGCCAGCTTCATTTACTCATATAAATAACTGGATAGCAGGCAAATGTGATTGACTGAAGCTGTTACTTTTTCTGAATGTGTGAAATGCAGGGAGCTTAAGATGCTAATGCCTTGCTTGTTCAAGGGTTTTGTATCCCCCAAACTGCAATTGAGGTGTATTTGTTGAGACCTGAAATGTATTTGTCACTGTATTTTGTCATGTGTTTAGATTTGTGTTTACTATTACAGGACAGTGCAAAATTAGTTGGTTTTTTTTTTTTTTTTTTTTATTGTGATATTAGAGTATGCATGATTAGATTTATATTAATTAGAGGCTTAGTTTTTCAATAAAAGTGAAATGTAATTTAAGATGCCTTGGTTATGAAGTGCTGCAAATTAGGGGTTTTTTTTCACCCCAAAAATAATTATTTTTACATTAAAAACATTTGAAGATTGGCTTATTTATTTATTGCTTCCTGCCTTAATTTGCACATCAGATGCACTATAGGTTTTGAACTTCTAGATGCATGATATTAACTGCTAACACATGCAGCCTTTAGATAGGCTTGTGGAATTTTTTGTGTGAGAAACATGCTTCAGTTTTGCTTTTAAATAAGTACTGTCCTCTTGCTAATTGTAAACCTTTCTTAAAGCTTCTGTGATGGCCTTTTGCTTTCATCACTTGACCAGTTTGTTTGAATCTAATAGTCTTGTAAAAGTGTTAATGGTCCGGTGGATATTCCTGTTTTGTTATGTTTCCTATGACTATGCCTGCAGTGTCATTTTAGCTAGATACAGGTCTAAGCTTGTGTTGAATGGGTCATCCTGCCCTTGGCTCTGCTTCTGGACACTAGGTTTTTCCTTAATTCTGTTACAGACTTTCTTTCTGCCATCTGGTGTTGTCTAAAATGGTACACTCAACATCTGTGGGAAACTGGCTCAGAAATTGTGCTGTAAATGTTGATGAAAGTATTCAAAACATTGTATGTCCTGTGGCTGATGATGTTCATAGGTTCAGGGCTGCTCGCGTGATGTCTTGAAAACCTTGTTAGTACTGGGTGGCCTTAGTAGTCCAGGTAGTCAGGCATATTTGTTAACTGTGGAAGATTTTTGAATAAAGTTCCTATTTATAAGACAGCCCAAAGACAGTATTCCTGCATTTTCTGACCAATGACACAGGCTAATAAGGGTGATGAGTCACCGGAACAGGTTGCCGAGACTATGTCCAATCACTGGAAGTGTTCAAGGTCAGGTTGGACTGGGCTTTCAGCAACCTATCTAGTGAAAGATGTCCCTGCCCATGGCAGGAGGGTTGGACTGGCATCTCTTTAAAGGTCATTTCCAACTCAAACCATCCTGTGATTCTGTACTGCTGTCATTTTTTGAGCAGAATCTTATGGGTTGCTTTACAGGCTGTAAAAACTGTTACTGTCATTGAACACTTAAAAAAATGTATTAAAGGCTAAAATGCTTCTATTATAAACTGTTTATTACAGTGTGATATATGTGTGTGTAAGCAAATACAAATAGTACATAAAAGAGGTAGCCATGACCTTATGTGTATATGAAAAAGAAAAAAAAAAGTTTTGCTTTACTGCAAAGCTGTCTTGGCTTAACCCCATCCAGCAACTAAGTGCCACGCAGCCACTTGATCACTCCTCACGCTTGTGGGATGAGGCAGACTCAAAAGGGTAAAAGAGAAAACTTGTGGGTTGAGATAAAGACAGTTTAATAAGTAAAGCAAAAGCCACGCATGCGAGCAAAGCAAAAGAAGGAATTAATTCACCCCATCCCATTGGCCAGCAGGGGTTCAGCCATCCCCAGGAAAGCAGAGCTCCATCACACATTACAGGTACATGGGACAGAAATGCCATCGCTCCGAATGTCTCTCCATCCCTCCTTCTTCCCCCAGCTTTATATGCTGAGCATGACGTTATATGGTATGGAATATCCCTTTGGTCAGTTGAGGTCAGTTGGGATTAGCTATCACAGCTGTGTCCCCTCCCAGCTTCTTGTGCACCCGCAGCCTGCTTGCTGGTGAGCAGTGAGAGAAGCAGAAAAGGCCTTGACTCTGTGTAAGCGCTGCTCAGCAATAACAAAAACATTGCTGTATGATCAGCACTGTTTCCAGCACAAATCCAAAACATAGCCCCATACTAGCTACTACTTAGAAAATTAACTCTATCGCAGCCAAAACCACCACAAAAGCCTATAAGGATGTGAATTCTAATGCAGATTTGCACATACTGGATTAAATTAATTCCTGCACAGAGTAGTAGAACAGTGTATTACTTCAAGACAATGCAAAAATAGTGTATTACTATAAAAGAAAAAAGACCTTGTTAAACATGCCTTTTATATAGTCGGAATTTCTGCCCAGTGTGTATTGCTCTGCTATCTTTATTATTTAACATTTCTAACCTGGGACATAAAAAGCTTTTTTTTATGTTTTACATAATGTCATTCATAGCTGTAAAATGTATTTTACTGTAGTAAAAGCCCTTGAACTTGTCTTTTGAAGCTGTACATCTAAACCCAAGTACAGCAAAGTAGAGAAGAGAGGATTTGCTTCTAATGAACTGAATTATTAACATACATAGATTGTTCTGGAGCATTGCAGTTATCCTTTTTAGTCCATATGATTTTGGGGCAGTTCTGAGCTAACATCATATTTAAATAATAACTTTGAAAATAGCTATGTAAATACTTTGGGTTTATGATGAAACTCTTATGATTTAATTCTGGAATTACTCCCATCAGTTCTCCTGACTTGCAAATACTATAAAGGTTGGAATTAATTTAAAATTTGAGTTAAACTAGCCTAGATACTTTGAGCTACAGAGTTACCCTGTCAAAGATGTGCGCACTAAAGAGTTGACATTAACACTTCTGAACTTCATTCTTTGAGAGTCACCTTATTTATAGCAAGATAAATGCACTTTCAGCTCTAATTGCACAGAGTGGCAAAAACATTCTTTGGATAGCCTGAGTAATATAAAATATATCTTATCTGGGAAACCTCAGAGGATCTATTTATTCAAGAAGTTAAGAAAAATTAAGGGATGTATTCGTACAGCCTGAATTTCAGAGTATAAAGTGCTCCTTGCACATTTTAGGAGGACTCTTAATTTCTTTTCATTAAATAGAATGAAATATCATAAGCTATGTTTTCACAGAGTTTATAGGACAGTTATCATGCCATACTAGAAATATTATATAAGAACCTGAAAAGTATATTCAAGAAGAAAATCCAATCAAATTAATACTTTTATGTAACTGAAAAAGAAAAATAGTAGCAGAAGTGAAAAGTGAGTTGAGCTTTTCAGTGGTCTGTCAGCTTTAACTACAAGTTAAATTCCAAACTGTTTATGGCTTCAGAGTGGAGGTGGGCAATTCAACAAGTGTTACTTTTTTTTAACCACCTTGAGGATATCTTTTAATTGTTAGAAACTATACTTCTCACTCAGTCACTGTTTGCTTGGGTTTCTAAAAATATTTTAAAATGGACATTTAACACATTTCCTAAGAAACATGAAGTGCATCTTTATGATAAGATACCTGTCTGTAAGCTAGCAATCTCTTAGAATATAATCTTCTTCTACAAGTTTATACACACAACTTGCTGTTGTTAAAAGCTTTTCATCAAGAAGTCAAAAGGGATCTATTCCTTCGTATGTTTCGTTGATTAGTGTATGTGAGGGAACTCACATCTAACTGCTAGTGGATTTTATGTTGTGTAACCTTCGCAATTATTCATTGCATGTTAACTCTTGACAGATAAAATTACTTATTCACTACGGACTTATCTTTGAGGGATGACTTAGTTTGTCACTATTTAGTCATCTTCATGCTATGTTTAGACAGCAGTCTCTCTCCGAATCATCTTGTGGCATGCAACTATTTCCCTGATACGAAGTTGTAGTTAGTTCTGTTTCTGCAGAAGGAATGTGCAGGCAAAAAGGGAGAAAGACAAATGTTGGCATGCTTTTGAATCTGTGCTTAAGACAGCAATCAGTGGTGTTGGCAAAGAGGAGGGTTGTGCATTTCTAGCTTTTGCTTGCTCCTGTTTGTTGAGCTGCTCTCCAGGACATATTAAGGGTGTGGGGAGAGAAAGGCTAAGTATTTAGCCATTTTTTTCTTTCAGTGTTCTTGCTCATAGGATGATGTTATTTTGCCTCACTAAAAAAATCTTTAATCAGGAACCACTGCAACATTGGCACTGAGTCACCTTCTCGTATCAGCTTATCCTTTACTTAAAATATGCCTGTGAGCCCAACCTTGCATGTATACGTGACTTGCAATAAAACCTTGACACATGCCTAAATTAATGCAAGGAGCATTTTGCTTTTATTCTAGATATTTCAGCACAGTCTCTGAGTAACTTAAGAAGAATCTAAATGGAACTGGCCCCTCTGGCACTGCTGAGATATGTGGAGGGTAAAAGTAGCCTTTGCCTTCTTTCCTTCCACCTATTTTCACTATGCAGAAGACTGGCCTATTATGAAGGTCAAATGAATACTGAAAATAACAATGTCTAGAGTGCTAGTTTGGGAACGTGGAGCCACAACCTTTTTGTTTCATGTTGGGCAACTCGCCTTAGACCTGTATCTTAGAGTGCTTAGACTTTCCTCACCTTAGTGTTACAAAAACTTAAGAAGTTTGCAGGGTCCTTCCTCAGTATGCGAAGCTGTGAATATAAAGTAACCTGACAGAGTCTGGACTTGATAAGCCTTTCAGAGAAGCAGGAGAGTAATAACCATGTTAAACTGTTTTGTGGTAACCTGTCAGGGTAGCTTCCAAACAAATTGTAGTGCTCTATGAACTGAGCTGCAAAGTATTGTGGAAGTGCAAGTCCTGACTTTCCAAAGCAACTGCTTCTGAAAGTGAAACTGAGCAACCTAAATAATTCAGTAGAGGCATCACTATAAGGACTATTAAAGAGCATAAAAATTAGATTACTGCAGCAAGAATTCCTACAGGTGAGGTAAATACCTGCATTCTTTGTGCTGTCGGTAGGGAGAGTTTGGGGACTAGGTTTATGGTCACACAAATCAGTGTGCTGAGGTGGAGAATTATTTCAGTTCAGATAACACTGAAGAAGTGTTTGCAAAACCCTGCCTCTTGTAACTGGAGGCTCCCACAGAAGTGATGGGGGAAAAAGGCAGAAGAAAGATTAAGAAATTATGCAAAATGATACTTAGTGCTCCCACTTTTGGATGTATCTGCTGAGATTTTCCCTCTGTTAAGAAAAAGGTGAAATTGAAGGCTGGGAAGGATCACTATGAGGTTTGAATACATAGGTTAAATTACATTCTGGAACTAAAGGTGATAAAATCCTCAGAGCTATAAGAAGATGTAATTAGATCCAAGTACAGCTAGACATATTTTACTCCTTCCTCTCTACTGTCAGACCCATACATAGGGAATGGCCCCTAGTGCCAGCAGTCAGTATGTCATGGTTCAAAGTTGGTGAGCCTTTCAGAGGCCATTGGGATTTCCCAGGTACTTCTGAGGATCACTGAACATGATTTTACTTCAAGATGAGAAGGTCCTGCATAACAAACAATTTTACAAGTTCAAAGTTCAGTGGAGAGCCATGCATGCAAAACAAAATACAGGTACTGAATTCTTCATTGATACTGTATTATTAGCATTGCATGAGGAGAGATTAGGATCAGCCCTTCTTTGCTTAAATGATTTGCCTGGTACAGCCAACTGGCAGTAACTAGGTCCTTCCAGCCAGGAAACTGTACCAAACAAGACACTTGTGTCATGAAGCCTACAATTAGTGCTCACATTGTGGGAAAGTTACCACTAGCTTCAGAAAAACAGTTATTTGTCACCACTGCCGAAACTGAACCTGATGACTTCAGATGGTCTGGTATCTCTGAAGTAAAGCTTAATCAGATCTTAATTTGGTTCAAGCCAGGAGTGCAAATCAGTGGGGTACAGGATGATTTCAGTTATACTTCCATATTTCTTACTTTAGAATATCTATCAGTCATGCAATGCAAAAGTCCTAATTTCTTTACATCCCCATCCCAAGTTGTATTACATCTCTTTCTCCCTCTTCACTTACCTCAATATTTTACCCATAGCAGTCTTACATTAAGTTCTTACTAGGTCCCAATATCTAAGGCTATGAAAAAAGAGAACATTAGTAGCTCATTAACTGTGGCATGATGATATTTAATTATTGTAGGTTCAGACTTCTTAGAAAGTCATGTAGTGGGAGTCTGAACCATTGTTAGATGTCCCATGTGAGCCTCCTGGGCAGCTCTCCTAAAATCGCAAAAGCCTCAAGAAGCAGAAAGCAGAAAAGTTTGGATTACCATTGGCTTACAGAATTTTACTGGCCTGGACAACTGTAACAGGAGTGAAATTGTTCAACTTTGCAGACACTTTTGGAGTATACTTTTTTAGCCATAGTTTATGAAACCTTTTCAGATACCGGTGCTCTGGTAAAGCCAAGGGTTTCTGTATCCTTGATTAGGACTAACTGGGCTAGATTTTTTTTTGTGTGTTATACACTAGGCAGAAAACAGACATTTGTGGAGTTATCTCTTCCCTTGTCCTTTTTTTGTGCTTTATAGCCAGATGAAGTTTAATTAATTAAAAGTCATATACAATTTTAAATACGCAAAGTAACTAAAGAAGGAGCATGATACTAAGTAGAAATGAAAAATGATTTGTATTGGAATGGCAAGTTATTCCAAGAATGTAAATGTTGTTAATACATTGTTTTAAATTACTTCTTGGTAAACATTTTTGGAGTGGTTGATTTTTTTCAGCTGTCAGCTGTCACAGTAATTTATCTCTAAGCATTTGCTGATTACTTCAAACTGATCCAAGTATTTTTAAAATTAAATTTTAACTTTTAATTTTAAAAACGCAGTCCTTTGTTGTTCACCTGAACTGTGTGAAAAATCTGTGAGTCTACCTGAAGACAGATCCTTGCCTGGTCTAAATTACTGTATATTTTAAATCTCTAGGATTCTTTATTGATATTTCCATAGAGTAAAGTTATTGGCCCCACTGAATGAATTCTTTAGTTTTCAATTCACTATTACGAAGTCAGTATTTGTCAGATAAATGATCTGAAATACTTTTAAATTACATATTTGCAGAGAATCCTCCCTCCGCAGCTTCTTTCCCCTGATCTTACTGGACACAATGAAAAGGTGTGTGGGGTTTCTTATTGGTAGAAAACATTGCAGCATTGCCTAGTACATGAAGCTTTCTTTCAGCTTCTTCTCATCGCCTGCCATACTAATCTGTTTCAGGATTCTGCCTTGTATTAAACTTTCCTTTTTTTTTTTTTTTTTTCAATCCTACAATAAGTCCTTAGTAATGAGAGATGTACTTTGTATTAGAATCTGAACATAAGTATATCCACCTGATCATTGCTTTGCATTGGGTTAAAAGAGTTTAAAATTAGTTTAATTAACTTAAAAGAGTTTAAGATTTTAAAAACATAGCACAGCAACTGGCTTCTCTCAGGAATAGCAGTACTAAGAGAAATTGTAAAATAGCTACACAATAACATTAAATAAATAATAATAAGAGTAAAAAACAGTAAACAAATAACCAATATTGGCATTGTAAGTTGTTCTTAGATGAATTACTCTTTTCTGGCTTTTAGGAAACCCCACACAGCAGTATCATCCCACCTCTTCAGTGTAATCAGAAAAATTAGACTATATCTAGGCAGGGGAGCCGTTCCTCACAAGGAAAATGTTGAGATGCCTTTACTCTATAGGCTAATTTTAGGGAATTAACAACAGTAAGTAAATCAAATTCCAAAACATCTCGATTTTGGGAGGATAAAGAAGGCAGATGGGAAACTGGAATTGTATTCCAGTGTGTGTTCAGTTTCTGTTTGAGAGCAATTTCATTTGTTTATTTGTTGTGCTTTGTGGGAAAGGGAGGGTTGGACAGTAGATAAAACTTTGCAGGGTATTGCTGTGCTTATAGGACAAATACCATAGCTTTATGACGACAGCTGTTGACAAACTATTCCACACCTGTTAATTACAGGTATTACAAATACAGAGGAATTTGGGTGTTTGCTATCACGAGGACAATAGAGATGTTTTGGTCTGTGCAAACCTCTGTGGTTTGCCTCAGATCTTCAAGGACATGGTTGTTTCTGGGCCTGTTCTGCCGTGCTGAGGCCTTGGGTGCCCCATTCAGTTGCTACTTGTGGGCTTCAGTTGCTCCATCACCTGGTGCAGCAGCAGCATCACCCACCTTCTAGTTCAAAGTGTCTGTTGCTCTGTCTCCAAAGGGATTGTAAAGAAAAAGCATGATGTAGGGTAGTGAAATATTGGAATGGGCTTCCTAGGGAGGTGGTCAAGTCACCATCCCTCGATGTGTTTAAACATCGCTTGGATGTGGTGTTGGGGGACATGATCTAGGGGTGAACTTATAGAGTAAGGCTAATGGTTGGACACGATGATCCCAAGGGTCTTTTCCAACCTGAGTGATTCTGTGATTCTGTGATATTGCCTTGACATTGTTTAACCACACTGGCTAATTAAAACATTTTGACTTGTCTGCCCTGAAATCAGTCCTCAAAGATAGTTTAAAACAATGCTCAAATTGGCCTTGGTATGTGTGTGTTCTGTGGATATGTGAATAAGCTATAGGAACCTAACTTATTTTCTAATGATTTATAAATGGCATAAATCAAATAAACTAGGCAATGTTTCCTCTAAATATATTTTGGAAAACCCTAGACATTTTACAGAATCTGGAGTCTTGACCTCTTTTGCCAACAGAGGACCATTAAACAAATGTTATGTATTCTGCCTACAGCAAAAGAAATCAAACGGAGTCTTTAATTCTGAAAGCATCTGATAGTATCTGCATTATAAACCTGGTAGGTTCACAATTAGCAGATTGCTATTTATTAAACGTAAGACTGGTGGTGAGTAGCAGTTTGGTGACGGCACAGCAAATGTACCTTAAACTGTACTGCAAAAGGTATGATGATTTCTTTCTGTGATAGCTACCACAAAACCTAAAAACCTAGGAAGATGAGAGATGACAAAGTTAGGCAAAAAACCTACTAAGATGGTTCTTTGGAGGACAATAATTGTTCTTTATTATATATATGTCTATTTACTTAAAAGGGAATTAAAGGGATGTTGAAAAGTCACCTGGCCACCTTTTGCTTGTTAGGATCCATTTTATTAAACTTAATCTATGGCAGATGTGACTTTTGTTTTTCCTTTTGTGTCACTTTCTCCTTAATAATTCTGATGATGAGTCTACAAACTCAGGCAAATCAATTCCAATGCCTCACTATCCGTATCATGGCACTTGTTAATAGGAATATTGTCTGAAAATTTATTTTGTCAACATTATTATATTTCCATTTATGAAAAGACATTGTTTCACTCTTTAGAGTAGTCTTTCATGCATTTGAAGGCTGTTAACACTTCTCTGGTCTTTGCTTCTTTGTATTGCAATTTCTGCAATCTTGGCACATTTAGTTATAATTTCAGTGTATATAAATGTTCTTGGTTTTCTTCCTTGCCTCTCCTCTAGAAATCTTCATGGCTTTCCTGAAGCATGGTGCCTGAAATGGGCTCATAAGCTATTACTTTCCATCCTCTATTTGTGCAGCCATGTTTTCAAGTCCAAAAATAGAACCTTGATTTGTCCTTAAAGTTCTCTGTGTACCATCAACAGAGTGTGAAGGGCACAGAAACAATGGAGTTTTTTGAGATTTGCATATAACGTGGGTTAGCCTAGACTTCCTGGTGCTGAGGAGCCTCTTGTCCTGCTGTGGGACATGTTAGAACAGACAGGTTACTGTGACAACTGTTGTGAGAAACATCAATGCCATAGAAACAATATAAAATCTGGTGAGGGGCTGTGTGTGTATGGAAGCTAACTTAAAAAGCTGTCACTGAAGTACAGAGCCTAAGGCTTCCCTTATGAGGAATAAATATAACTTGAGGCAATTGATTAAAAATAAGAGCTATACATTTGAGATGTCAGACAGCTTTTGATGTTTAAATGTCATCTGATCCAAACTGCAAAATTATCCAACCTTGATACAATTTCCATCTCTTAATTTTAATTACCTCTTGGTAGACTGTGTTCCTTGATACTTTTGACTTCCTGGTGTGTAGGGTATGTTATCACACTTTTAACGTCTAGTAACTTCAACAGGCTTTTGGAGCTAAATACAGAAAGCCCATTAAGTGTTTGCTTAACTTACACAGTGTTAGTTTAAAGCTGTCCTTTCTTAATCAGAGTCCTAGTTACTAAAATGATGTGAGCTCATACCTGTATGAGAGCTTAGTCCTGTCTGTTGACTGCTAAGTATATTGTATTTATACGTGCATGAAGCTGTAGTTAACTGGAAAATATTAGTTCATGTGGTACTAAAAATTCTCTGGGCTTTTGGAGAAGGAAGATGCCTTCGTTCAGTTACAAGGGAGAAGTTTAATGAACAGGTTCTGTGTATAAACCTGTGCTCTTTGGATGGCTGATCACTATGGTGTTTGTACCCTTTGACTGGATGTCAGAGTTACAAGCTGGTGCTCTTTGTCATTGAAAGCTTCAGCTTAGGCCCTGACTGGACAGATGCTGTTTCAGCCTTTTGCTGAATGTATGCTTCTGAAAACTTGTCTCCTGTTTTTCTTGTTCATGTATTAGCATCATCACTCCATTTCTTACCATGTCATGTGCACACACAAGTTACACTTTTGCGTAATGAGAGCAAATTCACTCATGTGAATTCAATAACCAGAACAACTGACCAACTTTTGTTACGGTTCCAGAGCTCTATTCTGAAAGGGAGATTAGACAAATATTCAAATTGTGTTATAACTCTGATAGCTTATCTTTTTTTTTTTTTTTTTTTTCTGATTACTAACCATAAGATTGGTTCTGTCTCATGAGCATTTTTGTCTCATCTGTTACCTGGAAAAAGCAGAAAACTATTTCCTCCAACTTCTTTCACTACACCACATTATTTGTTTGTGTGCTTGTTTGCTTTTAAACTCAGGTTTGATTAAGTGTGCAGTGCACCAGTTGTGTGGGTATGTGGCATTTCACACAAAGGAAGAAGAGCCACCTTGCCATAATCTTTCAGTGTTAGATTCTGGAGTAGGTGTGGAGAATCCAGCCAGGGTAGGTGTTAGGGTAGGGAGGGTGAGGGGAGCATATGAGTGAAGCATAAGATACATAAATCATGTAGATTATTCCTATGCAGTCTAACCAGTGGTTGTGTTTAATCACTTAAAGCCCCAAAGCCTTGGCAGAAGAAGATTTTGCATTTACAAGGTAAGACACTGAAAAGTCAGACAGTAGGATGAAGCAGCTAGAGTACTTTTTTTTTTTTTTCTCAATTTTTTTTAGGGGTTGGAAGGGACCTCGAAAGATCATCTAGTCCAACTCCTCTGCCAGAGCAGGTTCACCTAGATTAGGTCACACAGGAACGCATCCATTTTCATGCTTCTTTTTCCATGTTTAATATTCAGTTTTGCACTACAGTTGCAGAGCACATTTTCAAGATAAGATAAAAGATTCTCTTTTTGAGTACCCCATATCCATGGAGGACTTGAGATAAATGGTGCATACCTCTTTTGGAGATCTAATCATAAGTAAGAGATGTAATGTTTAAGGCACTTGAAAAAATCAAGTCATTGTGTCTTTAGAGAAGAATGAGGTTCTGCTGGAGAGCTGGTTCCCTCAGCAGATGTGCCTGGTGCCTGTTTGTATACCCCACATCTTTCACCTGGCTTCCAGTGGCCACTGTGGAGGAGTATGCATCTCCTATAGGTTCTATCTCTGATGTGCCTATATGAACATCTTGGATGCCCCTGGGCATCTGAATGGTGCAATTTATTACATTCTTCTATTATTATTATTATTTCATTTCCTCTCACCACTGTGGTACAGACTGTAGTCCTAACACCAAGCCATTTAGATATAAGGACCATGCATCTCATATAGGAAGCAAAAGCATGCATTTCTGTCAGTCAGCACCACCTTTATCAGCCACACCCTTCCAGTTACATTAGCCTCCTCCACCCTGAAACAGGTAAATTGTGTGACAGTGTTCCCAGGCCCCAGTTTGGAAGGAGTATCAGGGTGTGGCTTCGCAGATGATTGAAGGGAGCCTGCCTGTAGGCTGGCACTGGCAGGGCAGAGGAGCCCAGTGCTGGCACAGGTACCCAGCGGCACTACTGATCTTGCAGGCAGCTGGAAAGCCAGCTGGCAAAACAAAAAAAATATACCTTTTTGGCTGGATCAGCAAACTTGTCGTGCTGACTGTGTGGCTGCATGGTTGTTAGTACTGGCAGAGAGTGACCGAGGAGAAAGTGTGTGCGCGTGTGTTGGTGTGTGCATGCGTGCTTGTGGGCTGGGCAGGGGAAGGGTGGTGCCAGTGAGGACCAGGAGCAGGGGGACTGTGGCTCACAGTTTAAATGAATCAAACTGTGCCCTGGGCTGGGCGAGAGCATGAGATGATTTAAGCTTTATCTCGGAGCATGGGTGAGAAATTAGAAATATAGCCAGCTGACATTAATTGCTGTTTTGGTTATTTCTCAAGTGCAGATACAGCATTTACAAGGTTTTCTCTGTGACATTACTTTTACCTGAAAGAGGAGATGAACTATTCTGCAGTGAGTATATGTGACTGGAATATATATTTGAACCCATATACTGCAGTATTCTTATCAGAATATAAAATTGAGAGAAAGAGGCATAGGTTTTAGTTCTCTTGGTCTGTGATTATTACAATTTGGATTCAAAAACCTAGAGCACATTCTTAATGTGTTGGTGAGGATGACAAAATTTAGAGATCTTAAATCAGGACCTCACCCTTCACATAACAGAGACTAATCACAGAAAAATAAAGTTGGGTATGGTATTATTATTTCTTTCAGGTCCAGGAATTTTATGTTTATTCCCTACGTAATAACCCATCTCTAACAGAAAGTATGGATAATGCCTCTTGGTGCTTTCCTCTTTCCCACTAGCCCTTTTTTCAGTTTTCACAGGTGTTTATTTGCAGTATTTGCAGGGGGAATCTGACTTGAATTATCTCCAGTATACGTGGGTACTGAAACTCTGAGCTTATGTTCATAAATGGGGAAGATCTTGTTGCAGAGCTGGTTACAAGAAAGATATGTAGCTGCTCCATTGGCTAAATTTTTGGATGGCTGCTAGTAGTTAATGCTGTTCACCTTCCACTCAGTGGTGATGGCTAGGTGTATGTGAAACACATGTGACAAAGCAAGATAGGTGGGGAGCTGCTGAGTAGCTCCCAAGCTTTGTCTGTATTCTGTGTGAATGGCAGCAGACAGCATTACCATCTACCTATTTGTACACCTGGGTACCCTACAGAGGCACTGGTGTGTAGGCACATAAGCAATCTTGTCATCCAAAATGAAACTGAAGGCTTTGTAGGTGTGGCAACAGGAGTTTTCTGTATTGCTCACATATATTCAAGTGCCATCCCTGTCACCTGTTTCTAAAGTGTCTATAAATGTCATCTCTTGTTTCCTGTTGGATGCTTTGCCATGGATTTGGCAAGTGGCTTTAAGCAAGTAATACTTTTTTTTTGAGGGGGACGGAGAATAGTCATAGAAAGGACCTCCTTAAAACCATGGTAGATGAGCTCTTTATATCTTCTGTACAGTTATGCTGTAAATCCACTCAGTAGCTTGCCTTCTTAAGTCTCTTTCTACCTATTCAAATGCACCTCTCTCTTCCCTTCCTGTTCAAGTCTGCAGTGCCATTGCATATTCTGCTTAAACCATATAGTTTAATGATTTAGTTCTCACTCCTCTTTTTCTTTTTAGATAAGCTTCAGAGGCCTCCCCTTCAGCCTTATAATAAATATGTAGATAGGAAATTGTGCACTTAGTCTGATGTAGCCTTTTATGTCATTCATATTGTAAAACAAGAACTTCATTTTGGTAGGGAGTGGGAGGGAAGAAAGAAAAAAAAATCCCAACACAAATGTGCCCTGTATTTTTAATGAGCTGAGTTTTGCCAAGTGGCAATTAGTATTCCTCAGTCTTTGTGCTAATTAGGCACTTCTTAGGGTCCTCTAAGAAAAATGGTTTCTGCAAAGTTAGCAGATTTTCAGACAGGTGAGTTACTTTTGTCTTTGCTAGGTGCATTTTTTGTAGTGTTTATCCTAATTACTATTCTGTTTCTTTCTGACACTGACATCATCCATGTTCTTATGCTGCTGAAATCACTGATCTGATCTTCATGGAGCTTCTCTGCAACTTTGTGCTGAAGAAAAATTACGGAAGCTGAAATAATCACTCAAAGCAAAAGCTGTTGTTCCAAAACTAAGTAAGAGAAGAGAGGAAGTGTAGTCTTGTTTTGCTAAGCCAAATTCTTTACTGAGCCTCCTTTCAAAATACAAGCATAAAAAATCCCATGGGGCTGTGGCTATCCTTGACCCATTGAGGACCCTCAGGCTACACGAATTGTGGTAGCTGGTCCCAAGGGTTGACAGTTGAAATATTTTTTTGTTGTCTCTCCTCACAGTGGGAATCAAAGTTTTCAGTACTGTGGTTCCAAAATTTTTTTTTCAAAGTTATGTTTTTTGCAGGAACAGATACCAGCATCTTTAGACTAAAAACTCCTGAAGGTCCTCATTCAATTTATGTGTATTTTTTAGGTCTTGCCCATTACTGAAACAAACTCTGTTAACTCTGTGAAATGGCTTCTTGGCCTTTGAGGATTTAATAATTTTACATCGAAAGTGTCTTAAAACCAGCTTTTGGTCACTTCACCTTCTTCTAAAGGAAAATAAGAATTTGTCTGATCTGAAGTGAAAACATAGGCTAATGGTCAGGACTTTATTTTCCCTTCAATGTGGAGATGAGGCTTTCAATGTGTCTGGCTCTCACACTGTCAGAAAGTATATTCCATCTAGCCTTATTTGAGATACCAGTCATCTTAATCCCATATTACACTTAACTTCTTTAAAAGGTCTACTGTTTAGTCAAGACATAGGCAAAAGTCTAGCAAGATCCTTGTTCATGGGTGCACAAAGAAAGCTTCTGTCTAGGAGATGATCTTGTTCCACTCCACAGTGTACCTATATATGATGCGTGATTCCCTGTCACTTTTTTTTCTGGGTATTAAAACTGGATCTGCCTACCTGACTCAGAAGGCTGAACTTTCAAATCTAAGTCAGTTCATCTGTTTGTACCTGTGGTCTAAATTACTCCTAATTGAGTATATGAGTTGTGTTCATGGTCACTCGCTAAGAATCCGAGCAAACCTATGGATCAGAGCATTTTTCTTGGAATGATCTTATGTGGTCTAACAAACTGCAGTGGGCCTTAGCAAGTGGTGCAGATGGTGTTCAGTTTACTGAGCCAACTGAATGGTTTGTAGGGTGGTATATATAAGTTTGAACTACTTGTAATGGTTCTCCTTGCACCAACAGAAAGCTGCATTGATGCCAGGGAAACCATTACAAGTATTTTCCAAACCTTTCAGGTGATCAGTTTCCCCTACTGCTTCAGAGTGATATATGCAAGTGTTTGAAATACCAAGTGGTAGATAGGGTAGGGTTAGTAAAACGGTGTAAGCTGTAATGTACAACATGTTCTCAGACTACTTTGTAATAAAAATAAACCTCAAACCCTGAATGTGCAAGCTTCCTGATTACTCGTTCCTCTTCTTCACAATCAGTCTTGCATTTGCTGGTCACATATGGAAATGTTTGCTAGTATTCAACATTGTAGTCATGTCAGAAGGGAAGCTATCTTGGCCACTTCACTTGGACAATTCATTACTCTCAAACAAATCAAGCACTGATGTGAAATGGAGTCTTAGTATCTTTGTCCTTCTGTGTGGTACCATGAGGTCATGAAAGATTACCAGAAGTGTCATCTTTCTCCTTTAGATTCAAGCAAGTGCTGCCTAAGTTAGAGCTGGGCAAGAGGCCTTGAATAGACTTGGAAGAGAAATGGAGCTTGCCATCTCACACTGCAATTTATAGCTAGATGTTGTCTAATTCTTTCCAAGATACCTTCCTGACCTTTCTGAGAATAGCTTTATGAGCCAAACAGAAGAATTGTTAGATTACCTTTTACTTACGGCCTACTTCTTCTGAGCTTGAAATCATGAGTAGTGGAAAAATATTCAAACCTTAACTGTGGTGACATAGTATGAATGGTTTATGACCAATCACTGTTAAAAAAGCAAGGTCACATTAAGTTAATTAAGAGCCTCTAGGTGCTGTTTATCTTCTGCTTGTGTTTATGTAAAGAGGGTCCCCAGTTACTATCAGCCAAAAAGGAGTCCCTGAACGAGTAAGTCTCAAAGTTGGAATCATTCTCGTCTTTGATACTGCAAAATGACAAATGCAACTGAGGCTGCATGGCCTGAAATTGCCTACTGAAGGGGAGCTCTGGCACTTTTCTGTGGATTTGTGAGCAGAAGATTGCCTCTATAGGCTTTCCTCCTTTCTTATCCTGTCACAGGGGAAGATCTTCTCTGCTGTTACTATGAAACATGTGGAATCATTCCACTCCACAGGGCAGCTATCTGATGTGTGATTCCTTGTAACCTTTCTTTCTGAGTATTACAACTGGATCTCCCCACCTGACTAGGAAAGATGAACTTTCAAATCCAAGTCAGTTCATCTGTTTATCACACATCACTCTATCCCATAAATCCTGTATTTGACTGACAACTCAGCTCTGAGGCTGTTCAGCTCCACAGTTTCAATCATTGTCAAAACTGTTGAATGAAGGTCTTGTCTTCCAAACAGTGAGGAGTTAGTTCTTTAACTTCCATGACCATCTTTGCCTCTGATTTACTAGTCCAGTGACACACTACTGAATCTCCTTTCATTCTGTGGAGGGATTCTGAAGAAACAAGCTTGTGTTTTTAATTACATGTTTGTTCAGCCCTCTGAGGGTGTCAAGAACTGTGAACAGTAAATGCCAAGTGATTGCCAGGAAGAAAGCTGCTGACTGCAGTGCACTGTAGACAGAACTCTTCTGTGTAACTGCCACTGCCTTGGCATGCACATACCAAAGATACCTGATTTTGATTATAGTCTCTCCTCTGATGATAGTGCTGTCTCAGGTTCTCCTGGAGACAAAGTCCTGGTCAAGTGGAAACATAAGCAATGATGTAGTCAAGGACAGAGTCAGTCTCCCCCAGATTCCAGTCTATTGACTCTTCTTTCTTCCTCATTTGGAGTGAAATGAAAGGCTAACAATCCTCCTTTAAATGAGCATAACTTGCTGTATTATGTTAGTCTAGACAAAGGAAATCAAATTAATTAGCAGAAAGACTGTAGATGTGCTGTGTAGGAGGACCTGTCATTAAAGTACCTCATCTGGGCTCCTGTGGCTTGGTGTGTATTCAGAATGATAGCTCTGGTCTTCCTCTCAGCAGAAGAGAAATAGAATAATACTAGGCTTCAATTAGAGACAGAACTATAATTCAGTCATGGGCAAGGAGTGGGGGAGGTGAGTAGGAAGACGGCTGCTCTGCAAAGCCTAAGTCATAAAACATAAAATCCTAGTTTATGCATGGCAACAGATCCTTCTATGATTGAATTACAGCTTTCATATTTAATAATGGGCCAAGCCTGTAAACCAGAATACAGACAGAACAAATATTTACATTCTTTGGGCAATGATAGAGGGAGAACGACTGAGCAGAGCATGAATCAAAGCCACAAGAACATATATGTGGGACAGCCATGTGTTGCCATCAGTGTGAAGTGGGAGGGATGGTGTGCCTTTCCTGTATTTGGATGTGAAATTGCCTGTAGTACAGGTCAGCCTGCAGCATTTCACTGAAAATTAATCTTTTAGTTAAGTGACACACACTGCCAATAACAGTGAGTAAACATGCTGTGTGCTATGCATTTTCCAGTGTATTAGAAAGTGATATTGAAATGTTTAGGTATATATATTAGGAATGTTTATGTTGATGTTGCATACCTAACTAAAATTTTATGTGTATTCCTGACTTTATGACACCTTGTAAGTTCTGTACTTATGACAGCTGCTGTGATTTATTTTGGCCCAGCTGACAGCTATGACAGTCATAAATATTACTGTCAATTTGAAAATATCAATATACATGTAACAAAATAAATTAAAAGTCATTTTTTTAATCTTACAAAACAGCCTGAAAATAAGGGTCAGAATAGTTCAAAATTGAAGAACTTGCATCAAGACGTCAATTGATGCGTGTCCTAGAGTAACCAAGAAGCCATGTAGCTCTGAAGGTTTTGAACTACAAATGTCATCTTTGTTTATAGGCTTGCAAATGCTCATATACAAACAATCATCAAAGCACGCGGTTGCTGTGCTTCTCAGACCCTCACACATTTGAATTGCATTTCAATTGCATACCTGAATTTTCTCATATGAGACTTTGAGTGAACAGGCTTCCTTTCAGAGCAAAGCCCACAGGCAAGTTAAACATTTGAAACAAAAGTAATTAAATAGGTATTCTGATGCACCATTAATTAATCCACAAAAATTAACTGCAAAAGTAAGCCAAGCAGAAGCTTTGTCTCTTAGGGAAAGAAGAAAGCATGTTGTAACTCTCCAAGTATGTTTATGAACGAAAGGAGATACAAAATTTTACAGGATCAACCCAGGAGTAATGCAGTGCATGGTGTGCAACGACTCATTACTGCCTGCCTTCCATCTACACATAGTGCAAATAAGTTTTTTAGCTGCTGGGCAGCTTACACCCTGAGCAAGTGAATGTCTTAAAAACTTTGAGGTGACCCACTGTTGTCTCAAGGTGTCTTGTATTACACTTAGAGCTCATGAACTCTGATTTTCTATGGAAGTGTTTGGTGTGCCAGTCCCCCACAGTAACCCTAAACGTCCTCTTTACTACTCACGCCTGCTGTAGTACCAAACTGTGATACCCTTGATTTGTCCCTCTTCCATTCCCCTTCTCTGAAATACTTTTAGTTCCTTCCTGTGTAATGCAATAGGAGTTTCAAAAGTGCCTTGCTGTCCAGCTTGCTTGAAATTTGGTCGATGGATTAAAAAATGTAATTGTGAGGAACATTCAGATGTGTAGTTCCATGTTGCTTATTGACCAAAGACAAGGCAGAAGAGGATGAGAGGATTCCTTAGATTTAGCCTCACTGAGGAGAAGAACACATTTCTGTGAAACCAATCATATTAGTAAGGCGCTTAGTTATATGTTTGCATGGCATAGATCTGGTCGTGGCTAACAGCCTGAAAGGACTTAATACTTCTTTTATTTCTCATTAGCATAGGTCGTCTGCACTCTCTCCCCAGAACTTCTGTAAGTTTTAATCAGGACTGATTTTTGTCAGGCAAATTTAAGCAGAGACAAATGTAAATGAAAAACTTTTGAAGCAATAAATCTATGCCATTTTTAGGACAACTCTATGAAAATACAGCTGCAGTGGTTCTTGTAAGTGGCATATTGGGGAACAGTGGGATACACAGCTACAATTTTGTGTGTATGGGAATTTGCGTACTACCTAGTAGAAAGACTGTAGGATATCAATGTAAGAGCAGTTCTTATTTGGGCCATCTTTGTTTCATCTCTATAAATAGGATATTGGCTTACAAAAATTCACAATATAAACACTGGATCACCAGTAACAATTTAGATTTTTCGAACAGCAATATGCCTACTTAAGAGTCATAATGCAGTAACTGGGGATAATGTATTGAATAGAGAACAAAAAGAATATAAGTACCTGAAAGAATATGAATCTACCAGAAAATCTGGAAAATGTATATGTTACTTCTCTGTCAGTTAATCTAGTGCTTCTCATATGCAAGATTACATGCTATCTATGGATTTTTAGAAGTAATTGCATTTTTCTGACTGTTAAAGAGAAACAAAAAGAAATTTTTTGAGCACTTCTATGATGCCTTAATGTACGGGCCTCAGTTTTCTTCTGGAACAGATCTCATCCAGACATCCTCTTCTGGGGATGGTGCACACATATTGAAGACTTAATATCCATCTCTCTTACTGTGAGCTAGAAAATGAGTCCTGTGCTCTGGAAGTAGTGCATTGTTTGAAACTAGAAAATGATAAAGCTCCTAACTCCATCTCTGTTCTGTCAAAACTCAGGGAAACAATATTGGAAATTTTCATACAGGATCATTTTTATATACAAAAGTATAATGTTTTTAAAGAAAAGCTTGCCTAAGGCTACCAAATTTGGATTGATCAGCAAAAAGAAGAACATTGGTGCCACGCTGTGCAATTGAAAGATGTTGGAAATGGTCCATTCTCAGTTAATTTCTGACCTTCAGTAACTCAGTTCCCCTCTGTGCTCAGTTCTGGTCCCACCATATGTTGCTCACCAAGTTAGTCTACAAACATTTGAAGTTGTGTCACTTAGTCAGGCACTGGTCTTGAATGAGATTTCTATGTTCTGTTGTAATGCAAACAACAAAAATATAATGGAGACTACTCATTGCAAAATAGTCTTTTGTAGTATCGATTCTCCAGTGAGGAAGCAATGAAATGAGCTATTGTATTTAAATGCTGAACTTTCCCCATTCTTGTGTTGACTGCCCTCCTTTCCAACAGGCCGAGGGATGGTCACAAATGAAGACATTTGCTTAAGCCACCACTTCCCTTATGATTTAGTTTTTAGTTTCCCAAGGGCAGAAGTTGCTGTTTTCTCCTGAATGAAATGTTGCCAAACGGGAGGGTACCAGCTGCCTTCTGCACAGAAGAATAAAATTAAATGTAGGCTATTATTGCTTGCTGCACAAAATGTTCATGTGCAAATAGAACCAACTTGTCTATTTGGGGCTCTTTATCTTTTGCTGAAAAGCTGAGAAACACCGAGAAGGAGAACAAGTATCTTTTCAATGTAGTTCACTCTTTCAAAGGACATATTTTAGATTGATAGGAGAAGTGACTTTCATTTCTTTCCAAAAAAGGTATTCTTGTATCTGAGGAGATTTCTTTTCTTTATTCCTCCCAGCCTATGACTGTAGCATTCTCCAAAACCAGGTTGGGAGAAATAAAATTGACCTCATGGATGGCAAGCAGAAATCTGGTTTTATTTTGTGGGTTTTTCCCTCCTCCCACTCCCCCTTTTTTCTCCAGTGTTGCATGTGCTGCCAGTACTGATGACTACCCAGACACTTCTGAGTAGGACATCTCACTCTGCTTAGGACAATTCACATGTGCTCACCAGGCAGACATTTGTCTGTGGTTGGCTCTAAAACCACAAGTTCCTGAAGCTGAAATTGCAACAAATTTAGGATTTTTAATCATAACAGTAGTCTAAAAAGCCTTTGTCCAGTTACCTGGTAGTAGTCAATCAGAGTTCTGTGTATTCATGTTCTGCTAAAAGTGGCATTGCAACAGGACTAGAGCTGTCAGGATACTACTGTAGGATGACTTAGTTTTTATACTTCTTGCAGCTTTTCCTCCTCCTCTTCATGTTACTTTTCATGTGTTAAAATGATAAATACTAGCACAGTCATGGAATCAAATCTTTGCTACTGATAAATATAGGGTAGTATGAAGTTGACAAACAAAAAACTTAGAGCATGATTTGCTTCATTGTTTTCTTCTAGTTGGGTGATTGCCTTAATAATTGTATTTATTTTATGTGTTTTTTTTTTTTTTTTTTGAGAAGCATTGGTATTTATCATGGATATAAGTGTTAGTGAATGTATCTTGAAGATAAATACCAGGGCTGGCTTCACCAGTACTTTCGCCCCTACCTCCCCCCCCCCCCCCCCCCCCAGTCCTTTGGAACTAGCTCATATCATGGATATAATAGGTAAAAAAAACTGTTAGCTAATGAAGTCTTCAATGAAGACTCAGCAAATAAAGAACAAACAGTAAAATCAACAAACTCCTTGTCCTGGCTTTAAAAAATGAGAAACTTCTTTCAATTCCTCCAATACTAATACTGCTTAAAAAAATAAAGTGAAGCACATGTTTAGAAGCTATGCAAGATACGAAGGATTCAGCCTGTGGAGAGTCTCATACCATAGATCAGTAATACAATATTTAAGTCAATATGCTTCCTGGCAGGATGTCAGTGCAAAGTGGAGCATTGGAGTAATGTGATCTCTTAACTCTGATGAAGTGAGCAGCTACACTCTAACCTGTTTCAAATGAGCTTTTCTGAAGTTCCTGAAAGAAGAAATGGTTCAATGGTTATAAACATGAATTTCTGGAGGCAGTAAAGGTAGTTAGGAAAAATAGAGGACAAAATATGGAGGAAAACGCCATCTTTTGAACTGGTTTGGTTTAGTGCCAAGGGTGAGTTTCACCTCAAGTTCTCTTCATAATTGCTTCTGACATATTATACATTGCTGGATATGACAGGAGTAGTTGGTTGAGTCCTTGATTCCGTTTACATTTTTGTGCATGGAACAGGAATTCTTCTAAACTCCCAATCTTCTCAGAAAAAAAAAAAATCAAGATAAAGCTATTGGTTGTAGAAAAGTTATAGTGAGCTGAAATTAGTATGAAGCAACGTGCTCTGAATTGCTGTCAACGAGCTTTATCTTAGCATAGCTTGGGTCCTCTCCAGTATTTTTGTTCTATATACTTTTATTTTGTCTATGATGTACTCTATTTTTCGATATTTTAAATTCATTGTCTTCAGGAACTGTCTTGAGAAGGAGAACTTCTAAGTTCTGGTATTATGGGGAAAATTCTCTCCTCTCCTGAGAAACATGGTCTGTCATCAGTGAAACCCAACACCACCTTCTCCTTTCAGAAACAGAACAGAACCTGGACAGGGCAGTACAGTTCCTGAGGCATCCAGACTGTTAAGCAGACCTTTCCTTTTTCCTTCACAGCTTTTTGGTATTCCCCATGGTCATGCTTTAGCCTCTCTGGGGGAGAGGTGTTGTTGGGAGGGAGGGTGAAGGATGGAGAGGGGGAAGTTCTCCATCCAAGCCAGCCAGTGTGGGTACAAGGAATTTATTAAGTCTGAATGAAAAGTTTTCTCCCTCTACCACCTACTTCAAGGGCTGTGACGCAAGGAAATAACTTTCTTTCAAATCACGGTAGAAGGTTCTTAGAGGGTAAGAATGGAAAAACTTCTGGTTGTAATGACATTAATTATTGTTTTTTAAACAATTATTCCCTTTGGTGTTGCGTGCAGTGGTTTTGAAAAGCGATGTTTAGTATTCCTAGTACATGGTAATTCAACTCCTGAAATGCAGTGATTTTGTATCTGAATATCTGAATAACACACTCTAGCAGCAGTGCTGGCTTTTCTGGAGGTTTTTTTAAGCTTGGTCCTCCCCCCCACCTCCTACATGTTTTGTTGTGGCTGGCCTCAGTCTTGGCAATTTAATCATGAGAATCTATTAATGGTGGAATGATTTACTAAGAAAAGTCCCATGGCTCTGCAAAAAGAAAGATACAGTACAGCATTCTGTTATTGCTGACGATGAGAAACAGGAGCAATAGTTTCCAAAGGATACGTAAAAGGGAGAAGTTAGCACCAAATGCCTCCCTTGCACAAAGATGCCTGATTTGTATAGTCTTTATTTGAACGTTGTACCATTAGAATCGTGCCTAATCATTAATAAATTAAATAAATAGCATTTTTGGCTTCTTGGTAGAGAATCTGCTATTTCCTGGCTTCCCACATCTGTTGCTAAAGCCAAGTTTTAGTTCTTTGAAAAGTTATTGCCTGGCTTGTCTTCAAGGAACACTTTTTGTGTCCCGTCTTAAATGCTGAGAACTAACCATGTACACCGTGTTCTTACATTACTATACATATGACTGTTTGTTCTTTTTTTTTTTTGACTGGGTCTAATATGAGAGTAAGCAGGGAGTAGAACATTTTCTCGTAAAGGGTATTCCCACAATCAGCCGAATAGCTGATCCCAAAGGAGAGCTCTTGTATGTTTGAAGTTTGCAGGATGGAAACTGTAAAAGAGCGATGCAGGTGATCAAATGTGACTGTGTATCTCATGCCACAGAACCATATTTGATTTAACCTAGCCAGTAATTCCTTCCTTTTGCTGGTAGTTGAAGAGAAACCATTTTCCAAGGCAGACTCTTCAGCGGTTGTTTAAATGCAAACTTTTCAAAGAGTAAATCATCTCTGAATTTTTTTATCATCTTCCCAGCCATTGGCTCTTATAGTGTTTTTGATGGGTGTAGGATAGGTTTGAAGTAACAAATCTTACACATATATTTACAGGCTGAGACCATCCTGTGACTAAGATAAGCAGGTAGACTCTCAATTTCTATTGTAAGACAGGTTTTGCAGATTTTTTTTTTTTTTTTTTTTAAACCATTGGCTGTGGGTTTTTTTCTGAACCTCTCCCAGGAAGGCCTGGTGAAGAGGAGGTGATTTTGTGACATATCTGTATCAGAGAGTTGGATGCCTCCAGGAATGCTGATAACGTCGAGTGCTTTGTAAGTGTTGCACACTAAAACAAACAAATGGGTCGCACACCTGATGATTTCCTGAGCAGCTAACTTAAAATATCAAGGTAATCTTCCAGTTACACCCCTCTCTCTTTCTGTTCATCTGTAGCCCTGAACTAGGCTGATTTACAAAACTGGAATTCCTAGTCAGAAACTGTATGCTGAGCTTAGAAACTGAAGTAACGTCTTTGAAAACCAGAGGAAACGGTGGAAGAGTCACTCAGCGCAGACGGGTGCTGCAATTATGTCCTGCCCCATCTTTCAGGCCACAGGGTCCACTTCTGTGTTGGGGGATATTTCTGAAAATGATGCATTTGAATTCTAACTCCAATGATTTTGATGACTTGAATCCAATACTCCAATTCCCAGAGAAGTGCCCTAACCACAAAACTATAGGCTATTTTGGGGGTTACCGTGCTGCCTGTCCTGGTCTGGAGCTGGATTGCTTTCAAGAATGCGTGAGTTATAGGGCCAGAAGGTTGGTATGCAAGAGGGAGCCTGCCTTGGTAGATATTTTATGTTACACAGTAATTGGATACAAACAAGAAATAAAGCTAAGGGCAGACACAGTGATCCTGTGTCTTCCCCTCCTAGCTGAGGGCCCTGACCCCTCTGAATTACAGAGATAGATCTTGGCGTTCTTGCCTCTTTAGCCAAGGACTTTTTTCCACCCCTAGGTACCTGATAGCCCAGCTCCAGCATGACAGGTTTGATGAGTCTATGAAGCCATACTTGATGCTGATTTCCTAATCTCAAAGAGATAAAAACATAGCATGTGAAAAGTAAATGCAGTTAGACCTTGTTTGGTGTCTCGTCTGAGAATAAGTTATTTTTTGCACCAGTTTCATGCACTGAAAAAAAAGGGTAGGGGGAACTGGCAGCAGCTGGAAATGATGCTTTGAAAACTGTCACAGGAAAGCTTCCACTGACTCTGCTATGGGAAAGCCCAAGTGCAGAAGGAATGGTGGGCCCAGGCTGGCATTTATGCAAGTTTTAGAGGCATTGGTCTCTGGAGGCAGTTCTTGCTTGCCTCGTCTCAGCCACATGCTGTTCAATTCTGTGACATCTAAGTAGGACAGAACAGCCCTGTTCTTGCCAGAAGCCAGATTCTTCTCCAGTACATTTTGTGTTTCTTCTCATCCCGCTCTGTCTGCAGACAGACAGCATTCACCATATTGCTTTGCATTCAGACTGATTTTTCCAAAATGTTCTGGTTTTTTTCTGAGAATACTGAGTTTTCTCTTTGCAAGTGAGTACTGAAAATATATGTAGCCCGTGGCATGGTGTGGGCACCAGGTGACCTTGTTTGCACCCTTACTTACTTGAATAAGGGGTTTGTGTGCCAGGGCTTAGAAAGGGGTGATTTGCAGGCTAGTAAGGGGCAACCTTGTGATTAGAAATTCCACGATCTGACAGGATACACATTTGACCTGCCTAGTGTAAAATAGATTATTATTCTATTATGTAAGCATTTTAAGGTACAGGTTTGATAAGGATCCATGACAGAAATAGGTGGTGCATTCTTACCTATCCGTAGAAGTACTTGCTAATAGGTAGTGCAGCTTTTGGTTTATAACTGTACAATAGTGGCTTTGATTAATAATGCTTTATTAGTTATAAACATAGACTTACTGAATAAATCCTACTTTGTTGAATGGTTCTTCATGCTTCCATAAAACTATTTCAGTAATTAGGAAGCTACGATAATATTTCTCTATATTGTAGACCTTGAGTTGTTATCTCTTTGTCAGATTTCCTGAATTTCTACATAGGATTTCTATTTGACCCCATCCTTGACACGAAAGGGAAGTGGTTTCAACTTGCACTTTGTGATGAGAAAAGGCAGGTGTGGTAATACAGAAAAGAGGAAGGGGTGAGGGAAAGGCTGCATCTCTCCTTCTGATGTGACTCTGGAACTGTATGGTCCTCTTCCCCACCAGGATCAGAGAAGTAAGACTGGAGAAGTGATATTCCTGCTGAAAAAGACCAAACTATCTGAAGGAAAGCAGAATTATCACAATTGCTTTGTGGGTCTGCTTTCAAGAGGAAAATAGAGTATGCCGGAGGAGTGTTGGCATAAGGCATCTTCTGGAGAGCTCACCTCTGACTTTTTCTAGAAGATGTAAGCATGTACCTCCTGGTTTTTTTTTTTCCTCCTCTTTCTACATAAAACACAAAGCAGTGGGGATCAGTTTTATCCACTACTGAAATGCAGCCATAAGTGCAGAATAACATGAGAACAGTTTGAAAGGAAGCATGGAACACTATATTCAACTGAAACTAATTACCTGATTAGATTTTGGCCTGACTTAGTGGGTTGACATCCAATGGTCTTGGCGACAATTCCATGTGAGCAAAGCCAAGTCTAGTCTTGCTTCATTTAAAGACTCTGGACAAAACATCTGGACTTGTGTGCTGAATGCTAAGTAGTGTGTAAAATAGGCCACTGATTTAAAGTACCCATGGCTACAGTGGGGCAGCTACATGGCTGCAGATGAATGAACTTATTTGGGTTTTAGGAACAGTGATTTCCATTTGAAGGTGATTCTGTTTTGAAGCACACAATCTGGTGCAATTTAGCTCTGCATCAGACCATCGTCCATTTACAGATATAGGATTAACACTTTTCTTCAGCACTTCAAACTTCCCCCTTAGAAAGTTAGTCAAAGTCTGACACAGAGATCTCATAAACTTAGAAAATCACCTAAAGGGATGCTATCTTACCTAGTCTGCTACAGTAGTTCTCTCTCTTTATCTCCACAGGGATTAAATATGTTAGGTCTGCTTTATTAGGTGGGAAGTATTTGTTATTGCTCTTGTCACTCTCTCTTGCACCTTTGCCACAAACACATTTTTGATCTGTTGGTGTCTTTGTTTGGAAAATGGCATGTTTTCATGTTAGGAGTACCTATGCAACATCTCAAGTGTCTGTAGTGGCAGAGATAGCTATATTTACTGGTGTGATGGTTTGGCTTTTTTTGTCTTGGCATCACTCTCAAGTTTAAAAAAAAAAAAAAAAAAGAGTCAATACTTGGAAGGATTTGAAGCTTTTCTGGGAAGAGGGGGATGAATCTTTCATCTGTACGCTATTATAAAAAACACAGTCCATTAAGAGCAAAGGTGAGCAGAGCTCTTTTAGAAATGCTTGAAGTGTCCTTGCCTTTGAACGGGAAGCTTCTGGGCTGCACTCGCTGCTGGCACCCTAGAGATGCTCTGTTCTCCCTTCCCAGGGAGAATGACATTAAATGAACTGTCAAATGAGTTGTGGCAGTTCACTGGTGAGCATTGACTTTATGAGGAAATATAGTACGTCTTCTCTGATATCCTGGAAGTGCATTGAGACACATTAGTAAAATGAATTGGACAAGTGGTTGATGAACATCCAAAACCTGGTAAGAGATGCTCCATAGAACAAGAAATTCTAATAGACAACCATAGGAAAAAACACTTTTGCCAACTGGCTGACAATTTTAACTTAGCAGCTGGCTTATGCTCTACCCTATTCCTTAAATTCTAAAATAAATATTGAATTCTCTCTTGTTTACAAATCTTCTTAAACCATTTGCCTAAAAGGCGCTGCAGTAATAAAGTCCTCAAAATTGTGTTTAAGCATTTCCTCTTACTGCAAGAATAAATCCATCAAGTTTTCAGCCTTCCACAGTGACAACAAATGCAAGCCTGTAAGTGCCATAAAAGCCTCAAGAAACTTCAGAAGCAATTTAAAATAATAAAAATACACTTTTGGACACCTCTCGGTACTCCTGTGTGGAACGAAGCTGGGCAGGGACTCGGGGACTGGAGAGGCAGATGTGAGTTCACCTTGTGCATTCTAGTATTCCCTTCCTCTCACCCCTGATCTCCCCAAATCATCTGTCATAGTATCGGCAGGAGTCTTCTGAGCTTTTGCTAGCCAGGAGTTTGCCCATCTGTTTGCCCCAGGATTTCACAGAGGAGGAGGAAACCTTTATGTCTGAAGCCTCTGTACAGTTGTGGCTTCAGTGATCAAAGCAGCAGTGTCCCTATCGGGGAAGGAAGACTAGTTGGAGAGATTGGTGGGGTGGGCAAGAGTGATGTGACTTTTCACAGGGCCTGGCTTCTTCCTGATAAATAATCACCCTAGAGTAGAGCTAATCTCCTAGGAAAAGCGGTGGGATTACAAAGGTAGTAAGAGCTCCAGTTCTTCTAAAAGCATGTGTAAAGTTCAACTCCATTACAGTTCTGTGGTTTGAAAGTTCATCTCCCCTAACAGCTACTTGTGTTGCCGTTGCAGGATGGTTTGGAAATTTGTCTTGTCCATTTTTCTGATGGCAGTGCTGGTTCGAGTAACAGACACCAGGAAAAACCGTCCTGCAGGCGCCATTCCCTCCCCGTACAAAAACAGCAGCAGCAACCACTCAGAGCGGAGGCAGCAGCTGAACAAGGAGGTGCTGGCCTCCAGCCAGGAGGCCCTCGTGGTCACAGAGAGGAAGTATCTCAAAAGCGACTGGTGCAAGACACAGCCCCTGAGGCAGACAGTCAGTGAGGAGGGCTGCATAAGCCGCACCATCATCAACCGCTTTTGCTATGGGCAGTGCAACTCATTCTACATACCACGGCACGTGAAAAAGGAGGAGGAGTCCTTCCAGTCCTGTGCTTTCTGCAAGCCACACAAGGTGACCTCTTCTACTGTGCAGTTGGAGTGCCCTGAGCTGGACCCACCTTTCCGACTCAAGAAAATTCAGAAGGTTAAGCAGTGCCGGTGCATGTCTGTGAATCTTAACAACTCAGGCAAACTGTGAGAGCAGGCGTGTAGCTACTGCTGGGTGCTGGCCCCATCAGATTTACTGCTGCCTCTCCTCTCCTCCTGAGCAGACTGTCCGTTTTGTTGGTTTGTTTCTTCTTTTCCCTTTTTTTTTTTTTTGGTATGTGTGTTTTGTTTTCTTTCAGGAGGCGTCTCTCCAGCAAGGAAAGGCTCCTTGTCGCTTGCCTACTGGAATAATGCTTTTCAATGGGCTGTGTTAGGCACTTCACCATAAAGTTTCATTGTATTTCCGATATCGTCTGGCGGTTGAATCTTCCGGAGTGGAGCAGGCTCCCAGAAGTTGGGATTGATCATCTAAAGGACCAGTTGGCTTAATCCAGCATTAAATGTTTCCACTGTGTGGAGTAAAGCCCTCTTGCCCTACACTCCAGTCCCCTCCACAAGATGAGAACACCTTCCCTGTGCTTTGGTCCAAGGCTTGCTGATCCCACTTGGAAGTGCTGGGGTGCCACCCAGGACTGGGGGATGCAGATGAGGGAGAGTAACAAGGAGTCACATGCAAAAAGCAAGTGACTCGCTGGTGAGCCTCATCTCCTTAAGACAACTTTCATTGTGCAATGACAAACAGTTCCTAGCTTGTTGTCTGAATGGCAGATAAGAAGCAAGGGGGAAGAGGGTGAGGCGCTGGGTTAGCCACTGTGACCACAGAGCAGACTGAGGGTGGGTTTTGATGCTGTCTTGGTTAGAGTGTATAGAACACATGGTCTCTGCAGCAGTGTTTATTTTGTAACCTCACTATAGTAAACAACTGTTTAAAGTATTATAGACCTAGCCATGTATATTTTTCTTGTGGCAGAGTATGCCAGAGATTAAAATATGTTGAGTAAGAGACTCAGTTGCTAGGTCAGCTGCCTGGCTTAAAATGGGCATGCTTTAACTCAGCTTTCAGTAGGTTTTTGAGTGTTAGATATGTGTGTGTTTCTTACTTCAAGAAGGACAACACCCATTTATGACCTTATATTTATGCCTGCTCAGACCAGGGAGGGTGGGAGGGTAGTGAGAGGGGAGCTGAGGACACTTAAGGTAACAATGTTTTCCTTAGGTATAAAAGCACTGTCACACAGAGGACAAAATTTGGTCATTGCTGGACTGAATATAAAAGCTGCATCACTATCATCAGATTTTGGCAGTGGTGTCTCTCCTGTGATTGTAAACCGTGTTAATCTGTTACTGTTAAAGGACAAACCCATCTGTCTGTGCCACTGGAATGGGTCACAGCTGTAGGAGCAGGCAGAGAGAAAGTTGTAATTGCTGCAGTACTGGTGGTCCACTCAGTTTTTGAGTCCTACATAATCAGTGTTCATGAACACTTGGAGTTCATTTTAAATCAGCCTATGTTGTTATTCAGCTGATGGAGTTTAGCATGTCGTGTATATCCCGTTTGTTACAGTTCTGATCTGTATTAGTCCCAGCTGCATTAAAATCCTGTGTCTCAAAACAAAACAGCCCCATCCCCCAAACCAAAGCCCATGCATGCTCAATTGTCTGAAGCTTACAAATTAAAAATGACACGCCGACTCCCTGATGCATGTCTCACAGTTCAGCATCTGCATCTAGTGAAACCAGCTTGCTGTGGGAGCCCTTTCCTGTCAGCCTCTTCACATGCAGCCACTTCAAGGGGTTAATGTGTTCAGCCAGCCAGGGGTTCAGTGCCACAGGTCTCTATTATGTGAGACAGGCTGCTCTAAGAGGCTTTCAGGACTGAGCTCCACGAGAGCTCACCAAGCGGTTTATGGGGATTGGCACAGGCAGGATGAGGTTGGTCAGGTCTCTTAGCCCCGTTACATGAAAGGCTGTGGTTTTTTTGCTGTGATCTTCCAGTGTGTCAGAAGTACACAGGGAGACTCCTCACGCGGGAGAAGTTGCTGTGCTGCCAGTGTCATGCCAGCCACAGAATGGGCACCATTCAGTCTAGGCTTTAGAGTGCTGGAATGGGTGGGGTGGGCAGGGGAAAGGTGGCAATAGCTATAGTCTACTAAGGCTCCAGGGATCTCAGTCTCCACTTGAAAGAAATGAACTGAAAGTCAGGCATTTTGGACCAGAGAGAGAAAAGCACCCTACTAACTTCAGTAAAGAAAAATGAGCAAGAATCTTTATCTTTAAGCTATGCCCTATCTGGGTTTTTCACCAGTTTGCAATATGAATATGCTGCAGCTTAAAAGCTCCTTTTAGGAGCTGCGTGTATGTAAAAAAACTGAGTTGAGCTTGTAATGGTTAAAACTGTATTTAATTCTTGTTTTATAAATGAAAACAAAAAATGAAGAAATGCTTTAAGTATAATGTAATTATTTTATAGGTCTACTATTAAATTATAGATTAAATAATAAAGCTACTCTAGGGTTATATGGCATCCAGGTGTACGGGCTTTGCTTCAACACCTTGTGTCCAACCACTCTCTAATCAGTATATTCTCCAGCTTCCTTTTGACCCTACCACATACAGGTAAATGATGGCTCACCCTGACAGCTTGGGAAAAACCAAGCTATTTCTTTCACCTGTCCCTCACCACCTCAAAAAAGTCTGCAAGTCAAGAGAGAAAAATAAATTGCACTAATCCTAGATTATGGAGTTGATTCTGCATGCACAAATTCTGGGGTTTTTTTTTGGTTAGCCGACAAGAAGACAACCAAAGCTTCACCCACTGGATGAACTGTTGGCATTTGCGGTAAGAGAAGCAACGATTACCCTCACCTAAGTGGTTTTGCTTAAAATGTAGCTAGATCCTTATGTAACAGGCACCAACCTATTCATAGGGAAAAACAAAACAAATATCTTAAGCTATAAAGGTGAGCTTTAATGGTGGCTGTCAGCTCTTGAATGAACACGCTGTACATCTCTCCTACGGTAGAGTTTTTTGGTTTTTTTTCCTTTTCAACAGAAAGAAAAGACAGTTGCAAAATAATCTCAAAGGAAAACTTCACTGAGGAAAGGGAGTTCTCACCCTGAGGAATGAGCCTCCATGTGACCAGAAGAGATACCTTGGGTCTTGAAAGAAGCAGGAGCACATAGATCACAACTAGCAAGGGAGGGCTGTTTCCTTTAGGGCACTATAGCTGACACTTGCAGGAACCCTTTGCTGTCTTGCCTTCCCCATCTCTTGCCCAAATCCTCTCACAGATTTGGGGCCTTTATTTTTTTTTTTTAGTATCTATTGTTTTTGAGCATTATTTTTTTGCTGTGCTGTAGCTACCTAAGTGTGGTCAGTGCCCTCTTCTCAGAACTCTCAAGTGTCTCTGTCAATTGTCTCAAAAGGAGTTCAGCCATGTCCTCCAATGCCCCTCTCTCATTTTCATCTGTCTCAGCCACTCCCCTGCTTTGCAGGTAGCTTCATTGCCAAGCACCCACCTGAACCTCTACTGTTTGTGGAACAGTCGACACTCCAGCTCCTGCCGAACCACCCTACCAGAGACAAACACTGTAATCCAAAAATACTCCCCCTTGTGGGAGCAAGCAAGCCTGAGGTTGAAAAAAAAAAGCTTTAGGTGAGATAGATCCAGTATTCCTTAAAGCAGAGTTGTGTTGTGGGACAGGAGGAGGAGCAGGACAGGAACTGATAAGCTCTACCACCATGGAATTGCCTCAATTTGGAGTGAGTGACAAATGAAGTTTCTATGAGCTTACATTTGAGCTGCAGCTGGGAATGAATGAGAAAACAGTGATGACTCAATGGGGAACCTTTATCTTCAGAAAGACACCACATGTTTGAGGCAATGGACTTCCCATTTGATGTCTTTACAAGTAAGCTGAATGAATGTCAGGTACAGGTGGGTCTGTCATAGGCAGGAGAATGGCTTAGAAACCTGTTCTGTAACATGAATCCCATTTGATTTATGTGTGGCAGGCTTGAAAGGTGTAGGCCATGGTTTTCTATCTCCTCCCTTTGGCAATCTGTTCATACTCTCTTTAGAAAAACTCATCTCTGTCAGTTTTTTCTTACTCGGTCTGTATCTGTTTAAAAATGGTGTAACTTAAGTAACTGATAAAATGGACTTGACGTAAACTCAGCTTTGCTTATTAACCTAGTGTATGCAACAAAATAATTGCATTGCAAAGACTTGCTGTATCTTCTCTCAATGAAATTAACTGCTTCCAACTTTTTAAGCTGATCACTGAAAAACTGGGGAAAAAAAGTCAGTCTATTGAAGATGCCACTAATTATATTCCCAGTGCCACTGTTGGTTAATACTTAACTAAGTTTTGGAAGTGCTGTGGGATGATGAAAAGTGCTACAAAAAAGCTAACCATTGCTGTGTCATGACACATGACAAAGTGCCATGCTTCTGAAAGGCTTGAATTTGCAAGCAAAACAACATAAATCTTCTTAGCTCCTCATAAAATCCGGGCTGTTAGTAACATCTGCTGCTCAGGTATGAAACCCTTACTTAGCTGCTGCATATAAGTGTGAGGGATGTTTTGGTGATCAACAACAGCTGAATTTTGTCCACAAGAACTCTTGTAGGATTACAGCCAACTCAGAAGTGCAGTATGGTTGATGTTACAGTAAACTAGGGGTGCAGAAGGGACCAATGGGGTCTTCAGTCTCTTTAAAAACACACCCAAACAAAAGAACATTAGTCCAGAATTCTGTAAAAAACTGAATGGGTCACTAAAAAAAAAAAAAGCAGCAGTGAAACTTATGCTGGGAATCCACTCTGGAGGTGCAGTAGGTCAACTTTGGGGCTGCATATAGCGGGCTACTTCACATTAGATGGAAAGTTGAGAACCGTCTGGAGAGAAGCTATAAAAGAGAGGCATGTTCAACCATACGGGTTGGGCCAGTAGCAGCTTGCATCTTAAGTTCGTAACACAGTACCACCAGCTGCAGTCAGCCTTTGACACTGTTCGAGAGAGAGAGAGAGAGAGAGAGAGAGATTTGCACATAATTTTTAGAATCCATGCTGGAGAGCCAGTGAAAAGGGTAATATGTATGTGTTGCTGATTAACACATTAATGATATACAACATATATAAAGAAATCATAACATGCAGATAATACTTTTTAATGCATGTTTTCTCCCTAAAAACAATTTCTTGAGACTGCTAGGTAGCCAGTGTTAGTACAAACAGGCTAAGGGGTGACCTCATTGCTGTCCACAGCTTCCTCAAGGGGGACAGTAAAGGAGGAGGTGCTGATCTCTCTGGTGACCAGCATTAGGACATGAGGAAACAGAATGAAGCTATATCAGGGGAAGTTCAGACTGGGTGTTAGGAAAACATTCTTCACTGCGTGGTTGGTTGGTCACTGTCATAGGCTCCCCAGGGAAGTGATGATGGCACCAATCCTGTCACAGTTCAAGGAGCATCTGGAAGATGCTCTTAGTCCTATGGTTTAGTCTTTGGTAGTCCTGCAAGAAGCAAGGAGTTGGACTCAATGATCCTTATGGGCTCTTTCCAACTTGAGATATCCTATGACTATTTTATGACAAACTTGAGCTAACGCACTAGTGGAAAGTATGCACAAGCCAGAGAACCGAGTAAATACATAGTCTGGCTGGGTAAAAGATGCTGAAGTTCCTTGCTACCACCACCTGGGGAAAAGGTACTATATCCACATAACAGGAAATTACTGTCACTGTGCTTCCAAAAGGCCAGGAAAGAGGAGCTCCATTTCTACCAGTCCTTTCACAAATGTTTATCCTTGATGACAGAAGGCTGAATAGGATGTGGTACTTAAGGAGCAAACAGTTGCTAGCAAACTACAGTATAGCCTGCCAGTGAAGAGAGAAGGCAATTGTTTCATAATTATTCCTTTTATTTTCATATAAATTAACATTCTAAAAAAATTGAAATAGAAACACTAAATACAGTATTGCACATAGTGATCTTTGTTAGATGATCTATTATTTCATTTAGTATAATAATATACATACTCTAGGTACTGAAGGAAACAGGAAGGCTACAAATGAAAACATGCTACTGTATCCTTGCACTCAGGAGCAAAGTTAAGAGGAAAAGACTATTGTTTACATAAATACAAACATGGATTTGAATCAGTGCCATTAAAATAGCTTTATTTTTTAAAGTGGTTTTTTTTTTTTTTTTCCATAAATTAGTTGTAACAGCAAATAAACTCTTCTTTTCACTTCCCCAAATAGTAATGTTACTCCCATCAACACAAAATTTTAGAACTCCATTCTTGGTAATTTATATCCCTGCTAGAAATTATTACAAGTACAGATTTTCACACAGGCTTGTCAGCAACAGGAGACTTGCTTTTCACATAGTGAAAAAAACATCTTTTCTAGTGCTTGGTATATGTGAAGAATAACAGATTCCTGAGGTCATATTTTGCACTTCCTTTTATGATGCCCTGTAGGGTATTATTAGCCTCTGGACAGCTAGGAATGTCTCTTGATGTGCTAGATTAGACAGGGAAGAACCCATCCCAGCAGGTTAGAGCTCATCTGCCTTACCCCAGTGTCTTTCAGGCTCCAAGACGGTAAGCGTGCATCCAGCTCAGTTGCACACAGTCTGCTTTCAGGATAAGCATGCTTTGAAAGAAAAATGTTATCAATCAGGCCGATTGGTTTGGGGATTTTTAAATGCGGACTGGAGGAAGGGCTTGCTATTGGTTGAGCAGATTAAAACTGATCTAGTAGATTTTGGATTGCAAATTGGAAATAAGCATGTGGCCTACAATGGAAGCCCTAAATCATAGATTTCAATCATTAACCTCCTAGTCAGAGACACTGAAAGCCGGGAGGAAGTCTGCAGTTCTGTTAAGTGTGAAATTGATGTCAATTAGTTGGTAGTCTATGTTCTGTCACTAGAATTGGCTACTGTTTTCTGTAAATGTCAATTCCCATGTGCATCTTTTAATGACTCTCTAAAGGAGTTTTAAATTAATTGTAAAGCTAATTCCAAAAGGGAAGTCACGTACATGTGACCAAAAGCCTGTCTGACTTTAGTAATCAGCAGTTAAAACTATACTATACCTTCTAAAGTTCATGTAAAAGTATCAGCTGCTTTATATATTAACAAACTATAATAGCCAAATCTCTCTCATACTCTCTATCATACTTCTGTGCTTCTCTTCCTTTTTCTGCTTTTCACATACTCTATTTTTTTTTCTGTTTTGTCTGTTTCTTAATGCTGGATTTCTGACCCCCATACCACCTGGCATTCACTATCTGGCAAAAGATGAAGTAAAAGTATGCTGCATTATCGATTTTAAAGATAGTTACAGTAAACATCTTGTTCCACAAATATTTAGTCATGGAGGGCAACCAAACAAGTTGGGAAAGCATTGATTATACTGTATAAACAGCACTTAACGATTCAAAATACAAACTACAAATGCCTACATGAAACAGATACAAACAATTCACTAGGAGTAACATTTCTTTCCCTAATCTAAGTGCAGTGCCATGAAGTATTTGTGTTAGACAGGTGTTACCAGTAGGAATGGAAATGTTTTACTGTATCAAAAAGCATTCTTATGAATTTCAACTTAATGTAATTTTCAGCATGTTCAGAACTGATGCAGATGCTGCTTTTTATGCATGCTGACTTGGCCTATTTGTAATATACCATACACTTTACAAAATATTTTTGAGTGGCAAAGAGATACAGAGTACAGGGAAGGTGTTTCAAGTCCATACCTAGTCTATTGCTGGGCACTCCATTAAAGTGATTACATTCATGAATGAATGTACAGTACATCAATTGGTGGAAAACTCTAGAGAACAAAAAGCAAATTCAAAAAGGTCAAGAAAGCAAATGATCAGGATGATGTAGTTTCCTTCCCCCTCGCTCTCCACCCACAGGCTTGTTGAGTTTTGGTAACCAGGTAACAATGGCTTTTTTTTGCTTTTCTTCTGTCAGATTTTCATACTTATCTTTGCTTTCTGAAAAATAAAATAAATTTTAAAAGCAGAAAATTGAGCATACATAAACCCACCTCACATAAATATGAAAAGCACAGAAATACATAGGCTAGTGTTCATTACACATACTGTAAACTTGACTTCACAAATAAATTTCCTTTGAAGCTAGAACTGAAGTAGAACACAGCTGCACACTACTTGTGAAATAGTTTGTTTACTTTCCTTTTAACTCTATCAAAATTTCAGTAACACTGAAAGTCCCAGTTTCAGTGCACATAATAGTGATAATGATACAGGAATAATTAATCCTATAGATAATTATTTTAAGAAAATAAATCAATGTTTTTACACATGGCAAGATACATGTGAGATGGAGAAATCCATATCAGTACTATTTTTTTGTTTTATTTGTAGGTTGATTTTTTTTTTTTTAAATAACATCTTGATCTGGTTTCAAATAAAATTGATAAAATAAAATCTAGTTTTTCATTCCTAACCAAGCTGTTCCTCCATTTACATTTTTTGTGGCACTGAACATGGAATCACAGAATGATAGACACTGGAAGGGACCTCTGGAGTTCATCTACTCCAACCCCACTGCTAAAGCATGTTCACCTAGAATAGGTTGCACAAGGTTACATTCAAGCAGGTTTTGAAAATCTTCAGAGATGGAAACTCCACAATCTCTCTGGGAAGCCTGTTCCAGTGTTCTGGTACTGCTTACCCTCATGCACCTCTCCTTATGTTCAGGTGGAACTTCCTGTGTTCCAGTTTGTGCCTGTTGTCCTGTTGGTGGGCACCACTGTAAAGATTCTGGCCCCACCTTCTTGACACCCACCCAGTGATCTGCCGTGATTGCTCAGTCAGTCATAGTACAATAGTTTCACTGAATTACTCTTCTACTATCATTATTTATCTGTTTTCAGAAGAATAATGAGAGCACAGTATTATGATTTTCTAGGGTTTCTATTCCAAACAAATCCAGATCGGTGGAACAGAAAACACTAATATTTGTTTGATACAGATGTGTGCCTATCATAGTTTTTCTTTATATTTTGTAACTGTAGAAAAGAAAGTGAATACAGACTGAATAAGTTTGAAGACTGGAACTGCCTTTCTGCCTCCTGGGTGTATTCCCCACCAAGACTGGGATGAAGACAGATTGGCAGTGTGTGGAGCAATAATATGCTGCTCTTGCCTGTGCTACATGTATTTTATGGAGTAATAGTCATAGGCTTTATCCAAGTTTGCTACACTTAACACCTTCTCTGAAAATGTTACACATGAAAAGAAAAAAAACAAAAACAAAACACCCAAAAAAGTACATCAAGAATAACACAAGAATAATGTACCTATAAAATTCAAAGAGAAAAGGGTAGAATGAGTGATGGGAACAGAAGTATTACTACAAATATTACTTACAATTCCAGAGTCATGTTTTGGTCTTATATTGTAGAGTGACTTCCCCTTTTTCTGCCTGCAGACTTCCTCAGCTTCTTTAACTCTGAAGAGAGACAAAATTTATAAATATTCCTGTAGGCCAAAACCATTTCTAAAGACAGTGCAGTATAAAACATACAAATTTAGGCCTGAGGACACAAATGGACAACTTCATTCCCCATATGTTCATTAGCACAGTCCACAACTAACTTCAGTAATTCAACTACAGTTTAAAGAAAGTTTCTCACCAAGCGAACTTCCCTTTTACCCAATTTTGTCTGTAGTTAAAATCGCAAAATAGCTTAACCTAAATTTCTAGTCTTTACACCCTAACCTAAAGTAAAAACAGAAAATTGCCATGGAACATGATGTGCACAACCAAGGTGGTGCACATCACTGCGCACATCTCTCTTTCCAAGGCTTGAGGGTGAGCTGCAAGGCTTACATGACCACTGGGGATGAACGCAGTCAGGCTGCTTGAATGTAAGGAGACGAGCATGTTCCAGAAGCGAGAGTCCACTTACTAGTGCTTCCTGACTTGGCAAATGGTACCAAATTAGGGCCTTCTGAAATGCCACCAAATACCACATTTTTAATGAAATAAATATCCTTTTTGTCATGCAGATAGGCATGACAACTGTGAAAGGCAGAGGGCTATATTCAGACTGGAAGCCTACCAGAATCAATCTGGTGTGTTCAATGGCATACTGTAAAATGTTTCTTTACCATTTTTACTCATTTTGTAGATCAACCTTATAAACACACATGATTATTGAAACACTGATAATGAAGAGCTTCAAAGACTTACGTAAGCCTTTTTTGATATCATGGCATTAAGCAATGTGAGATGTGTACTTGTGGGTTTTTTTTTTTTAATGAGAGACAAGAATATTAATTATAAATATGAAAGAAGAAAATAAAAATGTAAACCCTATAATGCCAACAATGTAGATTTTAGATGGCACTTACTCTGCCTTTTCATCATTATCCAACAGTGAAAAAAAATAAAGAAACAGTAAAATGATATTGGAGAAATTATATAACCTTGGCTAGTTCCTTGCGGTTCATCTCCAGACCACTTGCATGTCTGCTATTTCACTGAGGCAACACAGGGCAATGTGAGAATCAGAGTTTGTGTCACTGTTATTTTTAAATATTTTTGTGTGTGTGGGGTAAGGGCCAGATTTTGAAAATAAGACTCCAGCTGGATCTGCTAAGCACATTAAAAAAAAAAACAAAACCCACACCTTCGCATTCATCTCTCCTTTATTCAGCTTCAGCAGACACACCTTGTTCTTTTCATAAGTTTCAAATTTACTTTCAAAATTAATTTAAATGTCAATTCTTTTCCAGCACTTCCAACAAGCTGCTCTCTTCATTTGATGGCCTTATATTTTATTATGGTAGACGAACCTTTGTGTGCACAGGTTGAGGGGGGGTGGAAAAGTCTTTGAGAGCTATTATATTCAAGCTGTAACCATTTCTGACTGCAAAACAGATAGATTGATGTAGTATAACATAGAACAAAAATGACAACCAGCCAAGTAATTCACCATTTAAATGTATTTAAATAGATTCAATAGAAGTGGCAGCCAAAATGTGGTGATAGATTTAAATAGAAACTTATGTGAATGATATAGAATGCAGTAAAATTCAAATACATTTTCTTTTCCCTTAAACACCACTTTTTCTTCTGCTTTGCGTCTACTTACATCCAATGAAGGAAAATAATTTCCAAACTGTCAGACACATTCCAACCCATCAAAAGCTGCTGTTACAAAGTCATATATAAAAGAGCATGCCTATCATATAATTTCATTAAAAAAAAAAAAAATACAGCTATAGCTGGCTCCCTTCACCAGTAGACATCATTTAAATAAGAAAATGAAATGTTATTTAGGAGTAAATTGGTATCTAATCCTGGGGACTGTACAAGTACTAATGTGGTTATCAAAATGACTTTTATAGAAATGATGTAATATATGCAGGTATTCAGACTAGTCATCATGAAAATGACAGAATATGTAACATACAAAAATATTTACCAAACCAGTTCACACAGATCTAGATGTTATTCTCAGGAAATATCATGGAATTTTTAGTTCCAGCCTTTGTCCTACTTAAATACCTCTTTCCAGGACAGATTACCCACTGCCTGCCTAGCATACCAGGTCATAAAAGAGGACAGCTGTCTGTGGGGTCTCCCTTTAATTCAAAACAAAAATCCTCATATGGAATGGAACCATTGATAATACAATGATAGGGGTTATTTTCTAAAAAACAGATCCCTTTAAGTGTCATTGCCAGCATAACATCTCTAAATGTTCTGCTTCTATTAGAGAAATAGCTATTTGGAGAAAGACTGTCTCCACTTGAAACAGCAAAATGCTAATAACCATGCTACTCCACAAGGGAGGAAGTCAGAACTTCCGCGTCCCTTAGATTATGCTTGAAAAAATGATCCACAACCTCCAGACTGATAAATGACAACCTTAAGCTCATGCTACCCATTTTTTCTAGGATTATGGAAGAGGTTCTGGTCTCACTGGAATGGTTATGGCCCTCAAGTTTTTGAGAATTTTTCTGAAATTCCTTGGAATTTGAGCCTATTTATTCATACCAGTGGGAATGCAGATGAGTAGTGTTACTCCCTAATGCACTTAAGACAAAGCTGAGAGCTAGCAGCTGCTCAGTTCCAGTTCCAGCCATATCACTGACTCGCTATGCGAGTTTGAGACAGCTCATTGTCTCTTGGCCTTCCATCCTGTTCTTCTTTGAGGAAGATTCAAGTGGTTGGATAGAGCCTTGCTGAAGCCAATATGACCTATACATATGCTTCTTCAGCAAGAAATGTCCTTAGAAATGTAGAGATAGTACACCAAAGGCTCACTTTTAGAAGGCTTAGTTTATGACCATGGTAAAACTGGCAGCACAGGGAACTGTATAAATTTATGCACAGCTGTATCTATAAAAGAAAAGTTGGCAAACTTGTGAAATATAGAGACAAAGGCAATCATTAGCCTTCCACAATGCCAAATCATAAAGCAGAAGAACAGGTATGAGTTTCTACAGTGTGCGAGTTTATTTTCTGAAGACTGATCATTTAGCTGAATTAGAATTTTATTAAATGTAAAATTAAAATAAGCTAATATTTCTGGAAGAGACAAAGGAGGGTTACCTTTGAAGTAAGGGCAATATTCTTAATTCGGGTGGAAAATGACTGAATTGCCACTGGTAACTTTTTGTCGGTTTAAGTTTTCTCCACTGCTCCTGAATGATTCTTCATCTTCCTATCCGTGAAACTAATGAGATTTAGGCAAAACCACCTTGCTACTGTCAACTCATGCCTGCTTCAAGTCAAATCTCTCACAGTGGCAAATTCCTGCATACCTTCCTCTGGCTCAGGCCTTTTTTGCACTACTTCCTGATGACTTCAGCAAGACCCTGATCAATGTGAAGGTGCAAGATAATAACCTAAGACGAAAAGGTGCAAAAATTGTATAAATGTTAATGGTTGTATCAGGAAGACTGGGTTAACTACTCAGCTATGGTGAGTTGTTAGATCTTCATGAAGAAATTAATTGATCTAATTCAATATGGAATGAGGAAATATGATATTTCGAGAAAACAACACAAGAGCTATGAATCTGTGAGCCTCTCAACCATCGCAAAAGGGTTGGAATTGAAGACAATTACATACTTCTAAGCTCCAGGCCAAAGTGACACTGCTGCTTTGCCAATGCAAGGTAAAAATTGCTCAAAGAGCATGAAACAGTTAAAAAGGCATTCCTGGGAAAGGACCCGGGATTCAATTGTTTGGCCCTGGGTGGAAAGATAGGCTGCCACCGGGGGAGGCTGTGGAAAAAGAGTTTGAGGAAGGTGGGTGTTCCCCAGTTGCTGAGAATTATGACCCTTAGGCAAGGGCAGGCATGTGTATAGGTTGATTTATTGTTCTGAAGATCTGGTTTTACTTAAAATATTTAGTTCTACTTTCTGTTATAGAGGCTGTTCAGTCCCTCTACAGAGCCATTGCTCTGAAGTGCAACCAAATACTCAGAAGCAGGACAGATGCTCAAGGCATGATCTGAGAGTGGGTAGGATGGAGGTGACAAGGCACATGGTGCATTCAAAGAAGCCAGGTGGTACAGTTAGCTTGATCAGTGTGCTAAGAATAATTCACAAGCTTATAGTGTGCTAGGATTCTTTGCTAGACTGATGCTCAAACTATCTCACTTCAGACTTTTCAACTGCTGCTCAAACTCACTCACTTTCAGTAAACTGACTTTGGTTCATTGCTATTAACCCCTGCCCCATCTCATGTCAATTCTGGCTAAAAAGTTGGCATTATCAGTTTGATAGGAAAGATAAGATCAGATGCATTACATTTAACAATTTTTACCTGTTACTTCTTTTCCCAAATAATTTCTCAATTTTGTCTTAATGAGAAGATAATCCTACAAAAACTAATTTTTTCAGACTAGCAAGAAAGTTGCTTCACTCTTACTGAAGTAATCTGAAGAGCAGTGGTATTAACAGCAGTGGATCCAACATCAGGCCTAGGTCAGCGTCTATAAAAACTTCGTAAGAGCGGTCATAACTTGAATCTGGACAAATACATCTCCTTAAATATTAAATTTAGCTATAACATTGCTTGTATTTTTTCAGAAAGAACATATTTCCAAACAGCCCCAACAATAAGATAACATGTAGGAAACATATAACAGTGGGCTATTTGTGGATCAGTTAAAAAAATAAAATAAATCTACAAGTGAATGAACAGTCACTTACAGAGCCCAAGAATTAAGGTCTCAAAGTCTGCTACTTAATAAGATTCAGAGAGTATAATAATTGACACCCAAAGGAAGTAGTTTCTTATTTCCATCATAATAAAATCTCTTCTCAAGCATTTTCACCTCCTTCTACCTCATATTTATTGTGAGAAACGTATACAAACTGTGATTAATTTTAAAGACAGTCTGTGAGATGAATAAGCAAGCTATGCTTTGGCATGCACACAGGAAAAAGAAACCAGACATCCATACAAACCCAAAAGACAGAGTGTTTTTATCTACCTTCTAGACCAAAAGCCAGCCTGGCCACAACCTTATCAAGACTTAGAGACTTTCTGTCATCATTCAATCCATTGAGGAGGGGAGCCACTTTCCTGCCACTGAACATTAATAATTTTGTCTGAAGTATCTGTGGCAGACAGATTCATTTCCTACTGGCTCCATCTAGGCTTGGTAGCCTTACACTTCACTAGCAAGCACTATGACATGACAAATGTAAGCACAGTGAGAAGGCTGGAAGGTGATATGCCTTAGATAATACAGCTGCTCACAAAAACTTCCATGATAAACTCAGACAGACATTACTTTTACACTTTGACAGCATAGTTCATGAAACCCAAAAGATATTTTTTTTCTGCACATATTCTGTATTTTGTAACAGAAAACAAAGCTGAGGCCAATACTCTTTGTACTACCAAGTGTTTATTATCAGATAAATAAAAGGGATGTTGCCAAAATAGTTTATGTATGTTTCTCTGTGTTGGAGATAACTTGTTTCTAATAATAATAGTAGTACCTTTAAAATAAATTAAAAAAAAAAAAACCTCAGAAAAATATATCAAGTGCCAGACATCTTTAAGACTTCAAAACCAGAAAATTTTAAAACTCTGTCTTTGAAAACTCTTCCAGAGCAATATGCCTACATTTTACTCTTTGACACAGTTACTAAAATACTGAAATGATTTTTAGTGAAAAAACAGAAAGGAAAATTACAATTCCCAACATAAAAGCAGAGTGGAGCTTTTACTTTCACGCCAACAGGGTTGAAGTGATGACATAGATATGATTCAGTAACTGTCTGCAAAGACTTTATACAGATAAGAAGCACACTGTAATGTACCTGGTCCCATCAAAGTGACTGATGAAACCTAACCTCTGCCTACCAACACAAAGATTATATGTTGGACTATCTTGACATCTTTGCCAGCTCCTTGCATGATTACTTCAAGGACCACAAGGCAGACAATGGCTGACTGAAAGACACAGTGATTAATCACACTTTGGGGCTCAGAGGACCAAGGACAAATAGATTAAAATGTTTTAATCTGGCCACTTAACACAGAGACTAACCTGTAGCAGGACCCTGAATAACATCCCTCCTCTGTCAACAGAGTAGACTTTGGATAATACATTTCAGATTTTCTTCAGTGTATATCACATCAAATGAGCCTAAAGTAAGGCTTTGAGGCCAACTGAAAGAGAGGCCAACTGAAGTGAACATGAGATTTACCAATCTGCAGTCTTACTGTAATCCAGAACACACTTAAAAATATTCTGAAATATTCAGAAGTATCCCATTTCACTCAGTTCTACCTGGCAATCATATTCTTGGTGATTTAGGGATTCTGCTCTTATCTGTGCAGGGATACACAGATGTGCAGAAATACAAAAAATAGCATACTGTGTTGAAGTGTTTTAAAGATTATAACTTCAGCACTAAAGAAAATTTCACCTTCAAAATGTATTATGTAAAAAAACCTATTAAACTATATGGCTAGAGTTCTAATAAAAAGCAAACCTGCATCTACCCACTTAAATACATTTCCTGACTTCTGCCATCAAATACATATTTCTTTCCTTGTCAAAGTGGACAGTATTTCAGGCTATACTTGGCTACTTTCAGGCATGGTGGAAATAACTTTCCTACAGACTTTGCACATGAAAATTGAGGTTGCTCTAAGAAAAGATAGTCATCACCTTCCATTATTTTTCTTGGAACCGAAGCCAGGTTGCTCTCAAAGAATCTGGCTGCATTCTGGGCTATTCAGTTAGGAAATTCAACAGGAAATGATAAGGGAAGGGAACAAGACTGGAGGTGAGGTAAAACTGGCAACCTAATCAGTAAGCAAAGAAAGGAAACTCGTGAGTGAAAGGGAACATGAAACTATGTGTTGTTTGCTGTGAAACATTTTTAAGCAACAGATGAGGTAAAAGAAAGAAAAATGTAATTTATAGAAAAGAATAAGAAAAGTCTCAGTGAACAGACTATGTAGAGAAGGAGACTACCACCTCACAGAGGATACAGACACACATCCTGGACAGATGAATTGCTACCTTGGATATACTGGCCTACTACGTTGGATAATTGATAGCTACAAGATTGGCAGTGCAACCAAAGATGAGAATTCAGTGAATAGAAGACATCAGTCAAGAAAAAAAAAAAAGAAAAAGAAAAAGAAAAAAAGATTGTAGAGCCATAGAATTAGAGCTCTCCAGTGCAGGCAACAGGAAAATAAGAGGCCTTCCACTTTACTGCATCAGGTAAAAATAATCATACAATGAGGTGCCCATTCATAATTATGTAACAACTCAAAATGACTGCATACACAGTAAGGGTCTTCCCAAAAATGTAAAAAAACCCAAAAAAACACAAACCCTCATGTTAAACTATTCTCTGTACTCATACAGAGGGGCATAAAACCATGCACTTACTATGAGATGATGATTGGTGTCTATCTCCTTTTATGCGCAACTCACATACTAGGATGCAATGTAACATGGCAAAATGATACAACACCATCACGAGGTAAATAAAAAAGAAACTTCTGAAAAGCCCTTGTACTGTTTATGTGGGGGCATTCTGGAATTTGGCCTCATGCAAGTCACAAAAATTATGAAGGTTCACAGATTTAGAATTAGTTTTTTATTGGATTCTTCATTTAGTTCAAATTTACTATTTGTATGCACCAGTTGACTTACAGTTGTAAATGGAAATATTTGTTCCTGCCTTACAAAACACAGTATTACTAAAAACTGTTAAGCTTAGGTATTTAAAACTAATTTCCACCAAAGATCCAGATGGAGAAGTTTGTCTCCAAATTCTTCTATTTTCACAAGCTTTTCCCTCAAAAGCAGTGCTATAAATGAAAGTAACTGCTCTCCTCCACTAACCAAAAAAAAAAAAAAAAAAAAAAGAAAGAGGATGTTTTCATTGAAAAAAATGACATCGCCAAAAGTGCACAAGGAAGAAAAAAAAGTACTGAAATATTGAGCAACCTCAGCTGGACAGTAAATTGTCTCTCTGTGAGGCACTGTTTCAAAGGACAGTTCGTAGTTTCCGAATCTTTGGTGTGTTTGGGCTTCAGGTAGATTTTCCAATGCCTGTTAACAGTATTTTCTAATCAGAAGGCTATTTTCTCTAAGCTAAAATTTTGAAATACTCTCAAAGACTGAAGATCAAACTTTTAATTATTGAATTCAAAGTTACATAAGCTGCATTCTGATTTGAAATGTCATTATGAGTTGCAGACCCAAGCCTACCAGAATGTAACTCATGTGATTAGAGAGCAATAAAGATACTGAGCTTAAAGTTCCCAAGTCAGAAAATTCATCTACCCATAGCTACTAATATAACACTTGAAGCTTTTAGTTGGCATTACAGCAGCATGCCAAGCAAAATGTGACCCCCCCCCCAAACATACTCCGTGTTTTCATCATGTCCCTCTCCTTCTCATGTTGCCACTTCATATACATTTTTCTTCTCTTTTCTTCTATCTCCACATTTCTTTGCAAGTGCATATTTCAATGTCCCCCGATTTCTCACTCTCAAGTCTGACTCACTGGTTCTTATTATAAGCGTTAACAAAATATCCCTTAAATTACTCTGAGAGGACATTGCTCGTGCTATGGGATTTAATGCCCTTCTCTGCAAGCAGAAGTGGCAGCTTACCAATATGCTCCTCACTGTGCAATGTACAGATATCCAATGCCAGACTTTAAATTGCTCAACAGCAAGTTTTAAATCATCCTGCCGAGGAGTCTGTAGGGAGACATACCAGTCTTTCTGCAGAGGGAGATCAATGAGCTGTGGAGACATGCTGGCCAGGAATCTCCCTTTCATCTAGATATACACAGTGTGACACACCAGGTGCCAGCTTAACTGCTATTCTTACGGGAATGGGCAACTTCTACATGTGAGAGACGAGTGCATTTTTTTGAGTTTCTAGATTATTTTTAATGTGTCAAAGATTTATCATGGGAGTTAAAGTGTTGAATAAAGTCAGCCAAAAGAAATTCTCAAGCTTAGTGTGATGCAAGATATCAGGGACTTACAGAATTTTGCCATCATGTTGATCCTGCTTATGAACTCTTCTCTGCTGGCACCCCTGACACAGTCAGTCTCTGTTCAGGGCACGCCTCTTCATGAAGGCAAGGGCCAGACAGAGCTTGTGAGCAATATGTACCTTATGTACACACTTACAGGGCACCCATATCTGTCCCTGTCTCTCTCCCTCTCTCCCACTTTTCTGTCTAGAAATTCAAATTTCTTTCCCCTGTTTAGGTAAATCTTTGTGAGGTTGCACCAGCACTCTGGAACAGCAAACAATCATGAAGAAACAGAAACATGTCCAAAGCTGAAGTGGATGATCAAGTGTCAGTACCTCACTTGTATGCAGAGAAAGGGAAAGTGTAACTGTGTCCCTGCAAACATGCTTCTGCCTAATTGTTGGCCTGTTTCAAGTAAAACCTGAACTGTCGTCTAAGGCCTAATGATATTGATATTAACCTTTGACAGCAATGGAACCTTTCTTTAGAAGTTCTTAAAGGGCAGGCTACTTTTTGTTACTGTAATGGGCTAGGATGTATCTCATGGCTGTAAGGAAAATGTGAAGTTGTAGTCTTAAAGATGGATCATTGCTGTTCACAACAGTATGAGATTTTTCTGATAAATAATTTCATTTTTAGCTACCAAGGATTCACAGATTCCAAATATGAATGTCATACCTAGCTGTTGCTTAAGCACTTGGGTTTTTTAAACTGATCATACCTTTTCAAGAATTCCCTCTGCAGGTTTATATTAGGTGCTGCCTCATGGCCTTTTATCTTTTCATTCATAGGACAGGCTATCTTTTCATGGTTCCTAGGAAAGTGCTAGGGTCTTGGCAATAGTTCTGTGGGCCTTTGCTGCATGTCAAGAAAAATTAAAATACATCTTTCTGTTGCAGAAGTGATAGACTGAAATATTGCAGTTAAAATTGTGTATCTCTACCTCAGAAATAAAGAAACTGGGGCAGGGGAGAAATAAAGACAGAGATTAATGAGAAAATTGTTAATATATTTATAAGGCAGTTTATACAAAGCACTTGCTCTCACTAAAGGAGAAAAAAGGCCATTTGAAGATTGGTGATGTGATTCCTTCAGAGTTTTCTTAAGAAGGTGAGACTTCTACATAGCTGTCATTAGAGCTGTGTGCTATTTGACAATGTGTATACAGAAGGCAACATACATCTTAGGGTATGCAGCAGCTGAAATACATGTATAGGTAGTAAGGATGCTGAACAGGTTCTTTTCAAGGTTCAAAATCATTTGGGTTTTTTTTTCCCAAACAACATTGAAAAAGTATTAGGGGAAACATGTAAGCTCTTCTTGGCTTTCTTGCTGATCACATGTAAAGTGCAAGCTATACTGACAGACACCTTTTGAGAATCTTCAAAGTAAGAATGCAAAACATAGACCACCAATGATACATTAAATATATAATGAAAGGACAATGATAACAACAAACAGTTAAAACCTCAAGACATGTCCTGTTAAATTTGGTTGTTGATTTTTTGTTTATTTGTTCTTTTGAGAGGGACAATGGAGTTGCTTCATCAGAAAGAAGTTACTTTGAAAATGTACACTTAAAATTATACTTCTCTAGGATAGACAGAGCATCAGAAATTTCAACCTCCAGAAAATATATTTGAGAACTTTATAAATATCCAAGATAACAATTTCTACTGGAATGCTCCAGTTAGCATTGACTGCAGCATAACCTCAAAAAATAGTACTGTTCAGAAAATATTTTGGCAGACTATGCTTCCACTGTAATTTTCAGGTGCATTTTTCTTTTTATGGCTACTGTATTTAATGGTTTGCCATGCATAATTTTCTCTACAGCTGGCATTTTCCAGTTCTGCTCTATTTCAAATAAGAGCACTGAGTGAAAGAAGTAGAAAACTTCAGAGAAATTAATTTGTTTTTAACCTTACACAATTTTTCCTTCCCTCCCCCCTCCCCCCCCCCATCTTCTTGAAAGAAAATATGAAGGCTGACACTTCAGTGTTTATCTTTTGCATACAAATCCCTGGCAACCCAATATACAAGATGAAATACCACGTGAAAAGTGTTTAAAATAAGAACTAGCTGACTGCTTTCTTTAAAATATACACTTTTAATCTATCAGTAACAAAATGTAGTACCACCTTAGGAAATACCATCTACGAAAAGCCTTTGGGTAAATTATTGTAAAACAGCGTGACTCATATTTGCAGAGACTAAATAAGGAACAGCCTCTATTAAGAGAGCATATGGAAACTTGGATATAAAATATTCTAGAAATATTGCCCACAGCATAAAAGTTTATTAAACTAAACACTAAAGCAGAGGGAGAAGAGGTTAAAAAAAAAAAAAAAAAAAAATCAAAGCCAACCAGGGAGTGAGAAAAAATGATGATCAAACTAAAAAACAAATAGGTAATAAAGTTATACTCTTGATAAATAATTATAGTCATTCAAGTATTCTTCATGAGGCAGCAAACTGGTAAATGATTAGCCAAAGGTGGCATACTGCAGTACTTGAAAAAGAAAAGTCTCACCTTATCTGTCACTTGATTTTGCTGCCAATGAAAAACTACAGAGTTACTTTGACTATTAATGTATCTAGCCTGCTCTTCAACTTTAATAGCAGTAAAACTTTCAAGAGCATCAACTAAAGAGGAAGATCTGGTTTCTTGAAATAATAATTTTTATTTTGGTGGCAATAGGCTGATTCCAGATTTGTATAACCTACAGATCTGTCAATCTAGGCTGAGATTCCATATTTGTACATTTGTACATCGTATCTGCACATTCTGCACCGTTAGGGAACACGTTTTTTTTTTTATCAAGATTTTTCCCCTTTGACTTCTCAATATCAAGGCCCCTTCACTTCACAGCATCTTGTTTTTCACTAAGAAAAGCGAAAATGTAAAATCAAGATAAAAAGCCTAAAGGACAGCTTCAGATATCTGTCTGAACTATGATCAGATGCAAAATATTTTCCATGTAAAACCCTTAATAAGACACTTACTTTACCAAAGAAGATTCTTAATTTTTTGAAAAATAATTTGTCCTACTCAGAAAATTGTTCCTCTTATTGCCAATTTGGCCAAAATGTTTTAATTCCTAAAAGACAAAGAAGAAAGTTTGACTTTGCCAGACCGGAAACAGCACTCTGACAAACTTCTCTAAGAGGTAAGCACAAAGCAAAACATCAAAGGTTTCCAAAGTCTAAACTATTCCTGAGCTGAACAAACAAAATTTATAGAGAGGAAGATTTACATTTGATAAGACAGGTAAAAATTAAAATTAAAACCAAAAATCTACCTGTGATTTTCAGGATGCCTTATTTTTCTTATTAATCTCCCTGACTACCTGGACTACAGTTGCACAGTTCTTTCTGTGTCCCTGGGAAAGTCTTCTTCATCAGATCATCTCTGAGTCTGCGTTTAGGACTCTTTCCTGTTCTTCCCAGGGATGTCCCAATTTCCTTCCCCTCAGCAAGCCCTTTCTCACTGTCCTTTCTCTTCCCTGTTACACCCAGCACCTAGAGCCATTTTGTAGGTTATAAACAGTCAGTTCCTTTAAGGTTAAATACACACTTGCCCTAGAAGGGGCCAGCTGCTAGACACTTTTTCTCTGCTGCTTCAACATATCCTCTTAGCATACACGTACATTGAACTGGAAGAGAATTAAATGATTGTATCGCAATCCTATTCTCTTAAGCTTTAGATGTACAAGAAAAATAGGAGGAAGAGGTTTTGTGCTTATTTAGTTAATATCTTTTAAAGAAATTTTTTTTACAGCAAGAACCCTCTGGAGGATTTTTGTTTGCTTTTAGAAAAGTAGCAAGTATTTTAGAAATTAAGGACATTTTTCTTAAATCTTCTTTATAAAAAATACAAGATTAAATTAGCCCATATTAAGTTGGCAGCTAAATCCCTGCATGGGAAATCAAAGATAAGTGTCAACTCAATTTCAGAGAGATATACTTAATTACATAAAATTAAGGCAGACAGTCAGTAAAATGAAACAGATCCCTGGAGAGGTGCTGTACTGTGCTAACACTTGCACCAAACTCTTCCAATAGGATAATACGTTTTTCTTAACTGTGAGACTGCTCATTCCAAAATCATAAAAATCACTGAATCATTCTTTTTGGAAAAGACCTTTAAGAACATCAAGTCCAGCCATTAATCCAGCACTGCCAGGTCATCAGTAATGATATCCCTAAGCATTACATCTGTGCATCTTTTAAATCACCCAGGGTTGGTGAATCCATCACTTCCATGGGCAGCCTGCTCCAGTGCTTTACAACCCTTTCTGTGACAAAATTTTTTGTAATGTCCAATTTAAACTTCCCCTGCTACAACTTGAGGATGTTTCCTCTTGTCCTATCAAAAAAACTGACCAACCAACCAACAAAAACCCCCAAAAAACACCAAAAAAACCCCAATCTACTCACACTAAACATATGTTATACACAACATTGATCATATAAGACGCCTAAGGAAAGTTTTCAATAACCTCCTAAACCTATAATCTGATGCCTGTGATAATTACATAGGGTGACTAGTCTTAAAAAAGAGGGCTGTTCTTATCAATTTACCTAAAAATGGACTGATATCAGTAATTTCATTAACATCAAGGTTCATTTTGGTTAATTAAAGCTCAGAAGTAGCTTCACTGTCTGTACACTGAAGTTGCTAACAGATGTAGTATTATATAACAGTGTTTACAGTTTTCATGTTTGTATTTTCTAATTTTTCCTGATATGGATAGCATTTATTACTTTTTAAACAACTGATCAATGCTTGGGATATCTTTTATAAACAAAGTGTGACCACAATTCAATGTCTGCATGCATATGAAAGGAAACTTCATAGCCCTTCTAATACATGGACCAGACATTACGGCTAATATTTCAAATCTACTGTCTCAATTCTTTATGCCATATATACCAGACATGCTTATATCTATCTACGGGCTGTGATTTGCAATATGGTTCAATCTGAATCTTTTCTTAATACAGGATCAACTGATTTTTTCCTTTTGATTTCTTGCTTCCCTTCCTTTTTCCCAGCTTCATAGGACAAATATTTACAATATATCATGCCTTGATGCCCTGACTTGTGTTCACTACATATGTTGACAGGAAACCTTTAATCAACTTTCAGACCTGAAACAAGTCTCCCGTTCCTTAGATCCATAGTAGCATAGTAGTTACATACTGTGACAAAAACTTGTTCAGGTAATGAACCCCAAGAAATTTTAGCACAAATTGATATCAAGATCTCATTCAAAAATTATGATGATTGGGGGAAAATAAATTAAAAAACTCCAAACAGCAAACAAAACCAAAAAGACCAAGAAAACTCCAGAAGGCATTCAATTGGTTGTGTGCTAATAAATGAAGGCTGACTGGTTTCTGTGTGATTGTTCCTAGTAACATTCTCTGAGAAAAGCCTTTGAACAAACAAACAAATGTACCTTTCTTGAAGAATAAGTTTGTTTTCCTTCTTCCAGAAGTCTTTGAAGTCAGAACTGAATTCATGCCAAATACTGAAGAAAGAATGTGGGGACACTTCTTTCTCTCCCATTTTTGGTTTCATGCAGAAATAGACTGCAGTTTCCAAAAAGCTGTCAAAGAAGGCAAAAATGGCAAATGTTTCAGTACCCATGGATGCAATTTTTTTTCTTTTTTCTTACTTAATACTGACATAGTATTTAATTATTCTTGGGAGCAGATCTAAAATAAAATAATATAGAAATATGACAGTTCTGAGTTCTCCATATACAGACAAATACACAATATAAGATAAATGCCAGATCCAAACTTTTCATCATAGATTCTGGTTTTGACCAAAGTATTTTCCATTTCAAAAGCAAAAATGAACACACTGTCCACAGCCCTGAAAATCCATCCACACCTGCCCATATACAGCTTTTCTGTTGTGTTTAAAGCTGTTTTCAAAACACAGGGTCAAAGCCTATAAAGGACTTTAAACAAAGTTCTTCGCTACAACAACATTAGGGTAGATAGCTTAGGTTGAAGCCTACACAGAAATGTTTAATCTCAAACCACCTGTGTACTAAACAAGAAATGATAACAGAAAACTGGGCCAGGAGCAACTGTGCTAGAAAACAGGTGCCCATCATGACTCTACCAGAATGCTCCAAGAACTCCTGAGCACAACATAAGTAGTGTATTAAACACAAAAGTTACACCTCAAGTAAGAGCTGCTGCTGAAATGCAAAGGTCATATTTCCAGCACTGAGGACTGCAACTTAATTAAGTCTAACAGATTTCTGAGTTTAAGTTGCTTCTATTTTATTTCAAATGCAAATATATGTAGGAATGTTATAAGAAGCTACAGAATAATTCTTAAAAAAATTAATTGCTTGATTAACTATTATTCCATTTTATTTGTTGACTTAATGTTTTGTAAATACTGGACCTTTTACTAACATTTTTCTCATCTGAAGCTCAACATGAAAGCCTCTGGAGAACTGATTATTTTATGAAAAATTCCATATGGAGCTGTCTCTTGAGATATAGTTGTAGACGCCTTGCTCACTTATCTATTACTACTCATTGACTGCTATGATAGATTTCTATGAAACACACATCACAGTTTTAATCACCTTAATTATGGGGGGGGGGAGCGATTTCAGTTAAGTGGATGGAAATGTCATTTTAGTCACAGAAGTTGCACCTTCATTCATGGATTATTGTAAATGGAGATAAAGTGTTTTCATAGTTGTTAAAATATAAAGTAATTAATGGTCATGATAATATATAAAGACTTAACTATTCAGAAGGGTCAACTGCACAAAGTCTCTGTGAAACTCTTGGTCCTAGTTCTCAAAATTCAAGACTGCAGTTGTTTTCACCAACATGAAAAATAAATGTCTACCTAAATTATGCAATTTCTGAATAAAAAACCCTACCTCTTAAAAATTTTACATCACTTCACCAATCACACTTTTAATATGTAATTCATTTTTCCATCTGCTGAAACAAAATGAAGCTGTTGAGCAAGAGAGATGCAGCACAAAATAAAAAAGGCAAACAGACTCACTTTTTATCCCTTTGAGTTGATACTCAAATGTCACTTTATCTGAGAGTATCATTTTTCAGCTCTCCCAGTTAGCCTAGCATACCACTCTTGTTATTAACCAAGTCAGTGCTTAGTTAATAAATGGAATGCCATTTTTGTGGCTGGGTTTTGTTCTGTTTTTTTTCAAATGATTTATAGATGAATGACACTACTTAAAAATACAAGTGATACTACTCAAAAATACAATATTCCATTTTACTTCCCTATTTACATTTTCCCCACAGTTTTATATTTATCTATCCCATAGAAATCTCAAAAGCAATATCCCTGCCATTCATCAGTCAGCTGCACTGTATTTTAAACTTTTCTCCTACTTTCACATATTTAAGTTGTTGCAAGACTGTAAACATATCAGTGAGTTTTTCTGGTTTTCATCCAAGCTGCTTCCACCAGACTTACAGCTCTGAATCAGACTAGTGGGGAAATCATACAAAATTCTCATTTGATTTTTCCAGAAAGAACTGGCAACATTTTTGAAGAAACATGAGGAGTACAGGACAAGAAAGAAATCTGGAAGCATCACGTGAGTCAATGGCTTATTTTTAAGGAAGCCCTTTGAATGAAGGCCATTAATCATTCACAGAACATAGAAAGACTAAAAATTCAAATAAGAAGCCTTTTTCTGAGAAATGTGTCTTCAAACCATTCTGCAAATGACAAAAGAACTTGACAGTGAATGTCCATCCTAAGCAATGCTTTTAAATTTGAGGTAGCAAACTAGAATTATCTCACCAGAAAGCATCCCAAGAAACACGAAGCCAAGAGAAAATGAAATTGACACTGTACAGGAGAACGCTCAAAAAAAAAAAATTGTTAAGCAGCTCTAATATTTATTGGAGGCACAAAGGCTTCCATTACTTTTCAGTTGCTCCAACAATCCTCTGGGAACAGAAGGAGATATCCAATATTTTTTTTCTCTGGTGACAGGATATTAGGATCACTTGTATAAGCAGCACAACCTTACATGTGCACACAGATGTGTCTAACACCTATAACTTAATTTCTAGGTTTATAAAAAGAAGAGAAATTCTCAGACAGGTTGCTTGCCTCCCTTGCAGTTAGTTTGGAAGATAAGTGGAATAAGCTGTCTGCAAAATGTGAAATAACAGCAACGTATCAGGTTATCATTGTTGATATGTCACACCTTTCTAATGCCTGGGAGCAATGCACAAAGACTGCAACAATCAGCTGCAACACAGTAAGACTTCAGGGTGCAATTCACCATGAATCAAATATTTTTCTGCATATACATATCAAACAGCCAATACAATTACTAGATTTTTTTCTAACCAAAGAGGTCTACCTTTATTTAGCAGTTATGTCTCAAGAGTATGTTTAGAGGACATATGGAAACCTGCTTGACTATACATGTGATGCTGTCATTTTTGTAGTGTCACCAGACAAAGTGGCATAATTCACACATGAAAGACAAAGAAAATAAAGTGAATCCAAATGCATCAAATAATAAAACATACACAACAATAAATTCTCTATATTACCATGCTCTTGAAATATTTGACTTGGAAATGATTACATATGTTGAACTAGACATATCTGAAAGCTGATTCTAGGAGGGGACACACATTTTAAATACAAAGAGAAAATTGTATGACATTACTATAACCCCAAGACTAGATACCATCCTTTCAGACTTCACCCAGGCAGCAAATACCTTTACTCTGGTGCTTTTCAGTGGGGCAGCCTATTCAAATTTTCCTGTTGATACTTCAGCAGATTTTGAAAAAGTACATCTGCAAATACCATTGACACCGTTCCTGACTACATGTGCAAGCACACAGGCATTTTAAATCAAATAAAGGACTAGAGTTCAGAAAGCTTTTATTTCTCTACCCAGATTAATTTCTGCATCATACAGCCTTGAGAAACTTATCCAACTTCTCTGGATTTCATTTCACCTATCTGCAAAATGTAACATTTACTACCAAACAGGTATGGCAAAGTTTGTTTAGTGTCCACTTATCAAGTGAAAAGGTTCTTACTTTTCTATACTTTTAGCGAGCATCCTAGAAAAAAAGAATGTGCATTAGAGAAGCAATAGCAGTCATGGAAGAGGGAAGGAAGGGCATGCAAGTTATTTTCAGGGATTAAAAGAGGTCACTGGCTTTGGTTCAAACACCCTGACTTTTCAAGCATGATTAAAAATAAAGCAGTCATGTTCACACCACTGTCTTATCCTGACATGGCAAAAGCCAGAATTCTTTAAACAAATTTCAGACTGGGTTTCATATCCCTCATGCTAACCTTGAGAGAGAATTAAATAATGTTAATGCTCTCAAAACAATGAAAGAGTTGCTCATGACTGGCAAGTAAGGAAGGAAACAACATGAAGAAGGATGGCTAGTTCCTTTTCTCCTCTTCTAATTTCCTTGGTTCAAGTGTTTGTGTAATTCAGAAAAACAACAGCGGACTGAGATGACTGAACTCATGGCTTACTCAAAATGTGGAAGTTTGATGAGTGAATCACTGGAAGTTTCTGTGTGCTATGACTATGAGACTACGTAAGTGATTTTTCTATTTGCAGGGAAGGAAGGAGTGGATCTATTAACAGCCAAACCAAATTTAATCATACAAGAAAGGAAAGAAGCCATTCACATTGCAGATGGCTCATTGACAGTATTTCCTGCTAATAGATCTGATCCATTAGAATTTATTTTTAAGAGCAGCTATGTGTTAGTCAGTTTTTTTCCACTCCATTCTGAAGCCAGTTAGCAAGCAGTTTCAGACAACAATTCAGATTCAAGTCTGCTGTGTACGATGCCTTGGCCAGTTTATAAATATGTACAACATATGTTTGTACACACGCATGTACATACATGAATGTATGCAGTAGATCAAACAAAAGGAGAGGGAGGGGAGATAGAGCAGCTGGCAACTACAAAAATGCTACTTTTGCTAAAAAATAAAACCACCAAAAAAACCCCAAACCAGTAAAGAGAGATACAATACTAACAATGGACAGCAGTAGTTTCATCTCAGCAACATTTGATCAGTCTTCCATGGCGAAGCAAATAGCAAAGTAATCATAGGTACAGTCATGCCCCAGCTGACCTTTCTCAGAAATGGTGAACACACACATGCACACATCTGATTTCCCTGTACAGCAAACTAAGTCACCTGCAAGAATAAAGATGTGTTTCAATCTGGATTTGAAAGCAGAAAAAATGTTTCTACAGTTCTGCAAGAATGATTCTGTACTGTTTAACAGATTAGATATTTTGGTTGAATTTCAAACCTGGCTATTTTTTTTCTACTTGGGTTTGGCTTTATAAATTGTAAAGTATCGTGTGTACATCTGAAAGTAAGAACGGCTAGTCTTAGTGGTGATACTGTGCTAGTTTTGTGAAGTAGTTTTGTTTCAGAAGCAGTTCAGAGTCAGGCAGGTGCTGCTAAGGTACATTTTAGTTTGACTGAAGTCACAAGTAAAATTTATAACTAAGTATAGTCTACCAAAAGAAAGAACATAAGAAGGTGAACAAGGACTGTATGTGCCTCTTCCTATTGTCATAAGTTATATTTAAAGCCAAACCAACTTGGTAGGCATATAAATCTGTTGATCTTGAATTGATGACAACATTGGGAAGATGAGCACAGTATATAGGTAACAGTACTTGCTTCCTGGAAAAGCTAATCGTATAAATTGTCATATTAATTCTTGTTTTGTTTTATAAGGAGGAAAAGGCTTTGTACGTATTTTTCATATGTTCACAACATCTGAAAGCATTAATAAGAGTTAATCTTATAATAATGCCAAGCAGTTCAAGGTCACACAAAATTATATAAAATTAAAAAGAACCTGCATCTTGATTATTGAGATAGCACAAGGCTGTGGGGAAACTTAATATGCACAGCATCCTAAGAAGCCTCTCATTTTCTATTGACATATTTTCTTAAGGGTCCTTTCTGCACTAGAATTTTACTTTTTTTTTTTTTTTCACCTTTCTTTTGTCTTTTTGTTTTGTTGTTTTGTTTCTTTGTTTTCAAAGTATCATTGCTGTCTCCTCACTGAGGCATAATTAGAAATGAGAATTTCTAAAAATAAACATAGATTCATTCAAAATACCTAGCACTTAAATGTCAGTAAGAAATTTCTCAGGGTACTCCCCCCCCTTTATTTTTAAGGAAGAAAAGTATCTTTCTTATATTAAAAATAAAGTTGAGATAATATGCCAGTTTAAGTTAGCGGTCAGAAATATTAATCTCTTCTTTCATTTGCCAGTTTATGTTGTGTAACTATGGATTTTGTAATACTGTTCCTTAGAAAACTAAGGTCTCAAGAGATTTTTCCTTTCCTCTAGAAAAAACGTGCCAAACATTTGAAATCCCTCATCTCTAGTCCCTTGCCTCCTGCAAATTCATATTAAACAGAAAAGTGTTTTATTGATCCAACTAGATGAAAATGTACAGCTTCAACAACAAAATCCCTCTACCTTTGAAGTACCATTTTTTCCCCTGGCAAAAGCCCAACAAAAATCAACTAGTGTGAAGAACAGAAAATTATGTCTATCTTGTTCATGAGAATTTTCACACCGTGCCCCAATATTAGGAAAGTTTTACATCTTTAATGTTCATAAACAATGATCAATATTATCAGTTTTACACATTGATTAGTAACACAAATGCACAACTTAGATATTTTACACTTTATGCCATACACTAAAGGCACCAGACCCAGTAATTGAAACAGAAAATATACTGTGACACAGGCTTCTAAACTCAATAGGTAATGTGAATATAAAAAATATTTTAAGAAATATAGAAAGAAATTTGCAGACAATTGATGAACTCATGGAGTTCACATGGAATAAAACTTTCACAAATCAGATTGCCATTTTGACCTCAGTTCAAACTGTTATTCCAGGCCCTTATATTTACATCATTCAATGGATGGGTATATTCAGTCCTGTCTTTCAGGAACAGAGTCCTTCATAACAGGGAGAACGAAGTAGGAAAATGATATGATCATAACTAATATAAATTATAGATGTGTTAGAAGGTGAATTTAAGCACAGAGATTTTCACAATCTGTTTGTTTTAGAAATTAATTTTATCAGGCCCAGATTAAGGTATATTTGTTGGGCATGATGAAGAAATTTACCAAACCACTTCTTTTTGTTTATATCTTCTGGGAACATTATGTTACCAGGGATTGCAGTTAATACTACATCTTAAAAGTATTCTTCAAGATTTTCCCTATTTGGTTCTATTTTTTTTTTTTTTTTTCCTTCCTATTTGGATTCTCATTCTTCTCTAAAACATGAGTCTAGAACCTGGTCCCTCTATATGTTTGGGCTTGGTTTAGTTCGAGTTTTGTTTGCATTTTTCTGACATAAGCAAATGCTCCACCAACATAACAATGTCATCTTTTATCCATGGTGGCATAGAATTAGGTGTTAAATTATGTCCCAAGCAGGATGGAGCTATCATGGCAGATAGAACTTTACCAATGACAAAAAAGTACAGTGTTTTAAAAGCCATTCTGCACAATCTGAGTCAGCCTCCATCCATTTGAAAAACAGAAGTCAGGAAATGTAGGTTAGAGGTATTTTTTTATACCTTCACTATACTATGTACAAAGTATACATCTGTCATAGCTCACCCAGTAACTGGGCTTTATGTAAACCCAAATTCTGTTATGCATATTTAAAGGTTATGTCTCTGTTCAAGTATATTATTCAGATTAAAATAGGAATTGAGACATTACATTAGAAACAGAGCTAACTTTGTGTTGTTTTTAGTCTCTGACAATTTTATTCTAAGATGCCACTCAGGGGATGGGAAGCCTATTTTAGCATGGCTCTTCCAATGTATTTTTCATTTGCATGTGATTTCTCCTGTCATTTTAAAGTGACAATTTTAAGCAAGTTCAAACTTTCTCTCAAAAACTTAAGGTATTTACAGTTCCCTATCTGCATCGGTGTTAGCTGAAATCCACTGTAATCTGCATACTTTGCATGAATGTGTACGTTCTCTTTCTCAGAGTTTAATGTTTTCAATTTTATGTTAGTGTGGCTGTCATGGCCATGCATGCCAGCTAAGCTGTTATGTAGACACATGGATAGTTCTGTGCTAAACTGGCATATATAAATATACATGCATATACCCATACATAAATATACAATATGAGCGTGTGTAAAACAACGTCATGCAATTGTATGCACTGGAAAGTCAAGCCCAGTATACATTTGGAAGAGAAAATATTCTCTCTTAAAAAGACTAACATATGAACTTTAAACATATTAAATAATCTCTGTCCCATTGAACCTGAAGAACCAATAGGATACCACTAGACACAGAATGCAGTGGTGGAATGAATCTCAACAGTGGTGATATGACACATATGCTGCCAGCCTCAATGCTGTAAGAAACAACCAAATGCCTCATATTAAAGCCCAACTTGTCTCCAGTTGTTTCTATTAACACCTCATCTTCACTGTCTAGCGTAATGGAGACCTTCTGAGCAATCATTATTACTTAGAGGTTATAATTACATATGGAGGTAGTATAACTATTGTGTTATATGTTGTTCAAAGTTTATTATGTTTTTTTCAATTTATTGATGTCTACCTCAGCCTTGTAATCTACCTGCTTCCATGGTATGGCTCACTTTTACAACTGAAATTCATTCAGGATCAAGGTCAGAGCTATCTAACAAAAAGTAATTTGCCTTAAACCTAGAGTGGATTATTTAGATATCTAGACAGAATCCACAAAGATACTTTACCAGATTTCATATACATCTAGTATTAACCCATGCTCTAGGAATAAAATCCATCAGATTAAATTTGATACATATGCATTCACAAAAATACACTCTAAAAATAACAAGTGAAGTAATTGGGAGTATTGTCATGTGTTCTTTGTATTTTGGTGCTCAAGTCAAATTTAGGTTTCACTTTCTATTTGAAAATTATAGAATAAAAATTATCTGAACTAGTTGGGTATGATGGAACCTCCTAGCATTTTAAATGTTTTATGATGCAGTTTCATCTTAACCCTTTGGGTGTGCTCAGAAGAGCATTCTCACTTAATACAAAGTACAAGAGCACTCTATATTAGTATTCCCTAATACCATCAAAAGCCAGCACAACTATGAATAGAAGAAATATAACCTTTAGAGAAGACAGAAATGTTCATGGGGGCTTTCATATTCTTAGAGTCAATTACAACAAAATCCCCTGAAAGTAAATTGTAAGACTTCAAAATTCAGGTTGATGAAGTATCAAATTAAAAAGATCTTTACATGCATTTTTCAAATATTAGACATTTATGATTGAACTCCTGACTTATCCCAACATATTATTAGTGTTAGTTTCTTTGTTTAGATGAGTAGAGAGAAAGGGGAAGTATTTTCTGTAAGGATCAATTTTAAATTAAAAGGTGGCAGCCATTAGAATTAATAACAGTATGACTCTGGATATGTGAATCATCAATATTCACACTTCCAAGCAAAGTTAAATACCCAAGAACACTCTTTCATGTCTGGAGGAGCTGTTCCCATCCTTCCAAGGATTACATGGAGGCTTCATGGTGTTTCTGGTCTGGGGTGGCCATTGCCCTAATTGTTTCCTTTGGGGTGGAGAAGGAACTTTTTCCTCCTCAACAGACTGATTAAGATAGGACCATCTTTCAGGAAGCAGCTGAGAAAAGAAGTGGGTGCAAGTTATCCCACAAGAAGCATTAATTTAAGATGCAGTGCTCACTAGAGCTGTTTCTGAATCTAGCTTGTTAAGGAAGACAAGAAACAAGGCAACAAGACTGAGGAACAAACCAAGGAAGAGTAAAGAGGTAACACTTTTTTTCCCTAGTTACTTAATCTCCATATATGAGAATCATGCTGGTGTTTCAGCAGTAGACTGTGGAGGGGCTGATGGCAGCTGTCCATCAGCTGGAAATCATTGTGGAAGGAATTACCAGTGTTGTACAAGTTATTACTGGTCAGTTCCCAGGTGAGTTAATGCAATTATGAGCTAATTAAACCACATCCCTGGTGTTCTGCTTTTCTATTTGCATATACATGACAATAGAAATAAAATAATCCTTAAAATAAATCTTAAAATACAGCAAGGAAGAAAGCAATACTTGTAGTGGAAAATCAACATAAGAAACTAAAAGCATAAGTGTTATCTACATTTAAGACATAGTCATCGCAAATTATACCATGCATGTCTTGGGGCGGGGGGGGGGGGGCCGGTATAAATGTATAAAATATATAAATATATATCACTAAACAGAAAATATAATGAACAAAAAAAACCCTATTGAACATAATTAGAGTTTGATACACAGTGGAGAGGCACTGGAGCTATTCACATGTATGCACACACACAAGCATTTTACTTCAGCTGTAACATCACAAGAGGAGTATCTTGAATTTTTGAGGACTATTTGATGAAACTGCCTGTTGGACATAAACTGGAGGTCAAGACAATGTGCCACATTTAAAGATTTTAACTTACGTATTTTTTTCATTAATTTTATTAGATACATAATTCTTCTCAGGTTTTATTTTCGTCTTTTTTTTTTTTTTAATCTTGAATTTAATGCTACAGGATTAGGTTTGAGTATGATCAAACTCTAGTTATTTTAACTATATTCTTATTAGGGTGTTACTTATCTGTGTTAGCAATGCTGCTTAGCTGTGTAACTGTATTTGCACCTTAAACCAATATCCTTTATATTTTACTGTAAGATGTAAGAATAGGTCCTCTACCTAAGCTGTAGAATAAATTGCCTAAAGGTGAGTTTATGTTGCAGAATATTGGAACTCTGAGTTGCACCCTAATCTCCTAAAGGTTATATTACAATTTGTTCACACTAGCACTGAATGCTATTAAGTACAAACAAATTTAGAAACAATATTTTATTATTATTATTTTTAAGCAAGCAGCCCAACTTTAAAAGAAAAGATAATGCTCTTACAGACAAAAATCAATTGTTCAAATGGTTAAGGACGTTCAGTCATTTGGCATATATTTTCAGAAAAGGACAAAAACTTCACCTTTCAGGGAAAGATCAATTACCTGTATTTCAGAAGAGACTTTCTGACATAATTAAACTGCCAGCTACCTTTCCACTACTGCATATTTACAGGCCCTGATATTATGTTAGAGAGAGGATACTAAACTAGAATCATCCAATCTGTTTAACAGTCTGTAAGCTTCTTCTGTACACATTTCTTTTGTTCACCAAGTATTTACTTTTTGCTGATGCAACTAATGTATACCTACAGTCTGAAATGTATTACCATGAGCAATTCAAGTCTGCATGCTTGGAGTCTCACAGCGAAAAGTGAGAACTAACAGTAAAGGAACGAACAAAGGATGAATGGCCAAAGAGTAGTGAAAGATGGAGTCCAATAAGGTCTTCTTGCCTTTCAGTTAAAAGTGTTGTGCTGATGGGTTTTTTTAACTACATATCTCTCTCCATTCTGAGCTTTTCACCACTTTATTTCAATCATTAACTCAATTTTCACTTTAACTTTACAATTCACTTTTGGAAACAATCCAAACCATTGTGTGGAGGGTAGGGAGGTGGGAGGAACACTAACTGTTTTAAAGGATTACCAGACTTAGGTGCTACATTTCTACTTAGGTGCTGCTTTTCAGCAGTGCTATTGTACCATACTATCTGCTATTTCTCTAAATGTCATCAACTTGTCAGCTCATAAGCAGGTGTAAAGCTTTGTTCCTCCTTAAGTCTCATGTTCAGTGAAGCCAATGGAAGTCTGTGAAAAGTGTTGTGTCAGGAATACTTTTTTTTTTTTCAGGGAATCTAAAAGTAAACATTTCTCTTCAAAATTAATGTCATTTGTTGCTACAGCAAAGAAAGCAACAACACATCACTAAATGGATTATTAAAAGTCCTGAAAACAGAAGAGGTGCCTGGGAGACTGCACTCAGGAGGCACTTAAAAGCCTAAAAATCGCTGGAATGTGCAAGTAATTGGAGAAAATTATCAAATAAACTAAATAAAAGTATCCTGACATGGGAAGAGGAGTGTTCGATACCCAGCCACACACATCCTAAATTCCCCAGACGATACTTATGTCAGAAGGCAGAAAGTCCTCTGTTTGACTTTTTATAAAATAAATATATATTCTCATAATGCACTGACATTTACTAGAGAACAGATTAAATTCTCAGATTTGTTAAAAATCAGTGATGCATGAAAAGCAATGTACTCAGTGGTATTTCTGTCTATACAACCCTCCTTAGGCATCACAGCAGGAAAAAAGGGGGAACAAGTTTCACCCCAAATCAAGACACCATGATATGGGACTGTTGTTTTAGTGACCTATGTTATCACTTCAAGCAGAGTTATACTATCTGAAATACTAGAAATAAAAGGATCTGTAGTGTTCTTAAAAGAATCTCATCTTACATGACAGCAGTATAAGTAAACAAACTAAGCAGTTTTCATTGCTACTATAGAATACAGAATCTGATGCTTCACTGTTTAACTGGGAGATAGCAGGAAGAATTGAAGATCATCTGACTCTGTTTCAGATCTAAACCAAACATCTCCAGTTCAATTTGTGAATGATCCCCAAGACGTTATTTCAAAAAGACATGAATTACTGCAGGTAGAGGGGGAAAAAAAAGGTCATCTTACTATTTCAGCCGAAGAGACATCAGTGTTGCAGTCTGGATTTATTTTCTGCTAAAAAAAAAAACCCTAATATGGAAGCTTTCTAAGAACATCAGAACTCAATACTGGGTAAAGTATTATAAGAAAGTAATAAAGCTACAAGTTATTCCTTCATAGCTATTCAGCTGAACAGATGTTGCTAGGCATAGAATTAGGACTTCAGCTTCACTGAATGCAGTTTCTGGTACTTTCAGGTTGTTTATCTCTTAATTCTCCAAGAATGAAGTGAACTAGCTCATTTCTGATTATAAAACAACAAGATTATATTGCTCCTGTTGCTATTTTCTTTTATCCTAGCATGGTAAACAAGTCATCAGATATCAAATTACTTTTGACAGTAACTTTACTGCAATCTTGGTTCCTGCTTGCTGTGGATACTCTGATCAAACTCTATCTCATTCTAAAATTGCATTAAGCATACCTGGAAACAATAGTGCTTCCATTTTTTTTTCTCCCTTCTTAAAGAAAATCACATTTTGAAATATTAAAGATAAATGAGACTATGTATTTGTGTCCTGATGGAAATTGTGCTGTTATTTCCCAGTTTTCAAAGATGCTAAATTTTAATTATAGAGCTGTTTAAATGTTATACACGGTAGTGTGAATTAAGCAAATAGCTGTGTGTCTTGGGACAGAGGACATAACCTAAAGTTTTTTAAAAAATTTTTAAAAGTGTCAAAATTGTGGACTCCTGACATATAGAAACTTCTCTTTCCCCCCCTCCTCCTCCCTCTCCTCTTTTACTTCTTTACCCTCCCCCAAAACAGTGTTTTGCACTTTAATTTGTCAAGTATTTCACAGTTTCTCAAGTATTTAGCAATGAGAATATAATTGGAAAGCGTCAGGTTCTTTTTTATTACACTTTATCAATATTGTTAAGGGAATGATGTAATTGTTTGGGGTTTAGTGAAGACATTCCATGTCACTTCAGTGTTAATACCAGGCTGGAGCCTTCCTTGTCTGCCTGCGTAAGCTAGATAAACACAGACCTGTGTGCTTTCTTCTCATCTCAGGATACTTACTCAGAGAGATCTTGGAACATATGCCTATTGTGACCTAAACATTTCACTTTTCATTTTATCCATGTGCCAGAAATCCATTCTTTAGATAAACACTTTACATACTGACACTCTTAAAGTCACTAAACACGATAAATAAAGAGAGAATACATCATTTCAAAACCGATTAAACATTTTCTCACTTGTGACAAATGAACAGCTATATGCTGTATGGAGTCCCTGGAGCAGACATTCCATTTTCTCTGTCTTTATTTTGTGTGGAAGATTAACTTTCCATTTCAGCTCATCTATTGCACAATTCAGCTTTTCTAAAATACACATTGCTTCATTTTCCCCAAATCATTATTCATTTTAGAAACATTTTTGTTTTTCCTGCAGGAACTATTCTTTTGGACTTTTTGTATTCTTACAGAAAATATCACCTTAAATATTTTGTGCCCAAATGAACAAAACCAAAAAACAAACAAACAAAAAAATGTAGTTTTTACTGAAAGCTAACAAAATGCTATCATAAGGTAAACCTGAACTTATACAGGGGCTGAAGTTACCCACTTTAAAATGCAAACTCCAAACACATTAATCACATTAATTTTGCTCCATCTAATCCATCATTTTTCCTTGCACTACTTGCTTATCTGGTCATCCTGAGCATTGCTGTTCCACCTATGATTATCCAAATGTAACTAATCTTTTATTTATCTTTTTAAGCTCTCATCTTTTTTTTTCCCCCCTTCATCCACCCCCTGCCAAAAAAGATACCAAACACTTTATTTCTAAGACAAATTAAAGACTGTAGTAAAATATATACACATAATGCTAAAACTATACCATGAAGCTGTCTTCAGTACTTTAAGAAATACCACTGATCTGATTAAGAACTTCAGTGAGAAGGCTGAAGGAAGAAAGAAAGAGAAATGTAGCCTAGATAATAGTAAAAAATAAGTTTCTTCTAATGTTGTCCTAGCATAATTCCTCATGTGTTCCACAAAAGGTTTTCCATGTGATATTAACCTTGCTAGATATTCACAGTAAAGAGAAACAATGAAGTTGATTTTTTTTTTTTTATTTGACAAACTACTATGTAAAAGGAGCTGCTGCACTCAACGCAGAGGGAAAAGAAAAAATGAGGACAAGCCAGAAGCTGCAGGCTAAACTGAATGAGAATTCAGGGAGCAGTATGCTTTCTTCCCCCATATTGTGGATGCTAGATATACCAATAGGAAGGTTTTGATATGATGGTTTCAGTGCAGTCAGGGGAAAAAAAAAAAAAAAAATGGAGAGTGAATTAGACACCAGAAGAAACTGTAAAGTTACAAGATCTCTGAATAGATGGCAGATTCCCCTTGCCCTTAGATATCTGTCAACTTTGGACATGTAATATACTCCATTTTCCACAGGAGAAATGGTTTCCTTAAAAGAGCAGTCAGAGATCAGAAAAATCTCTCTCTTCTCCTAACAGCAGTGTCTTCTGTTAAAGTCTTATTGTGAAGGAGATTTTTAAGGATAAGAATTCAGTAACTCGTCAGTTAAACAAACCTAAGAAATGTCAGGAATGCCTTTCATATACTTGAGCAAGAGGTATAATACTAAGCCTAGGCAATATTCCCTTTATTCCATTTCTTCCATCATGATCCCACATTACTGATGTATCACTTAAGGAACTACCATATACTTCCAAGTAAGAAGGGAGCTTCCTTTGGCAGAGGAACATCCACTCTTCCCTTGCTTTGCTTTTCAGGTACTCTCTTTAGTACATGGCCCAAGGGAATACTGAGAAAACGTAGAGCTGTACCAGGATGTGAACTGCATTGTGGCATTAGAGCAGGTAGCAAATTTGGTCCTTGGGCCATAGAATAGCTTACAAACCGTAGTATAAATTGGAACCTTTTCTAGTGGCATAAGTTACTGGCATCCTATTGAGAGACTTTCCATCTCTAAGAATATATAATGCGTGTATTAAGTAGCATATACTCAGTGGCAGTTGTAGCTACTACAAAAAGAAGATGCTATTTTTAGTCAAAGAAAAACAAATGCAGCCTGTCAGTTTCACTAAATCTGGACTATAAATGGTGTGTGCCATGTTTTGGTGTTTTTACACCAAACACTGCTTCTGGAGAACACTGCCAAAAAATCAGAAGAAACCACAAGTTGTGCAACTCCGTGAAGTTCCCAGTTTTGAAAACTCTCAACTGCACACATCTGTAATGAAATTTAATGAGGTATTTTGCTTTTTGACACAAAAACTATTTGAAGATCTATTAGCAATTCTACAAAGGAAGTCACAAATAATTATACCTGTCATTAGTATATTAAAAATCAGATTTCCATTCTTTATTTTAAAGCAAGATATTTTATAAGCCCAGGAAGTGTTACCTAATGAATAATAGTCATTTGGGGAATGCTACATGCCTGTCAAATCACCATGATTCTGGTGTAGTAGAAAAAGTTCTCTCAATCCAAATGGTATGTTCTGAATTTATTTTTACATAAGGTACATGCATTTTTCAAAAGACAGGAGTCAATACAATATTTCTCTAAAAGTAGGCTGCGTGTCTATGTTACTTCAATTTTGTTTCCTAATTGTCAAATTAAAATTAACAATAAATAAATATCACTTAGTTTTCTGAGCACATTTCTTTCACTATTCAAAAATAAAATAATGCTGTCTACCAAAATGGTAACTTCTACCAAAACATACTTTTCAAAGAAAGCTTGTATTGCATTGTTAATTCTTACCTTTTATGTGCTTCTGTCAGTGATTTCTCTTCATTTTCTTGGTCTATTTTAGCTGTAAAATAACAATCAAAGAATTAGATACATGGTGAATGATAAGGATGATGTTTAAGGGTAATCTTAATTGTAAATATGTCATGTATAAAATGTATAGAAAAAACCTCAGGATATATCATGTGCATCTATTCTGGAAGAAAAAAAAAAACCCAGATATAAATAAAACAAACAAACAATCAAACAAAAACAACAACAAAACAAAACAGGAAAACCACACAAAGAAAACTACATTAAATTTTATATTCATATTAAAAACCAAAACCAAACAGAACAAAAGAAAACCACAAAAAACCTTAAGCAAACAAAAAATCAAAGACAGTTTTGAAAATAAAAAAAAAAATCCCACCATAATCTTGCAGTAGTATAAAAAACAATCAAGTCATGAAAGTGAGTTAAAAACACATCTTAAAGAATGCTGGAAACTTAACAAATATACAAACTGGCCTACCAAGAGGAAGAATAGCTGAGTGAAGAACAGGAAAGATTCAAGCCTTATAACTTTTGTAATAATTGCTTGAAAGTTAGAAATAAAAGCTCTTTCCCCTCTCCCTGCACACACCATCTCCCTGTAGACACATCAGTTAGTGGATACGAGAGACATAGCAGGCCCATATTGAAAACTTGACTGTTATTATATAAAGGAAATTACCATCTGCTGATCATATGAAGGAAATTAAAAATACAAAACTGTCACTGCCACACATTGGTGAAAAAAACGAACTATTTTCCATGTGTTCTCTCATATTTTATTTTGTAGCAATTTCACTTAGATGGGTATTCTGATAGAGAAAATTTACAGGAACACATAGAACAACTTAAGCACTACCAGTGTGCAAAATGATATCACAAATTTCTCTGTGGATGTGTGCTCCGGTAAGACTTATATGGTCATTCAGGTCGCACAACTTAAATCCCATTTAAGGTCTGCATGCTTTAGGCAAGAGCCATTTAGTTTGGAACTTGATTCCCCTTTCCTGTCTGCTGGACTACTGGCCTCCTAATTTGTAAGGACAATTTTAGAATTCCCAGAAGTCAGTGGGTTTGAGAACATGAAGAGTCTCCGAGCTGTCTTGAAAACAAATGGTACAGAATAGAAATCTATATAGAAATTTAAAAAAGAAGGAACCTTTAAGCTATTTTTCATTCCACTTTCCCTTTCTAGGTCTACAATAATAATTCATCAGAATTATTTTTCTACACTGAAGACATATTGCCTTTGAAAAAGGAAATCCTGATTTAAAATTTGGCAAAAATTAGGAAAACAATGAAATTACTAAGGAACAAAGATAATCACTCTTCTTCTGTTACAGTGTTTCAAGACCAAACCCACTTTATAAACATACACTAACACTAAAATAGACATGTGAAGTCTGTAACAAAGATACACAAATGGAGTTTCACTATTCTTTCCGCAGTCAGTACAAGGATCAGAGCTATGTCTGATGCTGCAAATGATTTTTATTAGTAGTGATGTAGTCTGCTGAGTAGGGTAAGCAGTGCCTGGATGTTTGCAGCAGGAAACATTGTATTTAGTAATCATTACTTGAAGACTTGGTCTCCGTCATTGTTTTTCCGAAAGTGAAAAAAATCCCAGCAAACCACAGAAAACTTGAGGGAGAGCTGGATAAATGTTCTCAAGGAAATTCAAGAGCACGTGAAGCCTGCCTGATTGCAGGTTTCAATACTGACTTGAAACTCAGCCCAGATTCTTCAAAAGGTCTGTGAAGGCTCACAACCCTTTTGAGTGAACTTGGGCCCAGTGTTGAGTGAATCTGGGCTGGCTTAGAGTTTTTCTTGAAAACCTTACCTTGCTTTAGATATGAAACCAGGTGAAGCCTGGCAGCTCTGACAGAATTTCATTAGTATTTTTTTCTGCTTCATACTTCAGTCCTGAAAGTCAAGGTATGGCTTTCAAAAGCATATGGTGCCAGAGAGAAGAAACTGCACACAGAATCCCTAGATGAAGGGAGATCCACTATCTAATTTTGTATTAACACTTGAACTAAGTATTTGTGGATACAACTTTTAAAAATAAATAATTCTGTTACTGAAAAGTGTAACTTGGACTCCTCTCAGGTAAACAATGCTTGGAAATGAAGCCTGGGACAGTGTTTTAGTATATACATCACATTCATAGGATATAACTCTTTTTATAATTTCTAGGACCGATTGGATATAAAGTCATCCGAGCTGTCTAATTTTGGTGGGGTTTTTTTTTGTTTTTCTTATTTCAACTGTTCTACACATGTGTCAAACAATTATTTACTCACCAACAATGGAGCAAATATTCCACAATTTACTTTTTGAAACAGTGCTAGCACAACATATTATAATAGGCTTATTAAAGCGTGTCAGAATGTTCCCATTCAGGAGCAATTCTGTTTCAATTAAAAAGGAAAGTTACTGTGGTACAGAGAAGAAGAAAACCAATCAAACCTTCAGGTAGAGGTACTTCAAATGCTTTCATATAGATTGGGTGATACACAATAAAAAGAACCTCGAGAAACCCTGAATGATGCAGGTGCATGTAATAGCATTTTTTTAAAAAGTAATAAGTACATATGCATAAGGCAACAGCTATACCCACAGAGAAGGATTTCATCCTGCATCAAATCATCTCTTGGCATTAGACAGAGTCTTGCAAGGAAAAAAATTTCTCTAAAAGAGAATTCCCTTGTAGCCTGTTCCAAGTATGTAAAACTTTTAAACCTTTTGCATGTTATCAGAAGGGTATTATTTAAGTGTAAATCTGACTTGCAATCCATTTGCTTTCTCATTTTTCTAGACATAAAAAGATGTATGAAAGTATGAAAATAATTCTGCTTCCAGAAGACGACAGGTGGCACCAGTGAAAGAGAAAAAATACAGTATGTACACTAAGGGATCTCTCCATGTCCAAAGTAAATATTCATATGACTGCTTTTGCACAAGTAAACTGAATATCTGAAAGCTGCATACAAAGGCCAGTTAAAGGCACACATTAAGATTTTACCAGAAGGGAAGAAAGCTTCCTGTTACCAAAACTACAAAAATCTTATTATCACCTGGATACAACAGAATAACTACTAAACGTTAAAGCAGGTGGAGACTCCTATAACTTCTGGAACTGGCCACTAACATGATCACCTGATATTAGTGGTTATCGGTGTTTTGCTCTTTACCAATTGACCCATTGGTAAACTGCTTTCAACTCATCTTTTCCTGTCAGAGTAAGGGAGGAAAAAATATTCAGTGTTATGACAGATTCAGTTGAAGTGCCCCAGAGTACATAAGAGTTTATCATTTTATACAATAAACCACATTTTTTTGATATTACTTCTTCCTTTAAAGCAATTTATCACAACTGTCAGGAGTGTCTGAAAGGCACTAGTTTGGCTTTCTTCCTTCTTGTCTATATCAGTTAAGTATCATCTGCAAGGTGTCCATCTTGGGAGAACGGTCTTGTGAGAAAAGTATATTTCCTTTTACAAAATAGAATTCCTTCAACAGGTGAAGTAAAAAGGAGAAAATGCCTACCTACTCCACAGTGATTCTACTATAGTAATGGCTGATGCAGGAAAAATTATTTCCAGGGATATCATGGCATCTGAGCACATCTGAGTGCTCTGTTTTGCCACTAAAATTTCCCTCTACCTTTAAGAAGCAAGATTACTTCTGAAAGTCTTATTGATTTCTTTGAAAAACATTAAAAGAAGTCTTGTAGTCAGCCAGTAGCCATATCTGCTTTCATATACATCCAGACTGTGTCAGCTGACCATAGCAGCTGCTGCTTGCAAGCTTTTCTGACATATGTAAGGGTTCGCACTCTTGGGTCAGTTTTCTTTCCCAAATTAAAATATTCCATATTTTATTGTCTCATCATCTTTTCTCCAATCCCCTGCTAAGATTAGTTTTCTTGATCCTTGACACTAACTTACTAAACCACCTCCAAATAGACCATTCCTAATCTATTTAAAGACTATATCATACCAGGAAATACTAGCCTCTATATTTCATGCAATGCATCAGCAAGCAAACTTAAAACTTAATTTTATATCTCTACCTGCATACAACTCAACATATTGTAGGACTTTATATGCAGCTCTCATAATCCTAAAGTCATAAATATTCTGAAAAATCTACTTAAAAGGATATAGTTGAAAAATAACCTCAGGTAACATGGAAAAATATTGCTGTATCAAAAAAAAACCCAACCCAGAACATAACATTTTAGAGTGAAAGTGACCTCTCATGGAGCAAATCTGCCTTATCTACTATTTGCAACATATTCTGAATTAGTCATCTTTTTGCTTTTTCTTTTGAAAGCATCTTTAATGCCTTATTGTTGGATAATATTTCATTATTTGCCTGATTTTTCCATTAAGGTACCATCAGATTATTTAAAGATGGTGTCCATGTAGAGCAAGGTCTATACTTCCTAAAGACTTTATATATTTGGTCAAAATTCAAGTACATTCCTTCCTTCCTGCATCATTCCTTACGAAGCATGAGGATTGTACTATATCCAAGAATCTTCAATCAGTTCTTTTAACTACAGAGTATATGTATTTCTTCAAAATTTATTCACATCAGATGTTCTATCTTACCACTTCTTGTCTTTTCTTAAATTTACTGCTTGATGTTTTATAATTGTAGAGAAAAAACTTGATTGCATGCAATTCAAACTGAGCTTTCCAACAAGGCCTTACAAATTAAGTCTAATTAACTTAATTCACAAAACCTCTGTCATTATCAACATATACTCATATTCCCAGATGATACATGGCATTGTTCTCTGTGTTTGCTCTTCCAGTTTTTAGATTAGAGTCCTGCAAAGATTACATATAAACTACTGCAAAGGCACATATATGAATAGTCATACTAAACTGACCATTAATGAAGATCTGAAGCATCTCACAAAATTAAATGTGAGAAATATACTGTAGAAACTAATGGTCTTTAGCAGAACAATATAATTCACTTTTCTGCAGTTCTCCCCCCCCCCCCCCCCCCCCCCTTTCATTCTTTAAGAAGTCTAGAAGATGAAATTAAATGAAGAGGCCTTCAAAGGTAGAGGACATAAAAGCCATTTTTTGACCACACATCGTCCTTTCTGACATCAATGACAAGTGACATTTTGGACCTATTATGCCAGAATCTCTGCAGGAATCAAACTCCTCTGAACTAATTACATCACCAAGTATCTTTTCATTTTCAGTCCAACAAACCTCCTATATTGATCACCTCAAAATTTAACCATTATAACTTCTGCATTAAGTCTGATGTTTTAAAAAGTTATTTACATGAATATATCTATTTTCTGTGTGTACAGACTATTTCCTGTATGGACAGACATTGCATATAAAGTCTGTCCTCTCTATTATCAGGTTTAGCAATTTCTTTTTTGAAAATGTGACAATTCACTCTTTATTGTCTTTTCTAGAGCACTTAAAAATCTTAAGAAATACTTGACCTTAGATTAACTAGGAGGTCAGACTTAGAACAATTGTTTTAAATTGGGACTATTCTGTCCCTGTGTTATTAAACATTATTGAAAAGCAGTGAAATTTATTTTTTTTTTAATGAAAAGGTGATTTCTAACTTTTTTACAAACCGTTGCTGCAGATGTAACAGGATCTTTAAAGAGAACTCCCCCCCCTCCCCCAGTGGTACTGAGTAAATAGTAGTTGTGACTTTGGAAATATACCAAATATCTTTTCTGGCAGAGCCACAAACTCAAAAAAGAAACCTCCCAACAAAACTAAAACTAAAACTGGGAGATAGACTGTCTCAAAAAAATGTATGGGAGTTTAGGTGTTTCATGTGTGACTGCTGACCCAGCTCTACTAAGGTCTAAGGACCTGAGGTGTCTGCACAAGGATTCTGTAAATCTCTCATGCATGTGACTAGAAAGACAGAGAAAATACTGAATGAACAACCACCTACAAGGGCATGTAGTTAAATTGCTGTTGTTAAGGTCTAAGGTTCAAGTTTACAAGACTGACAGAACTCCTAGGAGAATTCCTTCATTCTCTTTGGTTGTACATGTGCTCTGAAATGCCCCCAGAAAACAACAAAATAATACTTACAGATATTTTATTTGGCAGTCAGCATACTATTCAACACCGTGTTTTGAAATACCTTAAAGTATCAAAGTAGACTAGCAAAGGATCAATAGAAAGATCTTGAGAAAAACCTCTTCCTTCCCTCTTTAGATTTCTGAATGTCTTTTGCTTCATTTTTTTAACATTGTTGTTTTTCCTCTTTGCATATTTTATGTGATAAGACTAATGTGGTTGAGGACATGAGTGGCAGTGGGAAGAACTAAGTAGCCATTAATGGAAAGTATTAAAAAGGAGGTGGGTTTTGGGGAAGACTATAGAGAAAAGATAGTGATCTATAGAGAAAATGATCGTTAGTTTTTTAAACTAGGACAGGGGCTCATGCTTAATGGCTTTGTTAAAAAAAAAAAAAATCTTAAAATTGAATATGCAACAATACCAGGAATTTAATAAGAAAAATAGACTCAAAGCTAACACATAATAAGAACAGTCAGTGTCCTTTATATGCAAATGTACTAGATACACATAGTGACAAAACAAATTGACCCTTTGTTTCAGATTCAGATCTTATTCCAAGTAAACCTTGTAGGTCTCCTCGACCTTGAAATGGCCTCTCAGAGCTTTTGTTCCACCAGAATGTTTTGTTGTTGGTATGTGGTATGATCTTGACCCAGTGATTTTTGTCTGTAGTCAGTCTGGCCCCAAACCCTGTTGCAATTAAAGCTATTTCTACTGAAAAAGTTTCTAAGGACTATGAGTAAGATGATGCATATACTGCCATCCCTTCTCATCTCCTGATCACTCTTAAGGGAATATCACATCTTCTCAGGTAATTGAATATAGGAATATATCCGAGTAATCTCAGATGGAGGATAACAGGAATCCTTTCTTGCTCTTTTCCTCTGTATCTGAAGTGTAAACTAGTATTTGTTTATAACTAGGTATGAATGTGCTCTCCAGAAACTTGCAAGTGGAGCCAGGTTTTTGATTTTTTTTTTGACAAATACAATGCTTTTTAATTATTCATTAAGGCTACACTGTTATAGTTTTGAGAATTTCTGTTTACACTAAATAAAGATCCAGAGACATTTGGGTAGTTTATTATCAGATACATTAATGCTAAGAAAGCTCTGTAAGATAAGAAAGCAGAATTTCTTCTGGGAATCCTAGCAAGAGGCTTATATCCTTCTGAATTCCTATTACAAATTAATAGAAGGTTGTGAGCATGAAGAATAGCCACTCCCACATACATATATGAAAGAAAAATAACATTTAAAGACTTCATCCAGATTTCAGTTTCTTGAAGATAACTTGTGATAGAGCATCTAATATGCTGGGTGTTTTCCTAATTATGCTTTCAGTTTTTTCAAAACACATGGTAAGTTAAACAAATAAACATATTTATATTGATTCCAACTGATTGCACTTCATGATGACTTTACACTCTCACAAAACAGGAAAAATCCAAATTATGTGCTAGCCCCATAGATTATGACCAAGATCTATGGAAGAACAGCTTGAACTTGCAGTGAATATGCAAGCACTGAAACGTGGTATTTTTTGAGAGTCCCAATAAAAGGAGACTGACTTTTCAAATAAATCCGTTGATTAATAACAACAACACAAACCCTCAGCAAAAGTCCTACCTACCCCTCATACATGGTGTGTTTCAACATGTGAACTCTCTCCATATTTTTCTATTTGTGTCCCCTTTTAAGCCATGTCAGGCAACAGTATGGTAACAAGATGGTTATTTGCCACCCTTTGAAAAATTACATGTGCTCTCAGTTGAATGGAGAAGTGGGATCCAGATCCAACAAAAAAAACCCAAACCAAAACACAAAACGCCATACTTAGTTACGTGCATTCAGTGACTACTCACTATAGTGTTGTCATATGTCACATTCACAGAATCAAAATACATTGTATTTCACGTGCAGCTTTGAGCTCCTCACCCCATATTCCTTCATACTGATTCTGAAAACCTACACTGCTGAAAGGTCTCAGGCAAGTCAGGACCTAGCACTAAACAGATGTGCATTTAGGTAGCACACCTAGGACTAAATATATGTTATTAGGTACCACAAAGGTACTGCAAGAGATTTAAGGTCTGATTTAAAAGGAAGGCTTTCTGGTGTGAGCCTGGACTCTGCAGTGCTGAAGAACGTGTCATGCCATTGTGATTAGGGCTAATGAAAGAGTTAAGTACTCTTAAACTTTAATGTCTTCATCTTGTTTTTCTTTCTCCAGCCCAAGAACTATGTGGTAAAAATCAATGTTATTTGAACACATTTCAGATATTATTGTATAAGAGACTACTCAAAATGTGAACTAATTCTGCCCCCCCCAGCTACCCACAAGGTTTTTGGAAATTGCAGTAATCTGCTATGTATATTCAGAATATTTTGGGGTGGATGACTTGTATCATGCTATTGTGATACTCATGCATTGATCTGTTCCAAAGTAATGCCAAAATATCTTTTTACTCTACCACACCTAAACTGTCTGAAGCCATTGCACTAATTCCTACAAAAATGGTAAATTAGGTCCTATGCCAAAGGCACAAACAGCTTGCCAGCCTCAGTCTACAGGTTTGGCCTTTCATGGACTTTGAGGCAAGGGGAGGCTAAGTCAGAGAAGACTGTTTAGTGCTGCCAAGACAACACAATCTGAATTAGGATTATTATGTAACAATGCACACCAGTGGAGGTGCTGACATCTGAAGTAGGGACAAGTTTATACACTACTGACATTAAACAATTTATTAGCATTAAGATGTCAGTGTGATTAAAAAAATATTTTCAGCACTCAAAGAACAAGTTTTAAAAGCTCTTTCAATAATCAAACAAAAGGAATACTAACATAAAATGTAAACATTCATGGAATTAGACTATTTAATTGTGAATTCCTGCATCTTTTGTTCTGGTGACTATGTTTCTTGCTCTTCATGTTTCTAAAACTTTTCTTCTAAAATGAAAAAAAAAAAATTTTTAATCCCAGCATTGAGTATATTTTGATGATGAAAATAATAATATTTAAAGATGTCTGCAACATAAATCTACTAATATCCATCCCCTTAATTTTCTGTTCATTGTTTTTAAATAAAACCAAAAACATTTATTCCTATATATTCCTAATTGTGTTTTAGTCATATTTTCTCAAATTAATTTATAAAAATTATGAAGTACCGCTATGTTCTCCCTTATATTGATCAAATTATAAAAGCAACATTTAAAGAAAACAGAATATGCAAAATCAAACATTCTGGTTTAGAAAATGCCAGCATTAAGATTACCCTTGCAGCATTCATTTCGCAATCATCTACAGTACTTCTGGAGCCAGGAACTGAACCCAGCCATCCAAGATTCAGTCTGATGCTCTAGTCTCATTTGCAATCCATCATTTGATGATGCACAACCTTTTGCTGCTTGACCTAAAAGAACAAGTCACAGCCAACTATCTGGTTGCAGCTACAACGATAAATACAATACACTTCGTGATTTATATGTTCATTTAGTAACAGTTTGGAAACTGAATTCCTGAGTGTTCTTTCTGGCAAAAGAGGGAGATGTTTACAGAGAGTTCACCCAAGAGGACAATTTTAGCATCTTTACTCCACAATATCACAAGGATGTGGCTAGAATTTTTGTCTGGAGAAAAGTCTGTGTTCTTGGGTCCAGCAGAATGAAACCTGGGGCTGACATCCACTAATAAGAGCAGAACTGCAGAATTTTGCAAAATAAGACTTGAAGGCACTACAGGCTGAGTGGTTACCTTGTACTTCCAACCATGCAGTCATAATGGAATTATTCCCAATGTTTTAAGAAAAATTAGCTAAACATCAGAAAACTATGTTTTTACTGCTTCTATAAGCAATGCATTCTAGTGCTTAAATTTCCTACACCATAATGCTTTTCCTGAAGTATAAACTTAATTATATTGGTTTGGCTTCTGTATAAGATATTGGATTACTTGTTCAAATTTGAAGTCTGTGATGTGCACAATTCATAGAATCTCAGTTGAAAAGCTGTAGAGGCAGCATATTACCTCTTATGAGACTGCCTTTTCTGAGGCAGTGATGGCTGTTGCTTCCTATCATGTTTCCTGCCTTATCAGGCTGATAAGAATGCACAGTCTAGCAGAAGTCCCAGCTTGCATTTGGGACTTGGAAACACCCAAATGCTGCTTTTCACTGCAAAGCTAACCACAGTTAAAATCTGGGGACTGAGACTCATTTGTGGTTCATACACACACAATTCTTTCAATGTGAGGTGGCTATCCTGTCAAGTGGGGAGAAGGTTAAAGGATTACTAACTGATAGTAAAATATCTCTGCGAATTACATGATGATTAGTACTTTCAGTATTTCCTCACCATCCTGCATGGCACACACTTTTCCCCCAGGAAAAGTAGTGATTTCTGAAGTTTTCTAAACTGGTGAATGTGATCTCTGTTGTTTTTTTGTCCATATCTATCCACAGCTACATACAGAACACAAGAGATAAGGTTCCCAAACAGTGTTTTTCTTTGCAATCTCTCTTACTCAAATTGTGATAACTTGTGGAGAGTAACTCAAGGACAGAAAACTTCAGTGAATGTATACCCTATATCATACAGTTGCAATTATTACTTTTAAAATTCTTACAGTTTGGTCAAAATAACTTTTCAATGGAAAAGAAATATTGTTCTACTAAATTTCACATTTATTTTTTATATTACTCAAATATCATAAACCTGTGAACAAATGGTTAAGAATATGAACAAAGAAAACAATAAAATTTTTTAAAGTCTTGTGTTTTCTGATATTTTTTCTCTAATTGCCTTTTTCAAAGTAGATCTTCTTTTCCTTTTCCCTTTTTAAACCATGTGGCTATAGAGAATTTCTGGAAAAAAAAATTATTAACATTTGTGAAAACAAAAGAACCATATTATATACTTTGTGAACAATGATTTGCAGCACATGGACCCAAAAAAAAAGGACAGAAAACATGGGAGAATAGAGAGGATTGCCCTGGAGGTTTTAAGACACATAGACCCTCACAAATCAAATACATAAGGATAAAGCATGCTTTAAAAATATTGACTAAGCCTGTTTAGAGAGAATAGAACAGGTAGTTTGATCTTCTGGCAAGTAGAATGATCATTTTACAAGTGGCCTTGAAATCCATCAGGAAAAGGACTGTCATCCTTTCATTATTTTGCATATTGTAATGAATATGCTGAATATTTAGCCTATTGACTAGGCTGGCAAGGGAAGTGCTGAAAAGCTTCAATCATATATACCATATTATGACTCTGAACACATTCTTACACAAGTAAGCTAGTAGTATACAACTTTTGTTTTGTATCTGACAAATGTAATGAAAATGTTAATGTTGAAATTTTTTTTTATTAATACATCAAAAGTCATAATCAAACTAGTTACTGTAAATTAATTCAAAGTTATATAACTGTGCCAGACAGTAAATATTCTTATAAAGCAGTGGCTCTCTAACCCCTTGCCAAGGATATTTAATTTGATGTCCAAATTGTCTTGCCTATGGAAAAACTGTTTTCCATTTTAGCTGCTAGCACAAGTATAAGTGAATACACTGTAAATAGCTAGCTACTTTGAACTTTTGCGTCCCATTATGCACACAAGTTATCTACTCTGAAAAGGCATCATATAAACATGCCAAATTATTCAACCCTATGAAAAATGCTTTTCATCTGAATTATATGTTAAAACTTTTTCTGACTTTAGAGAAACTGGAACTTGAAAAGATAAAAACTTAAAGCTTGATTTTCCTTTGCCCAGAGCATATGTTATATAAACACAAATCCCCAAAAGGTGCCAAGAATTGTCCCTCTGTTTTTCTAAATGATCATGTGTGCAGTCTAGCTGAAAAGACTCATCGATTATGTCTACATAAACAACAAAAGCCCTTAGAAAAAATATCTAGATCAAAAGCCTGTCAAACACTGAACAGGAAAGAGAAATCCTGCTTTAAACATGGCCTCTTTCAAGTCTGAATTCAATCCCATGAAGTAAAAACAAAGGATTTCATAATGAAAGGTATTTAAAATTACTATATTTTTGGAACTTAACCAGGGATTCTTTTTTCCTATATGTTAACCTTTGTCTTTCTTACATTGGGCCAGAATTGTGAAAAATGTGCCTTACAGTTTTAAATAAATATAGAAATTGTTTAGTCACAGTCCACTGTGTTCACAATACACATTTCCTTTTATTTTCATTAAAATGCAACAATGGTATTTTTACTAACATTATGGGTTTCTCCTTTTGACAACTGCCTGACAACATCCGCTGTTTACACATTAGCAAAGTTTTTAAGGATGAGGTACTTTTTTATTATTTTTTTCCCCTCACTTTCCTAAAATATAGACACATAATCAAGAAAGGAAATCACATATCTTTGCAAAACCAGAACAGATTACTTTGTAGGTTATATGTAATTATGTTCTGGAAGTCATATTCAGAAATCACCAAGTAAACTAAAGCGTAGAATCAGATACTTCTAAAAGTATGGTTTCTAGAGTAAGTGAAAGAAACTTAACAGATACATGTCTGATGAAATATAATCCTCATGTTTGATTTCCTACTCTCTTATTAAGCTTAATATGCAAACATATGGCATGATTTACAGCATACCATTAGTGATCTCTTTCAGACCAACTTTTTTTGATTTGATTGTCCCTTATCTGTCTATATATAAATAAGAATATAAACCTAATGTAAAACACTTGCTACATGTTTCATCATGCCACTGATGTAACAGTTATATGTCATACACGTAAACAGAATCCAGTTTTAAAGCAGTTAGTACCTACTGTTGCTGGAGACAACATCCTGTTTGCCAGGTTTGGCTAATAGACATTTGTCTTAGAAAACCTCAGTTCACATTTGATCATTCAAAGGGTGGTTTTCCTGAATTCATTCATTGTAATTGAGGAACCTATAAGCATGGATCAGTATGTACTAGAACATATGTACTCCAATTATTATACTGTTCAGATAGATCCTGGTTATTCTAACCAAGAAGAAATATGTATCTGTCTGGCCTCTCAAACAGAAAGCACATTCAGTTAATAAAGATTTCTATGTAAGATCACTCATTAATACAGGTCTAGGCTAATACATTACTGACAGCTCCATTGCATTAGCACTAGAAAGCTATTTTTCACATAACTTACCTGTTAAGTAAATAACAGGTCTGTCTTCTAATACAAAGTGCAGTTTCAAACCAGGAATAGCAGCAAAATGGTCAAAATGACTAATTACTAGTTACATTAGTGTACTCATCATTGTCACCTTGATGCATTGAATTCTAACTTGTACCAAAAAATGAATTGGTCAATACAGAATATATACTTTCAGAGTATTATTTCAAGAGATGTTCTGATATACAACTAGTAAAAAATTAAATCTATCCATACCTCCTATAGTCTTACAAAAAAATACATCTAGTAATCCCTTGAAAACATAGCCTATTAATTTTTAAAGTTCTTTCCTTCTAGCAGTCAGGATGTTAGATCATCATGTATATTTCTATTTTCCCTTGTAGTGTCTTCCACTAAACACATTGAAATAGCTCATATGGATTCTTATATTTGGAAAGCCTTTAACTACAATTGCTATGCTTACTCCATGTTTTTGGCGCATACAAAAGAATTATCTCTTTGGAAAGAAGTTAATGAAACAGATCCAGCTTCAATAACTTTTCAAGGAACAAAGGTTGTAAAATTTTTTCTACTGGAATGTTGAACTTATCAGATCATGCACTCAAGCCAATAGCATTTGTCTTTGCTGTCAGGCAAAAGAGAGTGAGTCACCTACAGTACAACAGAATCATTTTGCAAATCTTTCAGAACTGTGTGGCATTTGATTAAACTAATCCACATCTTTCTATGATGCCAAAATAAACAGTCCCTTTCCCACAATGTATAAACATTGTTCCCATAATTTTCCTTTGAAATGTCATGAAAAGGTTAAGTGATGTTTCATTATTTACCTTGACTAATGAATTGCTCCATGCTGTCTTTGAAAGGCTGGAGGTGCTCTTCTAGTGATAGCTGATAAACTTTTGCTGCTTCTGTCTCGCATACTGAAATTGAAGTAACAGATTAGTTTAGGATGGCACATCATAGATGGATCTGCATATTGTAATAAAAGACACACAATGCACAGACCGTGAAAACTGATGGAATATGTGCCTTGAACACACTACTTTCAAGAATATGTGCTTTGAACACACTACTTTCAAGTACAAACACTATAATAATATATTCAGGAATAGTTATGCTCCCAGTCAAATGTTTTTGACCAAAATACACAGATAAATTGTGGCCACTGTGTTAGTTTAAATGAGTGGTAGCAAAAATTAACAGAACGATTCAATTGTTTTAAGGAGAAAGACAAATTTAAGGGTCTGAAATGTATGGGAACAAAACTTCAAACTCACATCCTGGGCTTTGTTGATATACCTGACCCCAGGTGACAGTGTCTGAATCAAAGGAAAGTTCATATGCAAAACCTGCACAAAATAGTAGGAAGGACCTTAATTTAGTGAATAAAGCCAGGTGAGGTCTTGATACCCAATAAAACTACAAGATGTAATGAAAGTCCTTCCTTACATTGTTCAGAAGCAAGAGGGCAAATTTATTCAAGTGAAAGATTATAAGAGTGTAGTTATCATGGCTTTAACTCTGCAAGAGAGACCTTGGAGAAGGACAACTTTGTTCTTATTCAACTACAGACTAGGACATAGAAGCTGGAGCCTGAAGAGGCCCCGATACAGATTCTTCATTGGTGAGGTGGTACCATCATGCTTCCACCAACTGTCAAAGCTAATTTAGTTTGGGGAAACAGAAAATTTGACACTACTACTTCAGAAGAATGTCAAACTCTGATTTCTATTGCAGTGGAAATATCTTTAGACTGTTATAAGTTCCAATCATTCTGGAGAAATTAATTGTGCTTGATTCTGTCTCAAAATTTCCAGTAAAAGTACACACATTCAAAAAACTCATGTGCCTTGTTTAGTCTCCAGGGTTTCTTTCAGGAAAACAAGTTTATTTCTATTTATTTAAATACAGAAGATTAGTTAGATATTTTACAAAAAAATATGAAGCAGCACAATATACTATAACAATTATGTCCTTTAAATATAAATGATGTCTAGAATTGCATCAATCTAAATATCTACAGATGAGACAGTCTGGTTTTGAAGCAGAAACTTGTTGGAAACAACAGGCAATAGACTTCACAGAATCACAGAATGTTAGGGGTTGGAAGGGACCTTGAAAGGTCTTCTAGTCCAATCCCCCTGCCACAGCTCCTGCCTAGATTAGGTCACACAGGAGCGCATCCAGGTGGGTTTTGAATGTCTCCAGAGAAGGAGACTCCACAACCTCCCTGGGCAGCCTGTTCTAGTGCTCTGTCACCCTCACTGTGAAAAAATTTCTCCTTATGTTTACATGGAACCTCCTGTGTTCCAGCTTGCACCCATTGCCCTTTGTCTTATCATTGGATGTCACTGAGAAGAGCATTAACCTTATATATATTTATATATATATATAAAAATGTGGATCTGTTGTACTTAAAAGGGTCTTGAAGAGTGGGGGGGAATCAGCTGTCTTCTTGTTCTTACTTCAGCAAGCATGAATTTATAATCTGGTAAATAATACCAGTTTCTAGTTTACAGCAAGAAACTAAGGACGTATGCAAAAGAGCATGGTAGAGCAACTAAACATAACTAAGGACAAAGATCTAAAGGTTCATTAATTTTAGGAAATTCTGGTCAGCCAACAAACTATAGTTATGTAACTAGCCATTCAAGCTAGAGCACCAAGAAGATAAGTATACTATGGTAGTCACAACACTATGTTCTATTACCTGTACAAACCAATTCACCTTTGCTGCACTACTCATCTGGTCTGCTATCATGTGGCAAAACTTTGGAGAATGCAACCTTAAATCTTACAGACACTGGTTAATCATTTTTTGACACTGTTATGAATATACCAAAGACAATTAAAGAAACCAATTTTTAAAATGCACACAAACAAAGAAGCAGATGCCTCAAATAATTAGTAATTCCAAACAAGTATATTAAAGCCAGGGTGACAATTTCAGTTTGTTTGGTTTTGTTGGTTTTTGGATTTTTTTGGGGGTGGGGAGAGATGGGTTTTAAGCTTAGAGCAGAATAGAAATAAATACCAGCAGATTTTTAGGTAAAAAACCCCACATGAATATATTTTATCAAACAGGTAACCCTGCTTATAAAGCAATAGTTAAATAAATAAATAAGATTAAAAAAAAATATTAAAAAAGAGGCTGTGTACCATTCTGCAAAGGAAGATGTTTTGATGGTGACATATAGAATTTCTATTATTCTTTTCTCCTATTCAGAAATAAGTGTCAGAGATAAAAGATGCTGTAGAATCTACCATAACATTTCATATCACCAAAATTCCATACCTTTTCCCAGAATATGGAATATGGCATCTTATTAACATTTATAAATATCTAAGGTGGGTGTCAAATAGGAGCCAATCTCTTTTCTGTAGTACCCAGTAACAGGACAAGGAATAACAGGAATAAACTGGAGCATAGAAGGCTCCACCTGTACATGAAGAGAAACTTCTTTACTGTGAGAGTTACAGAGGACTGGGACAGGCTGTTCAGAGAGGTTGTGGAGTCTCCTCCTCTGGAGACTTTGCCTATATCTGTTCCTGTGTGACCTGTCCTAGGTGATCCTGCTCTGGCAGGGGGGTTGGACTCGATGATTTCTAGAGGTCCCTTCCAGCCCCTAACATTCTGTTAATTCTATTATTATGTGTTCCTTACAGAGGTACATTATATTCTGGAATATATACCTGCAACTCACAATGAACTCCTGATATCTCAGATGATTTGAGAGAAGTATAGAATTTATGAAGATATATACCCACCAAATTCTTAGCCTATGCCCATGCTAATAGCCTAATGCAATTTCTTTTCAGTCTATAAGGAAACACCCATAAGCATATACTATCCTTTATATTCAACTACCTACAGAAAAGAAAAACACGTAATATTGTCTGTATGAAATGTCTGTTCTTTAACCATTCAGATATTGGAAGCTTTTCCATGGTTACTTTGTGTGTGCATGTGGACTGGGGTAAAGGGAGTACAGTTAATGGCAGCTTTGTTTCTCCAGTTTTGGGTGAACGTTAGTTTTGGTTTGGGTTTTTGTTTGTTTGGTTTGTTTGTTTTTGTTTTGTTTTGTTCCACTTCTTCTCCTGTTAAAAGACTAAAATCAGTGATGTTCATAAAAATAACAGTTCAGGTCCATTTTTAACCCTGAATTGCAAACAATGTCTACATCATTTAAAATCCAAAAGAAAACACATCAGGAAAGTCCCTTTTTCTTGCTTTATAGAAAGTAAGGTATCATATGTAGCAGAATTCTGTAACTCTTACTATATTAATATCACTATTACGGTGCTTAAAACAAACTAGTTCATTGGATGCTTTCTTCATTAAAGAATTAACTGGCCTGTAAGCTCTTCCTAAGCTTCCCAGTTCTCCAAAGTACCAAGAGCAGAATTACAATTTTCCTGCACAACTTGTTGGATATAGCACCCATTTATCATGTTCTGTGTTTTGTGACCAGAGTAGAAAACCCCAATATTTGGATATTGTTATTCCTCACTTTAACTGAAAAAATTTAAATGCTGATCATATGAAAGGGTGCAAAACACTAGACAGTTACTAGTATTTCTGCCTGAGTGAAGGAAAAAGATAGCAAATAAATATTTGTATCAGAAGAGTATTTAATAACTTCTAAGTAATATGGTAGTAAAACATGGGAAAAAAAAAAATCCAACACACCAAAAAAACCCTAAAATATATGTGAGAATACCAAGGGTCCTCTCTCTTTGATTCCCCTGCCCCTCAGCTTCATACTCAAAACACATTTCTCTCCATGAAACAGCACAGCTAAAAATCCCAGATATCAAAGGAATAGGTTGGTAAAGGGGATCCACTGTGATGAGTTTGTAAAAAAGTTTTGTCTGAAACAAAAGCTTGACTCTTTTTTGATAACAGACTCAAAACTTGCTCTGTTATCATCTCTGTTTTCACAGGTTCAGTTTTTCTCTAATCTTGGGACATGTTTATACAACTGAAAAACTTAGACAAAGTGAACATATTCCCTAAAATCACTTCACTTTAAGCAGATTTAAAATCTTACAATGGCAGACCTGAAAAGTATTCAGGGCACCAAGAAAAGTCAAGCCCTAGGCAGAAGCTTATATCACAACAAGCAATTGTCCAAGCAGGAACAAAGAAAAAAACTTCATATCAGTTTGCAGAAAGGTGAAAGTTTCAGTTTTCTGTAGTCACGAATACCCAGTATTTTCACAATGCACAATATTGATTAAGAAACATCTATACAGAAAAGAAAAAGAAGAGTCACAAAATATTCTATGCATTGTACTGACACTTCCAGTATGCAAGTCTGGTAAGTCATCTAAAATGCACCCAGTCATATAATCAAAAATAGTTGCCTGACTTTTTTAAAAAAGGAGAAAATATTTTTCATCCAGTTTTGTTGGATACTAAATTTTAGCCCTTGGAGGTACAAATTTCTCCTAATCCTAAAATATGTCGTCTTGAATAAAATCTGTGAGCAGATTATCAGCTGCTCCTCAGGTTTACTGTATTGTCTTTGGTCAGGATAATAATGCATGATCTTTCAGACACCCTGAAAACACAAAAATAAAACCACCCAAAACAAAACAACAACCAACAAACCCTTAACCCACTTCCAAAAAAAACCAATAAGGAAGCAAGTTGAAGTGTGAATTATCTTGATGATAATATGTCTATTAGATTGTTTTGGTTAACCACTTCTGAAAACATATACTTGTCTATACAATTCCTATAAAATCTAGGTGGATTTTCAAGAGTGTTTAAGGTATGAAAGCACAGGTTGCACTGAGATTTGATAGAGTATTTGGTTTTAAGTCATTAGGGAAGTTTTGAAATGATATCCTTAATTTTCAGAGGTTCTGAGTACTCAGACTCCCACAGGAGATGTGCCTGTGTCCTACTTGCCCTAAAAGTATATAACAGCATAACCACTGTTTCCAGAACTTCCTCAGTGCTTTCTGGATTCCTTACAACTGCAACCTGTGAATTTAAAAGGAAGCTTAGACTTTGCCTAGAGAAAACAATACTGGCCTCACCAAAAGACAAATTCAGATGAACCCAGTCACAAGTGCAAAAAAAATCTCTTAATTTTCTTTTATTTATTTTTCTGGGAATTGTAAGGACTTGCAGTAAGAACTGCTGGGTCTTCAAGGGCTTCCATAGACAGCTCCTTGCTTGGAGTTTTAAGGACAGTAAAATATGACTCACAGATTGACTGAAAGCCTGGCTTTAGTTTACATCTGGTTTAGGTTTAGGAGTCTGCATGCTGCATAGCTGCAGCAATTAACCCTTTCAATGACAGGTGAATAAAAAGCTAGAATTTGTGGATGCACAGCTGATAATGTGTAGGCAAAAATAAATATATAATCTGGTTAAAAAAATAGCTGTTTCTCTAAAGGTAGACTGTACAAATAACTAGAATTGAGGAAAACTACTAATGTTGCTATATTATTTTGTTAATAATTACCTTGAAAGATTCAGCACTTTATTATAAAAAACTGAAGGCATCGTTTCATTAGAATATGGAGAAATGAATCATATAAGAATAAAAAAAGATGTATTTCTTAATTGTGAAAAACATTAATTCCCATTTATATCAAAACTATTGACAGAGAATAACAGAAAGGCAGAAAAGTGTTTAACCAGAAAGCTGTTAATGAGGCAACGAATTCAAAGTCTCCAACAATACAATTTTTTCTCCATTTCAGTTCTTTCTCCTCCAGCTCCCTGTCTTCTACTCTTGAAAGAACTTAGAGTACCAGTATAGAAGCACATTAAAAAAAAATATTAAGTTTTTGGGAAACCTCTTAGGATGGATTTCTTTTCATCAAACTTTATCTACTCAAAAGATAGATCATCAGACAAGACTCAAGACCTTTTCATAACAATTTTTGGACAGGACAATCAATTTTAGTAGAGGAATCCTTTCCTTGTCTGTCATCTGTAGTGGGACCCTAGATGTCTTAGACTGCTTAACTTTGTTAATTGAAGTTAAATTAATACTTCTGTTTGTGATCAAGAAGTGGCATTGAAATGTTGCCAAAGTCTTAGCCCTGTAATCAGAACTGTGATGCAAACAGACCAACTTATGAATATTAAAAGATACAAGGATATGTGTGTGTCAGAGGGGATGATGTGCAGATAGAATTTTACTTTTCATGGACAAGTCCGTCTGGGATGCATGGTTAATTTGCAAAATAAGAACAAACTAACACTGGATACAATCTTAGGTAATACTAACATTTGCAGGCTAAAATAAAAAAAAAAAAACAAACCCTGCATTATTCTATCTCAAACTGCACTGTTCAGGTTGAGGCCTCTTTCTGGGTGTTAGGGGTAACTGCTACTGAGGCAAGAGGGATGTTTTCTCAAAAGCTAGGTATAACTATATGAGAAAGAAATGCTAAGTGTCAAAGCATAGCATGCCCAGTACTGTCCCATCTCTCTGTCCCACAATGACACCTCTCCCCAAACACAACTTTTTTAAGTCTTTCTATTGCACAGTATAGTATTTCCAATGCTCTGATGTACACAGCAGACAGTAAACCCAAGAGCACATACCAGCCCTACACCTAGCACATCCAAGCTGGATAGATAAATTTCGGTGACTTCAAGAAGCACATAAAAAAAAAAAAAAAAAAAAAAAAAAAAAAAATCGGGAACATGTATTTTTTTCAAGTTACTGTGGGGCTTTTCTTGGAACATATTTTTTTTTAAATACCAAGTGTTCTACAAATGCTTAATACTTTATAAACATTCTCAGTCACATTTATTAAAAATCAGAGAGATGGACTGAGCCACACAGCCTAGCTGTTTATCGATGAAGACTTTTCAGTGAGTTGTAAACACCGTAGGAAAAGAAAACATCACTACAAAAATAATATTTAATTACCATAATTATTACTTGTAAACAGTTTTAAATCAAATAAATTAAATATATAAACAAACACTGACTTCCACTCAATTTTATAACAGTCTGCATTTCATGGTATTATTCATCTCTTCAAAATTCTACTAGTCAGCTTTATTTTCAGCCTGACATTGTTTCTAATTCCCTTCTAGCTGAGCTTCAGTAAAATCTTCGCAATAAGACAACTGATTAATTAGTTTTTGATTTTCAAGAATAAACTTAACAATTGTAAAGCTAAAATGTTAATATGTAGCCAAAGAACAGCTTTTAAACAGTTTTAACTTGCTGTAAATGCTTCATAAATACTGTAACTCTCACTGACATTTTAGTGTCCTAGTTCTTTCCTAAACTAAATACATGTCTTGAAGAATTTCATGGGCCACAAATCCAACATTTTCCTAAACCACAATTGTACCTCCAGAGTGTCGGAGCAGAGAGGATTAAAACATTAATTGATTCAATACACATTTTCCACATCTTTCTGCCCCACCTCTAGCATTCTGAAGTGTCTAGAAAATTACACTGATAATAATAGATATACAACACAGGTCCTAATCAGTGAGTGTCACACACTGCTCTTGTGACCCTGGATGCCCAATTTTCTTTACATGGTGAGTTGATTTAAGTCATGTGGCAAGTGCTAAAGTTTCTTCTGTGGAATGATACAGGAACAGAAGTCATTGCTTGGCATGACTGCATCAAGGAACGTTGCTGACAGCCAGAGGAGATCAAAAGCAGATCGAGTTGCTTAACAAACTATATGTCACTGAAGTCAAAGAGGCTAAAGTGAGAATCCTGGAGAGCTGTGAAATCTAGGAGCAACAGATGGAGCCAAACTCACTTGGTTTGTTAGTAAAAGGATCTACCTGATTCTTTGGTCTTCTAGCTTAAAAAAAACAAAACAAAAAAAACCCCACCACAGTACTACATAAGCTTTATCCTCAGAGTCTATATTCTTACAAAAAAAAAAACCCCAACAAAAAACCCCACAAACAAACAAACAAAAAAAACCCAAAAAACCATACAAGACACCAACCAAATAAAACAAAAATGAATTATTTACAAGTTTGGTATTACATGGTTAGTGTAGCTTCCAGTATAGTCTCAGGGGAACTTTTTTTATTATTATTATTTAATTAAAAAAAGAAAATTGTAAATTTATGACTTACTAATCTTGGAACGGGCACACAACCTACTTTCTGAAAGTCTTTTGGTTTTATGCTTTTAATCTGAAATCTTAGAAAAGAAGGTCTCGTATAACACCTACAAACTTCAAGTTATGCAGTCCATAAAAAAACTTTAAAATGGCCAGGAGTCTCCACAGTCAAAAGGAAAGAAAGAATGATGGGTGATTTTTCTTTTTAAGAAATCAGCATAAAAACTCATTTAATATAAACATAAACCCAAGCTCAGAACTGTGAAAGAGCATGACAACAAAATTATTTTACAGAACCATAAAGATTATTTATATTTGCCTGTCTCTGTGTATGCCACTGACATGTTTAGATGGAAAAACACAGCATTGCTAGAATGAACAGATATTGTTATGGTTACAAAACATTTAGGGTTTTTTTTTTTTTTTTTTTTTTTAATAATAAAAATATCACAAAGTAGTGGAAGGTTATTTTTTTTAAGTGGCCTCAATTTCATGAAAGGATCCTTCTGGGATGAAGTTTACCTTAGAATAATGCACATAGAAAGTTTTTTAAGACAAAAATAAATTTTTTCAGATGCTTTTGTTCCTGGGTGAACCAATAACCCCTCCCCCAGTGTACTATGATCTCACTGTGCATGGTTTGCAGGGTATTTGAAACGAACATGGACAGACTACCCTTAAATTAGTGATATTACCTGCATTAATGTTATGTGAAATTTTCATTTTTTCAGTGATAAAGAGTAAAACACACACATCCCCCCATAAATGATAAAATCCTCTCATGAAATCTTCCATCTAATTGCTGATGAAAATAGGACCAAAGTTACTCATCTCAGTATAGAAATGGAAAGCATTCATGACCATCTATTTCTGTGGCTTTAAAGACAATATTTCACAGGAATACTCAATATTCATTTACTTTCGCTGATTTTAGAAGGAGAGACTGATATTTAGGATTTTGTCAGAATTTGCTTAGCATCTTACAACTTTCTTTCTGCTAAATCATTTAGTAGTTGCTAGCTCTAGTAACTCATAAGGTTCCAGATGCACATTAGCAAATCTGGTAGTAAACTTAAACTAAATGCAGAGGAAAACCAATATGAAGTCATTTTACCCATTCAGCTAGAACTTGTACTCTATTTTAAAAAACACTGACATTTCTCACTGAAAAGGTTACAACTATTAAACTGTTGTAATATCCAGAATTTTTAGGGAATACTCATGCAGTCAAATTTTTTAACACAAATTATTTTTAATTTAGGGTAGCACTTTTCTTTGGAAAAGAAAGCTAACACAAAACATTTTGCATCACTCAGGACTGATAAGAAGTCATGAATGAGATTGCAGACTGGTATTGAAATTGTCACTTCATATCCAGGAGAGGATTTAGAAGAGGGCTGATGCCATGCCCAAAAAAGTTTGTAACAAAGGGAATAGGGAAAAAGTGATGGTGCCTGTAGTTATTCTTCAGTTTCATTAACTACAGAACAGACCGACTACAGAGATTCCAGCCTAAGGGCTGGATTGGAAACACAGAAGGAATTCAACTGCAGTCTGATGGCAGAGCAAAGCGTGTAATCTCCATTTTTACAGAACCTCTGCTTTGATCACTACACAGTGTGGATTTATTCCATAAGAGATTTATGCTTGTGTGTAAATTTCAACCTAGGTCTAAATATATTTAAACTTCTGTCTATATAAAAACATTTTTGATGAACCTGTGAGAAATAACATCATCCCCCATGGAAGTTCATAAACATGTGTCTGAATTCAAGTTTGGGTTTTTTTTTTTCCATCAGACCTAATCATCTTTCTCTTTGTGCAAGCTTGGAGAGCAGCCCTCCTATTATTATCTGAAAGTTGAAAGAAGTAGAGAAATAAGATTTCACGTCTGAACTGTGTGCTCTCTAGATTGTTCAGGGCAGCACATAGATGGTGCTGCGGGTTACCCCTCAGCATCACACTAATCAACCTTGATACTATCTCTCAATATTACCTCTAAATGTCTAAAATAAATTTTAAAACATCCAAACAGAAAGCTTGATAGGTGCAAGAAGTGAAGGTCAGATATAATTTGTTAACAATGTTATTATTTTTTTTTTTAATAGAGAACCTTCCATTCTAAGTTCTTCAGAGCATAATCATTTACCAAGCTATTCCTTGGTCTCTAGATGCATGACATGATGCTTAACTTAATAACATTTGGGACTAAGCACTAAGTTTAAGAAATGTATTATATGTGCTACATGTTCTTTATTAAAGTCCAGCAAATACATCTTATTTTGAGTTAATTTAAAGAAGTAATTCCGCAAACAGCAGAAAACCAGCACATTTTTTGGTGAAGTCAGGTTATTTCAATTGTCTTTAACAATATGTCATATACATTATTTTACCTGCTATTTGGATCTGATTATCAAACATTTTTTTTGTCATGGACATGGTCCAACACTTTGCAATTCTTTTTATGATGAAAAATTTGTTGAAATAAGTTTTGAAAAAAAAATTAAATTACTTTTTTATTTGGTTCTGAAAGAAAAGTTTTAACCTAACCTCTTCCACGTTTTCTAAAGAAAAAAAAAAGAATATGAATTATTGTTTAAATGGTCATGAAAAAGCAAATTAAGGAAACAAAACAGTAACTGAGGAGTCAAAAATACACAACTATTTTTATACTATCATCTAATTTCTCAAAATGATGCAAAGAATAACAGCAGGGATATATTGGTAACATATAGTTAGCACTTAATCTAGGTTCATTACCTCGCAAATCTTTCTTCATTTTCCGGAGATCTTTTTGAAAGTCATCAAACTTCATTTGCGAAGCCTGGAAGAGATCTTGTGGGTCTGGAAGAGGAAAGATGCATTGTTCTTTTCCAGCATCCTGATAAAAACACAAATGAAGAGTTACATAGCACTCAATGCTTTTTAATATACTAAAAGCACAAAGAATATTTGTGCACATTTCCTCATCTCAGCCAGCAGAAGAGTAAATTTAGTAACTTGATTCTTAACTTGAATTTATAAGACCAAAATTAATTCTCACTCACCTCATCAAAATTACGTAAATAGTATGAGACAATGTAAGATAGAAGACTTCTGCTATTGTCCTGTGTAGGAGAGAATAAAGTTGGCTATATTACTGAAACTCACACAAAAACCAAATTCAGAAACGATAATTCAAGAAATGAAGTATGTAGTGTTAAGTACAGAAAAGTACTTTGCTGATCTGGTGCCTTCGCCAAAACAAACAAACAAACCAACCAAACCCCAACATCCTGAAATTACATTTAATTAATAAAGAAAATAATAGAAAGACACATTATAACATTAATGTAAACCACATCTAATTTTTTTAATTTACCTGATTGTAAACTGAAACATTGTATTTTGTAATTTCCCAAGAAGGAAAAGAGAATTTGCTTCTGGGTTGATGTATGCAACTTCTTTTGCAACATTCAGATCTTTTTATTAATATATAACTATAACCAAAAGTTAAATTAAACAAATAAAGTTATTTTTCTAAAATAAATTTTGGTACTTTTGGGGGTCTTTGGAAGAACTTTTTCACTGTTTCCCCTCTGTAGTCACTGCAATGAAACTTCAGCAAAAGATCTTATTTTTTAGGAGAATTTTTGATAGAATTACATTTTCAGTCCATTTAAGAAAACTATTTTCTAAGAAATTGTCTGACTGATCAGTATCAAATAAACTGAAGATGTATCTTGCAATTGCAAGGTTAATGGTCGTCATATTTCTAGCAAATTATGTACTAAAGATGTTCATCACCAGCCCAAATTTAGTGTGCCTAAACATCCTACTGACCTGAGATCTAAAACTGGAGATGTATCTGGAGTCTTCCAGAAGGTTCAGATAAAGTAAGGTGCCCTAAATACATTTCACTAAGGCTTCATTTCACAGTATCACTACCTTGGCTTACCAAAGAGAGCAGCATGCCAGAATGAAGTTCCTCCACCTCATTAAAGACAAATGGCTAACAGTCATTCAACTCAAAGTAAACAACATTCTGCTCGCATTACCTAACCTAGCAGCTAAATAACATATATTTAAGTGAGTGACCCAGCAGGGAAACAAACTTTTCTTCTTCTGTCCCTTTCAGATAGAAGACCTTGACAATGACACATCAGACAGATGTAGAGGTCAATGTCTCTAGAATTATTGCTGTAACTTTTCTCAAACTACTGTCCACATTCAGATGAGTCTTTTCATCACAGCCATAGTGACTCAAAGATTATTGTTACCTTGTAAACAAAGGCAGATATTTGAATACAGCTCAAATCCAAATAAGTGAAGCCAAAAAGGTGCTGGTAACACACAAGCTCCAGTTTAGCACTGAGCAAGGAACAAGACTACTTATTCTCCTTACTCAAACAACTATACTAGACAAAACTTAAATCAACAAGTACTTGCTGTGATTACTCTTTACTTGGGTGGTTCTATGGTCCAAGGTGAAATGCACACTCTATAATCATGATATATATTAAGAAAAAATTTTGGGTTATCCCAAATGCTCAAGATGCCTATTCAATCATTTTAAGGAGTGACTTCTTTTTTCTCCTCACAAATATTTTGAATAAGCATTGAATTACAGATAGCTTCTTTCACAACTGTTTCTACTTCTGTAATAAAACTTTTGAAGTGTAAGGATCCTAGTATTGCTTCTGAATACAGGAAAAGTTACGACTATGCACTGCAGCACTGAAAGTCAAACACGTATCAGATTAGCAACTAATTTAACATATTGTGGTTTTTTACACAGTAATGAAAAGAGAAGGTTTATTTTCCTATTCCTATAGAAATACATCCAACTCTAGAAGTGTAATCAGATAAATAACAACAGAATTCCCTTTGACTTGCCTTCATAAGTTTCACACCATTTACTTGGAAATGGAGACTAAGTTTCTGAGAATTTAATGTTCTCAGGCCTACAGGAAGTCTAGAATAAACTTACACTGCTCTTGACATCTTTCAGTTTTGGCAGGATATCTAGTCCAAACCCATCAGCCTGTCCTCGTGTCCTGTTTCCACCATTCATGTAATTTCCAAAGGCAAGAACCAAACCCAGGACTTGCATAACTCCTGACCCATTTTTCAATGTCTACAAAATAGAAAGAGAAACAGTTCTTTGTTCAAACTCACAATAATATTTATGATCAACTGTGTTGCTGACAAGCAGATTTGTTGATACTACATTTAGAAATAATGTTTATATAAGGGCTCAAATATAGGGAATTAACAACCTTCTACTGCAACATGTAGAATTAGAATAATCACAGTATGCAATTTGTAGTGAATGGAGAATGTTATCTCCAAAATCAATATTTATGAAAAAAAAGAAATAGGAAATCTATACAACATTATTAGAGATGACCTGCTGAGAAAAACAAAATTCCTTAACTCATGTGGATATTGTGAATGGTATATTTAATTTAGGAGACAATTGTGCGAGTTCATAAAAACCCCACATGAAACAATTAAAACATTTAATCAATCAAATAATAATAATCCATTAAATAGTAAAAAAAAATACATATTTCAAATAGTTTTCAGTTATGAAAATACTGATGAAATACACATTTTAAAGCAATGGATTTGTTTTCCATGGGACTGCAAAATTCCAGTAAACTCTTCTAGCTAGAGACAACATTGCTATTTCTAACTGATGTTAGATATCAGAGATATTATTAAGTTGCATACTTCCAAAATACAAGCAAACCCAACGTGGACTGAACTGGCATTCGTTTGGAAAGGAGTGATATGGTCACTGTGAAGAGGAAAGTTTTTGCCTTAACAAAAGGAGAAGGTACACTATTTTCCAGAGACTGATATACATAGATGGCAATAACACAACATAGTTCGGTATCAAAAGCTAATCTTAAAATTCACTTTGATGTTGAACTGTGATCGTAAAACGTTCCATTCTGCTATCCTTCAGATTTAATGAGTACTTAAAGTAAATAAAGTGAAAACTTTTGAAATATGAGTACAATTTAACAAGATTAAATATCAGAAATTTAGCTCTCACAGAGCACAACCTACCTCACACAGTTTCTGTAATAATTCAAGTTTGCGACGGATTGAACAAATGCTTTCTGAAAATGTTGATTGGAACAGGATGCAAAACACACGTTCTGAAAAGTTGGGAATTAGTGAGAGTTCGTAGAGGAACCTATAGGAGTGATTAAAGAAAATTATGAGTCACTATCAGTAGGTATAGTTTTTTGGCTGTTTTGTTTGGTTATTTTTTTCTTTATATAACAACTTTAGATAGTTTACTATAGCAGGGAAGCTTTTTTGAGACAATCAGAACTGGTCTTTCATAAGTATGTTCTTACTGTTCCGGCTTATCCAAAGACTTGGCATTTTCTTTCTCCTTGGACGCTTTGCTATGCTTTTCTATTTTTTCTAATTCATCTGACTGTGCTCTCTGGAATAAAGAAAACAAAGTAATTAAAATTTTTAATTAAAAACCTAGTTAAACAGCACAGATAAAGATGCCCATGTAACAAATCACGTACATAAATTTTTCTTTTCCTTCTAGCATCTGCTTATGGTAAAACTACTTAGTCCAGAGAGTGATTTTAAATATAAATACATCTGATGGAAAACAGAACATATTCCAAATAATATTATTGACTACTTGTAATCTGCAAAAGATTTATTCATTCAACCATGCACTGAGACAATAATCTTCATTCCAAATCCCTTTTCATTGGCTGTTTATAAAGTCTTTGGATCAAAGAAAACTCTTCTTGAGTTGTATTTCTCTTTCCAAATCTGCTGGGCTACATTTGAATGCAATCTGATCTTAAAATACATATTTAAAAAATATCTTCTTTTTAAACTAAATGAAAATAGGTTTGTATTGTTTACTGCAATTTAAATTTTATTTGGTATTTGGAAAACAATATGGAACAACAAAAAAGAGTTGATTCATAATGGAACTATCATACATACCAGAATATATGAGAACTACTGCATACTTCTTTGGAGTAAAATGATTTTCATTTTTATCTTAATAAGCCAGAACAATTACATGTAAACTGCCTAGTTTCTTGGAGAACCCTGTGGCACATTGTGTGGTCTTTTCTTCAATATTCCAATCAAAAGAAACAGAGCCTCACTTCTTTCTGGGCTACATGCTACAGTGAAATTATTTTTTCCAACTGCAGTACTGGAAAATGGAATGGCATGGAAAGAAATAAAATTGGAATGGAAATTTCTCCTTCTGACCCTTCTTTTGACATACATGGTGGTTTTCAAAATAGATTCAAAACATGAATCTGCGCAAGATTGAAAAATAAGTAAATATATCTACCTTTATTCCTTTAAGAAAACAAACCACACATTTTTTAACTTATTCCAACACAGAGCTTGAAGACAACAGTGGAAAATTATATTGTAACTCTTTAAATAATTGCAAAGCAAAAGATAAAGGATAGGCTGCATCTGCATTCTTTCTTGCATGCTTTTGCAGGATTAGTAGAAGTGGTATGGAACTATGTCAAATCATACTGCCACAGTTCCATCAGCAATCTGAAACCAGAAAGTCAGGTTTGGACAGTTCTTCTGAGGTTGTTGAACATCTTTCCATGTGAAAAAGGAGATGATACTGACACGAAACAGAAAGATGAAGAGATTGAAGAGTCACTCATGGCAAAAGCACTTCAGAGTTTCTCTTCAAGAAAGACAGGAAATGACTGCAAGACCATTTGTCTTGAATACTGACCATCCTGATATTTATCCAGGATTTCTTTGAGGGTCATCTTCTCTGGAGCAGTCTGTTCTTCTCTATTAAATACCCAACAGATAAGAAATATTGCAAACAACTTCTCACTACCCCTCCCCCACAAATAAACTTTGTTCATGAGACTAAGAAATTATAAAGGTGGTGGTACCTGTATCACAGATTAATAGAATAGTTGAGGTTTGAAGGGACTCTCAAGTCAGACAAGCTGAACGTTCTTGGCACAAAGCAGAGGCAGCTAAAGCAGTTTGTTCTGTATTGTGTCCAGCCAGGTTTTGAACATCGCCAAAGACAGATACCTCATGACCTCTCTAGCCAGCCTGTTCCAGTGTTTGGACGCCCTTGCAGTACAAAAAGATGTTTCTATTCTAAATGGAATTTCCAGTACATCAATTTCAAGTGGCCCAGAACCTCTTGTCTTTCTGATGGCCATCACTAAGTCTAGCTCTGTATTATTTACTCCTCCTCCCCAATCAGGTATTTATACATACTAATAAGATCCCCCTGAGCTTTCTCTTCTCCAGGCTGAACAACCCCAACTTTCTCAGCCTTTCCTTGTATGATACATTGTTCAAGCCTTTAAACATTGCCACTGGCTTCCACTAGACTTGCTCCAATATGTCCACATCTGTTGAACTGGGGAGGGCAGAACTGAACACAGCACCCTAGATGTGGTCTCAGCAGTGCTTCCCTTGATTTACTTGATCCTTCCTTGATCTACCTGTACATAACGTATCATGTTTTTCTCAGTTAACAAGTGCTAGGCTAAAACTAATCTACTGGTTTTTAACTTCCACATACTAGAAGTGGCCCATCCATAACACCTAGTTACCTGAATTCCCTACCCCACTTATCACTTCAGTGTGGGAAAATAAACTTGTCAATTCATCCTCCAAAGGTACTTTGTTACATAAAGCTTCTGTCAAGGCAGGCACAGGACACATGAATATAATTATAGTAGTAAAATTTGCTTGTATAATTCTATCCTAAGAAGGCGGCAATTTCCAAAGATACTAAGATCAGAAAATTGTATCAATTTTAAATCTTATAAGACTTATCTGGACATGGGGTGAGAACTAGGAAAGACCCAAGTAGCTAGAGAAGTTTTCACTTAAGTATTGCAAGTACTGTTGATGAGAAAGACTTTCTTTCTTAGGTTTGTGTTAGGGAGCAGGCATAAGTGGGACATTTTTCAGTTCATCTAGAACATTCTTATGGAATGGAGAGTTAAAAGAAAGCTTCCATTTCTTTTCAAATCAGTAAAACCTCTCTTGGTAATGGATAAAATCCAGTTTTCAGAGATTGGAAGGATGCCAAGAGAAGTAACATTTTTACAGTGGTCCTGTCGTCAAAGCCAGGAAGGTCTAGGTATGCAAATGACATGACTTTGTAGGAAGATCTATTTATTCAATGTACACATCAAAAAGCCTCATGTATTCAATTTACACTTTCAAATTGTAAATGAGTTTTTTGTAAAAGTAAAGAAGTCCTTATACTAACAGTTTTAAAATTAAGTTCTCTTATTTCTGACCAATCTGTAAAGTATATTCTCTTCTGTTAAACTGAAAGGTAATCACTTGAAAACTTTTTGTAATTGTTAAAGAGGAGAAAATATTTTAGTGAGGAGCATAAAGCTGAATGGTTATTTGCAAATTCTTTACAATAAATAACAAGAGGACTCTCTCTTCTGGTCCTCTACACATTTTGAAGTATTAGAGTGTTTATGACAGTAATCTATTATATACATGCATGTTCAAGCTGTTAATGTTTCCCCACCAAATCCCATGGGCAAAGGTTAGGCAGACACACTCTTCCTTATTTAAGCCATTACTCTCAGATTATATATGCAAAGAAATAACAACTGGCAAAGATACAAAGGCTAAGTATGAGTAGGCCTTAGCAAAACTTAAGAGAGATGGTTTACACTTAAATTAAGAGGTTCAAGTATATGCTGATCAAACCTACGTCAAAATCACTACTTTTGTCTCGGGTATCTAGAATTCTGGTGTACATGCATTTCAAGTTATGATAGAAAAGCAATAAGGCTGGAACACCTTCTGTATACATACTATTGAAAATAATTTCTCAGTATTTTTACCAGTTAGCTTTACAGTCAACATCTATCCCCTAATTATCAGATAAAAAAAAAAAAAGCTTTTCTATTACCCTCCAACATTTGTGTTGAGAACTTATTCAGTAGATATCTCTCATAAAAGCCATTAATCTGATTGCATTAGCACCTCTTTGAATGCCACAGCTATTTATTTCCTTGAATTTTAGCTATTATATAGCAACATAAATGGAAAAAAAAATAGTGTAACATACATGAGTTTTATATTTATATCTAAAATCAGACAGCATAAATCTGATAGAAATTACTTAGAAATTACTGCAAAACATATACTGCTTAACTTAAACTCTTTTCCCACTTTTGCCATAATATAAACTTACCTTAAACTTAGTCTTACCAAAGTTCATAAGGGCGATTTTTCTAATTCATAACATATCTTACATCTCCTGGTTAGCTTTTGGATTTTCTTTTTTACTTGCAACAGAACCTTAGCTCTTAGATCATTTTAAGTGTGTGTGGGTTTTTAAACTTGGGAGTGGATTTCTCTTGGTCAAATTGATTTTCAAAGGTAATGTTATGTATTTCAAAAGCATTGAGTGACTTGTCTAAAGAGTATTGTCAAATGTTAGTTAAACAACAAAGATATACAGAGATACCCGGGTTAGTAGCAACTGTCATATTTCTGTGAAGTTCAGTCATATATCAGAAGTCAGATACAACCTATGGTCTTTGCAGAAAAACATTAAGACATTGCATTGTAATTCCTCGGGTTTTGTTTGTTTGGGTTGTTTTGTTTTGTTTGGTTTTTTTTTAATTTTTTAATAACAATAAATAATTGAATAGAAGATTTCAACCTCAGTGTCAAAGTGGAGGAATGCAGTTCAGACTTCTGAGTGCCTTTTGCACTTGCAAATGGTATTTTGAGGTCTTTTAAAGATAGAAACAGGGTGGACAATTTACCAGAAGCAAATTTAAAAACTATGTGTTTCATTTTGTGGTGTAAAGAAATCTGAAAAGAGCAAATCCATAGATCAAAGATAATCCTTTGATACAGAATCACAGAATGTTAGGGGTTGGAAGGGACGTCCAAAGATTGGAGTCCAACCCCCCTGCCAGAACAGGACAAAACTGGAGCAGATCATGCAGAAATGAATCCAGACAAGTCTTGAAAGTCTCCAGAGAAGGAGACACCACAACCTCTCTGGGGTATCTGTTCCAATGCTCTACAACTCTTACAGTAAAGAAGTTCTTTCTCATGTTGAGGTGGAACTTTCTGTACTCTAGCTGGAATCCATTGCCCCTCGTACACTTATTTTCACAATATAGCAGTGACACATGCAGGAGCATGCCTGTCTTGTACAATTTAGTGATATTTTAGCTACAATCTCATCTGATAAGAGGCTACCTGTTTTCAAAGTAAGCATTCACTTGTTTGCAAATAAATGCATTTCTCATCACAACTCATATTGCCTGACCATATACAGCAAATTGACAATTCCACTGAATTTTATCTACCTTCTCCCTCTAATTGTAGCTCCCACCTGGAAGCATTGTTATTAAAGAGTTTGCAAAAGCACGTTAAAGTAACTGTTCCAAAAGTTATTAAGACTCCCATAGTAAAATTGTCTAGATCTTAATATGTAGCTTATTACCAAAACATATTTAAATAACTTTTTTGTAAAGCAAACTACATAACCATGTGTAAGAACTATGTGACTGTACCATACAGTGCTGCTAACAAAGTCATTCTCACTTGATGCTATAACACTTAAGAGTATTAAGTAAATTATTGAGGGCTTGGGTCTTAGGTGGGGAGGTGGGTTTCTTTGTTTATAAAAAGTCACTAAAATGTATACAGTAACTTTGTGGTTTAACAAGGCTATAATTCCTCAGTAAACAGGAATTGAGCCCTCGGGACTATGGCTTTTGAAATTAGGGTGTGTTTAGGTTTGGAGACTGCCCAAATTTCATTCACATTTAAGAAGGGAAAGCACCATGCCAGACATATGCAATCAGAAAAAAAATGTTTACATTCTGAGGGAAGACTGTAAAACAAATGCTCCCATATGTTCCATTGAGATCAAATAGAAGGGCTGTAAACTAGTACAGTAGTATTTAAATATCCAGCAAAGAATCCCAATCCAATAAATAAATCCTAACAACTAAAAATTAAGTTAATGGCTACAAAGTAGTTGAATCAGGCAAAGTTATCCCCACTTACAACACAGAATGAGGCTGAGAAATAAGGGAGGAGTCAAACATGCCAAGCTCTCTGGTACCACCTGTTGCTTATACTTTTTTTTACTAAACAATATGGTTATAATTGGTGAAGTTACCAGGGGAAGCAAATGCAAGGTCTGATGCATTTTGACTAAAAAACTGAAAGTAAATTGAAAAAAATTAACTGAAAAAAAATCCTACTTTCCAGACACAGATTTATGAAATAGATGATCCAGGATTAAAATTTAGGTCCTGTTATGAAGCTTTCTCTACATAAATTTAGGGGGTGTGTGGGGGGGGTGTTGAGGGGGTGGGGTTGTACTTTGTTTTGTTTTTGGTTCTTGTTTAGGGTCTTTTTCTGTCTCGTACCCAAGAAAATAACAGTGATAACATTGGGCTGATCTGTCTTCTGTTTAACACAAATAAATATATTATAGTCATTCCACCTTTTAAAGTCTTGCCTGAGATTAACATATGATATTTTCCTCAATTAGAACCATATTTCCTGGATAATTTCTGTAGTTATTGAAGGTAATGACAAAAAGAGTACAATGACATTTGGTTATTCCAATAAACTGCAAATTTACAGTTAACGCATTATACTGGAACTCTGAAGTATATTAGAGATGACATTAAGAAAGCATTTGAAAAGTATCCTATCAGTACACTAGCCACATAGGACTATTTTTTCAAACTAAATTGAGAAAGTCTTGCTCAATACCAGAGGAAAGCAGGCAAAAGCTAATGAGCGCAGAATGTATTCCATACTCCCCACATCACAATCTCTCACAATCATGCATGTGTAATATATAAAATTTCCTCAATTTTATTACTAGCTAAAGAATGTATGAAGTGGGATATAGCTGTACTGTGTAAGGGAGAAGACTAAAAATAATGTAAAATGAAAATAACACAGGCCAAACCAGAAATGCTTTAGTATGAGGATGAGAAGTGTTTAAAGCATAAAGGTTTTGGAGATAGTTAGAACAGTTTTTCCATTTGACCATTGTCTTACTGAGCAACGTTGAGCAAGTTAATTGTTCAGGGATGAAATAAGAGTAGAAGTACTTCCTCATTCTCATCAGATTTTTGGGTTTTGTTTTGCTTAGCTTTTTGGTTTAATCTCTAAAGGGGACTAGAGTTTACTCTTTCTCACTCTTCAGGCTCCAAAGGGGATTATTTAAGAGAAATTTTATCAATCACATATCATTCCAATGTAGGCTATAAAAAGCTAGAGTGTAAAAACCAGAAAGCTGATAGGTGTGAAAGTAATACATTATCAAAACTATAACGCAAGGGAAATAAAAAAATCCAATACAATAGCACTCATTGGCCTTCAATGTCATCTGTGGCTCACAGCTTGACATTTCATATTTTCACATTCTTTGGTGGGTAAATAGAAAGCCTCTCTGCTCTTTCCAGAGATACCTGGCCAGCCCTCCATGTATTCAGGCAATGTGCTTGAAGAAGTGGGTAATGCTCCCTGCCCTCATATGAAGGCAGAAATGTGCTTCCGAGATCCAGTTGTTTGAATTTTGCACTTGACTGTCTTTGTGAAGTTTTAGAGCACACCTGAGTATATTCTGAATCCCTGATTTTGCATACCTAGCTCTCTGATGATTAGGGCCAGATATTTATGAACCTCCTAGCAGTTTATACTGGTTTTTATTATAGTAACATAGAACAACACTTTTCCTTTCAAAGACTTACAATTCTTTTGGAGAAATCCCTGAAATAATAACAATCAAAAGCTACAGCTCTACAAAAGGAATGATTGCTGTTAGTGAATTTCTTTTATTTTTAATTGAAAAGAATTGTTATATTTGTGAAGTTATGAAGTGAAGCCATACACCTGGAGTGTAGGGTCTGATACCTATTGACCAAAGACTGTCCCACCCATGAAGAGAAAAAAGGAACAAAACCAGATTTCTGTTTAGTCATTTAGAAGCTGATAATGTTGCTTATATAAAAAGTTATGCACTATATAAAAGACACAATGGCAAATAATACAATTAAATGCTTATTATTTTAATTGCTTTGGGGAAAATCAAGCCACTTCAAAATAGGACACATACTACAAGCTTTCTGAATATTATTTATGCAAATCAAAAATACTTTCATATGGACCTACAGTATTCCTACTGATTACTCACATTCTCATACAAGGCTTGAAGGGTCTCTAGGTCAACCACAGAGTTGTCCAGGTTCACAACAGCTATAAAAAAAAAAAAAGACAAAAGGAAAAAGAAATAGTTGTCAGGATGATAATCCAGCTGTGAAAGAAAGAATGAGCACAATACTCAGCAATAGTTTTTATGACCTACTGGTCATACAGCTTAAGGGGTTTAACTTTATTAATGCCTTAAATAGTGCCATTCCTAAGACTATGGGATAGAAACCTGGTAGAGCCAGGTGTCAAGTGTTAAAGAATTTATCTCCCTCCCCCCAAACACACAAACACGATCCCATGAGTATGGCCATAGCCAGAGATCAGAGATAAGCTTCACATCAGACTTTCATGGTCCAACTGAAAGCATTATAAAAATTTGTAAATCTGCACCACAGACACACACACACACAACAAAGCTCATTCCTGTCACTGGTTGGCTTCTGTCTTAAACTGATTAATCCATAAGTCAGCCAGTTAACTTCAAAACACCTGACAAGGGTCAAGTCTTCTATGCACCAAGCTGACACATTTAGTACAGATACAAAATATGCCCTTCCTGTTTCCAACCAATTCTGGTGCCACACACATACTGTATTTTTTTCAGCATCAAAAATCCAGTTCAACAGCACAGAGAGACTGATTTCCATCTATCTAACCTGGACAGAAGAAAAAAAATCATTAAGGGGCACACTAACAGTTCATGAGGCTTAGGAAATGTTTGTGCAAGCTAGTGAAAAATTATTCTCAGATAATACAAAGAATCATTTTTAAAATAGTGCTCTTTAGTCTTCCTCTTACATATTTTTGCCAGCTCACTGACCATTCGCTTAAAAGCCAGAAAAATCCAACTTTTCTGATCCAGACTTTAAATCTTGAAAGAAGTTTAGGATGTTGCATTAGAACTTATGTGATGGTAATGAATAATTTATCACATTATGCCATTTTTTTTTCCTATTTTTGATTTCATACATTTTTGTAATGGGCTCTGTGTGCATGTGCACTTGTACAATAAGTAGAATAGTTCCCTAGGCAAGATTAATCCACAAATTGTAAGATTGACCAACGATAGAAACCCAGCACTAGGTTACTTTATATGCTATAAATCCATGTCCTTAACTGTTACAGAGAAACTCTGTGTATACACCTAAAGGCTACAGACAATACAATTTAAGCTCATGTGTTTCCGATTGCACTAAAGTATTTTAGAGATACCACTCCAAGGCTGGGACTCATCACATTTCCCCTTTCCAGGCCCAAGACATAGTTTTACTTACAGTATATGAAAATTATAAACAAAGAAGTGTGGATCTTGATTAAACTAAGCAGGCTACACCATCTCTCTAAGCAGAGCATGAAGCAAACTTTTACGATGGAAACATAAAATAATTAGGAAATTCTTTAATTTTCAGGTTTCTCCCCCTGCATTTTTCCCTTGCCAGAAAGCAAGAGGATGTGAAAGATAATGGCAATGTAATAGTTAACTATTCAGGAAGCAACATGGTTTTTTTGTTTTGTTTTGGGGGAGGGGGCACATACAAAAATCTGCTACTGATTATTTGACATATTTTAAAACTAGTCGTGTCCCGTCCGTCCGTCTGCCCCCCCCCCCCCCCCCAGTAATTGTTACAACAGATGCTCTCTCAGCAAGGTACTGTATTATATGCTGTATTTAATAATCACTGTTGCTCAAAAGAACTATCTGCATGCTTAAAAATATGCCAAATTTGCCTTATAGAACTGGAGACTAAAATTAACATGCAAAAAGAAAGTTGGTCTAAATTGGTTTGAGAGCTTTAAGAAAATACGTATGTCAAAGCCTATATACAAACAGCTTTATTAAAACCAGGACATATTATGAAACTGTCTTACCCTACATTTCAGCATTCTTATGCTTACACAATATTTTCATATATGAACACACTCCCAACCCTTCAACTATTTATTTCAAGTTGTAGCTGCCTTCTTCCTCCTCCACCCCCCATCCCCTTTCTTCCAGAGACTGTCTACTTCTGCACTAAGAAATATGACATAAGTTCCTGCTCTGACTTTTGCTCAATGTTAAGATCACCCACGGATTACTCAGGGAGCAATAGAACACTTTTGTTTGAATGCTTGCAGAAGATAAGAGAACGCCTGGCAAACACAATGGTGCCAGGTCTGTGTACTTTCAACAAAACAGGTATGCAGAAGAGTGTACATACTTCAGGGAGCTGCTTAAAACAAATCAGTCTGAGACAAGGACTTGGAGAAATTAGATTTTAGTATATATGTTTCAAATCTCCTCCTCCCAAGACAAATACATTTCTATATATTTTATCTAAGGATGTACATGTTCATAAACAGCCATATAGCAGCGTACTAGGATTTTTCAGTGTTCGCTATAGGTTTGCTCCCCCTACTCAGAAGAGTCAGGTGTTGGAGGTACTGCAGCATTGTCATGCAGAACATGATAATTGTCAAAATAAATCATGACTGTTGCATATTTAATTCCATTATCGAGACAATTTGAACTGATAAAAACAACATTTGCTTACACAGACAACCTTACTAGCTAAATGTGCCCTCTCCCTACAATCAGCATGATTACACAAATATCTAACCGAAGGATTCAATATGTGATGTCAAAATAACAATATAAAATACAGACAAACATTACTTTCCTCATATGAAAATATTCTGAGCTATGCTACAATTCCAGTATACTTTGACACAAACATCTGGAGAAGGGTTTCTAATAGTCTTGCTGTAGCTGGATATTTTCACCCATGTCACTATTTCAGAAAGTCATTTTTTGTTTCACAGTTGACATTGTCATTTCCTGTTCTTGAGTAGTATGAAGCAACTTTTAATAGCTAGTGCATCATCCAGCCTTTCTGATACATTTATAAGATGACAGTGAAGAGAATCTGTTGGTTTTTACTCTAATAGAAACAACTTTCTTTTAATCATATCAGATGCAGACATTTAGTTTGTACCTTCAAAATTTCATAGTTCTGTTTTATTGCATTCCTACTGCCACTGCTGTCAATAAAGTGATCACTAGTTTCAAGCCATAATACTGTAAAATTACTTAATGTACATATACACAATTAAATGTCTATGTACACATATATAGATATGATTAAATCAAATCTGAACCAAGTATGTCCAGATACACACACAAATACGTACAGCTAAAAATAAAAGGAACTACAAATCAATGAATTTTTTTTCTCTTTTTTTTTTTTTCAAGCAAGCACTGGTTAACAGATGATTACAGAAAATCCACCCAGCAAAAGAATGGGTTGAAGAGAAACTTCAAGGGGTTGCTTGACACTATAAAGGACAGAGGACAAGAAAGATATTTCAGAGGATTTGCAGCCAAAATAAAGGCTTCAGGAAACTCTTGTTGGTCTTAAACTTTCCTGATGTTCTCACTGTTTCAATAACAATCTCCAAGGGAATTTAAACTGTTGTCTTTCTTATTCAACTGGAGAATATAGAAGTTTTAGCAGAATGAAACCATTTCCTCTTCATTCTATATTTCTACAATATAAACTGAATCAATTTTTTTTTTTTTTTAATACAAAAATAAAAAATGCAAACTCATGACAACAAAGTCAACGTAGGTACTAGTTTCAAACTGGAAGAGTATAAAATATATGCATAAAGACAAAGACTAACTATTCTCAGTAATAATTAATTTGCAAGTCTGGCTAGGCACTTTAAAAGATACTTCATCTGACAGAAGGATAATATTGATACAAAGAAAATTGAGATTAGTGTGAAGAACACAACTATATTCAGAGGCATACTTGAACTCAGAGCAGCTGGACCTTCTCCCATATACATAGAAGGCAATTTGGAACACAGACACAATTATTAAAAAAAACCAGAAAAAAACAAACCCACAAAAAAATAAACCCAACCCAATGAATAATCACCACCCATATGTCTTTAGGGTAACACAGTATGTAACCCAGCCACTAACGAGATCAAAGTTTTTGCCAGCAAATAGAATCCTGAAGAAGAAATGCATGAGAAAACCCCAGCAGGAAGTTGGAGGATGCACAGTGTATTCTCAAAAAGACTATGAAAGGAAGCAGTTGTAATTTCTTTTTACTCTAAGACAGATGAGTACTGTTGATTATTCATATATCCAGGAACATGTGAACTACCAGCTATCATTAAAACAAAAATTCTAGGCAATATAGACACAGCAAGCCTAAACTTGCCTGAGGCTATGAATTTAGATCCACTAATAGTTATCACTTACATAAATAGTTAGAGAAAAAACAGCTTCCTACAGCTACTCAGTGCTTTGAAACTCTATTTTGTTAGCAAGTCCCAAACTCTGGAATTACCTTTTAAAATGAAGAGGCCAAAATTCAAAATTTTGCACTGAGTAGAATTTCAGGAAGAAGAAAAGGAATGAACAGTCCAGTCCTTTGGATACAACTTTTACGTCATAAAAATCTCATTAGAACAATCTCCTTGATGGGTGACTTTCAAAAGGGTAGAATTCAGTCCAAATTTTGGTCTTATGTCTTCCTTTTTCTCAGGGCAGGTGTCTAATTGTGTTTCATTCCTCTGGCCTTTCCAGGTATGCTTACTAAGCTTTTCTGTCTCAGGACTCCATCCAAAAGTGAGTCCCCCCCCCTCTTGAGACCTCCTAGAATCACTGCTGTCTCTTCAAAAACTGACCAAGCAATTTCCAAATCCTACTTTACTGATAACAGATTACAGTTTAACTCCTCTGAAGGAAGCAGCAGATGCAGCAAAAACACCTCAAATTTGCAAAAGGAATTGTGAACCAGTCCTGCTATACTCAGATACACACTTCAGAGAGACCAAAAAAACCTCCCCAAGTTAAAACAAAACAAAAAAAAACAAACCAAAAGAAAAACAAAAAACCAAACCAAAACAAACAAAAAAACCCACCAAAAACACCCATCCAGGTTCATCATACTGACTTCTATGACAATTGACTGCTCTATGGCACTCCAAAAACCAAGCAGTGTCACTCCAGGAGGCCACTCCTTTTTCCCTCCCGCACATCTTTGCCTCTTCCCTTTCACATCTGCTCTCATTTTCCGGAAGACCACCAAGAGTCTTTGCAAGACTTCACATCTCTGTCAAATGACAGTGACAGTCACTTCAGCAAATGACAAATGCAGACATTCTTCTTCACTGAATGATGTCCTACTTCTACAGTAGATAATCACGGTACACTAATTGTGCAGGTCTGTGTGGGGCAGACATTTGGGGGTTTCACAGCTGTTCTGCTCATAGTGCGACTAACATGCAAGATTAAAGGATACTGAAAGGTTACAACTTCCATGATAACCTTTCCTAGCTTCTATCCCCAGATAATTGTACTCAGTGTTGACAATTAAACACTCTGTATTTGAGGAACACTACTGTAAGCTGAAGAGGGAAAGAAACAGAAAATGCATCAACCAGTCTTACAACAAAAAAGGACTTTGTTGTTATTAAGAACCTGTGTCTCTCTATATATAGAAAACATAACCTTTATATAAATAGCATCTAAAAATTACTAAATAATTTTGAGGCACAGCTGTAACATTAAAACCCATTCAACATTCTAAAATGTTTTCAAGTAACTACTGGAAAATTTGATGAGATGTTAATTTTCAAGTACCTAAAAAGGATATTTGGAAGAAAAAAAAAATGCACATGAGCAGATGAGTAGGTAGAATGTGTCACATTGTATGATCTTCTGTGAATGGTTATTTCTGAGGTAATTAAAAAAAAAAAATAGCTGGTCCAAGAATAATGTATGGGCAGTAAACTTCAAATGGTCAAAACCCAATATCATTAGAAAACTAACATACTGGCAAAATCTTAATCAGTGAAAAATTCTGATAAAAGTAACACCAGTCAGACAGTATATAGTCTGATCAACTTATGTTTCTGACAACAAATTAAAGAAAAAGAACAAATAAACTTATTTTTGTCAATTGAATATAGAATGGAAGACTTTACTGACAGATGTCTTTGGAAGAAAATGCAAGAGCACTACACATGCAAATACAAGCAAATGAGAAAAAAAATCTTAGATCAGGCAATTTCATCAGGTTCCTTAGAATGACTGACAGATGAACTGCTCAGTTCAGGAGTAGAAGAAAAAAACATCCACCTCAATGTTCTCATCAACATAAGAGCCAAGAGAGCCTTAGAAGAAGATCAAAGTGCAGTGGCTTCCTTTGCTGCTATAAAGAGTATGGTATGATGCAATATCAAACTACTTGCGAAGTAAACCCAGATTTAAATACAACTTAACAGTTATACTTAAAAATCAAAAAACCTGCAAATTTTGCAGTCTTTTATTGCAGTCTTTTATTGGTTACACAGTAAACCCACAACTTCAAAAACTGCTATTGTACACCTTTTTTTTCTTTTTCTTTCCATGTGAGCTTATTGCTGTCATTTGTCTAACACAGGCCTACAGCACAAGGTCATGATTTTTCTCTGTGATATTTTCAACAGTTTGACAACTAGTGCTACTCTTTTGTGATTCTTCTTTATCTCAAGTACTAGGAATGTGAATCTCCTAATGCATAAAGTTAAATCCCAAATGGGCCTCTCTGAAAGAAATGTTATGTTTACATAAATATGGAAAATACAGTGGTAAAACCAAAAGTCCCTGTGTTAATGGAAGCTGCAGGAAAACATGCAAGGACCATGACTGTACAATTTCTAAAGGTTCTCAGAAAATAAGTGAAATAAAAGAATTTTTAAATAGGAACATCTGGACTTGCACAACATGCAGAAAAAAGACCCTGTTGATAATGTCTGTGTAGGGGATGGCTGCACTGGGTAGATTTAGCATAAATGAAAACAATTTCATGTTGTTATCTACCTGCTTGCCCTCACTACCTTTGCGATAGGTTTATCTTTTAGCAAATACTCTAACCTTCTCAGGATGAAAACTTTTAAGTGCACAAAGCACAATAGAGATTGGATCTTCAACACAAGTACATACAGCATGGATCAGAGACAAGAAACAGCAATTAGAACTGCTTGCACAGAGTTTTACCATGGCAGTAATTCACCTTGATCTAAAGCTTGTGTAGGAAACCAGAACATTATACAACATTTCCAAGAAGTGGCCATGGATTAAGACTAGCTGTTGCTTCAGATTGTTTTTAAAGGATTTCCAGTTTTTAAATACCTACAAGAACATGCGCTCATATATCTGGAAAGCAACAAACCAAGAAGTGATTAAGCAAGAATATTCATTTGCAAAACTTGAAGTAACAGAAGTAGGAGACTTCATCTCTTTAGTATCACTTCTGTACTGATTCTTCTCTCATAAACAATTGAATTTTTTTAGAAATTTGTCCTATTGTCCTATTCCCTAACATTGTATTCATAATACATAGTGATAAAAATGTCAATCAGTAACTTTTTTTTTTACATATGTATAAATATATATACACACAACAAAATATACAACTAGATTTTATATATAGTTATACATAGTTATTACAAGCAGTTACATTACATACATTTCAAACAATTGCCTACTATGTTAAGGACAGCAGTTACTGATTATGTGAAGTCTAACTTCATACACCTATACAGTTTGTTTATAAAAAGTGTGCAAGTTTAGTTCTTAGAGAACAAATATATTTTGTTTGACTCAGTATGTCGCCTTCTTGTCTAGGCAGGGAAAAAAAAAAAAAAAAGGGAGACCAATGCTCTAATCCTTTCAGAATAAAATGTTTAAATACAAACATGATTGCCATTGTAGACTGTTTAATTTAGAGAGATTGTATTTCAGTTCTGGTTTTGAGAGGTTTGCTGATTTGACTATATAGAGTACTTCAGTGCTTATCTTAATTGTTTAGATAAGATTTGTTTGAATTTTGCAGGTGAAAAAAACATGGGTGTGGGATATAGGAAAGCTCAGAAAAGACTGGCATTTTACCAGTATATGCTTATTTTAAACTATAATGCATAGAGGAGCAAACAGTCTCAATGAACCTGCCAGGGGCTGCTCTATGGTGAGTGAATTTGAAGTGCAAGGTTGACAGTCAGGATTCAAGATTTTCAACAAACTGGAAAGGACTGCCATAACGACTCCCAAAAATGCTACTTCTGGCTTAGCATGGTACACAAACACAAATGATATGGCACACAAATATGTTTTTTAAAAAATTTAAATCGTGCTTTATGTCTATCATAGGGTCTTTTTGTTCTCTAAGCAAACTTCCTGTCTCTTAACAGTGTTCAAGAACAAGATTTTAATATAAAATGAATCACTGGCATGTGAATGTATTTTACATGTAAGAAATTCTGTTACAGAAAATAAAATTATGGTTATAAAAAACCAATGTTATTTGCTTTTGCTTCAGTATCAGCTTTTCATAAGCTTTTTCACTTTCTGGTCAAGGTCATATAACATGCCGCAGGCATTCCATTTAAAGGATCTCAAAAGCAATGTTGTCATACCTATCAACTGTATCACTTTTGGTGGGGAGATTAATAGAACGGGATATCCAAGGAACATATTTTTGGGATGTTTACATGACAGTATTTATTTATTGTGCACATTATAAAACAAATGGCACTAACACATCAGCTGCAAGACACATATGCAGTAGGTCTGACATTGTGTACCAAGCTGTCCGCAGACAGATATGATTCATAGCTTTGTATTCATGAGTCAAGAAAATAAATTATGGGTTTCCTTTGTGTTAGTATTTGACCTTTCTTTTAGATCCACACAGGCTCTAACACTTTTCAATCTTTATTTCAATGACATTATGTCCAGGAGTTCCACAGGCTAATTTTGGTACCACATATGGTGCAACCATGATAGTCAAAGGATGTATTCAAATCAAATTTTGCATAACAAGGTAGCAGGTAGCATCTCTTACTGAGTGCAGCTGGGATAAGTTAGAAAGACTTGTTTGGAATAGAAACAAGCCTTTGGGCTTCAAACTAATTGAGACTTCTAATTACGTGTAGAGATTTTCAGAATTCATATTCCACCTTACCTATTTTCATTAGAGCAGCTGAAAGTAAATAAAGCCATGGCTAACTCTGAGAAGTCCAGTCCATAAGCAAACAGACAAGCTTTTTTCTTTCATGCTTTAGGGAGCTCATTCTAAATGATAAATGTAAAAATACAGGAAGAGGAGGAAGAGATTTATTTTCAATCTAGTAGTTCACTGGCAAAGATGAAACCTAGGTTTAAAGTAGAGCAAAGTCAAGAACAAAGTTAGGTCAAAATTATTCCAACTATCGGAAGAATCATTTATTGTTTATTCTAACAGCATAATCACTTGAAGGATGCTAACTTCTTCATATGGGATCTCTCAACTATTTTCCTTACCCTGTGACCCTGAGCAGCACTGAACAATTCCCAGTCTTTCCGTGTTCATTATACACATTCCATTATTTAATTATTATTCTTATCCACCATTTAATATCTTGATTTCTTTGCTTTGTTTGAGATGAAGTGACCACAAATCATCCCTCATAATAATGACAAGGATATGCCAGTTTTATTCAATTACAGAGTACTCCCCATATTTATTTGATAAAGTTAGCAGGGTGGATACCAAACATACACTTAAAAAAAATAAACATCTCTATTCTGTACACTAGGCACCTAGCTTAGGATCTTAGCTTTTGTGTTGTCAATTCACCCACAGTTATTATATAAATGGACCTCCAGGTGTGTCCAGTTGGCAGTTTAGAATACATACATACGTACACTTCAGGAGTCAAAACTAAATAACAACTGCTTAAGTCATAGATCTGAAAATTTAATGGCTCATGAAACACTACCAGAAAGAAGAGTCTCCTTCTCTGGAGAGTTTCAAGACCTGCCTGGATGCATTTCCATATGATCTGCTCTAGTTTTGTCCTGGTCTGGCAGGGGGGTTGAACAAAATGATCTTCGGAGATCCCTTCCAACCCCTAACATTCTGTGATCTTAGGCTTCTATAGCAATCAGCTCTCAGCTTACTACAACTACACATATCTTTACCAACACCAAAAAGTAAGAAATCAAAATACTTATTAATCCCTAGTGGAGTCCATGTGACAATACTAATGGGAAACCTGTTCTTTCCCAAGCAGACTCAAACTCAAATAACTCTCTTAGTAATCATGATCCATGACTAACATAACACTCCTTGTGTCTCAAGGAGTGACTAGAAGTCAAAACAATCTTTGGACTAGAGCTATAGTTGATGAAATATCAAAAAGACCAACAAAGGAAATAGCAGAATAACCTCAAGAACTTGTCTTTCTATTGAAGTGCTTGATCTGTTTAGCTTATATGGAAGAAAGTTAAGAAGCATGCTGATTACAGTTCTTCGTATACATGCATGAGAACATACAAAGAAGACAGCTCTGTAATTTTGCTGAACAAAAGCAGGAAACAATGAAGGCTGTCTTCAAGTTACTCTGACAAATTCACTGTGGAAAGAATATTTTAAGTGCTAAAAGTGAAGGAAATTAACCTTCTGAACAATGTTTCATGAGATACATTTACTTCTCCATCACAAAATACTTTTATGAAATCCTAGTCTCACTGAAGTAATTGACAAAACTATCAATGACTTCAAAGAAAGTAAAAGGTTGAAGGGTCAGAGTTTCAGCTGGAAGTCAAGATCATTTATACTTCTAAAAAGTTTGTACTTATACAGACTAATAGCTTAAGGAAGAAATTAGCAGGCAATATTACATGACTTGCTTATTTAGCAGCCAGATTAAATGCTTAGAAATGCTCTTTCCAAAAATCTAAGTTGAGCTGCATGTTTGCCCTTTGCAGAGGTGCCTCTGAAGTTCTCTACCAGTCTTCTGTAACATCAACAAGCCTAAACCATTTTATATAGATTACACTGAATGCTGCTACCTTTTGATGATTTAAAACAAAAGTGCTTCAAGTTCTCTTAGACTTAAAGACATGCATCATCTTTCAGAAACAATCCTTCCTGACTTACAGTTCCAACAAGCCAGTTGTATATGATGGTATCAGTATCCATAGTAGTAGATTTAGTTAGAAAATACTACATAGAAACATACAGGGATTCTGAAATCAGGCAAAGTAAGTCCACATTAACTATAATTTCCGTATACTCAACTGTTGCAGTCACAAGTCAAAATAGAGATTTTCTCTCTCAGCAATTACAAACACACAACATGCGAGAGGTTTACTTTCAAAAGCATATTTCCCTTCCCCTCTCTCAGATCACCAAAATAAAATGATGTACTCTCAATTTTTTCACCAAATGAAATAAAAATTTTATTTTTGGCACAGCAGACAGCAGCTTAGATGTAGCCTGGTATTTTACATGTCTGCCCAGCCTGATGTCTGGATAAACACCAAGGATTTCATCATACTAACACACGTTAAGCCTTTCACCAAATATTCTGAAGTTACAGTATTAAAGAGCTACAGATGCTAAGAAAATGATGTAATGGTCTTGTGATATTTAGCCCATGTTCTAAGTGTGGTGGGATTATGAAAATAATGCAAAAAGATTTTTGGCTAGGTGGATGACAGATGACACAGCTTTACTAATTCAAATCACAATACCGTGATAACTGAGGGCAGAAGGATGCATGTTTATGGTTTAAGTTCCATCTTTTTTCATGCTCAAACTGTTTCTCAAAAGCTGGTATTAATAACACAGGGAAATAAAGCCTAGGATTGCAACAAAACCAAATGCCTGGATATGTGGTAAACCAAAATATATACATTCTAAGAAAAAAAAAGTTATTTGGAATCACCTATGTGTATTTATTTCAGTGTCATGACTGCATTTGGCCTACTGAGGACATGAAGATTACAGGAGGCAGTCTATACTGCTTCAGTTCAGTGCCACTGAGCTGTGTTTTGTGTCCACGTAGCTAAAGGAATTGCAGCTTCACTAAAACCAGAAATGCATTACACTGAAATAGAATTGAACACCTATTGCTTGGGGAGGTTTCTGTGGAAGAGCAGAACAATGGAAATAACCTTGATCTTTCAATGTCTAGGGATCATCACACAAAGAGAGAAAGAAGAGTCATCAAGTGACATGTACAGGAAGATCAACATAATGTCTCCATCACGAAAAACAGCGAGACCAATTTTTTGCAGTAGCAAATCCTAGTTTTCCCCACGTTGTTTCTGACCCTACCTACCATGGACAATGGACGGATATGGAAAATAAATCACTGTGCCATCTTTCCATCATCCTTTCTCTTCCTTACACCCAGACTGCTTTTCAGAAGAGGCTCTCCACTGGGTGAGAAACCTACCGAGAAGCAGCGCCTCGGTGACAGCGGGAAAGCAGGGCGAGGCCACAAGTCCGACCGAGCACCTTGCCTGCGCGGCGGGACGGCAGAGCCGCCGGGCCAGCTCCCGGGAGGGCTCCCGAGGAGGAGCCGCTACGCGGGCCGCTGTTGCCACCTGCTGCTGGAACCGGGGACCTGGGGCCGGCCGGGGCCGCGGGAGGCTCAGCCGGGGGCAGCGGCCCCTGCCCTGGCACGGACGGAGAGATAGAAAAGCGGTGCGGCGGCGAGGGTGGGCACCCAGGTGTCAACCCAGGGAGACCAGCCAGAAAAATGACCCGGGGAAACAGCTCAAGAGTCAAAGTCCAGGCTGTGTACTTGAGAAGTTTCACACTAGCTTCCCGGCATCTAACATTTGCCATGGGCAAATTTGGATTTACTGATGGGTTTAATGGCTGTTCCAAATGTAATGGAGGGTAATCAGTGAGACACTAATATAAGGTTGTAAAAGATGCCATAATTTGTTACAATTTGCAGATGAATGGCAACACATACCGAAGGAAATATGAGTCAGATAAAGCGATCACATTCCCTACTGAGGGAGTTCACACCTAAATACAAAAACTCCAGGTAGTAGCCTATTACAGATCATTCAACAAGCAATGCTGGTAATGACTTCTAAATAGTAAAAGCTGTAAGTTGAAAGAAAATATAACAGCACAAGATCTAATTTGTTAAATATATTTTTAAGACATCATGAAGAGTCTAAATTTTAGGGTATTAAAATTCTCTCTCAAAGTAACTAGGCAGAAATACTGAAAGAGGAGAAACAACACTTAATTTACTTCTGAATGATGTATAAAACAGTTGGAGACACCATAACGGTCTTAAATCAGATTTCTTTATAGGACAGGGGAAAAAGGTTTTTAAAAATAACACCATCAAATTAGACTTTACAAGTAGGAATTACATTAAAATGACAAGCTAGTTGAAGGCATAAAAAGCTTGGAGTTTAGAAAGAAACTTACAGATGCTACATTAGAGGTTCGGGGGGGGGGGGGGGGGGGGGGGAGAATCCCCAAAAAACAAACACTGTAAAATTCAAAACCACCATTTATTTCCCTAGTCTTTTCACAGCCCCAGTATTCCTACTCCTGAAAATCATACATATGAGTAAACATAGGAGCACAGGAGACACCTGTAAATAAGAGATACTCCCAAAAAGCAGAAATCATCCAAAGAAAATAGGAAAGCAAAAAGACCTCAAATTCAGTTTGACTTGGACAAGAACAGAAAGATCTAAACACAACTTGCCAAACCCATGAAGTTACTAATAAAACTGCTTTCAAATACATCAGATGTGTGAAGCTGAACAGGAGTTGAACATACTGATATTGTGGATGTAAAAGAGCCCAAAAGACAGAGAATCTGAAAAGGTTAAACAAAGTATTTTTGTTAGGATTTCACAACCACAGGAAAAGTCAAGATTGGTTCTCAGACAAATTCTATACTTCTTGAGTGATACACCATCTCAAATGGAAAAAGTTTCAGAACATACAAACTCAAATTTTAAGGGGATTCTTGAGATGATGCTGGAAACTACAAACCAGTCAGTATGACTTCTGTGTCTGGAAAATGTCTATGTATTATATGGAATATCAAATGCATGCAAAGTATGTAAAATAAAAAGAACATAAACTGTATAAACACTGCAATGGAAACAGAATTAGTAACTACTGCACCCCAAAAAGACACTCAGATTTTCTCAAACTTCTCTGAAAATGTAAGCTCAATCATTATCAACAGTTAAAGGTCAGAGTGCCAGTAACAATACAGAAAAAAATGGAGCCTGAAAGAGAAGATAGTGTGATGCCACAGCATAGGCACATGGCACACACAGATCTCGAAAGTAGCCTACAGAGCCAGTCATCACATTTGCTAAGAGAAGGAACAGAACTATGGATTGTAGACTGGTGACAAGGAAAAGACGAAAATAATTGCATGACATTTATGATTTTCACTGCAAAAAACTTTTCAATTAGGAGAAAGACGACTACTGCAAAAAGACAAAATAGAGATGTGTAAAAATGACATAATGAGCAGCTAGGCAGCTAGTGCCACTCATCGTGGGTTTGGGGGGGTGTGTATTGTGAGGATTTTTTGTTTGTTTGGGTTTTTTTATTGTTTCTTGGTTTGTTTTTTTTTTTTTTTTTTGTGGTTTTTGTTGTTGTGGTTGTTGTTTTTCCATGGTTATCTGCATAGGAGATCAAGTACTGAGCTAGACATCTCCACTTGATCAAACATAGCATACAGTTTTAATGACTTCCTTAAAAGAAGACACATAAGAAAAATACAGTAAAATTAGATACACAGAATGTAAAAAAAAAAAAACCCAAACCTCATAAGTTACACTAAATCCTCATTTTAAATAGCTTCTATTTATATTAGATTTTAACAGCTATACATGCGTAAGTGGTGTTAACATTTTATACAATTTTTTATGTCACAGAATCACAGAATGATTTAGGTTGGAAAAGACCCTTGGGATCATTGTGTCCAACAATTAACCCTACTGTACAAGTTCACCCCTAGACCATATCCCCCAACACCACATCTAAGCGATGCTTAAACACATCCAAGGATGGCAACTCAACCACCTCCCTGGGCAGCCCATTCCAATAACTCACCACTCTTTCTGAGAATTTTTTCCTAGTGTCTAGTCTAAACCTACCTTGCTTCAGCTTGAGGCCATTCCCTCTGGTTCTGACACTAATTACCTGAGAGAAGAGACCAGCACCAGCCTCTCTACAATGTCCTTTCAGGGAGTTGTAGAGAGTGATGAGGTCTCCTCTCAGCCTCCTCTTCCTCAAACTAAACAGACCCAGCTCCTTCAAACGGTCCTCATATGATCTATTCTCCAGTCCCTTGAACAGCTTCGTTGCCCTCCTCTGCACCCGCTCCAGCACCTCGATATCTCTCTTGTACTGAGGTGCCCAAAACTGGACACAGTACTCAAGGCGAGGCCTCACCAGTGCTGAGTACAGGGGGACAATCACCTCCCTACTTCTGCTGCTCACACTGTTTCTAATACAGGCCAGGATGCCGTTGGCCTTCTTTGCCACTTGGACACACTGCTGGCTCATATTCATTTGCTTGTCAATTAGAAGCCCCAGATCCCTCTCCGCGAGACAGCTCTCCAACCACACTGCCCCAAGCCTGTAGCTTTGCATGGGGTGGCTGCGGCCCAAGTGCAGGACCTGGCACTTGGCCTTGTTGAAACTCATACCATTAGCAGTGGCCCAGCGATCCAGTCTAAGTCTCCCTGGAGAGCCTCTCTATCCTCACACAGATCGACACACTTGCGTAACTTGGTGTCATCTGCAAATTTACTGATGGTAGACTCCATGTCCTCATCAAGATCATCAATAAAGATTTTAAATAGAAATGGTCCCAACACTGAGCCCTGAGGAATGCCACTTGTGACCTGCCGCCAGCTGGAGTTAGTACTATTGGCCTCTACTCTCTGGGCTCGTCCCTCTAGCCAGTGCTCGATCCAGCAGATTCTATTCTCATCCAGGTCATGAGCAGCCTGTTTTTCCATTAGAAATCTATGGGGAACAGTGTCAAATGCTTTCCGGAAGTCCAGGTAGACCCCATCCACAGCCTTTCCCTCATCCAGGAGCTGGGTCATCTTGTAATAGGAGATCAGGTTCGTCAGGCAAGATCTGCCTTTCCTAAACCCATGTCTGTACAAGTGTATTAAAATCTAATACACATGAACAAATCAGAGACTAATTGTTGTGGCAAACATCCTTTTCTTCTAAACCTTTCAACTTAATTAAAAAAAATAAAAGTGAGAATCTTATTGGAAGGCCTTAGTCAATTAATAAGCCTTTCCTAATTTTCATAATGCTAAAATCTGTGTAGTTCAGCAATGTATGAAAGTATGACCACTGGAAAGTACTTCTATGGAAAGGACACCAGGTGTTCTTTTTCTCCCACCCCTCAAATTTTCCATGGTATTAGTGCTAAAAATGTTCATTTTGTCACTTTATGATTAGAATTTTGTAATCACCCCTCTTATGAGTGACTACATTGTACACGAATGAGAAATAAAAGTATTGATTTTTTTTTAATTGTTTTTAGGGGTGGGGAGAACAGAACTTTCCTGAAACTTTTCTCTCAAAGTTTCAAAGTTAATCAGACTTCCAAGAAAAAAAAATAATGTGTTTCAAAGTGAAACAGCAGACAAACAATGCAGTTACAGTTTCTTACAAAACTTCTCTATTAAATTACATTCATATGTGCTTAACAACAACAAAAATCTTTAATTATCCAAACTATCCAATGTGGCAGTAATTAGGTGCTGCCAATTCATATGTTGTGAGAAAAAAAAGGTCAATATGATTTTCCTCATTTAAAAAACTCCTAACTTCTTTAAAATGTATTTTACATTATAAAAAAGTAGTTTCATTCTATAACTTTATGTTTAATTGTAAATCCAAAAGGTATGTATCACATTAAACATTTAGTTCCTTTCTTGGTGATGTGCCTATTTCTGTCCTTTGTTATATTGATGTGTTGCATGCATACTAAAAGAAAATGATAACCAAGGTCATATTTTTTCCTTAACAACTGCTGCTATTGTTTTATTGGCATCTGGTCACTGTGAACTAAGTTTCAGGACTCGAGGCATGCTTTCAATACTCAGGACTAGCTTTCAAGGCCTTTACCCACAGCTCAGGGGTTTATGCCACATCCATTAGAAACCCCACCTGTCTCCAAGGACCTTTACTGTCCTTCCTCTATAGTTGCCTCTGGCAGGATTGGCCAGACAGGGTCTCCAGAATTGCTTTCTGTTGCTCAGGGCAGAACACTGTGGGCATACTAACAGCATGAAAGCAATATAAAAATTTGTAGATTGTCACACATATGTGTTGCTAATTTAACTCTAGTCTGTCTTTTATAAAAGTAATTGTGAGTATTCCATTGTTTTCCTTACCAATAATTTCACAATAGGAGATTGTAAAGTAATTATAAGCAAAAAAACTCTAAGCAGGCATAACATAGTGAATATGGTAGCATAAAGCTAAGAAGAAATAGAAGAGTAAGACTGAAGATTATGGTGTGAAGTCTTGAGGAAGTACTAGTTCACAGGACAGAAAAATGCTGAACCAACCAATCATTCCTTGGTGGGGTCTCAGAAGAATCTAAACATATGGTGGAAAGGCTTTCAGAGGGGAAGATTAAGACAATCTTCTAAAGTTTTACGTGTCTGAAGACACAATATGAGATTAAGAAAAAAAGTTTAAAGAGTTTCAATTCTCAATTAATAAGCCAGAACTATCAGGTAGTTTCAAATTTTGTAATTAACCTGCCTTGACTGCAATCACTTTATGAGTCATTCCTTTTTAAAGACATACAGACTTGCCACCTGACAGGAAAAAAAAAAAAAAAAAAAATTTCTAGATATCTTCTTATAACCAGGATTTTTTTCATAACTTAAATGGATAGACAGAACAATTTTGGATAGCTGTTTTACCTTCCAATATAATGTCCAAAGAACTTTATCCAACCATGTTTTGTCCTCATAACTTGTTTAAACACTAAAGTGTCTTTTGGGAAGATACCCGTTCTTGAGAGGTATCTATATCTATATCTCAGTATTAAGAGTTTCAAATGATTATGGTTATACACATATATTATTATTATAATAAATAATGCTCAAATCACCTCTGGACCTTCCACAAATTAAACTAATAATGAGTCATATTCTCCAGATGCTGTCATTCTTTCCTGATTGCTTTCCATTTAAAGCATCTCTTAGACCTATGACTATTGAGACTATGCGATACTTCAATGTGTGAAGAATTCCTGCACAGAACATTTAAATAACGCAGTGCAAGAGATATTTTATGCTCCTCCTCCAGTGAAATAATTCAGCTAACCTTTCACAAAGTCTCTCCTACCTCATCATTTCTAAGTGCCAGTGTGAGCAGCCAAGAAAACAAATCCAAGATTTTATCATTCTCCTTTGTCATTAATAGCCAAATACTAAAGAATAAATATTTATTTTGCCCACTAAACATTTAAAATATGTTCACTTCCTCCTGCGCATCTGTCTTGAATTCAGGGCTGAAGTTCTGTCTGTTCAAAATTGTATTTCTGTTAACAGAGCAAACTGACACAAATACAATTTTAGGTAAAATAACCTAAATTCCAGATTAAAAGTTGAGCTTTATCAGTGGTTAGATGAATGTGTGCACTCTTTTCATTCATATTTTTCCTACTATATTCTTTTATAGAACCTCCTTTCCTAGTATCCACTGACTATCAAGTTGAGGTCTGTGATACAAAGAGCCTTTGTCATACATAATGTGGTTTGCTGTTTGGTTGGGGTTTGGTTTTTTTTTGTTTGATTTTTTTTTGTTTGTTTATTTGTGTGTGTGGGTTTGTTGTCTTTTTTTTTGGGGGGGGGGGTTGGGTTTTTTTTTTTTTTTTTTTAATTTTTTTATTTTTCTTATTGGGACAAGTAGCTCCATAAATTCTGTCAACTACCAGTATCTTGGGGGGGGGGAGGGAATGACTTATTAAGTGAGCATATGGGAAAGGCAGTCCAAAATTCAGAGGCAAAAATCTCCAAACTACATCATCAACAGAGCCAGGGCAAACACAAGATGCTACGCAAAACCTTGCAGAAATATAGTTAGAGTACTGCAGTTGTGTCAGAGGTAACACAGTGCCTGAAATTATAAACCCTCTTACGAGAAAGTTGCTGAATTGCAAAAGATTACAGGCAACTTCAAAAGACAGAGCATTACATATGCCTTTTTTACCAAACTCCTACTTTTGACATTTACAGGTCACGCTCAGACTAAGATGGTGAACAAAAGATTAATTTCTATTTTTGAAATAAGTACTAGATATAAATCTGACTGTGTAGTAAATGCAATATTTATTTGTATGAACTATAGAAATTTCCTTTTCTTAATTTCTTTCCTTCTATTTTTAACACCTACACACACACACACACACACAGAGAAGAATTTGTTCCTATTCTTACTGCACTTGGTAACAGCAATTAAAGCTTAATCACAGAAGAGGATACGTTGTATCTTTATAAGCAAGTGGATTGGGGAAAAACCTCGACAACCATGTTCTCTGCAAGAAAGTTACAATTACAGTTGTTACATGTTTAATAAAGTTGACTGTCAGCACAAGACGAGATCTTAACTTAAGGTTCACAGTCCCTCAACTCTGACACAGGCTTAACATTCAATTATGCATTCATGTAGAGGGTGTTCATCACAGATTACTACAGGCAGTTAACTGAAATCTTGTTGGAGCTCTGATTTAAACACACATTGCATGTCTGAAATGTTAAGAAGAAAAAACCAACAGACTACTGCTAAAATCAAAGTATTTTCTCTAGATAGGAAATCTGTGGTATAAAGGAAAAAATATGTAAGAATGCCAAACAAGCAGTTTTTCAAGCTTTGGCTGTACTATGCAGCCAAATGCATCCATATTTCCAGTGGGAACGTAATACTGGATAAAGGATATTTGTGGTATAACTAAAATAAAAAAGCAAGCAAAATGCCTGGTTAAAGTGCTTTGCATAGTAGATAGATGATTGTAAAAAATAGGCGTCAGTAAAACCTTGTGTGAAACCAGAAAAAACATGAGGGCTCATTTTTATACTAATAACATAGAGAAATTGCACTTCAACTGAAGACATCAACATTTCTTACAGTTCTAGACTAGACTGCATAAAATAGCTGGGAGTTCTGTTAGCAATTAGAATCTACTAAAAAAACCAAACCCATAACAAAAAAAACCAAACAAACAAAAAAACCAAAAAAAACAAAAAAACCCCAAATCAAACTACCCTACTTTAAAGTACTACTAGAAAGATACACTAGAGTTCAGTACAAATGTGCTCCAATTATTACAACTACTCCTTCCATGCCATAAAACAATTTTAAAAGCAGACAGGGTTCGGGAGTTTGTCTTACTAAAACTTTTTCAGTCAGGAGAAGAAAATTGCAATACTACAAGCAGACACAAGGAGAAAGCTATCTAATATATAATAAAATATTCTGAGATCTTCCATTAAATGCCATTTGATTGCATATGTATGAAAAAGTACCTAAGTGTTCAAGATTAGTTAAAAAATATCTTAGTTTCCAAAACAATGTTTCATGAAGGATTATTTCTTGCAAAAATTCTTGCAAACAGTATCTCAACATTGTTTTATATCTTAGAAATAACAAGTCAACAATACAAAACAAACAAAAAAACCCCAACAAAATAAAAAAACCAAACAACCCCCCAGACAAACAAAACCACACCCAAATTTGAAAGACATTAAATACAACACTTGTTCAGGTTTCAAGTTATTTTAAGCTCTCCAGTCACACACAATATGAATTAAAACTTGAAATCCTATATTAATTCACCAAACCACCTAAATTAGAGTAATTACTACCCAGCACAATTAGTTTCACTTCTGTTCCTGTAACACTTTGAAATTAGAAAAATAAACCACAATAGCAAGAAAATCAAGAAATGGACTGAATACAAATACCATAGTGCACTGAAATTTCCTCTCTCTTTCTGGATGCTTTTCTACGGCCAATAAAAAAAAAAACCAAAAACCAACCAACCAAAACTATATATATATATATATAAAATAAATTCGAATTTTTCTGCAATTTGCACAAACACTGAAAACAATAGTTACTTTTTATATGTTATATAGAGAATATTTACAGGGAAGCTTATAAAGAAAGTTACCTAGTAACACAAACTGTCAGGGGGAGTTGGGGGGGGGTGGGTGTGTTATTTGATTGCCTTTCAAATTAATGAAAAAACATTGATCGTATTGTACTGAGTAAGATATGTGTAAATGTACATATCACTGTACATTAAATATGGCAAAAACTCAAGACCACCACTAAAACTCTGGGCCAAAGGACAAAGAAGACTGATTTTTTTATTTTTTTTTTAATGCAGTTATTGTCATAACTCTTAAATCTTAATGAATAAAGATGCAAATATAACAACTGCCTATTTTGCTAATGTAGACATTCTTTAAATTTTTTATAGTACCTTCCATTACTGCATTCAAATTGCAGCAGATAAACCAGTAAGCTATAAAACTAAGAAATATGTGAACCCCTCACTTTTTAACAAGCAAGTAAAAATAACACATACATAAGTGAAGCTAAATTCTTGGTCTCGTGATTTTATAATTTCTCCATGGTCTCTATGGTTAGATCACTCAGAGAATTCTACGTGGAGTGCCTGATGCCAGAAATACTTATTGGTGGGATCTCTCCACTCTTTTCCTTGGCCCCACCATGCAAATTTCCTTCCTGCTCCTCAACACTTTTCCTTGGTGCCTTATTTTATGTTTAAAAAAAAAAAAAAAAGAAGAAAAAACATCAAACATTTTTAACACCAAGATCTTCCAACAATTTCTATGAATTCCCCCATCAGACAAAAGTTCTTTCATGCTTGTTCAATCAGTTCTGCGAAACAGGAGATGAAGAGCACTATTATAGCCCCCTTTGCAAAGAACTTGGTTTTCTAAAACAGCTATTGAAAGAGGAATATACAAAATATGCACACAGCTCTTAGATGATCATGTGTGCTTAATATTGTAATAGGATAAAGGTTAAACATAATATTGTTTGACCCCTTCAACTACTGACATTCATGCCATGTTATTGTTAGTGTTGCATGTTAAGCAAGCAAATTTTCAATGAACTTGTGTTGGCTTTACCACAGACACAGATGTTAGGCGGACTCCTTTGTTCATAAGGTTCTCATTATTAACTGAAACCAAGTTGAATATTTGACTGAAAGAAAGGACCATATCATTGTTTTCAGATTTTGCTCTATGACTTAACTGAACTACATCTGCCAGCTTTGGAAATACCAAGTACTTCTTGGCGCCAGTACTGGCGCCTTGCTCTATGACTACCATCTTAAGTGCTTCAGCTTGAGGAAGTCTAGTAACCATAAAACCAGTTTAATAAGAACTTAAAACTGTGATTAAGGGTTACTCACTAACTGACAGAGTGCTCTGAAATTTGTCCTATTTATGAATAATTTCAGAAAATAAGCAAATCATAGTAAACGGAATGCATGGCTGTAAATATGTAACCTAGAAAGTTCACAAGATGTTTTTATGATTTATGAAGTCTGTGTTATGCTTGAAACCACATTTATTTAATAGATAGGCTGGCACTTCACAGGATAATTCAATCTGCTTCAAATCTAACTAAAGCCTTTGGGAAGCATAAGGGATGCTCTAAATATAAATGCAATTCCACTTTTCACCTTTTTGCACTACTGTCTCTTAGCATAAATTAAAAGTATTACACTCCCAAAAAGAAATCCCTTTATAAAAATTCTGTTGAAGATGAAAGAATTTCACAGTTTGTGAAATATATAGGAAATATATAAGAACTATTCCCATACATAGGAACTATTTTATATAACATTTAATTATTTTGCTATAATTCACTTTTCTGGATATGTCCTAAGGCTATGTGAATAAAAATAAATAATACATAACATTTTTTTCTTAAGAAAGATCAAAGTGTCAGTATTTTATATCAGTTAGACAACTGGTGCCAAACACTACAGAAGACAAATCGGCAAACACTTTTATCTTCTTTAGAGGAAAGGGAATATTTTACTAGAAAGGGGAAAATAAGTGTCAGAACAAGCTATTTTCAGAATAATAGAGTGTAAAAATGCCTCTTATTAATTAAAATATAGAAATAATTAGCATTTCCAGATTATTAATGATGTGATCTGAACTAGAATCAACAACACATTATTTCACTTACCATGCTGAATGTCTCTCATATCTAAGTGAAGGCTGGACATTAATATTCCAACAGCTTGAGATCTTTTGTTACTTAACAACTTGACAACCTGCCAAAAGAAATCCAACTATTAGTATTAATCTGCAGGAAAATGTACAAGATATTTCACATTACTAATGACAAATTCAAGAAATAGTACCTTGTAGTCTATATACACATCTAAAAATGAATACTTTTATTATTGTTTGCTTCTGCTGCATAAGACCGTCAAAAGTGTGAAAAATATAATTAACTATATCACCTAGTTCAGTCTTAATCCTAAAAGTGTCACTATAGAAGTTTCTCTAGACTTCCTTCTTCATTAGGATGCTCTTTCAACTTCACACTGATGTTACTAAGTGCATGAAACAGACTGTCATATTAAAAAAAAAATAAAAATAAAAATCCAACTGTGTCTATCTTGGATTCGTTTTGTTTTCCAAAACCACACAATGATTTCCATCTTTGATGTAAGCTAAAACTGTGAGAATTTGTATTTTATTTTAATGTTTGACGTAGTAGGCGCCAATATGAATTTTATTTTAAAAGCAAAATAACTGTGTACATATTGGGATTTTCTTTGATCACTTTTAGGGATTACAAAAGCTCTCAAAGCTTTTTTTGGTTTTAAGTAAACAAAGAAATAAAAATCAAGCCATCAAAAAGTCTTGCTTTAGGGGGGTTAAAGTTAGTCACCAAAATACACTTTTGTACATATTTGCTTTGCAAGCACAAAAACAACACGTAATTCACAGACTGTCCTCCACAAGGCTCTAAGCTTTTTGAGTGCAACTTTCTGTAAATTTAATATCATTGGTATGAGAAGCAAGTAATGCCAGGAAAGGACCCTTATCTGTACAATGATGTGATTCTCAATGAACTACTTTTCAGTGCAGGGCTACAAACATTACAGAGATGGGAGAGGTTAATATTTAATCTACTCAGGTTGCTAAGTTTTACACTGTACTGAACCCACTGAAGAAATTCTTTATGAGTCACTTGGAGGAAAGAAGAAAAGATAGATAATTAGAATTGTAAATTCAGCTTCTTTTTATATTGAAGGAAGCACATACACAGTTCTTATCATAGCACCAAGGTGCTATATCATCTGGCAAAATTATTTAGACAGTACTTAGTAGAAATGAGATTAGAAAGAGTAGAATTAAGTCAGCCACAGTAAAGAAAGTATTGATCCAATTCACATATTAAAAACCACATGAAAGTACTCACAAGATGTTTTCCCTGTGGTCAGCTTTGATTCATTTAAGTTTCCAGACACAGGTATGTACCTTGATGCTTGGGCAGTAGCTGAAGAAAAGCAGTAAAAGCCTGACCCAAAACTCTGCCACTGGGACTGCTTAAGAAAGGAAACGAGAAACTTGTGGTGCTTGCAGTATAGGTTTTCTGAGGATGTTGGCCAATTGATTTATTAATACTTTTTTTCCACCTTTGTAACCATCAATTATGAAGGTGTTTCATCCTCCTTTCCTCATAGTTTCTGAACTAGCTACAGTGAAATGAAATATAGCATAATGCATGTGGAATGAAAATTTTAACTTCAGAAACCAAGTATGTCATAACTATCCTTCACAAGGTCAAAGACCTAAATTTAAGGCATAGCTATTTACGTAATCTGTCAAAAATTAGCAATAAATTCCTGTGCAATTGTCCAGTTCATGTAATATACTATTAGGAATTTAAACCACAATTTAAATGAATTGAAATAAGATATGATAGACAGATTTTCTGAATTCAAAGGGAAAACTAATGTAATTGAGAAAAACATAATTAGGATATCCTGAACTATCCTTCTAATAGGCTATAATTACTCCAAATATTTTTTTTTTTTTTTTTAAATGGAACATAAATCTCATTTAAGCCTGGAACGGAGATGAAGTTGGGACAAGTAATAAGAGATTTTCTTGTAAAAAGACACTACTATCTATTTACTACTTTGCTGCTACAGAAGGTTTACAAAATACAATAGATCTTGGGTAGCAAGGTATGGATCAATTCTTTCTAACAACTGTGTTGCAATGTACCTCTCTAAGAACAATCAAAACAGTTTCTTGTGCTCTACTGGGCGGGGGTGGGGAGAAGAGTGGGTACACAATGTCAAAAAGAGTAGAAACATTTTAACTGATGTTGTTACCAAACCATATTTCCAGAAAAGGCAGAGCAACACAAAGAAGCGATTTAATATTATAGAATGGTTTCTGTGGGAAGGGACCTTTAAAGGTCTAGTCCAAACCCCCCAGCACTGAGCTGGCACATCTTTAACTAGGTCAGGTCCTCAAACCAATGTTACGTAAATGTTCAAAAACGTCTCCCTAAATCTCTCCAACAACACTGACAAAACTCAAAACTGAATTTGGTATGGAAGATTTTGAGGAAACTGTTGATTCGAGCCCCTGCCATTATTGCTTTTGCTACATTGTGAAACATAATAACAGAATAACTTGAACTTGCTGCTGTCATCAACATATAGAGGGAGTTCTGTCTTGCCTTTATTTTTAACAAGTTATTTTTCCTATAAGGAAATAACAATGATCACACAACATGGCAATAGCTCATTGAAGTGTATGCATTTCTTGTCATTCATATTCTGCAAAAATGAAGTTGTATGAAACTGATCCAGGCTACTATGTTGGCCAGGAGTAAAACAAAACAAAAGAAGCAAACAAAAAGTGAAATAGCTTTGTTAATCTATCTTCCCCAAAACAATATTACAACTTCATTCAGGTGAAAATATACCTGGGGTCAAGGAAGGACCCACAATTTCACCTTTCTAAAGGAAGCATAACTACACTGTTCTCTCTTGGAGACCCAAAGAGCAAGAGTCTGTTATTGGTATTGTCTCACTTCTAATAGTGTCAGCACCCATATACGACTGTATTCACTTCAAATTGTGAAATATCTCTGTACCACCCATCAGCAATCTAAAGTTCAGAGAGCTGTCACATTCATGTCCACAAATACAGCAAGGGGAGCAAAACTAGAGGGAAAAAAAAAAAAAAAAAGCAACAAAAAAAATAAGGAAAAAAAAAAAAAAAAAAGCAGCAAATAAATTATGTTATGATGCAGTCTAGGACATGATTTCTTCGGGCGCATGATTCCTGTCAATGCTATAGTACCAGATTTAGTGGCCTAGTAAATCCCCAGTGCTGTAAAAGGAATCTGGCCTAAAAGTTATCATGAAAAAGAACCTGCATTTTTCTGAAAATGAGCTGGTGGACATGAGAATAATTTTTTACTGAATGCCACATTTAGCTCGTGATCAGAGGGGAAGATTAAAAAAAAACAACCCTGCACAAATAAACAAAAAAACCAATGTCCCTGTAAATAAATAGTCTGTCTTTGCTGACAAAATTCTGAAGCACAACAATATTGAAACAGTACTGAAGAGCATGACTGTCAAGTGAATGAGTGCAGAACAGCAACAGATAAAGCATTTTTATATAGCAGCTACCAATTTTGTCTGGCTTTATTAAAATGTAGGTTTTATGTCAACTTTTATACTTCTCTCTATTATACATTTCATTCCCATTTCAGTCAATTTCATGAATACTATAGTTTTCTCCAATAGAATGGCAATGACAATACAACACTAACTCAGAAAATACGAATATTAGCATAAATGCCTAAAGCAATTCCCACATTTAAAAATAAAACAATAAAATAAATCAGCTGCACAGTCTGGGCCTACAGGCTACAGACGAGTGACGCCATTTAAAGGCGGAACAACAAAAGTTTGATAAATCCAATCTCTACAAGATCTAAAGCCTCAGACACAATACACAGCTCCTTTTTGGTTTGGATTTTGGAACTCCGTTTTAAGCAAATCCTAAAAAAAATTAAATAAAAAGGAAGTTAGAGATATTATCTGCAGCCTGAAGTCTAGGACAAACTTTCTAATTGTTGAGTGGTCCTCATTGTTAAGCAGTAAACAAACTACATGCCAAATTTGTTCCCCATTGTTTAATGCAAGCAAAAACAGTCAAAGAGATATTTAGTGAAAGGTAATGCAACACACATGTTTGGAGAACCCTGAAGCACAAATATGAAGAATCCCTTTCCCCAGAATAATATTTAGTTAATGCATGGAATTTTGCAATGATTCTTGCTTTCTGATTTTGATTGCCAGCTTTAAGCAAAATTATCCCAAGGTTCTCATTGGTTAAGAAAAACTACTGTATGTTACAAAAAGTCACATGCAAACAACTTCACTGTGCAAAGGCTGATAGCTTCTAAGTGTTGCAGAGAGATTGCAGAAACCTCAATGTGCCAAACAAGATGCTAAGAGACAGAGTCAGGGCAGTAATACAGCCACCTTCTCACTAGGCTTTGGGACAACAGATCTTTTCTGTTGATTCAAGTGTATTCCAGTTTTACAACTGGCAATCGTAGAACTGGATGTATCATATCTTCCACATGTATATCCTTGTCTTCTTACACGTATAACAGAATAATATTATGCTCTTATGAGTGGGGTTTTTTGTGTGTGCAGTTTGTTTGGGGTTTTTAAACATAAATCCAGAAGTGACCTGTGGATAGTAATGACAATTGGGAGAGTGGAAACAGAGACTACCTCAAATAGTGAGGCCATTTTGGTACAATAGCAGATAAAATATTTCTACTTAATACTTACAAAAAGAAAACCAAAGCCCCAACACCAACATGCAGTCCTGGCTGGCTAACAGCATATCTGTGCTGACAACACATAATTATTTAACTGAACTCGTAGAAAAATCAATCATAAAGTGTAATTTTGAGCACACTTGTCTCCTACCCTAAACAAACTTGGAATCCCACCTGCAAACTAACTGGTTACTTTTCTTACCAAAGATTCTCAATCTTTAAGGAGACACACAAGGTTTAAAAATTCTCTTTGTCATGTACTTCTAGATGTAAGTTGTTGTAATTAAAAAAAAAAAAATAAAAAAAATCCAAGAAACCCAAAAGGGAGACATATGATTACAGTGAAAAGTAGGACACTCTTCACTGTACCTACTCCAAATGAATATAATAACTTTTTGGTTCTTGCTATTTGTACTGAAGTCTTCACAAACCATAAAGAAGAATCTGAAGAATCAGCACTTCTCTACAAACAAATAAAACTGTAATCTTAAAACCTTGATTTTCATGCTGACAATAAAAATCTGTTTATCTGTTTCACTTGTAAGTCAGTTAGGAACTAGCAGTAATACAGACAAGTACATTTACACTTAAGTTAGATAATGATTTTTTTAATAATTGTTTTTTTAATAAATCACCATGACCACTGCACTAAACTGTAATTGCTAGGTGAAATATATTCAGTCCATATGATCATCTAATTCTGAAGCATTCTGAGTTTTCCTGATCAGATTTAAAAACTGCTGTACTAAAAAGTGTTGCTTCCTGTGCTCTTAGGAATATTCTTCTCCTATGTCTCTGTCCACACTGATTTTGCTATCTCAATATTTTCTTCCATTCTTCTTTTCTTGATGTCATCTAGTGTTACAATAACCCCTGCACTGTAAGAGTCAGAAGGAATGGAGAAGAAAGTATTTGAAAGGTGTAAAACTACTGGGTATGGAAATGTGAGATCACCAGCCTCTCTGGAAAGATGGCTGTAACTAAGGTGTCTCACCTTGACAGTGTAAGTTACAGTAGGAATTGTACACAGCCAAAGGTGACAGCTATCTTTCATCTGGTATTCAAGACCTAGGTTACATTTTTTTAGATAAGCAACTTTCAGTCTTACAGAACATCTGCAGCTCTCTCACTCCAACAAAGCCCATTTTTCTCTTTATTTGAACAAACTTGCAGTAAGAGTTTCCCAGGAAAAATTCTTCCAGAGCACAGAGAAACACAATGAGGCCATTGTCAGACACTCTATGCAGCTTCTTTGGTTAAGAAAGACACAACCTTTCTTGCCCATACAGAATCTGTAAGCAGCAGTATCTAAAAAGGTCATTACATCAGCAGAACCTTTCAGTACTAGTGAGGACACATGAACAAAACAGACAAGGTCCATGGAGCTCTTAAGTCACAAGATAAGCTTGCAAGATGGTCAGATGCCAAGCTCATCTGTTTGCTTTGAAACTTGCAAATATACACTCCAAAGAAAAGTAAGCAGGAAGGAAACAAGAATGATAAATATATGTGGTTAATACAGGATATCAACCTGGAAAGCCTGAACAGGCTTGATATATAGATGAAGTCAAGTAGAACTTTGTAGCAGAGAGAAGTTTGTAGATAGTTATAAAACAAATAACGTAATAACAAAACGTGCAATAAGCCATATAAAGAAGAGAATGAGGGATAAAAACAGAGATCACATTCATACATCATTTCACAAAAGAAATGTTCTTACAAACCGAATAAGTGAGATACTTAATTTAATATATAATGTAATGACATTATTGTTTGCTTGTATAAATAATATCAATGCACCTGTCAATTCTTCTAAAATTACTGACTGTCATGGCAGCAGAACCCCAACTGTATCTCTGAAGAGTACACAGAATTGCAGCAAATAGTTGTGCCACTGACAGAGGTAACGGAAGAATAAGTGTGGATACAGAAAGCTCCTGAAGACAGTGCCTCCACTGTTTGCAGAGGATATAAAACCTTCTTTTCAGAAAATTATTTTTGCCTTTATGCCATTCTTTGTTAATGAATAAACATGAATAAACTTTTATCTGTTAAGTCAATATGGCATTTACCTTATTTACCAATTTATACTAATTTTATGTGGCATTTTATTCCTAGAGGTATTCCATTACTTCAGCCTCTTTATGTTCCTCTTAAAAACTCAAAAATACTGGAATCATAAACTAAACAGTTTTATTGATACATCTTGTTTGCATCTAAGGCTTTTGAAACAGAATGAAACTTCAGTAACCTATTATTTATTTTCTGGGTTGGCAGGAGGAGATTCAAATCTTAATGTCAATAGATTAATGGTAGACTTCCCATATGAGAGTATCTTTAACATTTTTATTTCTTTTACATGATAGATTATAAACACATGGCCTGCTCTTGAAAAGTTCATTGCAGTTACATGTATGTTATTTTTCAAAAATACAGTTAGACAATTATAGGTAAGGCTTCTGTTATGACTGTTCAAAAGTTAATAAAGCAATCTATGCAAATCAACTCACCTCCTCTGTATACTTCTTACACTGACAGTGATATCAAGGTTTCCTGATTATGTACTATTTTTCCACTGAACCCATTCAGTGCACACTGGCCAATGTTCGCCATGTAAGTACATCTTTATAATATTGAATTTACTGTCATTCTTAAGTATGTGGCCTTAATCATGAGACTATCCTTTTCTTTCCTGTTTCACTAATTACATAGTCTTAAGTGCTGCAACAAGTGATAAAAGCATTTCTTACTCTGGTAACAGCATCATTTCCTAAGTAGCAGTTATGAACTGTGCTCATTTCACACAGTTCATGTCAGCTATAAAAATGGTCCTATGACAAATACTATCCAGTCATGTAACCAAAACTGGTATTGTAACTAGATGTCATAGCTGATCAAGACACTCCAAGAGCAAGCTTTCATCCGTTGTTTGGGTGAAACACCATAGGTTTGATGAGATCAGCTATTTGCTGAAAGGAACATCCAGGTCAAGAATACCCCAGGCTCACAACTTTTTGAGAGAAATTACTTTAGACAGAGTAAGAGGTGACACGGAATCAGATCTTTTACACTTCATATTGCCACCTGACAGTTCCTCTCAGTTCTTCACTTCCTCCTCAGTTACTCATCTTAATCTTCCTTTGCCTCTCTCCTCTTGGTCCCTGTTTTCCAACCTGCCAGTACAAGGTTATGAAAAAAATCTTCAGAATTATACTTGAAGTCTCTCATTAGAAACAGGAACTGAGATACAGCCTGTAGAGTAATAAAATTTAAGAAATCCTTTACAGCACTAACAAGACATATATCTAATAAAATTTTGAGTCTATGAAACTATGTGGACATAGGCAAAACCAGACTTTGTTTCCTTTCTTAACATTGTGTGTCTCCTTTATTTTGCCAATGTGAGGGTAAAAACCAAAACAATCCAACAAAACTTGCAGCCTAAAGAGCTAAATTTTGGCAAAGTTATAACAACAGGGACTCATAATGAAATCCAGACACTTTAATAGGTAGCAATAGCAGCCCCACCTATAATATAGCCCATAAAATACTTTCTTTGAAGATTTAGTAGGTATTCTCATTGAGTGAGCCTGCACACATTTACAGCAGCTGAAAATTCGACGTTTATGTATTAACACAGCAAAATAATTCGTAGGGTTTGCCATAGCACCAAATGAGAGCAAGTAAGAATAAAATCAGCTGCATCCACAAATAAATATTAAAGCTTCATTTTTTCTCTTTCTTTATATTTATGAATTTTATTTTAATGATGTTTTCAGTTAGTGCTAGATGCAATATTGATTTATAGTTTAAATATTATTGATTTATATTGTATTACATTATTTGCAGATGATTATGCCAGGAAAAAACAATTAGAACCAATACTTGGTTAGGGTGAAATTAGCTCAATCGTTAACTCCAAAAATCCCAAAACAACCCACAACAAAGTAGATAAATTTACCACTTAAGAACTACCCATTTAAAAATAATTATATCATGTATGTCTCTATGTACATACACAAGCAAACATATGTGTATACTCTATGGCATATAGCATAAATAGCATTGTGAGCAAAACAACAGCATACTCCAAAATAATTAATGTTTCACCCACTACAGCATCCCAGAACTATCAAATCTTTCTTTAGATCAGCTAGAATTTTTCCCCATCCCGCTGTGTGGCCTCCTCTGTAAATACATTTTTATTTCAGGTTACAATAAAAACATTCTTTTATTAAAACAAGATGTTTTAATAAAATATTTTATGCATTTGAAAGTCATTTGGGCATTTTTTCCTGACTACTATTTCCAGTGTAGCTAATACTTTATATCCAACCTATCTAAGCAATATATCCGCTTAGCACACCCGTACATCAGTACAAGGAGGAAAACCAAATGCAAGACTAGGGCCTTTCTGGAAAGCACCAGAATGAGTTTTGTGGGTCCTGGTTCTGTTCTGTACAATGCTACTCCATAGCTCAACAGGTGACAGAACACTGCAGAAACACCATTTGTAAGGTCTTTACAACACCCGTAACTATCATAGAAAGCATATAATTCAGTAACCACTTAAACAGCACTTGGTGCTTCACGTAAAAACATACTTGTGGAATTACAGCCATACTTTGCCCAGATAACTGTTTCTCCTACTAAATATTGATGGACTTCATTAACCAAGTGTTTACTGCAGTGTAAATGAAGAGAATTTCCAAAATGAAGGCCTACATTCCAAGCTGCTGAGAGGGTGTACACAGAATATATCTGTAAGGCTGTTCCACTTTTGTTGTCTCATGTCAACACTATGACAAGCTGAAACTGGATTTGCACACATGAACATTTAAGTTTGACATCTGCAATAAATGATAGCTCTGATTTTAGTTCTAATGAAAGACTGCTATTATCTGTCTGGTTGATATTTTCCCCTCCAGATACTACAGCTCAACAAACCAGACTTCTCTATCAGGCAATTTCACTCTATTTAGAGAGCAGTGCATTTGTTTGATCACCAGAGGAAGAGATTCTCCTCTGTCAATTTAGGTGGCCCACAGGAATATTCATTCTAGATGACAGCAACTATGTAGATTGCCTTAAACTTTTAGTGGAAATTTCTGTCATAAACAACAGTTCTTTTCAAAGAAATTAAGAACAATTAATAATTTTCATTTAGTTTTATGTACATTGTATGCATTTATTGATAAATTATCTAAATTTTGACACTGTAAGAAAAATAAATATTCATAGTATTAAAATCCACAACTAATATTTATTTATAATCACTATCTGTCTTCAAACACTGTTTTTGTTACAGTCTGCATTTCTACTCTTTTTAGAAGTTTGCATCACCAAACCTCATGAAATGTGAATGGACTAACAGTTGATAGGCAAAGCATCACTCCTGTTTTTACTTAGAGGGCTATCATACTAATTCAGTTAAGAATAACCATTAAAAAGAGCTTTTTCTAGAGAAGGGAAGAGCAGCAAAGGTCTTGTTATTTACAGATTTATTTCAGGACTGCAAGGTAGTAGCAGCACTGTTACCTTTCCTCCTATCTTAGTTACTATGGCACACATATGTGGGGAACAAACACACAAGTGTGGTTGCACTATCCTCCCCATCCCTCCAGGAAAAGGTTTTATCCAACACCTTGGGATAATCACTGCTACTTCACAACCATTTCTGTTGCCTACAGCAGGTTGCCTGCCTGCACATTTATATTGCTGACCAATGTGTTTGCAGGGGTAAGATCTCCAGAACTACTGGGTGGAGAGGCAATATTCAAATAAAAGATCTGCTGCATGGAGATTTTGAAGAGTCACACTTTGTATCCAATGTGGGGAAAAAAAAAAATAGAAATCTTGTGTAGTGTTAATCTGTATGTTAGGAGATGATGGAAAGAACAGCCTGATCTTGAATTAAGTACAGGAATGCGAAGACAAAACAGGATTCTACATAAGAACATTCTCTATAGCCTGAAAGATTAACTGCAATTTACTTATCACCACAATTTTTCACACAGACACTAAAAAGATTACAGCTCTCCAGTCACACAAACATTAAGATTCAATTCTCTTTCCCATGGTTTTAAAGTTCTACATTTAAAACACACTTCCTATTTTTATTTTATTGTACATCACTCCATTTAAAAAAAAAAACAGCTTGATTCATGTTGGGTTTTCCCCCAAGTGTGCTTGTCATTTATTGTATGCATAAACCTCATATTCACTATACATACACATATAAATACAATATAAACTTAGAACTGTTATGATCTATATAACTTTAAGACTTAGATTTTTACACATAATTTTTCTCTGAAGTCATGGTAATTCATATGTGACTCATTTCATTTATAAAACTAAGCAGAATAATTTAGATACTACTCCTTCCACATGTGCAGTCAACTTCAAGGCCTCGTATATGCAGCTAATTGTTTTAGCTCTATTTTGTTAATTTTAAAGTGGATAAAGCAAATAAATTTTTAAGAAAATACATAGTTGAAGAGTAATTTATAAAACCCAAAACTTTCAGTCTTTAACAGATAGAGCTTTGAAACCCATCCTACATTTCTTATGTATCTATATAGTGTATATACAGTAACAATTTCAGATCAGGCAAAATTTATCCCAGCTGCATGCAAAAGTCTGTCTTTATGTAAAAAACAGCCTAGAAAAGATCTGAAATTAAATGAGTACTCACTTGTTTAGTCTTTGTTTTTGTAATGGTGTCCGAAATGGGTTTCTTCCTCTCTTTAACAGCTGTTTTAGAAAACAGTTCTTCAAACTCATGATAATCTATGGAAGGCTCTTCAATTTTTTCCCACACAAGTGAAGCACTAGAATCTCTAAAGTTAAGCAAAAGACCTATGTAGGGCAATGTCAAACTAGATAAGGTCATAAATGGAGGAATAAAGAAAATAAAATAGCAGCATTTTAAAAGTTGTTGCCTAATTTCTACTAGCAGCATTTTGGTAAGATATACTGTCGATTTTCCCCAGTACTTCTTTGTTCACACACAATAAAGGTCAGACTCATTTATATTCACCCACTTTACATACATTGGAATATAAATAGGCTGTATATAAGCTATAAAACAAACAGGCATGGACACAAAGAGAAGTAGAAACAAAGTTATCTGCAAACCACCTGTGTGACAGTGACAAGAACTTGAAAAGAAAGAAGAAATCCATCATTAAATAACAGCAGAAGGGTTTACAATCAGTACTTAGAGACATAAAGAAAAGATTAATAAGGACATTTCTTTTCACGACGAAGAACGATATTTTACGAACAAGCCAAAAGCACCAACAACCAAAACAAAGCGTATGAAAGTCATATCAAAGTAAGAGCTACCAGAATAGTTTTATGCTGACATGCAAATAAATTGTGGTTTGAATCTGCATGCTGAGTGTATAAGGTGAAAAAAGAATATTTTTTTTTGTCATTGGGGAAAGGAAAAAGGAGGATAAAATGTGCTCAGCATACATTCGTCTAGAGAAAAGGCACTACCAAAACTTGCAAGCTGCTCCAGAGAGAGACCAATGTTATCTTGAAAGTTGAGGTGAAGCACAAATACACCACCTTAAAAACCACCTTATGGAATGCTTAGTGGCACACAGTCACCCCCATATCTCTGATCAACACATGGTTTGTAACCCCATAGGACTGCTGAACACAGTACCCTCAAAGAGTTTTCATGTATCAATAGTGTTACTCAGAGCTTGTGTGCTTTGAAGAAAGCAGGCACTCCATTTACATATCCAACTACAAATAAAATCCTGTTTGCACTGAGGTTCTTTCAAAGACCTGCCTAGCAGTAAAGACTTTATCTCATAACATATGAGACTATCAGGACAACCATAAAGTGAAAACACCACCCAGTTCACAACTATATGACTTACCTTTTACTGTGAAGCTGAATTCTTGTCCAGTAAAGAGGCTTCATTGGCCGAGAAGGCTCTATCACATGTTTCCTGCTCCCTTTCTCCTGATTCATTCCCATTGCAAATAAACCAGATGGTAATAGAGGAGGAAGAAACCCACAGCCCTGTGGAACTGCTGGGTAGGTGCTGCCTTGGGCTGGCACTGGAAGGGGTGGTGCTTCTCCAGGCAAAGGTGGTGGGGCTGGAGGTGGCACCCCCAACCCAGGCAAAGGAGGTGGTGGTGGAGGGACACCAGCACCAGGAAGAGGTGGTGGAGGAGGTGGAGGGGGGACACCAGCACCAGGCA
>JANVCC010000020.1:14012267-14117522 GCA_025345505.1 Todiramphus chloris collaris | reverse complement strand
ACACCTGCACCAGGCAGAGGTGGTGGAGGAGGTGGAGGGGGGACACCAACACCAGGCAGAGGTGGTGGTAGAGGAGGAGGTGGGATGCCACCTCCAGGCAGAGGTGGGGGAGGGGGTGGCAGTCCTGCTCCAGGTAGAGGTGGTGCTGGGGGTGGGAGTGGCATTCCCATACCAGGCAAAGGAGGAGGTGGGGGAGGGACACTAGATCCAAGTAAAGGTGGGGGAGGGGGGATGCCCCAGCTGGGCAGAGTTGGTGGGAATCCTGCTCCTGGCAAAGGTGGTGGTGGAGGTGGGCCTCCAGCACATGGGAGAGGAGGGGCTGGAGACAGTATTGGTATCTCCCCACTTGGCAAAGGTGGGGGTGGAGGAGGAGGAGGGGTGGGTGGCATCGTCTGAGAGAGGTCCAGTTGTGGTACTGCTGTGCCAGCAGAAGAGAGTCCTGAATCAGGCAGAGGTGGTGGAAGTGGCATTCCTGCCATGGACATGGGAGTGGCAAGGGAAGGGCCATGTGCTCCAGACAGAGGAGCAGCCAGTTCAGTGGCTGACAGTGATGGGGGAAAGCTACATGTGGACTCTGGGGGCAAAGAAGGCAGATGTTCACTACAGGTCACATCTACTGTACTTAGAGGCTGATGAGAAGCTGGAATTTCAGTTTCTCCTTCAAATGCAAGGGACAAATTAACTTTGGGTCCTAGAAGAGGTGACTGCGGCGTACTCTGTACTAATTGGCTTGCATCCAGTGGCACTGAGATTAGCTTCGGTGATAGAATTAAGGATATTTCAGAACAAAACGTGGGCTGTAGTTCTAGAGCTGGCAATTTCTGACTTGGCCCGTCACTTTTGCCCCCTTCTAAGTGTGTGTGGGGGTGTTGCTGTGGCAGTGCATTGGCTGAAGGCATTGTGTGTGTTAAATAATCTTCCGTTGGTGATGTTTGTACAGATCTTGCTTGTGACACAGTCTTGGCTACAGTCTCTTTGTTCGTTTGAAGAGTCATGCTGCTGAGTTCCCCGCAGACTGTGTGTGCGCGCTCATTTTCCTGCTCCCTCCCAGCAGTCTGTACCTCTGCAGCAGGGAATTGTTTCTCTAGTTCTGCAATTTTGGTCCTCAGATCCTCAATAGTTTGCTCAAGGTGTTGGATGACACTAGCACGCTCCTCAGATTTCACCTCAAAATCATCCTTTGAATGGAAATAAATAATGAGCACATACCAGATAACATTGACCACTATATATATAAAAAAAAATTAAAACACATATAGATCAAGAATATTGGTATTCCAGAGAATTAGAAATAAGATAGTTATGACAAGCCTTTATAAACAGAGATACCATTTTGTCTATCTGCGTCTTGCAGGGGAAGAAGATGGCTTATGAAAATTACTTGCTTCAGTATGAAACTACTTTCATGACTACAAGCATGTTTTAGACTGTGATTATATTTGGCAAAACCAAAAAAAACCAGCAGCAACCTCTCCCTCCCCCATAGATAGCCTGGCCAAGATAGCAATCAACCCATGAGCACAAGTACTGCAAGTGTTTGCGCACATATGGACATGCAGACATGGCAGCAGGAAAGACGTTGCAATACTTTAATTCTGTTAACTGAAAATACGTTAAGTGTTTCTTCAAAGAGATGTGCTCTGCGTAACAGACTCAACATACTACTGACTGTTGGGTTTGAGTATACGTCAATGATACAATACAGATTAGGAATGCAGAACATAACAAACATTCACTTTTCAAAAACAACTAGATCTCAAATCAGAGTAACTATGCTTTCCTCCAGTCAGCATGCTTGGAAAGAAAAGAAGTAAGGCAAAACTAAGGCAGAGCTTTCCTCCCACCCAAAAGTTGAAACTCCTCTGCCAAGTGACAATCTGTGAATGAATACTAATAGAAAAGTTTCCTGTCTGAAATGGTTATTCTATATTTGACAATTTCCATTTTTTATGTCTTTCTCTGAAGCATCTAATCCTGCCTGCTGTAGAACGAGTAGAGGAACCATCAGTCTTAAAAACATAGGAACTGCTGTGCCATTTAAGTAAATACCTGTATCAAACTACTAAATTTAATGGGTATGTTCTTTCATCACAAGGTACCAAAAGAAGCAATGCTGTCTGAAAATAGACATTTATGATTATTCAGGGAAGCTAAATGAGTCTTAGAACAGACATGACTTTACAACACAAAATCTTTTAATAAAGAACTTAATATTTTCTAACTGCATTCTTTCTTTCTTTCCATTTGGATTATTTATCAACACTTCAAGCATTTAGTTGAATTAAGTTTGCCATGCAACAGGTTTCCCATGTAGTTAGAGCAAAACTGTTCTTTAGTGCCTTTTTCTTCCCTTTTATAAAATTGTAAACTTGATGGATCAGACTGTAGGCTTGCTTTATAGGAAATCTTTCAAATATTCAGATTTTACATGTCTTGTAAAGATGTCTACAGAAAAACATACAATACCCAATATACTAATTTCCTTAATTTGTTTCAGGAAGGTGATGTTTATCTCATCCTTTAACACATGAAACATTAAAAATTTCCTTAATGAAAAATGAAGTTGCAACTTCCAGATTGGTACTATTAATAAAATACATGTTTATTAATACTTTAAAAATTGTTTCTGCCCAGAATTGGTTTTCAAAAATAAAATTTCAGTTTACTATTCATCTTATTTTCCCAGATGTTCTAAAGCAATTTCAGAAATCAAACATTAACTATGACATTTAAATCACATATTGTTTGATTTTGAAGCACCTTTATCAAAACTTACAATCCTCTACCTTGTTTGAACTTTCTGGAATAGTAGTTAGAACCAGAAGTTACGGGTTACAACTAACTAGGTCTTCCTACAAAAGTTTGAGGAGAAACGTAAAATGGTGAAAGGAGGATCAAAAATATTTTTCAATGACTAATGAAGGAATGAACACAGCAGACATATTAACAAACAGTATTATAACAAGGAAAGAAAGCTGAAAAAGACATTTCCATTACAGAGTACTCATAGTGCTTCAATCCCATCAGCTTCCTCTATTAACTCAATACTTTGTAGCAGCAACAATTTTCTTGAAGAACTTCATTATAAAGGAGGAAGAGAATATTCTATTACCCCTTTGTTTCATCTGCTCTTATTGCTCTACCAGTCACCTGCAAATACAATAAGGCCTATCACTTCTTCAAAAGACAACATTATCAAATGAAATGTGTTCCTCGGATTAAGGCCACACACCAGTTTTCAGTTTTTTGAGAGAAATAAAAACAGTTTCCCCAGGCTGCAACTCTCCTAAGATCCCATATTACACTCCACCAAGGGTTTTATGACAGAAATGGGAAGCTGTATCTATCTGAACTGGAAAATTCATTGTTGCCACAATCTGAAGCCAACAGGATTAGACACAATGCTAGATGGTTCTGAAGAGATTTGACTTAACGATATCTGATCTCAGAACAGCCCACTGTTTCAAAACCTCTTTTAGTCAGGAGATTGGATTTAACTTTTCATAAGAAAGAGGCGCAATCCTTGAATACTGAAATTCTACCTGAACTACAGGAAAAACCTAGAATTCACTGTTTTACAAGAGAGTCCTCCCTGCAGACCATGAGATTCCTTTCAAGAGATGAAGTATTTTTTAAAGTTAAAAAAAAAAAAATGGGCAATCGAATGAGATGATTAAGGAATTCAGACAAGAAACAAAAATGTATTAATGAATTAAAGGGACTTCATGCCATAAGAAACAATTCTTCTGCTGTCCCTGAGAGATAGAATTTTGAACAACCTGGTGATTTGCTATGGTGTTGTTAACTAACAATCACCAATATATCCAGGTTTTCACAGAAACAGCATGTTATGAACAAACAAGACTTTGCCGTGAATGCAGAGATATTTATTCAGAGGAAATTATATACTTTAAATTTATTTGTTTAAAAAAAAAAAAATAAACCAAAGCCCTACTATTTATATGCAGCAGTAATTATTTTAGACAGAAATGTTTTTCATTTTGACTTTTAAGATGTCCTCAGACTATTTTAATTAGATTTCTGCCTATCCCCTAGCAAGAAGTCATCCTCTGTACCAGAAATGGCTGTATCAAACAAATATAAGACAGAGCATATTTCCACTATCCTCAACAAAGAAAGAAGTCTAAAATATAAGTAAATTCAATCAGAAATGAAAAGTAGACAGTTTTCTTAGAAGAATAACCCCTTGCTTAATTTTTCATACATGTAAAAGATGATCAAAAGCTGTTGACAAGAAGCAGAAGATCCAGAAAAAAACCCCACACATAATGAAAAGAAGGTTCATTTTAATCCAAAGGATAATTCCATGGCAGAAACCTACGGGGTTTAAAAGAGATATGAGGGAACTCTGTCTTGCCTAGAGTTCTTACCCAGGACCCAGGTACTGTGGAACAGTCTTCTTTCTGTAAAGAAAGAAAGAAATGTGGAAGCTTAAGCCTTGCTTTATTCAGGTGACCTATGTATGAAAGATGTGAGCAGGAAAAAAATTCCCAGATGTGTATGGTATAGAATAGTGTCCAACATTTCTCAAACAGGTTGTATATATTTCATGTCCAATGAGTTTGATACTCAGTCTGAGACTGATGACCCAACTGTGTTTATGTTGCACTTGCACTGATAAGCTTTTGTGTATACAGTACCCAACTTATCTGGGAATACTGGTTTTACTGGGTAAAAGTTGTACACTTAGATCTTCACGTATATCAAAAGCCCATACATTGCATCCAATTCATTCCAGTCGTCTCATTTTCCACATGTGCACATCAGATGTCCAGCATAACACTGATCTATGTAGACAGAACACACCCAGGACCTTCAAACATGTAAAAGCTCAGACTGCAGCTACCTTCTCTAAGAGTCTGACATCCTTGTTTCTCAGATGAGTAACAGAAAGGTCTGTTGGTTTTAGTTACCAAATTTCTAGGCAGAAAGTCCCACATCATCTATGTAAGTTATCCCTAGTCTATATGTATATATATACACAGACACATAATATATGTGTGTCTGTATTATATATTTATCTATTTGTCTCAACTTTCATTCACTTATATACTTTATGAGCAGTCACAATGTGTCTTTTTCTTCTGAAAATAAGCAGAATGGAATTTATTAATGCTAATTTTGGCATATTTGAAAAATTAAGACATATTGCCATTTAGTGTTAGAAGTTCATTTCTTATACTATTACAAGCCAACAAGTTGCATCAGCAGTCTAATCATTGTCAGCAATTTGTCACTTAGTGTCATGCAATTTCCTCTCTGGGCAGGATTCCTATTTAGATAACAGGATTATACTTCTTCAGGTTTTTTGAAAACCTTAACATTTAATCTTCTCTGCATCAGAATTCATGAATCAGAGTCCATGCTGCTACCTGATTGCAAGTATGCACAGGGAATAGAAGCATACGGTTAAACAGCGCAAAGGTGGCAAAATAAGATTCCTCAGGTCTTCCAAGAAGTCAACACCTGGTGGTACTAGCAGCATCCAGTTACTTGGAAGGATGCTTTTTCCAACTGATCTGTTAATAAATGCCTCTTTTCTACACAAAGTGAAAAATTTTTGAATGTTCACGCTCATCAAACTAGTGCCACAGTATTTAATTCAGTCAGAGAAGTGTTTTCTGTATTTGGGTTTCTCTTTTTAAAGCTGCCTCATTTTCAAAGCTACTTCTTGCAACTGCAGATCAACTTTAAGAAAAGAGATAATATTTTAAAAGGCATTCTTAGTGTTACAGTGACTGTCAAATGAGAAGTACTTATGGACACTTGGTTTGCATTCAAACAAAATAGCATCCCTCTAATTATTTCTCACATTTCAGTTAATCCTCAGTGCTCATAGCAGCAATTTAGTTTTACAGCAGAAGTTGAGTCAAAAGCTGGGGAACTTGCCAATAGCATAAGGGAGAACTGCTGAAGGACTAGAATTAGTATTGTATGCTAGTTTCTTCCTCAGACTACAAGATGAGAAGCTTTTATTGTACTGAAGGTTCACATATGGGAAAAAAGCTTATATATTTTCACAACAGCCCCGTGTTTCTTCCTACAGCCACAATGAAACTTGTTGCACATGTCTCCAAGATAACGCTGAGTAGCAAGTCTTGAAAGAGTAATGGTGTAATGCACTGCCCTGCCTGAAGTGATAAACTTTTTTTGGTGGACATGCTCTTATCTCCCACTCAGTGACACACTGCAGCAGATGGATTACACCAGCCTGCACTATGCTGGCATCGGGACTATTTGTCTACTCCTAAGCTAAAGAGCTAGGACACGTCTAATTTGGCATAGTAATAAATAAATAAATACTACTAATAAAAAAATACTTATTCTAATCTAATTCAAATATTTCAAATAAACAAACAGAGGATCATCATGGAACATGGACCTTTGAAGAAAGATGCATGCATTATAAATGTCAACTTGTAAAGCTGAAAGTCAGAAGAAAACCATTTTGTCCAGATTCAGTTTCTTGAAGCTTCTGTTCCTGAACAGTTTGAATTCCTTATGCCTGGGCTAAGTGCATTTCAGAGGGTAAGATCATAGTTCTTTACAGCTGCCATTTTAGTAAATAATAAAAAAGAAATAAATCAAAACCCAACTTGAGATACATCAAAGACTGAAAGAGTTTTCTCTCTATAAGTTGTAAGTCTCTTAACTGAGCTGAAGTTTAAACTTACATTATCCCCAAGTTCTGATACAATAAGAACCTCAGAAGAACTTTTGTATACTACAGATATGACAAGATAAAATAAAACCTCATGGAATTACTGACAATCCAAGGATTTACAGAGCAGTCAAGCATAATTACTATCTTATATAATATTACTTTTAGCCCACACAAATCTCATTTTTCAGACTGATTGCCCAGAAAATTTTAGATCTGCTTTATATAAAACAAACTGCCAAACAAAATAAAAACAAAAATAACAACAACAAAATAAACCCCTTCAAATCTTTAAGCTTTCTCTCCTAGCCTATATGGAATATCATTATTAGAGAAGCAAGAAATAGTACCACAAGACTTAAAAGGCTTACCCCTCCACATAGCTTCATTAATCTCAGAAACTGGTTAAACTGTTCTGTCAGTCACTCAGTGCAAAGCAAGTATGTAAATGAGAACAGGCATAGAAAGAAAAGGAGGGGGGGAGTGGTTCATCTTTCTTAATTGTAATATAAACTTGTTTTGCCTTTTTCTGATGACTTTTTAGGTGTTGTACTGTTGATCACAAAGAGACTTATGAGTAGAATTAGCTGCACTCAGGTTTTCATCATATCAAGAGATAGCTAAAACCTAGCCAGGTATGCCAGCAATTCAATAGGCAGCAGGTATCTTAAGTTTTCCTTAAAACTTGGGGAAAAAACTGTTCTGGATTTATTTTCTGCTTTATAGTTAGACTCTTTATTGAAATGACTATCATATAATGAATCACTTCCTTTCTTCTATGACCTGCATTTGTCCTAAAGTATTTTAACTCTTATCCTAAAATATTTGTGTAGTTTTACTGTGTACCCAGGCCAAGGCAACCATCTATCTCATTCTGTTAGAACATAAAATGCAGCATAGCTCAAACATTACTATGTTGGCGTACTAGACAATGGAGTTGAACCTTTTCACACCAGGCCTTTTCTTGATTTTCAATTCAACTTGAGACTGACAGGAAGCCTGGAAAATAGTATATAAACTACCTCAACAGAACCTACACCAGCTTTTATGCTAGAAAGAACAGTAAGTATTCTACTGCCCAAAATGGGAACATTACTAATCTAAATTTAAAGGTCTCTGAAGGCCTTTAATCTCCAGTACTGGGGATCAAAAAAGCTAATTATTTTCCAGGTGAACTTTGCCACATCATGATAAGCAACTGTCAAGAGTATGATACTGCAACACAGTACTTGCCCTTTTTATCCAAGAGTTCATCCAGAACACAAAATGGAATATTCACATGTTGCTTTTGTTTCAGGCTTCCAGCAGGGAATAAGCAGCAAAACACATCCACAGTAAGAATAAATCTTTGTAGAAATGGATGAATAGTCTTCATTACCCTGAAATATGAGCCTGCTAGTCACAACAGAAAAAGTACGGAGAAATGGAATCAGAGCCTTCACAAATATATCCATGAATATTCTAAAGGCAAAGGACTGGAGGTCAAACAACTTCACTAACTCTTTCCAAGTGTGAAGGCTATATTAAAAGCAAAGCTCTATCATTTTGGATGAGAGAACAATAAATAAAATTATAATCAAATCATCAAAAATGAGTTTCGAGAAGCTAACTAAGAACTTTTTGGTATCATGGACATTAGAAAAAAAAAATTATTTGTTTCTTCAGGAAAAATTGAATATTATAAACAAAGAAAGTAATTAAGCATCTAGGAATATGCAAGTTAATTTTTACCAATATTTTGGACCTATCGTCTAAAGAACAGATAAGATAAATACATATTTTATAAAATTTTTTAAAATAATTTTGGGGTATTTCTAAGTTAAAGAAATATTTTTTAATAAGAAAAGCATTTCTTATCTTTCTTCTACACATAGGGTCCTGTGAAAATTCTCAGGATCTACACCACTGTTAGCACTTGATCTTTAATGTTGAGGGAAGTAGAAGAAGAATGTAATCTTTAGAACTTGCCTTACTTTTGGCTGGATGAGGTGTCTCATCAAATTGCTTAAGCCAACCGGACAAATAAGATCAGTCTGTCCTTCTTGGAATGTGACAAGAAACAATTTTCTTTCAGTGACCAGATATTCTTTGGAGACATATTTTATGGAATGTGCATCTGCACGAGTATGTATATACAAATCTGCACACACATGCAATACAAATTTACATATACAAACTTTTTCACACTGTCATCTTGTATTTAGTATGATTTCTTCATCTGCTCAATTTCTGTGTACTTCTTTTAAAAAAAATTTGGAAGGTAGGTAAATAATCTAGCACCTAAATGATCCTATGAAATCCAAATATATATGGTACCATTAAATATATAAAATGGTTTTTTTCACTTCTCTCCAAAATGTGAGAGGAATTCCATATGTAAATGAACAAACTTCCAATTTAAACCATATTTTGGGAGAGGGAGAGCGAATAGATTTTCATCTGAAATAGGATTTCCATTTTAGAGAGAGAATTTAGGAAAATAATTTGTAGTTTAACAATTAATCTTTGCTGTATATTTTGCTCTGACCAGGAATTCATAGATGGAATGAACACTATCTCAATTTACCTATCTTCTTGAGTAAAAAAAGGGAGGAGTGAGAGAAGAAATCAGAAAACAATTCAAAACATGCATTTCTTTTCACTGCTCCCTCAAAGAAGTGACAGTGCTCTGATACTATTTTACAAGAATCTTGCTGTAAATGACAAGAGAAGAAACATACCAGTGATCAGAATCAGAGACAGAAAAAAGGCAATTCTTCCCGTCCAAACCCTGTTCAGTACAATAATTTTCTTATAAAAGTCTGTGATGTAGAAGTTGTGAAACTAGGTGGATCACTTGAACTCAGCCAGCAGTTTCCTGAGAATTTTAATCAATGCCTATGCATTCACAGTATTTGAATTGGGAATACCTCACAGGAAATATATGCGCTTTTAGATCACACATTGTTATCTCCTTAAGCTGTTCCCAAAACAGGATTTACCATTTTTCCACTGACCAGGCAAAGCAGGAAGTACATATTAGCACTACCACATACTCATGCTCAGAGATGAGCAAAGTCCTGAGGAAAACCACAAAACATCTTAGCTAGTCTTGCTCAGAGAAGAGTGCTGGTGGTGAAAGGATTGGATGGAATGGCCTAATATCTATTCAATCCTAAATTATGCTATGATTCTTATATTATTTCAGGGCTATAACTGAGGTAGCATGACACATATCAAAGTGGAAAATCAGACTAAAGACCCTTTCGAACTGAAAAGAGCATATAAGTAAAACTTCATCTTGACATTAACGTCAAGAGCATAGATCAGAAGAAAACAGATTTTAGCCTAACCAGGGCCAGGAGGAAGAGTGCAAAAATGTGCTATTTTCACTGCACTGAAAATTATAGCAATGCATTGTTCCTTTTAAAGAAGCAAATGTTGCCTTCAAGCAAAACAATGGAAGTCAATCCAAGTATTGTGAAGTCTGGATATAATACAAAACACTAACATTTTTTTCTGATAATTATCTGCTTTTATTTTTATAGCAGACAGGCTTGACATACTATACAACTTTATCTATTTTTGTGTGAATATGGAGTCTATGACTTATATTCTGTGTATGTCAGTTAACTAATAAAAATTATGTCCGATGCACTTTTATGTATTTAATTAATCTCTCCCTCATCAAAACTAAATGGAAAAGATTCAGGATTATAGTTGAGAAACAAATTTCATATCCAAGAGAAAATTGACCTCTTTATTTAAATGATTATAACTCAGCAGGAAAACTTAAACTATCACTACAAAGAGAGCAATCCAGAAATCTTGTGGACTAAATCAAATGTGTTCCCTTCACTGGTTTAAAAACAAAACAACAAAACCAAAACCAAACCAAAAACCAACAACAAAACCCACCAAAAAAAAATCCAAACCAAACCCTAAAACCAAAAACCAAATAAACAAACTTAAGTGGCAGAACTTTCTGAACATCTAATGTTTTGTGATTTTTTTTTATTAGTTATAACAGCTTTATTATCTTTGAGATGCTCCAATTACTAAATCTTGGGTATATAAAACAGTGTGTACCTTTTACAGGCTAACTTATTAGCCACAAGAAAGCCACCACTTTCTGACTAAAATAAAATGGGAAAAAAAAAAAAAAAAAAAATTCTGCAGGATCCTACAGGAATAATTTACAAGTGCCTTGCACAGTCCATTCAAAAATACTTAACTGCCATCTAGTGGCTGAGTAGGCCGACTTCTTTTTGGTGTTTTTCAGGCTCTCTAAACCCTTCTTCCCTCATTTATAATATTCCTGCTTGTGTTGTCATTCTTCCTTCAGGGCCTAAGAAATCCCAGTGTTATCAGAATACAGGGTTTTAATCACAAAGTTCAACTACTAGTCATACAGGAAGAAAACCAGACTGGAACAGATAATCTTTGTTTCAATTATATTGACGTCTCAACTCAGAAAGCCTCGCTTCATATTTTCAAAAGTTTAATAATTAATCTGCTACAGTTGTAGAACATAATCTATTAGCACATATTAGGCTTTCTAAAAACCAAACCAAAGAGAAACCTGAAAATTTCAGCATGTTTAAGCTGAAAAGTAAGTTCTACTATTAGGAATCAAAGACAGATTTCCATCAATAAAATTAGAAACTTCTGCATAAAAAAATATATTTCATGAACATAAGCATAAAAGATAGAGTATACCTGATTTGCACTTATGTCCTAGAGAGAATTTTGACTCCCTTTTACCTCCTGAGCAAAACACGCTGCACTTCAACAGTTCTTACGACCGCAAAAGTAAAGTCTTCTGACAAGTTTCTATCATCTCTTGTTTCACACAAACTTTGTTTCCTTTCTGTGCATTTTTGATAAAGAATAATTTATTCTCAAGGCTAACATATGTTACAAGGCTACTTATGCTTCTTGATAGTCACCCACTTTAAGCTAAGATATCCCAATTTTAACGTTATACATTAGACTTGCAATTAAAACAGAATTTCCTGTGCAGTGAATGTTGCAAGCCTGGCTTTATTTCTTGCAAAGAACAAAAGGGATTTATACCTCTGAATATTTTTAGCTTTTTGTTTTCTGAGATTAGGGTATGCTGGCATGATGTTTCAGGAAGCTTACATTGATACAGTCCTCCTTAAAACAATATAGTCAATTATATTTGTCAGGACAGAGATTGTCACTTAGCTATAGTAATTACTCTGAAAAAAATGGAATAGGTACAGACTTCACTATAATTCCATTCAGATGGAAAGCTTAAAAAAAAAGTTTGTTTCTTTCATATTCCTTTCTTTCCTCAATGAGAAAAATGAATATAATATACCCTTGTAAATGTGTCATATATTTGTTGGGCTTTTATTTTTGTTTTGTTTTATTTTTGTACCCAAAGTATACCTTTTTTTATCTGCTGAAATATAAAACTTGAGCAATCATACTTTTGTAGGAAAATAATTGTTTTCCAAGAACTATTCTTTGTCTCCGCAAGCCTTCTGTTTCCCCTTACAAAAACTAACTTGGCAAGTAGTGAAGGGACAGAAGAGGAGTGACACATGTTCCCAGGATCACTGAGTCCTTCTGAATTAATATCTCAAAAAAGAACATGTGAAATTAAGCAGTGTAAGAAGAGCCAAAGCCATAAAAGGAGCTCATGATGGAAGACTTACCAATTTTCCTCCACTTTCTCTTGAACACAATTAACAACTAGTCTCATCCACAGTTTGCTTCTACCCTATTGAAAACCATGTAATACCATAATAAAACAGTTTTTAAAAATATCTGGGGTTTTTTGTGTTCTTTTTGTATACGGAGTAGAATCATTTCACCATTTCAGACAAATCTTACATTTACATTCCTTATCTTACCTTCACCTGTAAAAAAAAAAAAAAACCAAAAAAACCCACCCTTCTGAAATTTCATTTCATAGTTTTGAGCAGGATGCACATTTCTGAGACTAAGTCTAGCTGTGACATTTTGTAATAATGAACAGTAAAACCCAGTCATGCCTATGTTTTATATTTTCTAAATAGACTGATTATGTATTTATCTTAAAAGATTTCACAATCTTTTTTCCTATATTACTAAGCATCAAAATTAGAACATTTCAAATATGACTAAGTTATTACCCTAAGGAGTTACAGTAATTTGTATTTAATGACTAGAGTAAGAAAAAAAGGTCCCCGCTGAGAGAGGAGTTACCAGCAAAGTATGGTGGTTAGGTATACTCTAAAGAGACACTCCAAGAGGCAGACTTATAATGTTTTTAAGATGGAAAGTATATTCAAGAAGGCAAAACATGTCCTGTAATTTAAGGTTTTTAAGGCTAGTGTAGCTTCCCTATAACGTTTTTTTGAAAGTGTACCAGTAGAAATCTGTCTTCGACCCCTGAGGACTGCCAAAATTTTGCCTGTTTGTTACTACCAGTTGAAGCACGTGACATTCCAACAAGGCATATAATTTTGGCTGAGGATTTATTTGTTGGTTTAAATGAGAGGGAACCAAACCAAAGTGAACAACTGAGCCAGAAACATTACAGGCATAAGAATTTTTTGATGGCAAGCTGTTCTGCTGTAAATATAGTTTAAATACTCAGTGATCTCATGACCAAACTGCTAGACATTGGAGGAGTCTGGCAAAACCTCATCTCCTGAGACAGTATTACAGAGACCAGTCATCATCAATGGCATGAAAAAGAATTCACACTGATCTCTAAATAAACGTAACAAGGGCTTTTTAAATTTGTGTGATACTCAGAATAGACACTCATCACAAATGATCAAAAAAAGAAGAAATTTCTAATATTTTTATAACATAAAGTGTATAAGAGAACAAGGAATTTAGGTGACTTCCGAACAAATTCTTTTTGTTTTGGTTCTGTGATGTCCCACTACTTATGAAAGCCTAGATTTCATATAGTTATTTTACAATTATAAGATGCTTATTTTTGTTGTTCTTTTGTTCGGTGGCTGGATTTTCTTTGGGGTTTTTTTGTTTGGTTTGGTTTTTTTTGAGTTTTGTTTTCTTAGCTAAGAGTTTTTACCTACTGGGTAGACAAAAATCTAGCAAACCTGAAAGCTGACTTAAAATGTAGGAAAAGTTTTCTTTCTTCACTAAACAAAGCTCTCTCTGTTCATACTGGGAAGACTAAGCAGACATCGTTGCTCCTCTTCAGCAGTTCAAAACCAGAACATGAAATGGCTGCCAATTTTTCTTATTTTATCTCTGCCTACTAATTCCTGCACTAAAAGCAAAAACAATAATTTCTTTTCAAAAGTAATTTTTTAAAAAAAATATTTAGTAGTTATTTTGGACTCAAAAGGACAGTCTTAAAACCTTTGTGTAAAATATAAGGGTGATGTCTAACACTATAAATGTAATAAAATGAGGAGGATGTATAAAAAAAGCCCTTTTCTGTGTCAAGGAAATGTAGAATACAGGCTCTCTGCATGTGTTACTTGTGCTTTTAATTTAAAATTATTCTGAATCTTCTAGATAACTATCATAACTGAAACTATCAGCATCATGTTATGTCTGCGTTTTTTTCTATGTCAATATCAACCATCTCAAATTATTTTATAGCATATGGAAAATGTCTTTTCCCAGGGAAGGGAAAGGAAAGTAGCCTGTAATTAGACTCCGTTGATGAGTTTCAAATTTTACACTAAGACTCTCTTCCTTTGACAGCTATTGAAAGAAAAGAGAAAATTCATGTATTTGGCTAACTTCAGCCAATGCTTGCTTTCTTCAGAAAGAAAAACTATGGACAAGGTAGACAAAGAATAAAGACTAGATCTCTAATAGAAACATTTCTCAGTATTTCAACACTTCAAAAAAGTACAAAAACCAACAAGAATTATCTGAATGCCGTAAAGGGTTTACCTACAAACAAGATGAGAAATGTTAGTGTGACCATTCTACTTCCTAGACATTTTTATAGATTGATACATATAAATAATAGAATGTTAGAGTTTGGAAGGGGCCTCTGGAGATCACTGATTCCAACCCCCCTGCCAGAACAGGATTCCCTAGGAGATGTCACACAGGAACATATCCAGGTAGGTTTTGAAAGTCTCTAGAGAAGTAGATTCCACAACCTCTCTAGGCAGCCTGTTACAGGGCTCTGTCATCCTCACAGTGAAGAAGGTTTTTCTTATGTTTAAGTGGATCTACCCATGTTCCAGTTTGTGACCATTGCCCCTCGTCGTATCATAGGGCACCACTGAAAAGAGACCAGCCCCTTCTACTTGACACTCTTCAGATATTTTTAAACATTAATAAGATCTCTCAGTCTTCTCTTCTGCAGACTAAAACACGCCAGGTCTCTCAGCCTTTCCTCATAAGATAGATGTTACAGCTCCTTAATCATCCTCATAGCTCACCACTGTACACTTTCTAGTATTTCTTTGTCCCTCTTGATCTGTGGAGACCAGAACTGGACACAGTACTCAACATGTGGTCTCACTAGGGCAGAGTAGAGACGGAGGAGAACATCCCTTAACCTGCTGGACGCATTCTTTTTATGCATCCCAGGATACCATTGGTGGTCTTGGCCACATGGACACATTGCTGTCACATGGATAGCTTGTTGTCCACAGGACAAAAAGGTCCTTCTTTGCAGAGCTGTTTTCCAACAAGTCAACCCCTAAGCAGTACTGGCAATAGAAAGAACTGTTGGCCTCTCCTTGTTCTAAACCAAGATTTAGGGAAAACAGAGCTTTGCCTTCCTTTTCATGACTTTCAGAACAATTGAATAGTCTTCTTCACTAGTAAGATAAGTCTAGTACCTGTGATAAGAGAGCTTTCACAGAAAATAAGCTAGCATTTTGAGGAAAAAATATTTGAAATTCCTCAACTCCATCAAACAGCACCACATTTAATGAAGGATATAACATGAATGGTGACATAAAAAAAAAAAAAAAACCCAACAAAACCAAACAACAAAACCAACAGACTGCATTTATATTGGACAAGTTCAATACAGCCTAAGTCTTCACTATCCCAATATTATCTCCTTTTGAAGTCCAGCGTGGCACCCTAAATGTTTAGCTACTGCCACCACTATGAGCTTCAGTGAAGAAACAGAAAAAATTTTTTTAAAAGGTCTGCCATTATAATCCACATGAACTTTCATAGGTTAGCTAATACAATGAGATCTTCTATTCCTGTTCCTTAGTAATGCCATCAGATCTCCAGAACCAACTGTTAACTTAATTCCGACTCAAGAAAGTAATAACATTTTACAAGAATCACCTTAGATAGGCAGGAACTTTCTATCTCTGCACCTAGATGCACTATGGAGTATCTAAGTGTTTTGAAATCAAAATTTAGAATCAAAACCACACTTCCAAATGTTTGCATTCAGAGAATTCAGTACAAAAAATTGCTGCAAAAAAAAAAAAAAAGTCCGAAATATTGCTTTTCCATTCTTTTTATAAAACAATAGATAAAACACTTCTGTTTCAATCTTACCTGTAACTGCTGAACATCATCTCTGCATTGCTTCTCTGCTTCTAGGACACTAGATTTCAACTCTGAATTTGAAAAGAAAATACCAATTTTAGAAGTTCTGTACAAGGATTAAAAAAAAATCATTGATCTTAAAATACATCATAAAAAAATCATTAAAAGATGATACAATTAAAAAGAAAACAATGTCCAACTTTCCAAATTATCCATCCAAACAGGTTATATGCCTAAAACCAGCCTGATCTCAATTTGCAACATGTGTATTATGACTCAACATTAAATGCTATCATCTTAAACTTGAAAGTTGTCCATTTTTTCCTTCCACAGAATGTCAATGGAGGGTTCTCATGTTTCTTCTTTCCATTCAATCTCATTAAGAAGTATATCTGTCCTTTAAGGTCTGCAGATTGTGTCTGTCCACTGAAGACGAAAAGAATCTATGAGCAGAATGATGACTGTTGACAGCTATGTTGTTGTCTTCATGTCCTTCATTGGCCCTCCACTGCTCTACTGTCAAAGTCTGAAATCTCCACTATGAGATAGACAGAGATATAAATCTGTACTCACATTTTAGAAGCATGCAGGAATGCAACTGTCCTTACTATTTATTGTGAATACATTCTGAAACATCTCAATTTCACCCTAGCTTTATTATTCACTGTCTTAGTCTTACAAAGGGATAGTTTGGGACAGTAAACATACTGTGTAAGTGTACAGCCAGAGCTTGCCAGAACTGGGGACATTGAAACAGAGGATATAAAATTAATTCTTCACCTTTGTACTGAATTCCACACTCTTCTGGGCAAAGAATCAGCATTAATTACTTTTGGAATTTTGACCACTTTACTCATTTACACTGAAAAATGAAACAGCAGTACTTCATTCTAGTTGTATCTTCTTCAATAATTTCCTATTTCTGAATAACTAATGAGAATCCTAATGAATACCTAAGCATTCCTTCACTTAATTACTGTCTTTAAATGGAGAAAAGAATTATTTGTGCCAGAATGATGTTTTTAAGTAGAACTACAGACCTCCAATTACCACTGTGACAATGAAAAGTAGAATAGCAGTGAGACTATGAACATTTTTCTACATACTTTACCTGGAAAATGAGCATCAAAACATGACACCCACCACAACTAGATGTCCTTTCTTATTTTAAAACCTGGATAATTATTCAATTTACTAATACTAGTTTTTGAGATCTCTGTTTTCATAAAAAAAACATTTCAATTTAAACCAAACCTAAGCACAAAAATTCCTTTAAAACCTTGATAGTTCTAATACGTATTTCAGCGAGACACACGTACTGTATATTCCTGCATTGTTTCTACAGTGCTGTATTTTGATTGGCTGTCGGATAGAAGAAATAACAGATTTTGTGTTGAAAATTACACAAGCATGTAACAACCCATTACATGTTCAGGACTCTCAAATCTTCCAGTAAGCCATTACAAAGAATAACAAAGGCTTATTTCAATTTATTTATGGAAGAGAGAGTCTTGTTGTTAAAGCACAGGACTTGAATTAAAAGCTCTTGTTTCTGTTCTGAACATTTTACAGATTTCTTCTCTAACCTTAAAGGACCCCTCGGTTTCTTTGCCTGGTAAGGCATAACTAGAAAGAAAGAAAAAACAAACAAGCAAGCCACACAAAACCAAAAAGCCCCCAGCAGCTACACAGTGCAAAGATCTCTAACCAGCTTAGTAGCTACTATGCATGACGCCTATTCATAGACTCCTATTATTTGTCAATATTTATCAATTTGACATAATTCATAAAAATCAAACCTTTTTTTTATTTGCCCTTATTTTTTATAGAACAAAGGGAATAAATGTATGAACAAGCCTATTTTTGTTAAAGAGTCTAACATATTTCAGGGTGTAAAACCACACAGAGATTTAACATCTTACAACTTAATTAATTTTGCAGGAGAGGTTGTACAATCTTTGAGTCCCTGTCCAGGTGATCAGGAGGGTCACATGGGAGACAGGGTGGCTGGGCTCTAGTACCTGCATACTTGCCTTTTCCTATATGTTAAGTGGAATAGTGTCATCAGCAAAATAGTAAAATAATTGCATCTCAAATACTTTGTTTTAATTAGATTAAGGAAATGTGCTGGGGTGTGAGATTGATAGTGTCAAATACCATATGAAGTGATAGAAACAGATTTGTGGTATTCAGATGGAAAATTAGTGGCATACCCATTGATCCTACTAGTGATATTGAATCATTTTGTCCAAAACCTCTTTTGAATCCAGAAATGAAGTGTTCTTGATGTAAGTATCTGCTGTCTTGAACCCAAATTCATATTACAAAAAAAGTTTGAAAATATCTAATAAAAAGCAAAACTTAAAAAAAAAAACCCCAAACCCCACAACAACAAAAAAAACCTACAAAAAAGCCCCCTCCAACCTACTTGCTGAAAAAAAAAAAAACAACCCAAAACAAACACAACCAAAAAACCCTGTGACCACTCCAATAGCCCTCTCCTCACACCCAACAATGCTCCACATGCCACAGACCACACAGCAAAACTGTTTAGTATATTCTATATTAAACAGATTATTAACTACTTTGCCAATTTAGGAACAGATTACATAAAACCTTGCGGAATTTCCTCTTGCCTTACTTAAAACTTGAAGGCCTACTATCGTCTTCATGCTAACATGTGTATAATAAAAATAAAAACCTCTACATCTAAAAATATCCTCCTACATTCCTCTGTAGATCAATACTTTTGTCTAAAATGGATGGTTTTGTTTATAAATCTGTCTCTAATATTAATATCATGTTTGTTTAATCCATACAGCAATAATTACATATAATGCAAAACAGAGCTACTCTGCATGCAATAATTTAAATCCTTTAAGAAAATGCTTGCTGCCCCCATCTTTCAAAGCCATATATACATAAAATTATTTTGTTACAAATGTTGAGGAAGGTGTTTATCCTTCAGGCTTTACATGAAACAACACTCACCTCCAGGTTCTTCCACATGGCAAGCATGCAAACAATCAAACAGGAAGTTAAATTATTTACCTGAATTGCATTGAGAACTTTTATAATTTTTCCTTTTTCCTCCATGTCCTACACTGCAAATTCACATCAAAATCCAAAATTTCAATACTATTTTTGAGTGTCATAACCTCAAGTACATTTTAAGAGCTATTTATGTACCATTTAGAAATAGTCACAAAACACAATTTTCCATTTTACTTCTAATTCTATTTTCTTAATATTTTTACCATTTTTGAGAAGGCAGCAGCTGAGATAAGGAACAGACAAGTACTGTACACATTATATCCATGTAGTAGGCATAATATTAAATAGAACAACACAGCATGGAAGCAAAACATGTATAAAATGAGTACTTTTAAAAATTATTAGTATTATCCTCTTGGTAGAAATGATCTTCCAAATTGTAAAGAGTTTTACTGTTTTTACCATTTAAACATACTTTATGTAATCAATATTCTTGTATATTTTAGAGCAACATGCACCAGCTTCTGCCTGACTAAAGACTCAATGTAAAATAATAAAATATTCACCCTTTTGTTTTTCCCAGTGAAGAGTATGTTCATAAATACTCTGATCACACATCCATTAGCTAAGTCTCCAAGTTGAGAAACACAATCTGTCCTCTCCGAGTACACAGTAATGTATTCTACTATGACACATGACAGTACTTTCATTGAAAATACAGTACAAAATAGTGGATGATTAGTGAAAAACTGGACTAGCCCAACAGTCTAGTACTGCAGTGTTCCACACTCTAAATTGCATCAGTGAGATGGATACAGAAACGTTTCCTTGACCTCTAATAGAGCTGCTTTGGTAAAAGCCAAAGTATAAATAGAATAATGTAGAAGTATTGTATTTTTGCTGGCATCACTTATTTTGCATGTGAACACTGAAATAAGTGACACCAGTAAAAGTGAAGTATTGTCCATGCAAGGAATACTCTGCTTATGTTCCACAGGAAGTTGTAGAGAAGTTCCAAAGAGAAGCAAATCTGAAATTAACTCCACCCAAAGCCTACAAGCAATGGAAAGAGATCTGTTGAAATAATTACTTAATTCTTCAAATCTGAGATTAAAAAAAAAAAAAAAATTAAAAAATAGAAGAGTGGTAGGAAAAGGAAAATCTGAGAATACTCAGTGGCTCTCCTTGGAGGTCATGGGGATGAATGCAGCCTAAATGTGTTGAGAGCCATTGAATACTAACTAATGCGAAGTTAAGCCTCCAAGAACCTGTGGTATTTGCCCATCAACACTACTAATAGAAAACAGGTTTGAAATTCTCATCCAAATTCTTTTGTCAGCTACTAGAGGGTTTGTTTTGGTTTGGTATAATTCTCAGCTTAAATAAAGCTTTTAATGAGTATGCTGATTTCAGAAATTTGGCTGGTAGAGTAACCTCACACATTTTAGGATAAACTGACTTTATAAACAAGACCTCAATTTATTTTTTTTGTGTATACTTTTCCTATCTCTCTGTCAGCAGGGGACTGCTGAATCCACAAAGGAATACCTTACACCACTCTAATAACTTTCAGTATACCATGAGTGGGCTTCTGAAGTATTCCATATTTTTAAAGAAGAGAAAAGTACCCATATTTCATGGCTCTGAAGGCATGTAAACTGGAAAAGAACAAAGGTCACAACTGGGGAATTAGTCTTCAGCCACCTTGGTTGTTGACAAAAAAGCATGCATTTTTTCTGAATATTTTTTATTGGATTCATACTAGCTATTTCTGATGCTAATCCAAGGTCTCCACAATCAGGTATTTCTTAGAAAGTAAGATATTGCATTTATATCATGAATTCTAGAAGACGGAAACTCCCCCCCATGTCATACATATATCTTGTCTGTGTTTAAAAACTATACCTTCTCTTGTAATTTTAAGCCTTTGTTCTTCATCTGGAGGTTTGGGTGGGGGCCACGCAGATGGAATTCTCCTTGGAAAGCTTCCTTCAATGTAATCTGATGAATGTGTGGGTTGGCTGACTGCAGCCCAAGTATAAAGCTGGTCTTGCTGTGGTTATTATAAAAAGAAAAAAAATAAAATGTTGAGAAGTTCATATAGAATGACAAGCAAAATATCAAAGCCCTTTTTTTTGCAATACGAACAGCTCAATATTCACCCTTATATCAAGGCAGACTTGTTTTTATATTCTTCATCTCCTGACAAAAGCTTAACATAAATCTTCTTTAATGTTTCAATTTTGGAATTAATGCTATTAACAATGGAAAATCTAATCTTTTTATTATCTATAGCACAATAAAATGCTAGAATACAGTTTAGCACTTTTTTTGAACATGAGGAACTGTGCCATTTCTTTCCTTAGAGGTAACAGGTCCTGTCCACCAAGACTGTACATCTTTGCATATGGGTAGCTTACAGGTTAAAGAAAAATATTTCAGTTCACACACTATTCTATGTATTTGCACCAAATGCACAAGGATAAGAAGCAGAATTATTTCAGCATAAATTAAACTGAGATATTTATTCTATGCACCTATGTTTTGTCATTTACATTTCCATATTCATAAATAGGCAGCTAAAAGGTGGGTTTACTTTTACATTAATATTTTTTTAAAAAACAAACAGCTAAAAGTATTCTCAATCCTCTGGGCTCAGATGCGATTATATCCTTATTACTCAATAGCTTTGAGTTTGATTCCCTCATTAAAAGTAGGAGACATCCAGACTGTGTGATGAGAACTAAGGCAAATATATTTGAAGCCAACAGAAAGGTTTTAGATGTTGACAACTGAAGTAGTTATTCTCGTGACTCCCAGTGTGCATCAACATACACATCTCATGATTAAATATTTATAATACTGTAAACTCTAGAGAGATCAATCACAGTAACTTCATGAGCATCCTAGCAGGTGACCTGGAAATATGAAAATATTGTAGTACAAAACTAGGGGAAAAAAAAAAATTAAATCCAGTCAGAGAATGAAATATGGCCATATCACACAGTAATATTTTCTTACAAAAGTCACATTCATTGCACTTAATTCATGTTATTATCCGAGTAAAACATCGACAATTTTTGTTCTGCTGCATATTTGACTTTTAGATTTAACCTCTGACCCAAACCTTCCCCACCCCACACCCTTAATTCTACACAAGTGCTAATCATGTCTTGAAAAAACTTACAGGAGAAATAACAAAATGAACACTTTTAGGGGGGATAATTACTATTCCATGTGACTAAGCTTCTAGTTCCCTAAAATTAAGTTGTGAAAAGAGTGCTAATATTTTACTGAGAACAACTTACTTGGAACAGACAAACTTGGAACAGACAAACGTTGGTTATAAAGTAAAAAGTTTTGGTTTACAAGCAGTCAGGGTCAGAGGAAGCTCATTAAATATTTCCTGCATGAAAAACATGGCAAAAATCCAGCCACATACACAGAACTTAGATAAAGGTAAAAATAAATGGATAAAAAGCTTAATACAAAACAAGATCAGGTTCCTTATGTAGCCCTGAATTCTATGTTCCTTGAAAAGCCTATCCTTTTCCCATTACTATGCTACTGCATTTGAACTTCTAAACATGCTTGATTAAAGCAGTTTTTTCAGTAACTACCTTCAGTCCCTTTGTCTAAATCAAGATTTTTAGAGGATATGTATTTCTGGGTTTCTGCCTAATTTCCAACACAGGGGGAGTAAAAGAGATCAGGAGAGTCATACCTGTACGTACTGTGTAAAGAGAAAGAAAAGCGGATGTATTTTGTCATTTGTCTTGTTTCTGCACCACCCAAATCTCAAAAACACAGAAGAAAACACACTTCAAAAAATTCATCAAGGCAAACCTGGACAAGATGGTTTTGCCCACTCCACCACCTCACACAGTCCAGGGAACACAGGGAAGAACAAGTTCTACAGAGGGTTAGCTGGATAAGCACCATCAGCTTTCAATGGGATTACATGTAGGGTTATGGGGCAATAGAACACAGCAGACTGTAGATAATATTGACATAGCATGAATGAGGAAGACAAACAGTTAAACTGTTCCTGGACATGATATTTCACCATGCCAGTTCTTGAAATATATAGTACAATCATTTAACAACATGATTTTGAAGTATGATTAGTTTACATGAATTAAGATATATTAAAAAAATGTTATATCTCAGAAGTATTATACAGATGGAATACATTATGTAGGTAATAAAATATGAAGTACCTATGTTCTTGCTGGTAGAATTTACAGCATATAAACTATGAACAGTTATAAATCTAAGACATCACACAATTCTATAATAGACTCATAACCCAGCATGGGAGCTTTTTTTGTGAATATATGACAGCATTTATTAGTTTGTGGGGTTGTTTTTTTCCTTTTGGGATTCTGTTCAATCACTATTCAATGTAAAGAGGGATGATGAAATAGACTTATCACGTAACACAAAATTACAGATGTAAACATGCCAAACCACCTTGAAGTGATTTGTACTACAAACAAAATGTATCTACATTCAATACATAAACAAAGTATTTAACAACAGCTACATTTAGATTACTTTCAATCTTAAAAATGTCATTTAAAATATGAAAACCCCTCATGAAAAAAGGTAGTCTGAAGATCTGAACTCCAAGTTCATAAACTGCACTTAAGAAGGGAAAAGAATCCTGTGTCCACATTCATGCACTTCACAACAAATTACTCATTTCAGTGTCCTAATTGTTACTCACTCATGCTACTGTCCAAAAATCTAATCCTCTTCATGTTTTGTCTTTAGCTACTTGTCAGTTAATACAGTAATCTACCTTATTTTTCCTTCTCTAAATAGGATGATGCCATAATGTGTATGATTATTAAAACATTTTGAATAAAGATATATGCGCACAATTCTATGATGTTGAAGTACTATTCAAGCAAAAGAAACAACAGAATGATAATAATGAAAAAAATTCTCTTTTCATTTCAGAGGCAACTTTTACTACATAACATTGTAAGTACAAACAGGGAATACTCTTACCGTGATCAAGCTTTGAATACATCTGGAATTGCAGCTTCATCTTGCTCAGACTCCACTATTCAGTGTTTAAAGCATTTCTTTTTGGCGAAAATATATTTATGAGGATACATATATGGGGATACATGTATGTATATGTATCCTTGTAATAAATGATCCCAGTCTTATTTATTCAGACTCATTTTTGGGTGGACAGTGAAAGCTTAAAGCTGTCTGAGTCCAGTGCACTAGACATAATGTCAAGAAGAGTTCTCATTTCCACACATCCTTACACAGCACTTTCCACTGGTTCTGAAAACTGCAGAGCATTTGCACATGGGCGAGGCAAACTGCCCGCAGGATCTGATTGTAACTGATCAATAGACATTTCACCACTTAGAGATGCTAGCATTTAGAAGAGTCACAAAGAGTCAGGTCTGTAGTTTAACTCACTCTCTTCCCAGTCAGCTCTCAGTTCTCCCAAAGAGAGAATTTTTGTAAGAAATAATAATTCTCGGGTACCACAGTGTTAAATTTCGGGTAAATAATGTATTAAATATTCATTATGTTCCTTCACTGGTTCAGCTAAAGATACACTTTCTTGCTAATCTTTGAAGGTGGAAGCCAATGCTTTAAGGTACTCAAAATACGAGCCTCTAGCAAATAGCATATAGAAAGAGGCTGGTGAACCCAGAACTAGGGCCATGAACTAGACCCACAGCAAACACCAGAAGGCATACTGGTGGACCTTCAGCTTTCATAAAAGGGAGTCACACATTTTTTCCACAGAGCAACCAGTTTTTTTTTCCCCGGGCCACAGACTGAATTAGAGATTAGAGATCTCCCACTGTAGGAATATAATGTGCAACCTTGAACCTATGCTTTTGGCATCTGTATCACTCCAGGAGATAAGCAGGTAATACAACCTTCTATTCAACACCACTTCTATTTTTAATCAACTTTACCTGCTTCCAGTTCAAAGGGCAAAGATAACCATTGTGAGAAATACTTAAAAGAAGCACAAAAGCAGGTGTTGAAACAACATATACACATCTGTCCAAACTATTTGCAAAAGCATGATTTAGCAGTATGAGAATCAAGGGTTGGGGGGGGAGGGGGCAGATATCTTACTAGAAGTATTTTGACTGTTCTCAGAAAAAAAAACCAAACAAAACAAGCACACAAACAAAACATGGTCATATCATGCGTTGTAAGATAGGAAACGTGGGGCAGTACAGAAGCATACTGGCGTCATGACCAGCATTTACTCTTGAGCTCAGCACAACAGCAAATTGGTACTAGCTTCCATGTTGGTCCCGCATTAAGCCATGATGGACTTAGGCCCTGTCTTGCAGAGCATTCATTTTCAAATAGAAAACTTGAACAGCGTTTTCACTAGAACCCCAAACATTCAAAGCTATCCTGAAGAGGGGAGGACAGAAGTGTTGTAATGTCAGCAGACAGGTATAAACAGGCCAGAAATAAACATGAAGTGGTGATTACAAGAAGGTTCCTACTTACCCTACTTAGTCTGGATGTGGACAAACTTCAAATGGGAAAAGATGGAGTTTGGAAAAGAAAAAGTATAACTGCATTTAAGATGGAATTCTATAAACTCATAGAGAAAATATATTTTATTGTACTAGGGATAAGCAGGTGCCAGAGTCCGCAAATCAGAGGTACTTCCCAGGCTAAGAGCTCAAAAGAGTGTCTTCCAAGTTTGTGTGTAACTGTTTGTCATGCAGACTGTTTCAAGTCCATGGAAGGAATACCCCCCCCCCCCCCTTCAGGAAGACTAATAATTCTAAGATATAATAATAAGCAAATTGCATATTCCCACTGCATATAAATAGTTAATTGGCCAAGCAAGGTTTTAGTTCAAGAAACTAGAGCCGGACTACCTCAAAATGCTCTTATCAGCAGGAAACTGCTATATTTTAAGCAGCTTTTAAAATAAAGAAATCAATACTATCAAGAATGGGGAAAGTGGTTTACTTTTTGAGGAGACATTCAGTAACAAATCTCTGTGACTACTGACAGTATGACAGTACCAAAGCAGTGATTAAACATGGCTCTTGGCTTGTATCTTTGGCTGTACTAGTGAGCACAGATGCCTTCCAAGGCTGAAAAACAGCAAGTCAGTCATAATACTGTAATATATGGCTGAAGTAGCACTTTATCAACCTGTTCAACAAAATTTGCTTAATCCCATCAAACTTTGCTCAGGATTCAACATCATATTGTGATGATAAAGAGAGGCTAACAGAGCCAACAGCCCTTTAGTTATGGCCCTCATGGGGAAAGGAAATAAGGAAACTAAATTTCAGATTTCCACATCTATTCTCATTCTGTTCCAGAGTTATTATCTTGGTCTTTCTATACCCCAATAACTTCTACATTTCACATGGCTGAATAGATTGAACTAGTGAGCTTACAAGAAACTTCACCAGAAGAAGGAACAGTAACTATCCTTCTATAAAAGAGAAGAACCTCAAGATCTAGCCTCTTTGCACTTCTGATTTGGACTCACACTTGGAAGACCACAACCTAAGACCATTAGGTTATCAGCTGTTACTTAGACCATCTGATAGTGTGTCCTTTCTCATTCACTCTCCAGAAATTCTAAACTGAGACAAGGAGCTTCTCTGTCATTTGTTTTCACCTACACTGACACAGTTATGCAATAAGTTTGGATTCTGACAAAGATGAATTTTCAAAAAGAATTTGTTTCATTAAAAAATTTCTTTCACCTCTATTCCATTTGAAAACATGACTATTACTACTCTAAAAACTCCCTCTTGAAAACAGAGATGTGCAATATAAACAAATTCAACTCTCACTGTATTCTCAGTTCCGAGCTAGAAAATAAAAGGCATTGTGTTTTGAATGCCAGTCCTAAGAAAGTGAAATAATGTACAGAAAGTCATAAAATATAAAGATTTCTTAAGATGATAGGATGACCACCATCTTCACCTGATGCGCAATGATTTTGAAAATTTGAAACAGATAAACTCAACTTCCAGTATGTGTCTCTTCAAGCAGTTCCTTAGAATAACAAGCAGGTAAGCTATGTTCTCAGCAAAAAGAAGCATGAAAACCTAGCAGTATCCTACATATAAAATACTACCGTTTAAAGTGTATACAGTTGCATCACCACAAGTAAGCAAAAAGGAGAAAGAAAAATGGAAAGGAAAAAAAAAAAAGGAGGAAGCTAGAAGACTGCAGAGGGAAGAACTATGAAATAAATATGCAAATAAGGTAAAAAAAAAAAAGGAAGCTGGGAAACAGTGTATCAGGAATACTTCAGCCCAGTGATCATCCAGATATTTCCATTTTACTACTTTCAGGAATATTTAGAGCTGCTCACCACAAAAGACAAAATACCACAAATTGTGATTGGGCAACAGAACAAGAAAAGAAGACATGGGGGGCTTTGATTTAGCCAATCTCAACTGCCATGGTAACCTACATGACAAACAAAGATTAAGATAGCAGATTAACAATCTGTTTTCTCTGCTCTATTCCACAAATTTCAGTTGTTAACTTTCAAAGTCTTATCTGTTATTGACCCCTAATATACTGCCATTGCAAATTTCCTAAAATAGGACTACATGCAGTCTTAAACAATTTATTCACAAGCGTTGAAAGTATGCTTGGAGAAATTCTGCATTTTTGCCAGCTTTGAGCTGCAGTTTGGAAGAGAAGTTCTCCTACCTGTAGTCAGTTCTTGGGAAAGTTGTTTTTTGGAAACTGATCACTGGTATTTTGTCTCTCTGACTTCTGAGAAAGCAGCTTGTCTGCAGTCTACTTACTAATTTTCAGACTGACGTAAACCATGCAAATAACTTAAATTTAAATAAAGTCTTCCTGTCACTAACTCCTCTTCTGTCTGACCTGCAAATTCCCACCATCTGCTACTACTCACCAGTAAGAAAGCAGTGTCATTATTTCCATAAAAAGCATTTGCATAACCACAGGTGGCCAGGAGATAATAGGAAAATTGACACTTTTATAGCATTTCCTATTTCTGACATCTGTCTCTGCTTCCTTGTGGAAGTGTTATTTCAGAAATAGAAGTCAGCCTAGTCAGGCATCATAACTACAAATCACACAAGGGGCAGTCCCTGTCCCAAACTGTCAAACATATCTCTGTGTAAAATCACATCATAACATACTAAAGACATACGGCCTCCAGATGTCATCAATTCATCTCTTTCATTATAGAATATGCTGGAAGAAGATACTGCTGATTAGTGCCACAAGAAAGAAGTACTTGTTGGACCCTTCAGTATGCAATAGAGATTAAGCTCCCCAAACCAGGAATATAGCATGAATACAAAAGTATGCTCAGTTTTCTTCTCAAAAGCACTTAAAGTGACAATAGAAAATCTTTATCACAAAATCAGTTAAGTTTTCACTGGTGTTTTAAACAGTGTTCAGAAACAACACAAAAAAACTACTTGGAAAGCTTGTCAGAAAAAAAAAAAAAAAAAAGAGCAGAAATCTGCCATGCAAGGAAAAAAAAATGTCTATAGCTTAGAACTGCATAGTATGAACCAGAAAATCTGGAATGAGGGGTCATAATTAGGGACTAGACTTCCTTAATGTGTAGTAATTGCAACCACTGGATAAAATGCAAACACCAAGTACAGTCAATATTCATTTATCTTCACTGTGCTATTAAGAAAGTTGCCTTGCATTGACAGAAAAAATAACAGATCCTTTTCTTGGTGTATGAACAGTTTAAATTCTAATGCAAGCATGTATAATTTGTAACTGACAGCTCTCCAAGGACAGCCATCTTTTGGGTTCTGTGATACATTGTTAACAGAGGACCTAAGCAGGGGATGAAATCTCTACTTATTGAGAACTGTGATCCTCTAACAGGTGGCTGCAAAATTGCCTGTGGTTACATTCTTGCTAAAGATGACCTCTTTAGCCAACACTGCCTTGTGATTACTTTACTCTAACAGAGGTAACAAGCTAAAAAGCTGAGAACTACACCTGCACTACAGAAATATGATTATTTAATAGCATGGCATAGTCATTAGGGAGTGTCAGAGTTTTTCACAGAGCGTTAATTCTTACATGTCATTCAGCTAAAGTATATTTTATTTTAACCTGAAACTTTAGAAATCTTCTTGAACAAGTCACTACACTTAAAAAGGGAAAATATTAAAAGGTAAGCAAGCAATAGTTATTCAAGAAGCAAGAAACTATTTGGAGAATGTTCTTTGAATAAGCTTTTGCTAATCTATCTTTCTATAAGTCACACAATGCTCAGCCATTTTTATTAATTTTTTTTTAATTTAGTTTTTAATTTTTTTTTAACATAAAATACAAGTAGAAGAATTAAAGGCTGTAAATATAGCCTGACAAGTAAAAAATCATGACATTCATGAGGCAATAATCAGCATCTTCTCCAGGAGACAGGAAACTAGCAAAAAGGGCATTTCTAGACAACAAATCAGCCATTATACAATTACTTACTCCTTAAGATACTCTTTACATTACAAGAGTAGGCAGGAAGAGATATAGTAAAAGCTTCTGTGGTTCTCAACAGGAGAAAATAAAAAATTAAATAAATAAAAATCTTAAAAATCCCGGCCCTGTCTACTTCTGTTACTTTGGTCAACTTATTTTTTGGTCAACTTATTTTTCAGACAAATCTTTTATTCTGGACATCTGCCACAATCTGTTTTAAAAGAAATAATCGATAAAATTGGCCAAGATAAAACATGAAATTTTTCTTAAAGTTGTTAAAACAGTTTTAAAGTTTCTATCTTTTGTGGTATGACTTGACATTTGACAAAAGTCACAGATACTTCAGGAACACGTCATTTCCAGTCATCATTAAACAATATCCAAAATCCAACCTAGTTATAAGCTTCTGAAAACTGGACACCATCCTCAGCATAAACATGGTGACAGTTGTTAGTTCTATGACGATTTATGCTTTCATTGTGTATTTGTTGGTCCTTCATGTTTGGTGTACACTAAACAAAGGAGTAAACATGTCCACAAAGCATAACCTACACCAGAAATACAAGTCCTAAGAATGTAATTTAAGCTGGCTTCCAGGAACCATTATAATACTATCTCTACAATACTAGGAGCTGTGAAAGTTGTCTTTACTCTTAATGCATTGCCTAATCACAGTCAAACTGCATGAAAGAGAAAGAAATAGGTTCCAATTAGAAAAGTAAAAGAGGGTATGTACAATTATTTAATGGCGTGAGGCAGAGACCCACACTTGAAGCCTGGAATATCTTGAGAGAAAGGAAAAAATTAGATCTCTTATGGATTATTGTAAAATGGACACAAGATTTAGACACACAGTTGTAAGACAGGGTGAAATAGAAGTTATCACCAGGAATGAGTAGTAAGGATGATGAGAATATGATCAGCGTGCAAATGCAAACATTTGAAGACAGAAGATAGTTCAGCATTAGCGATGTTTAATTAAATTCACTGAAGTACATCCAGAAAAGGAGATCAGAGTGAGAGAACTGGACTTTTAAATAATCTGTTTACATTCAGATCAAGCCATGAGTAATAGATCATAGGGTGAATAAAGCTTACTTATTATTTTCATAAACTGTAATCTAACATCTTCAAAAAACATAGTCTATGGGACCACATGATAGAAAAAGGGGAAGCATGGATTGTATTCAACATAAAAATTAGTAAAATTAAAGCTCAGAAATACATTGGATCAGTCACAGAAGGAGAAAAGGAGGGATTCAAGAAAGGATTTAATTTGAAAAAAGGTTGACAATTCTGAAAAAAAAAACCCCAAAACAACCGAAAAAACAAGTTAAAGGAGTGACTTAAGTAAAGTAACTGAAAAATCAAAACACACAAATGAGTAACATCAGGAAACAAGCAAACAACAGAACAGAATGTAGCAGGGAGGAAGGACAACCAGGTGGGAGACAAACCTGGGTGGGACCAGAACAACGTTACATGAGCTCTGCTGATGAAATTTTCATCAGAGTAAATAAGACACTAACCAAACTGTAGGCAATCCATGACTGAACTAGAGGCAGGTCTGATGAACTCAGAGATGAAGGAAGAATATGGAACTGGCTGTGCTCCAGAATTTGGAATAAGGTCAAAGATGATGCTTCTCCAAATTCTAGATGGGTGAAATTTAAGTATTTCTTAAGGTTAGTCTAATTCTCTTTCTTTGAAATCAATGGTTAGATCATCATTGAAATTCTGTTCTGCTTAAAGAATTAAAAAAAAACAACAACAACTAAAAAACCCTATCATAACAAAAAACCCTAAAACACTAAATAAGGAAAAAACCAAAGTACAGACGTAGAGACAGATATCACTTCTGACATTGTTTTACAGGACCATGATCTATTTAGGGGATTTACACAAGAAAATAGTAACAGAGCATTTATGGCTTCCTGAAAATACAATTCAAGATGACTCCTAAACCAGCAACACCCTAAATTGCTGACTTTGACACACTGTTCTCTTGGCACTATGATAGGCTCCTGTTTTGTTTCTTTTTCCAGAAAGTCCATCCTGTTGGTTATGATCAAAGAAAGATAACTAGAATAATTGTCTTATTTGGACAAAGCATGGTATACCAGTTAATAAAAGACCCTCTTCTGCTTCTTTACAAACTTTTAATTTGAAAAAATCCATTTAGAAGTGAGGAGAATTTTTTCTTAGAAAGTACTGTATACAATATTCTAAAGAAGTTAACTGAATATATGGTAAAACCAGTAGAACCAAAAACATTGCCAGACTGTTCTATGCAGCCTGAAGAATAAGACCTGTGTTTTCCAATAACTTTATTAAATATATTTAACCATAAATATATTCAGATGGTGTGTGATTTTATGTTGCCTGAAAAACCTCAGCTTTATAATCACACTCTACTTTTTAATTAATTAAAAAAAAAAAAAAAAAATTGAAAATGTTTTAAACTTAAGAAGAAAAACACCCCAAACAATCACCAAACATGAAAGAAACAGAAAAACATAGAAACCAAAAAACCAAACCAACAAAACAAACCAAGGTTTGAATTTTTTTAGAGGTATCATGGAATGAATTTGTAGATAAGGTAAAATATCTAAGAAAATTTGGTTGTTTTAAGAATTCATTGATAAATTTATTCTACCTATTTTCCCTTCATCAGCAGTGTTAAACCATTCTTCAGGAAAGATGAGAAAGACTTAAAGATGTAAAAAGACTCATTTTCTCATATCTATACCTATTATTTTTTGAGTATTTCTATCCAAGCTTCAACTTAATGCATAGAATAGGGATGATCTTAACTATACCAGTAAGGTATTAAGTAGATTATTTAATATTTGTCCATTATTTTCAAGTTAATTGTTGAAAAGGAAAAACCCTGATTATCCTCAGTTATATAAATGATACAGAGAAGTGTAAAAGATAAAAATTTAATGGTAAGGATCATAAAAATAAGTTGACTGTAGAACTTCATGGGTTGTACATTATCATACAATAGAAAGACTTACTAACGTTGAATTCATTATCCAAGGAGAAGGAAAAGTATATTAGGTGATATCTACACCACAGTTTTGTAGTATATGCAGACACCACCAACAGCAGTACTCTGACCAGATAGTCCAAAGGTACAGATAATACTGGAGCGGGAATACCAGATAATTCACACCGATCCCTGCACTATCTTCTATCAAAAGTCCCTTCATGGCAAAAAAAAAAATCCCAAACCATCTAACATTGACATCTGTTTGGGTTCTGTAAACTTTTGTGACATGCTGTTTACTGTTGGTGCTTTAGTTGCTTTTTGGGTGAAGCAGTTATTGGATTGAAATGTTGATAGTCCTGTAGAGAACTTTGATTCAAAGAAGATGACTTAATGAAAACAGATACAGAACAGTATAGCAGACCAAGATATGAATTTAAAAGTTAAGAAATAAAGCTCTGGTAGAATCTTTTAAATCTTACACTTACCTGGTTACAACAGTATGTACACTTGAGCTCAGAAAAATAGCTGACCACTGTCAGAAGGACAATTTTCATTAAAAGGACTAACAAGTCGCTCAGGACTAATGAACCATTAATAAATCATGGCCTGTGTGGCAAAACAGATAAAAAAAAATAAAAAAAATTTCAGTACTTACATCAAAAGTGGGTGTGCTTTGCTGAGCACTCTGATTACATGGTTCTCTGAAACAGTCAGTGAATGGAAGCAAAAGGCCCAGTGCAATAATGCGAGAACATAGTTTTTCTGCTTCTTCTTGTGGTGCATTTTCCTGCTGGCTGAAGAGCTTTTCCAACAGAGTTCGTCCTGCCAAGATGATGATACAGATTAATAAGAATGTGTAGCTATATACAGAACACAAAGATTAAGGCATCACAATATGCATGGAATATCTTAACTATTATAACTAAAAATATGGAATTAAAAAAAAAGTTCTTGAGAGAGGTATCTGATAATAAGTCTTTAATATAAAATACTTCTATATAGCAATTTGAACTGATCTGTGGGCTGACTAATATACATTGTGTTGCCTGCACTTCAGGGTAGGAACAAAAACCGTAAGATGCTATTGTAGCATCAATTTCCTATTTATTTATATTAAACAATAGTCCTGATCAGAAAACTCTGATTTTACCAGAAAAAATGGAGTAACTTTTCCCAAGCATGTCACAAACTTATTACTGAATCAAGTCTCCCAAATCTTGGAATGAGCTTCTGTTTATTGAATCATAAAACCACCATACTCTTTAAAATATCATGCTCTATTTCATTGGAGATACTCTCAATAAAAGAACAATAATAAAAAGACCTCCTGATAAATATAATTTTATAATTTTAAACAGAGTAGTTAATGTAGCTCCAGAGCAGCAGAGTGCTCTGAACTCACATTTAATGCCACAAGCAGCAATTCAGAGAAGTAGAACTTCTGAAAAGAGAGAGGAGACTTATTCCTATTATAAGGCCAGATTTCATTATCAAAGTGTTTTCTTTGTTGTCTCACTAGAGCATGAAAGGAGGGCATATGTTATAAAGTATGTTACAAGAGACAGTGCAGGAGGTTTGAAAGGCTATTACACTGTGTGCAGTTAGCCAAAAAGAGAACATAAAAATCAGTGATATGCACAGGCTGCAGTAAAACCTACATGATAAGAAATTGCTTGATTAAGCTCAAAAATGTCAAAAGATGTCAAAGTTCAGATTTACAGGATATAAATAAAGAGATTAAGGAGATCTGGAAGAGAAAGAGCAGACAGTATAATAAAGTTAATTTCATGTTTTAGTATGAGCTAGTTGTGAATAAAATTTGTAGCTAAATTAGTTTCTATAATCTGGGGTTTTTTCCCCACCTACTCCCTGGAAGCCAAAGGTATTTTCCAGAAAAAAATACACTGCATTAAGAAAGCAATTTTGTGTCATATAAACTAATAATAATAACAACACTGCTGTTTTTTACATATGAATGCAAGCTTTCTGTTTGAATTGTAAAATTTCCCAGACATTCTGAACATACTAAGCATATTTTTCTTTCAAACATCTGTATGCAATTTTAAAAGGGTATCGTAAGTGACATTTAACCTGAAGTTTCTGCATTATTTTAACTTCTTGTTGCAATATAGCCTACAATAAAAAATACATTAAAATGTTAGAAGCTATTTCTAAGATTTTCCTTTCCACATCTAAAGATCTGATAATTCCGTATTATTAGTCCAAGTTTCCTAGCCTTTTATATAGGCACAATACATAACATTCAAGGGGATAAGCGAGGGGATAAACTTAAAAAATACACAAGTTTTGCCATGTTTCCTGATTAATTTGCCTCTATTCCTTGTTTTCACCACCTATAAGGTGACGCTAACGTAATTACTTATTCAACATATCCGTCTACTTAGCCAAAGATACAGTTCTGTTTTTAACACTTCAAAGTATTAATTAATTGAAAACAGGCTTTCTTACAGCCTGATATGCACTGTGATTTTTAACATCCATTTACCCACAGTTGCAGCCATGTAGAGCAATCCTCTACATGAAGAAAGGCAACAGCATGAAACCATGGAAGTGAAGTCTAAGGAGGGATCTATCTGTTGACAGTTGATTTTATGATTTGTTTTAATAATTTTTCTTTGGAATTGTAGTTGCCAATGCTTAGTGGTACTGTAAAAGACCACTGGAAAAAAACTCATCTACTGCTCTTTTGCTGCAATAAATGGATTCTCCTAGCTATAAAAACTGAGGTTAAACTATGTAAGCAAGTATTAGAAAACAAAGAAGAGTACAAGACTGCCCTCACACTGGCACCAGAGCACCAACAGGTAGCATTTCTGATAGCATTTTTGGGGCAAAGTACATCATATTACCATATGATGATATAATAGTGATATCATATTATATCACTGAATAAAACTCAACATAGAAAGCTATCTAGTTAAACAAGAGACTTCAAGTGATGACGATGAATGGGGAAGTCAATGCTTTACACTTAGCTACAATGCATAGAAAGAAAAATAGTAATAAAAATATACACAAGAAGAGCACTTTGCACACACACAAAAAATAGGACTATGCAAGAAAACTACACATCTCTTCATGCTGTATTAAATATTGGAATACTATCCATGACTTTTGAAAGTCATACTTGTTGTTTGTTTTTTTTTGTCTGGATATCACAATATTCAAATAACCTTGTCATGTTTAGAGTGTCTTCTCCTGCATGTTCAGAAGCAGAATAGCCACTGCATCCCTGCCCCCAGCTTCTGCTTTAACCTAATTAACAGGTATAATATATGTAAATGACAAAAGAGGAAAGAAGGCCTTTTTTTTTTTTCTCCTTAATCCATCCATTCATTTGCTAATTTTCGTGGCCCTTCTTAGCAGTCTTGCTCAAGTTCAAATACTTTGTTCAGAACCTTAGTTGACATTCAGTTGCAGTTTAGTTTGTACAGTGGCTTTTAACTATCGTTGCTTAGTGATTATTAACTATTGTCTAAACATACTTTAGCCTTTAGACAATATAGAATAAATAAAAAGTAATAAAAGAACTTAATTTCTCTTACTGTACTCAGCATTATTTGTATCATTTTGTCCATCTGAACTTGAAAGGTTCTCTCCAGTGTATTGGTAGTCTTGGAATAAACAGGGTAGTAAAAATTATTTAATTATATTAATTAGTACTTTTTAGCCTAAAAGAATCAAACTAACTTTAGTATTATTAAGCTGTCCTTTATATCAATATATGTTGCATCAAAAAAATAAAGAATCTCAACACAAAAGTAATGTTCAGACAAAGCTGTGTTCTAACGCAGCTTGCGTGTTCCTTACAATTGCTATGGAGACCTGAGGATAGATAGAGAAATTTGAATTACAGAAATAAATTTTCCCAGTTCAGTTAACACATTTTACCAAATGCAAGCTGAAAAAATTTCAATTTTCAATGCATAGAGAAACAGCAGTAAAAAAAAAAAAAAATTCAAAATACTGTATCAACAATACATGGGTTATATATTTAAAGCACTTACTAGGCAGTATTTTTCTAACAGGCTGTTAAACCACTGAAAATTTTTACCTATCCAGCTAGGGCTTATTTTCAAATTGAATGGTTATTGCATGTCAGAACCACCCACCCCCCATCAAACATTAAAAAAAAAAAACAAAAAACCCACAAAGTTGTAAAAAGGATAATAGCTAATTTTCCTTAAAGGGGATCAAGGAGGTAAACCCTGCCAAAATAAAATGTGTCAATACTTGAGAAGGTCACTCATTTCCTTGACACAACACAACACTGTGCTGCACTGCCCAACAGATGGAGTTGCTGCAGCACTGTAGCTCCAGACAGGGGTCAAATTATTTTACACAGAAGACAAACATTTGAAAGCCATCATTTAACATGAAGTTGTTCCCTTTTTGTTAAGAGCATCTGATATTTCTCTTTCACCCACTTTCAGTTCAATTGTCACTACAGTGGAAGCATTATAGCTCCAAAATGCTATGTGGCCCCAGGACGCTAGTGCCAAATACGTTCCTACCTGTGCCTGCACTGATATCAAAGCAAGAAACATTCATGAAGCAGCAGGAATCACATTTATCATTTTGATTCTGGGCAAGATGAATGTTATATCTTTGTTTAGGTATAGCAAAGTAAGTTTTTAACACTGGACTTCACATGCTTTTGTGCAGAACAAGAAATGGTTTGCCAGCACCCTATCTAACTGAATTACACATGCTTGGAATTAATTCAAATTAAAATTACTTTGTGTCTATGTGAGTGAAATTGACTGTACAATGTTAATCCCCGAATCTATTTGTTAAACAGCAAAACTAAAACCACAGCCATATTTAATTCATAGGCTATCTTCCAATCCACTGTGAGATTTTGAGCTACAATTTTTCATATTTGGTTTATAAATAAAATGCATAAACAACAGCCTTTTTGCTTAGACACAATTAATTATTCCACATTTATAACTTAAATGAGGTAATAGCTTCCATAGTTGGAGATGGTTGCAAATAACCTGGAATAATTAAATGATTAATGATTTCATAATTGTGAAATGATCATCTGGTTTCTGATACAGGGATTTAAATGCAATGGTAAAACAATTTATTTTGGTTGCTTTTAGATGCCATGAAAATAGTAAAGAACATAGATGTCTCAGATGATGTGGATTTTTTTTTGTTGGTTGCTTGTGTTTTGTTTGTTTGGTTAGTTTTGGGGTTTTTTTTGTGTGTGTTTTTGTTTTGTCTTGTTTGTTTTTCCCCTAAAAGGATAAGTTCCCACTTTGTATGTTTTTAACAACTTTTCTTCAAAAAAATTCCACATCATGAAGTTTCTGAAGCCTACTCTTACCTTTCCCCTAAGTATAAGTTCGTAGAGGGATGTGACGCATACTAAGTTTTGAGTTAGAGCTCCATTTCAGCCTTAGATCAAATCAGTACTCTGAGCATTTTGCCAAAACCCTGTAGCAAATAAGATGACCATAAAGTCACAAGTTATTTTTCAGGAGCTTAGAGTGATTTATTAAAACCAAGTAAGGGATAAAAATACTTTTTTTTTTTTTTTTCTTTTCTTACACAATTAACTAACCAAAAGAATGGGAACATAAAATTAAGTTTGGAAGTACCAGGTACTCTGTGCTTCAGTGGCTATTTTGTGATACTTTTGCTGTCATAGTTCATCCTGAGTGTTCTGGCTCAGCTTCCAAATTCCATGTTCTCCACCTCCACATAATCAGCCACTTTCTCCCATTGTCATGAAGGTGAAACACTATGATATTGTCACCTCCTGTATGACATTAGAGGCCTTCATCTCATCCTTAAGACAGGGCTTGAGCAACACTTGTTCAAAACTACCTCTGCAGAACACGCAATCTATTCACTGCAGAATGAAAATTCACAACTTCCAGTATGGTTTCCATTCACATTATCTTTCTTTTTGAAAAATGCAGCTAGTTGTATTCTTGAATGATCATTTTCAACTTGAGATTTACTGCAACCATATTTACTCAAATGCAAGGTAGAGGGAGAAAGGAACCTACCCCCACTAAAAATCATTCTACAAACATTATTTCATATAATCATGAAACACTGTAAAATATTAACTTTGTTATATGGATATTACATAACATAGAGACATAAAAGTTCATATAATAATCACACTCAATACCTGCCTGAAACAGCCACAGATTCTATCTTAGCCTAGAGAAGAATCTGTACATATTACGCCTCCTTCCATATGGCAACATCTGCTACAGACCTTGGCCATCAGTACTGATAATCTAAACCACTTTGTCTGTCATGACCTGGACTATGAGTTACTTTGGATAGGAGAGGTTACCTGTTTTAGAAGGAAGCGTATTTGTTCTATGTCAACTAACTTATATTCCAGGGCATCCTTTTTCCTCCTCAAGCAGAAACTAAAAATAAGGATTTACACTATTCTGAAATGCATGTCTGTCTTACACTTGGTTGCCTATTGAATCACTGAATGTTGAAAGCATGTTCTGTACTGTCAATGAATTCACCTTATAGCTCTTCCTGTCCAATCTGCTTAGAAGATAAACCTTTCAAAGACCTACAAGGTAAACAATAAAATCCTTAAGAACTAGCAATATCAGGAGCATGCTGTCCACTTTGGATTTGCTTAATTACTGAAGGGTGGGAGAGGCACAAATGGAAGCAAGAAACAAGAGGACAGTAGTCACAGTCATACTGGAAAACACACACATGCATACACTGATGTGCTGCACTACAGCAGAGCATGCAATAATGTTAGCCTAAGGATCGTGCTGTTAACCTCACATTTATCTTCAGAGATGTGTCTCCTACCCTTTTTGCTGCATTTGCAAAAACCCGGGAGCACATCTGTCAGTGAGCTATATTGCAAAAGCTCCCCCTTCTGCTAGTCTCCTGCAATTCTATCTTTTAACAACCAGAGCACTACACCACACTTTCACCATCATCACAGTAGCTGCATCAGCATATCTTAACCTATACAGACTGGAGACAGACTTTCCATTTTAATTTTTCCTAATGCAGGAACGGCAGCTTCAGTATAACACCAATTCTGAATGCTATAGTCAGAGACAAGGGTTAATGTGACTCATGCTTTAATCTTCAAAAGCTGAAATCAGCTTGCTCTCTTTTCCCCAAGTTTACTCTCTTTTTCCACTTTACTGAGATCTGAAATGCTCACACAGCAAAGAGATTTCATAAGCTTTGAAGTCAAAAGTACCAAATGCCTTGCTTTATATTCAGGAGATAGTACCGGGGCAGGGGGGGAAGGAAGAAGAGATGGATAAAATGGTGAATTTCTGTTTAAAGTATGTTTTCTATTAGTCATAGAAAACATAAAAAGAACATTGCAGTCTTCTTACATTTTTTCATTTACAAAGGATTCCAATTATGAAGATAGTTCTATTAATTTAAAAAAAAAAAAAACAACAGAAAAACAACCAACAACAAATGAACAGGAAATAGAGAAAAATAAAAGTTGCTCTGTACGGCATTCAAAGGTTAGGAAATACTATACTTCAGATATCTGCTGCCCCATATATGTCTAAATTATTCCTTCCTTACAATTTTTTTCTGTCTCCTTTTCTACATATAGTACCATCAAGGTCACAGCTAAGTCAGGTCTAAGTCATCCAGCAAAGTACCTAAACCGTGCAGCACCAAACATTTCCAGGATGCCAGAAAAGGACAAACATGTTCGAGAGACAGACATACTGCAGATTTCCATATTTGTTGATTAGCTAGCAATTGCAAATGGATGTAATTTCTTGACTACTTTGCAGTACAACTTTTACTCCTTCCTCATATTCCCCCAAACTACACAGCAAAAGGTTGCTGAATCATTTCATAGACAAATCACACTTCATTTTCACCTTTTTACTCTTTAATGTTCTTTCCTAGGCCTCAGATATACAAAACACTGAGTGACTAGTATTTCACATATAAAATCAATACTGCAAGGATTAAAATTACATTTCTTTAATATTTTCCTTTCATTTTATAATCTTTTCAAATTTCCAGTTTTTCAGCTAACCTGTATCAGTCAGCCTAGATGCAAGGTGAAACACGTTTGCTGAGAAAGAAGACTTTTCAAAGGAGCACATGGAATGTAAGGAATGAACCAGAAATTGGTATTCTAGCCATCTCCTCTTCAAATAACAAGCCAAAGTCCTGAATAAATGTGTATTAAATATAAATGTGTATTAAATATACATTTGCAATAAAAGTAACCAATTCAGTCTCTTGCTTGCCTGAAGACTGACCTGGGAGATTATGTCTAATATTCCAAGATTAGTGACTTCATTTATTGTTCTTTTTCAATTCAGAGTTTCTAATCCTCTGCCATTTTAGATTGGGATACTTTTCCAGACCTCTCATCTTGTGAGGCTGTTTTGGCTGGTTTTGTTTTGGTTTTTTGGTGGTTTTTTTTTAAGGGATTGAATTTTCATTGACAGATACTTTCCTAACATCATGTGATAATTTTCTCACAGCCTGGTGATAAAAATCAGCAAGCAACAGGCCTGCACACACAACGTGGTTTCATAACAAAAAGAAAAAAACAAACTGACTAATCCTTTCACTATAAATAAACACAAAAAAGTATGTCATAAGTCTAATTTCCAGGCAATATAAGCCTCAAAAATAATAAAACTTGTCAAGGTCTAGGGTTATGGCACAAATTGCTATAATTTTGTCATAAATCTATCTCCTTCTATTCTTACTATCAGTGTAATAGCTAATACTTGCATTCACTGCTTGTACACAAACATTTATTTCTAAGGAAAAAAACCCAGAGGTTATATATTATTTTCTTTATATATTATTTTCTTTTTATATTTATATTGTATGTCATCATAGTATAACTGATATATTAATTTATTCCCTATCCCTGCATACTTATATCCTATATTTCAGTATTTAGAATATTATTAAAGTTAGGGATGTGCAGAAATGCCTGAGACAATTGTCCTTCCTTCTGTCTCCAGATTTCCTAGTTCTATTCACGTGGATGACCTGAATGCACATATCATCTTAAATACATCAGTCAAAAGCATAAAGTCAGTCTAAACAAGAGAATTAAGAAAAAGACACATAGATCAAGACCATCTCACTCTGCCCTCCCCCCCAGTTTTCTATGCCTGCCTACACACAGTTCAGTGTCACAGAAGCTGATGGCAGGCATTGGATGAAAGAACTACCCATTTCAAGTGAAGATCAGGTTTGTGACCATCTGAAGAACCTGAAAGTTCACAAGTCCATGGGACCTGACAGGATATACCTATGGGTGCTGAGACAACTGGTGGATGAGGTTTCTAAACCACTATCTATTATATTCCAAAAGTCATAGCAGTCTGTTGAAGTCCCCACTGACTGGAAAAGAGGAAATACAACCCCCATATTCAAAAAGGGGAAAGTGGATGAACCCAGGAACTATAGGCAAGTCAGTCTCACTTCTCTGCCTGGTAAGATCATGGAACAGATCCTCCTGGAGGCACTACTGAGGCAGATGAACAATGATGAAGTGATTGGCTGTAGCCAACATGGCTTCACCAAGGGCAAATCATTCCTGACTAACCTGGTGGCTTTCCATGAGAAGGTCACAACATCAACAGATGGGGAAAGAGCAACCGACATCATTTACATGGTTGTCAGTGGGTCAGTATCCAAGTGGAGACCAGTGACAAGTGGAGTCCCTCAAGGATCAGTACTGGGACCAGTCTTGTTTAACATCTTTGTCAGAGACATGGACAGTGGCATTGAGTGCACCCTCAGCAAGTTTGCCGATGACACCAAACTGTGTGGGGCGGCTGACACGCTGGAGGGAAGGGATGCCATCCAGAGGGACCTTGGCAGGCTGGAGAGGTGGGCCCATGCCAACCTCATGAAGTTCAGCAAGGCCAAATGCAAGGTCCTCCATCTGGCTCAGAGCACTCCCAAGCACCAATATAGGCTGGGCAGTGACTGGCTTGAGAGCAGCCCTGAAGAAAAGGACTTGGGAGTGCTGGTGGATGAGAAGCTCAACATGAGCCATCAGTGTGGTCTCACAGCCCAGAGGGCCAATCATATCTTGGGCTGCATCAAGAGAAGTGTGGCCAGCAGGTCAAGGGAGGTGATTCTCCCCTTCTACTCCACTCTCATGAGAACTCACCTGGAGTACCGAGTCCAGTTCTGGAGTCCCTATTACAAGAAGGATATGCACATGCTAGAATATGTCCAGAGAAGGGCCACGAGGATGATCAGAGGGCTGGATCACCTCTCCTATGGGGACAGACTGAGAGAGTTGGGGTTGTTCAGTCTAGAAAAAAGAAGGCTCTGGGGAGACCATATTGTGGCCTTCCAGTATCTGAAGGGAACGTACAAGAAAGCTGGGAACATTTTAGGCTGTCGGGCAGTGACAGGACTAGAGGGAACGGGTTAAAACTAGAGATAGGTTGATTCAGGTTAGACATTAGGAAGAATTTCTTCACCATGAGTGCGGTGAGACACTGGCACAGGTTGCCTGGAGAGGTGGTGGAAGTCCCATCCTTGGAAGTTTTTAAGACCAGGCTGGATGGGGCTCTGAGCAACCTGCTCTAGTGGGAGGTGTCCCTGCCCACGGCAGGGGGGTTGGAACTACATGATCTTTAAGGTCCCTTCCAACCCTGACAATTCTATGATTCTAGGCAATTTTAAAGTCAGAATTATGTATTTATTAAATTCCAGTGAAAAATGTATCTATTTGTGGATTGATTACTTTCATAGACTCTTCAAAGGACTAGAATAAAGCTATCAATTATTAATTTCACATCTCTCAGTACCAAGAAATGTGTGCTTCCCTTCTTCCTTTTGGAATCAAGGGCACAAGTTGCTACTGGCAAGAGAATCTTGCTGCTACCCCTGGTACCACCACAGTGCACGCAGGCAAAAGTGGTATCTTACACAAATGCCCCATTAATTTTTCCAAGAATTCCCTGAAGGAAAAAGGGGAGATCTGGCAAGATGTGAGAATGGGATTCTCCAAAAGTAAAGATGACAAAGAAACATTCCAGACTTAATGAAATAAACAGCCACCTCAGAAATGATGTTACAAACAGTTTTCAAAAAACCCATCTTACTCTTTATCCGGTGTCCCATAATTGAACCAAGCAGCTGTATTTTAAAACAGCCAGTTCCAGTTGTGCTGTCTATAAGACACAGCAACAACACCAATTTCAGCATATCCCCCAATGGCCTGTTAAAAAATGACTTAACCATATGACATATTTGCACACATCATGCTAGGAAGAGTTGAAGCAGTCAAGTCAAAATCTAATTAATGCAGACTTTCATACTGATGAATTAACGCCCAATACCAGTCCAGTTCCTAATTTTGAAATCTGTGTTATAATATAGAATGACAAGAGTTTTTAAAAAAATTTACTTAATAATGAAAACATCAAGTTCTGCAAACACTACAGTGGGGGCACAGATCAGGACATAGCTCTGTTCTTTTGTTAATTATGCAATAAACTTCCACAGACTGATCAAGCCTATCTATCTCAACACTAGATAGGAGCTGCTCCTCTCTGGTGACAGTGAATTAACATGACAGAGTCTCTTATCAAAACCACCAGTAATTTGCTTCTGCGGGTAAGTGATTTTCAGTGTTGCCATTTTGGACAGAAACCCAGATGAATTCCTTCCTGCCACTCTTGCATTGTCTAGAAAGCAGCTGTACCTAAAAAGTTATCAGTGTAGTGTTATTGATCTTTGCTAAAACCATACTGCATTTTCTTCTGTTTTTTTCTTTACCCTTTCATCATATATCCAAGAGCTAATTATAGCTTGTCATTTCCTCCTTCAAGATTCATTCCAAAGCCTTGCTTGTTGCTGCTGTTAAAATTAAGATGATTAAAATTGCCTCAATCATATTCAGCAACACAGTACTTTTTCTAAAAAAAAAAGATATTATAACTTTGTTATTACCAGAGCATCAGAATAGATTAAAATATTTGGAATGGCCTGTGACAGTGCTTTCAGAATTCTTGCAGATTAGCAAGTCTCTGAAGCACTCCATCTCCCTAACTTGAACATTAAGCTCCTTGAAATTTTGCTTTCACAGTGACTAAGATTTTACACCTTTCCTCCACACTGAATTTTTTGAGCTATGGCATATGTATAACAGGATAAGCTGACACAAAGTATTAAATTATGCTTTCATACCTATCTTTCACTATCTATACCTCATATATATGTCTCATATATAGTGAAAGGTAAGAATGAGCTGATCTTGAAGGTCTTTTCCAACCTGAACAACTCTAGATACTGTGATTCTATTTTAATATATATGTTACTAAATATCTTTCAGAAGGTGAAGTTTTTAAATACCAAACAGTTCCACAAATATGGTATGTGGTACACAGTACAAAATACCTTTCTAAAAATATAAACAGGATGCACCCTCCCATTACATTATATGGCATGTCTCCTTTCCTTTTGATTTCTCTTCAGGTTCTGATGCAGCATTATTGCAGATTACAGAGGTATATTGCTAAAATGTCCCTAATTATAGTGGTTTATGGTATAAGAGAATCTACATATGTTTGTCTACTGAATCTTTTTGGCAACATATGCATCTTTGGCAACTTCTATATTGTGTCTTCCAGGTGCTTAGGTTCCTCTCAGCAAGTATTTAATTCTGCCCATCTTTATCCTTTTAGTTTCTGTGGTGATTTGCAATGTGAAGGCAGTATTCTGTGCCAGATTCTCACAGACTCCTGTGAAGCCACAACTCTTTCTGTCTAGCTCTTTAAAGTAAGAAGTTCCTCTGATGTCTTTTTGGGCAGGTATTACTAATAGCATCTTTTGTCAGTCCAAACTGATACTCACTGTACTTTACAACCCAGTTTTGTAAAACTTCTTTATTCCCAATGGTTCTATATGTCATTTGACATTTAATGCAGACTGGCCTATCTCTACCTTAGAAGCTAATCCAAGTATTTGCTCAAGTAACCACAGGTCACAAAGCACAACCAAAGTGTACTAGCAAGACCCTGAAATAGGACACAAATTTTCTTTCAATCTACTCATTAAAGCCCCCATGTGCCTTATCTTTCTTTCCTCTCCAGGACCTGTGCACCCACAGTCTGACAATACCATCCAACTTTAATAACTGCTGGTTTTTTAATATTTATCTAAATGTACATAAGCTTTTCTTCTTTGTATCCATAAACAAAAACTGTTAAGATGAAGGAAAGGGGAAAAAACAGTCAGAAACACACTCCATGACAAACATACATGCATGCCTATATATTTGTGATTATACATTCCATGATTCTATGATACGTTCTTGTAGACTTCATCTGAATAAAACTTAAGCACACCTCCCTTGATGCAACTAGACCTTCATGTTCTTTTGTTGATGTAATCAGATATTTCCTTCAAATATTTCTCAGCCTACTGTGCTGTCTTGACTCTTTGCATGACAAAATAGTTGAGATATACACCCTCTATTATGAAGGCAATGTTTTGGTTTGGTGTTTTTGTTGGGGTTTTTTTCCTTCTTTTTTTTTAAATGAAAAACCACCTTTTCTTCCCTGACTTTTAGCAAATGTTAATTAGAGAGTTACTGCAGCATTGACTTCTTTTATACAGTGATATTTTTTCCTTAACAGTGCAAGGAAAAGGAAATTATATGACCTCCCACCTCTTGGTACATACTACATATTACTTGTCTTTAATGGACATTGAACCAGATCTTGGGATCAAACTCTAGAATGAAAGCTGCCTCCTGTAATTAATTCCACAATAAAGTTATCTATGCTTTCTCCTCATTCAAATTCACACCAGGTTCAGAGCTCTGGCACTTCTGAAAAATTTCATATAGACCCCAAGATCAAACAATTCATACATTTACTGACAAATAAGAACGTCTCAATGATAATCTGTGACCAGGCTTCCCTGTTTAGCTACATATATATCAAGACACCAAAAAGTTTAAATTCTCAAGCATTCTTGTACTACTTCTGCATTTATATATTTCCATTTAATTTTATGTGTATTGAGATTTACTTCTACAACTGTGATGTTGTTTATACGCAATCTCATAACCACTGCTTCTTACTGTTGCAAAACTGATAACTGACTTAATGGTTCTATCATCTATGCATTTACAGAAGAAAGGTTTTGCATCTGAAAAAAACAACACACTTCCTATTCACAGTCAGAAAGCCTAGCTATTGCCATCAATGTGAAGGAAACTTATTCTGGTCAGCAGAAATATGGAAATAAAATGAGGAATAGTCATTTTTCACTCAAAGTACCACAGACCGCCTCATTGTTCCTGACTTCCTTTACATGAACTGTAATGTAAGAATGCAGAAAGTTGCTCAGAGAAAATAATAGCTTGACACAGCTCCTGAATCCACTTTGTTACCTTTTCTAAAGCACTTAATGAAATGCAACTGGTCTTCCATTATTACATGAAGAGGTGGGAATCAGGTGACACAATGTATAGTTCTCACATCCTTCCATTGCCTTCCTTTCACAGTTTTTCACTGCTTCTGCCCTGTTCCCCTCGTAACAACTCACCTCATCCCCTATAAAGATAATTTTTATGCATAGAATTAAATTTCCAGAAACTGTTGTATTCCACCTAGCCACTACAGAATGATGCTAATGATGCTTTTAAATGTATCTAAAAATACTCTAAGTCACAGTCACAGAAACACCTACACATATATGTTTCACCACCACTCTTCCTTATATAAGTTTTGGCAGGAACAGTTTATAAGTACACTTGGTCGTACCCTGAGCTTGGTTAAACTACAACATAAACAAAATATCTTGGTTAATTAGTATTTATGCATTTCTTATCACCATGATTCACATTAGAATTTAATCCCTCAAATACAGACAACCTAAAATATTCCTAGAGATGCTTTTCAATTTCAAGTCTATTTTTCTTTAGACACCACAGCATGGAGAAAAGAAGTGAGGCCTGCTTCAAGAAAAAAAAAAAAAATAGACATTTTTTTCTGCAAAGAATAAGCTTATGCACCGTTATTTGGGGGTTTTTTTTGTTGTTTTTGGATTTTTTTTTTAATGGCCAAACCAACGCTCCAAGATATTAAATAATTCAAATATATTTTAAAAAATAATAAAGCACAATTAGATCCAGGAAATATATTCAAACCTAAATTTCACATAATTATTCCCACTGGAGTAGTCCACTGCTCTTTTCACAGAAATGAAATCACTGAAGCACACAATGTCCTTGAATGACCAGTTCCAGACAGATACCATGTGTGATGGATATTATACTTGGTATTGTGTCTCAGATCCAAGCAGAGCTCCATGGACCTCCAGCTATAATTTCTCCCTTTTCCTTTCCTGATTTTTACCCCAAAAGAGACCAGCAGGCAAAGAAAATAACATTTCTTTGCCAGATGCAAGTCAGGCCACCAGTCCGGCCTCAGAACAGGGTTGAAGCTCAGAAAGAGGTTGTGCAAGATATGCAGACACTCAACCTCATGACCAAAACTTGCTACTCCCAATGAAGTTCTAGACAAAGATCAAAGCATTAATCATGAGACCCCATCAAAACAAGCCTGTGGCAGCACTGCATTCCATTGACATTACTCATGTTGCTCTGATTCCCATGATGCAGTGCTGGTACAGTAACATTAAAGGAACTTGTCAGCACTCAGCAGTTTTTCAATAACATATTCCAGCGCATCTTCAAAAACATTTGACTGTAGTAGAAGTGCAGTATTGCAGCCCTTCCCACCCACCCAGGTTTGGGTATTCTGCGCAAAAAGAGGAGAATCTCTTCCTTCAGATGCTTACTATCAACACTCAGTGTAGTGTGTGATTCCATCACATGAAGGGCTGCTGTTGGGCAACTCCCTTCGTTAAAGGTGGCTGCACTGCCTCATCATCTGATAAAAGAAATACTTATATTACTGCTAACAAATATCACCAGTGAAACAGTAAACCATAAGTAGTCCTAAATAACAGCTGCATGATAAACATTGTCATGAGAATGTCAATAGATACAAATCTATATTATGAGCACCATCACATGAATCAGAACGGGAAACAAAAAACAAACCAACAACTTGAAAGTTTATAAAAAGATTACTTTATGTCTCAGCAAAACTTTCATACAGTTTTTTCAAGTCTTCACATACTTATCTATACTAAGACCCTTGTATATGCCTGCAGACACTGCACTGGAGCTGCAAGTGGGTGCAGATGTCATTAGGAGAGGGAGATAAAGTGGCCTTTGTAAGAAGCAGGCTGGCACTCTGGAAATCAGAAAGCAGCCATGAACACAAAAGTATGGAATTGATTTCAAGTTTTGTTTCCTGGTAACTAGGACTTTTTTGTTTGTCTCCTGTTTACAGCTGGAGCAGAAAAAATATAAATCTCTGAAGATAAATTTAAAGATAAATAGTTCTGTTTGAAAGAGATTCATACAGCAAGCGTGTTACAGCCAGACAACGGAGATTAGTTAGGGCATGGGCTTGTCTGGGTTGAGTTTAATTACTATCTGGGGCAGCTGATGGGACTCTATTCAACTAATGTAACAGACATCCTTACTTGCACCTCTGAAAACTCTGCACCTCAAATTAATGTGATAACTCCTTTTCATAAATCAATCTATTAGCTCTCCTGTTTCAGTTATGTTAATGTTTGGAAACATCAGTTTCATTTTCCCCACCAAGATACTCTCTTAATGTTAGTGCAAATCATTTATTGCCACATGCCAAAGAGAGAGCTAACCCTATTACTTCAGCTCTTGAGGTTCATCTCTTGTCCTCCTGGGATCACAATGTAAAAGCCATGGCTCCATTGTGCATCAGGAAATCTAGAACTTGTAATTACTGTCACTGCAATTTCAAGTGCAGCTGTCCTAATCATAAAATAAATAGATCCGATTCCTGAATTACAAAATGCCCAGAAATTCATCCATGCCATATTCTTAGGCAGTGCATCAAATTTGAAGTACTATACTTTGCTTCTTTCTTATATAAAGCAAAAAATATGTAAATTCTCTACCATTCCAGCTGTTAACTCCCATCTGCATTTTACATTAAAACAGCCGTAGAAGAGTTCATATGGATCTTTCTGAAAATCAAATGGAACACAGCCAAACCACAACATAGTGCAAAAGTAGGCCAGTCATCTGCATAGAATGTGCTGTCATTAAAATCAATGACTAAAATGTTGTGGAATATTTTATTTGATTCTATTTTGAAATGCAGAACAACACTGCAGTCACTTCACAGAAAGATGGGATTTAATGCTCTAGGCAAGAAGCTGATTTTTTGATTTTTTTTTCAATAAGAGAGAAATGAGCCCCTATAGAGGATGTTATTTTGAAAAACCTGATGGTAATCCCTAAACTGGAGCATTTCATGTATGCAATTAAAACAGAACATTTTTCAAAAGCAATATTCAAATTACAAGAAAATTATTTCTGCAATTGTTTCTCTGCAGACTGGCTTAAATAAAGAGGCCTTTTTTCCTCTTTCAGCAATGACAGACAGTCTGTAGGAATACTAATGTTGAGTTCAAATTCCACTTTTTATGTACACTAGTTGCTATTTTTTATGTTCTAGATAGTTTTCAGCTTGTAAATATATTTTTAAAAATAACAATAATGATCAAAAAGAGATTAAGTGTTATCATATAATTTCCAGTTCCTCCTTTGAAGCTTTTCTGCATGAACTGAAAGGTATAATTGTCTTCTGCCTGTGAAGACAAGCTAGTATGTACATGCAAATGAGGGTCACTGTAATTTCCATAAGAGACAGAACTACTGTTGCATTGGACATTGGTCGCTTCACAATAACAGTCTAAAACGCTGGTGGGAAAACACAATAAAGTAAAAATTATTAAGAAGTAAATCAAAACCCTGTGAGGAAGTATAAAAAAATGTCTCTTTCCTGGAAAACTGGCCTCTGAAAAGTAATGTCATGTTCTTGACATTTGCCACATAAAATTTATTTCCATCATAGCACCAACATAAAGAAGAAAGTCTAATTACTGATGATGCAATTTAAATCATTGCTCTCCAAGTTGTTTATAAGATGCCAAATGGAGACAGTTAAAAAAAAGGTGTGCTTCTTATGTGCCATAAATCTGAAAGAAGTGATTGCCTCTAATTGTAAAACTTCACATAAGGATGTCTAAAATTAAATCTAACAAAGTAAGTGTCAAGGATTTAAAACACACAAAAAGATTCAGCTCACCTCACAGGGGGCTGGTCTCCCTTTAGAGAAGGCTGTCTTTTTTGTGTTAAGAACTTGAATTCTAATTTTCAAGACTGAAATTGAGGAATTCTGTTCACTACAGAAGAATGAAAGTATTCTTGTGACCTGAATCTGGAAAATAATGTTAATATTTTACCCGAGTATTTCAACTTCTGGAATTGGCTGCTGTGCAAAAAAAGCTACTAATTTTAATTTCTGTTTCCAGACAGGTTCATTCACCAGTATTAATGTGACGTCAAGCAGAGTAGAACATGCACAAACAAAGCAACTACGAATGCAAACTATTACAAGTTATATAATGTTTAAAATCTACATTATAGAACAAGATAGCTTATCTGTTTTCTTACATGTTGAGTTTTAAATTATGCTATTGTTCCCTTCATAAACCAGACTATTTTGTTTAATTTTCATAAAGCACAAAAAAATTCTCACTGCATATTTTGCAAATAGCTTGGGTATATGTGGTTACTGTGCTCATGAATCTAGAACAGACTTCTATTCAAAACAAACCTGATTATAGATTCAACTGTTTTAGTCTTGTAATGGATTCTCAGAGAACATGTTTTCTGTGTTCTCTTAGTTCTACAGTATTCTTAAAAGAAAAATAAATGGAATATGTTGCTCAGTTTCCCCTGTATATACACCTCCTGGGTGGCAGAGGCCTTTTCTACCTGTGAATATAGTAGCTTTATAGAGAACCTTCAGATTGGGGAAAAAAAAAGGAGGGAAACCACTAAATGTGCAGGAAAATATAACCATCTATTCACACTATTTCATTGGTAAACTCTATAGTCCTATGCCTCTGTGAGAGGCTGCAATCTGCCTGACAGCCAAGGTAAAATAACGTTTTCCTGAATGAGTCACCTTATGTAGCCTGAGCAGCAGCTTGCCATAGCTACCAAAGGGTACTATCCACAGTATTCCTTCTCTTCTCCATTTTATGCTGCTTTTTTTCCAGTCATTAACATTTTTTCCTTCTCTCCTGCTTCTGAAGGGGAAATGGGTTCCTTTCTATAGTGCTGACCATCTGTGCTTGCATGGCTTTTTCCTTTTTGTACTAAGCAAATCCTCATCACTGCCTCAGTCTAACACCAGGTGCAGCACTCAAATATTTACAGTACATCAGAACAGTGCCTAGCACAAGAAAACCCCAAACAGGATCAGTTACAGAAACCTTCACATCTGAAAGATCTATTTATGCAGAGAGCTGGTCTGCTTACAACAGTGCAGCACTTAGCACCTTTCAACAAGAACAACTTAAGGCATTCAGCCTTTTCCTCCAGGATTTAAACAAAGGAGAAAAGCAGAAAAACTTCAAAGAGTTATGCACTTCCTTCACTGGCAGTACTGCCAGGCTGACACTGAATAGAGAGGCTATGCTCATTAATGAAATGTGACTGTGTTTGCAAGATAAGGCCTTCGATTTCAAAACTGTTAGCATGAGTAAAGACAATAGTACATGCAAAGGACTGAATTAAAGTATTTTAAATATATTTTCAACAATTCTCGGGGGGGGGGGGGGGTGTGGAACTTAATACATGTCACTCACCTGAAAAGACATTGGGAAATGTCTCTGTAGAAGCCTGCACCCCTGAGGACTTTCTTGAATGAGTCAAAGGCACTATATCCGTTTGAAATTTCTCTCTAAACCCCTTGTGCTCCAAGTAGCCTGCAGAGCCCACCTTCTGCGTTATCTCACATCTGTGATTATATACCTCTTCTGTCCAGTCTGCAGAACGACTAAATAAACCTGCCAAACTAGCAGACCTCTGTTTCTTGATGGAGACTTTTTCTTTTTTCTGGAAGGACTCCTGCCTCCTTGTAAAAAGTGGGCTCTGGGATGGGGAGGGAGAAGGTGAATGGTTGGGAGAACTCAGTTGCCTAGTTGTGGTTTTGATGTAACAAGGATTAATTAGATAGGGCTTAAAGCATCGGGAACCAAGCATCGGACTGCCTCCTGTCCCCTCAGAGGACAAAATGCCATTTTTCATTTCTGTGGATAAACCATTATGCAGTTCCTCTTGACTGGCTGACAGAGTGCGTTTCTCTTCCTGAGTCTCAGCAGCATGATCATGGCCTGCATCTGAAACACCATCCTCTGTTACTGAGCTCTGCAATTCCACAGCCTGCACTTCAGCAGTTTTAGTCTCAGCATCAGCTACCAAGGTTGGAAAAGGTTGTGTGGAGCTGTGTGTTTGAGACCTGTTTTCTACCGCAGTTGTATTTAAATCACCTTCTACTTCACTAGCTACAGCACCCACTCCAGCAATAAGCTGTTCCTGCTTCTCAATCAATAGCTTATGTTCTTGTGTTTCAAATAAGCCGTTACCAGGAGAGCCTGTGCCATTTTCAGCTTCTTTCAATTCATGTTCAGTTGCACAGGAGACAGGAATGTTTTCTGCAATTTCAGATATTGCTGGAAAAGCTCCCTCGGTGCCTGGGCTCCTCTCTTTGTCAGGGGTAGTTACTGAAAGAAACCGTTCAAAATCTAAGGGGGCTGCTTCCGAATTAGCCATGTATCGGCCCATTGTTTTGGTGACAAGGTCCTCAGTTCCAATGTTAATTGCCCCCTGCTGCTGCTGCTGCAGTCTAATAGCTTGCTGGATATCAGAAAGCAAATCCTCTTGTTCTGCAGCTGAATGGAAACTGTATATATCCGTATCAGAGCCAGAGCTGGTCCTTTGTCCATCCTGTGTCTCTGCTGCAGCTGGAACAGTTTCATTTCTGATTTCAAAATGTTCAACATCTGTGTCTGAGAGACCCCCTTCATCTGCAGAGATGCTTATATCTGGAGTTTTGGTAACAATTGAATGAGTACTGTCCAGCTCTCCAGCCTGCAAGGCCTGGCTTTCCAAAACATCCTCCCGTGAACTACTATTCCCATCTTTAGCCTTGGACAGATTTTTTCTGATCCTCAGATTTGAAAACACCGAGGCCCTCGAGTCTGATTTACCCTTCTTCTTAGCGGATTCACTTCCTTTTGCATGCTTTCCCAGTCCCCTTCTGCTTCCCAATACCTTCTTTGTGCCTTCTGTATCCTTGGGCCCAGATGCATCCTCTCCTCCTTCATGCACATCACCTGTATTTTTCTTTAGCTTCCCATCTTGATTCCCCATGATTTTCCGCAGTGCAATACCTTCGGCAATCAAGCCATGCTCCTGGATTTCATTCCTTTGGCCTGCCGGCGAGATCCCCTCTAGCGATCCAGGTTTGTTTTCAAGCGGTGGTGATGCAAGTGAAGCAAAGGCTTGCTGTGCCTCTCTCCCATCTGCTAGAGCTGCCTTTTTGCATAATGTGCTGCTTGCACTGGGCTCCGCTGGGACATGCTCAGTACAGCACTGAGAGCTGCAGACAGCTCCTTCCAATGGCTGCTGCTCACAGAGCTGCCTGCTCTCCGAGCTGCTGCTGCCGCACTCTTGCTTCTTTAGGAACGATTCTGTGAAAAGTATTTCCTTTATAAAAGTCACTTCTTTTTCCACGGTTTTTATTGCCTGCATTGCAAGCTCAGCTTGTCATCAAATCATTTATAATTTCAGGACTTCAAGTTCCTGGAGGGGGGGGAGAAAGTTAAAGTAAGATACTTTAATTACTCTGCAATTGTTCAAATGAATAAAGTAATAACCTTGGAAAGATAAATATTATGATGATTTAATAGTTTATAAGGTGCTTAAGCATATGTTACTTTGACAGATTACACAGTACCTCTGGTGATTTATGTGTTTACTCATTAAAGGCCACCAAAACATGATACATAATTTTAAAAGGAGAGTCACTCTGAAAGTAGATAAAAAACAGTAAACAAAAAAGTTCTTTCCACAGCTTTAGAGAGTTTCACTTAAAAGTCAATGCATTATGGTAATTACACTGTAAAAACCTCCCACAATTTGTATTCTGAGAAGGTGGATATACTATTATTCCTAGGAGAATCAACTCATCAATATTAAAACAGACCGCCATTGTTTTCTCTGATAAGAACATCTGGCATGAAACAAGATAAAACAAGCAAGAAAAACAGCAGTATTCAAATGCTTCTAAGGAAAAGTATACAGGAAATCATTCCTCTATTTCACTTTAAATATTTAATAATTGATTTAGACACTGTCACTTGCTAACTATTTTGGAAGCTTGTGCAACAGTTTTAGTGAGCTGCTGCTTCTCTATTTTTGGTTTAGATGTATAAGCATCAATGCTTCATAAATACTTTTCCTGAACTCCCACTTTTAAAATTTACATTTAAAATAATGAGAATAGAAACAAAAGGGCATAAAGAGTGCCAAATTGCCAAGTTCAATACCTTGCTTTAACACCAGTCAAGAAGTAATAAGATTGATTTCTGTTTATGATTTATCATCTCTAAACTGTTTGGTCTATTAAATTCAGTTTCTGTAAAAGACTTTATGTATTCCTAACACTTCTGATCTTCTTTACTAGCAATATCCCTTTCATCAGAGATTATGTAAAACAATACATCATTTCAGGGAAATACATCTTATTGGTTTACCTAACTCTTACTTTTGCTGTAATTCTTTTGCTGCAATTCTTTTCCTGCCAGAGGTTTCACTTGCTTTTCTCTGCCTTAATATATATTACAGAAGAGAGAATCATTCACACTTTAAAAACTGTGCAGGCAATTCCTCACACACATATTTCTTTTCCAAGGGATGATAAATACCTTTACAAACTTGGGATGTGGTTATTGTTAAATAATTTATTCAGTTTTGAAAAAGTACCACTGTCAATAATACATGCAATAAATTATTTTGAGACATCATAATTTTCTCCTTGTGCTTCTTGGTCACTTATTGCTCTGATGTAAGTCCTGTCCTGACTGTCCTGTGCCTTAGGCACAAGAATACTTCTGTCTACAGTACTTTAAGTGGATCAGATGACTTTGTATACTCAGTGGTTTATTTTAGCTTTCAGTTACCCAATGAAGTGATCATTTTTAAAAGCTTTTTTTCTTTTAATTTTTAGCACTCAGTATTCATAAATATACTAGCAAAAGCTAGTATAGCAAAAACTTCAAAAGCACATTGGTTTTGCTTTTTATGCCCATTCCTGCTTTTGCTTTCTGTTGTCCTACTTAATTTCTAATTTGTTGCAGTATTTTACCTTTTACAGCATTATTACATACTTACAAAAGGCTTTTCAATGCTCAGGTAAATTTAGTCCATCTGAAGATATAGAGTAAGAATTACTTAAGGCACACTTTAAGAGAACCATAGAAGTAGAATACTACCTTGATGGGTATTTCGACTGACTAGAACTGACAAGTATTTAACCCTTGATTACAAATGGAGTACTTGTAACTTCCAACCCCATTTAAGAGTTCTTCTCACACTAAAATCTGCCAGATATTAACATCATGAAAAATAAAGTTACTGTGGACTGAATATGTAAGGGAAATGTAGAATTAATTTGATGATCTGAAAGATTCCTTTTCCTTCCTTCAATGTAAACTTGCATTACAAAGTCAACATACTCCTATTACAACTAATGATAATTCACCAGCATTAATTACTCTGCAAATTAGGCTGCAAACCAAGCTATTGACAATGCTGGAGTTATAAAACAGTCAAGTTAATGACTGATCTTCATTTTTTATTTAGAAACTAGAAACTTATAATGGTTTAAATCATGTATCTGCACTATTTCCTAGAAGTTTTCATACAGAACATCCTGATGAGTAATTTCTTCAAAAAGCACAGACAAGTATAGCTTCCAATATTACTTCAGTTTAAATATATTACACTAAAAATTATTCAATTTTTTCAACCTGCAGGTGTAATCCTAAAAGCAAAGGAACTGTAAGAAACAAGCCAAACCATTTTCTAGACTGTCCCTCTAAATGCAGTATCCTAGCCATCATGGATTCTGACCAGGATTTAGGGTCTCTATGGGGAAAGAACATTGCTAAAATGGTCATACTTATATGAACAGCAAAGAATTCACTCTGGTTATTCCACAGAAGACACAGAATATATTTGAAAAAAAAAACAAACAACCATGGGGGCAGAACACACCTCAAAGTGGCAGTGACAGATACAACTCTCACTCAGCATTTACAGGAAAGTACAAAAGGTTAACATTATCCAAACATAAAAACAAATGTTCATATTTTGGGGTTATTCTAATAAGTGTTATAGATTCTGAAGAAAAACATGTTAGAAGTCAGCAGGAACCCAGAACATTTTGGCATCAGTATAAACTACATTTTAAGAGCTAAGAATGCATTCAATATTCTACAGCAAAAAAAGAGACTTTCAACAGAAAGTAAGTGGCAAAAAGAGGGTGTTTTAGGTGTTCAAGAAAGATATTTTTAAGAGCAACTATAACTCATTCTTAGCTTGCTATAAATTGTCAACAAACAATTGAGGCTAGTCTGCAAACCTGCTTACTTGCCTCATTTAATAGTTGCCAGTGGTCATGCAAAAATACCAAGGGTTCAGATCACAGGCATAGACCAGAGATCCCCCTCACCTCTTATTCTCCTCCACAGCTCAGGAGACATGAACAGAAACACAAAGAGAAGAAACAAAACTTACAGCTCAAAACAAATTGTCCTTCCATATTAAGATGATCCAGTTACAAAAATATGACCCTAAGACCCTATTACAAGACTGGGATTATTTTCAAGAAGATGGTTACCATTATCCTGCAGCCTCTCTGGATAGGTGACCAGATCCCCCCAGCACTGCTTCCCTCCCAGCCCACCTGCCCTGCTGGGAGGGGAAGGGACTGCTGGCTGTACCAATTGCCCACACCTGGGTGAAGGCCTCCGCCTCCTAAAGCACAGCCAAGGCAGACAACTACCCCTGGGTGGGGCTGGATCTTTCTCTACATTCATTCTACCATTCATCACAAAAACGTTGGGTGATGGGGTCACATTCTGGTATTTTGGGCCTGTTGCAAGCATAGGCTGCTTGGGGGGAGAGAGGAGCACCTAGAGGAGCCTGCCCTGGGGACAGACACAGCTCTCTGGAGGTGGATGAGTTTTCACCATGTTTTATGTACTGTGATATTTAATTCTGCTCTCAATAGTAGTTGTCTAGCAAGTCCCTATAGAGTGAATATAATAATGACCCATCACTGCCACTCAGGGGCACAGGGCTGCTATAAGCCATGCTTCCCAGGGGCCAAGCCTTTGGGCAGGGTTCAGCTTTACTAGTACAATCCCAGGGAAGGATTTAGACCACTGGAGTGCTGGCAACACACAGAGTGCCTAAACCAGCTACCTGGCAGTAGCACTGTGGCTACCACTGTAGAAGCACCAACACAACTGTGCAGTAAAGGGGTGCGTGTGTGTGAAGTAAACACACCTCCAGAAGGAGCTGCATTACATCTTCTGCACATACCCCCATATTGCCCTTCATGGTGAGCTGAGAGGCAGGCTCTGTAAGTGCGTTCCTGGCCAGCTCTTTCAGGAGCCCAAAGTGGCTGGCCAGGCTACATACATGTACATATATGGGTTCTGTGTCCACCTTTCCTGCTGGGAACTCTCAGTACCTGGGGTGGGGGGGGGACTGCTGCAGGTGCTCTCCTGGGGGTAAACAGCAATGTGGTGGCCCAGGGTGGAGACCTGCTGGAGGAGGCTGAACCTCATTCTCTAACATGGTAGGCAAGGCCTGAGCTGCCTCTGGCAGACCCTTTGCCTCACTTCCACACAGAGGAGGGCTGAGAATGGGGTGGCAGCAGTGTGAGAGCCACAACACCCTTCTGCAGGGTCCAGGTGCCATGGTAGTGCTGTGGGAGTTGGGCTGTGCTCCCCCCAGCACTAGGTCTCCTCCAGCCTCCCTGAACCCCACTCCCCGAAGAGACAGGGCTACTGCTTGGAGAGGGAGAGTAGGGTCAGCCAAGGGGATCCTCACCTCTGCTACAGCACACCCTACAGAGATTTATTTTTTTTTAATTACTGTCTCTGTATGCAGGGGTTTGGCTTGGAGATAAAGGCATATAGATTAACAGTACTCTGGTGTCACACTACTGATTGAGATATGATCATGCAGACAGAATGAGGAAAAGTTTTTTTAAGCAGACCAGAATATTCCCAGTATGTTACTAGGACTTGAATTTTTATAAGCAAGCTCTATGAGCTATAGGGAGAATTGTCTTTTATGACTTGACAAGCTCTAGCAGACTCACTTCCCCTCTCTGATCTGCAAGGGCCAAGTCACGAGATCAGAAAATACAATGTGGGTTAAGAGACCATAGTGGCTATTGATGAAGTTGGTCCTGCTCTTGCCTCATTTAGTTGCTGGGGGATATGAGAGTCTATTTTTTCTTCTAATACTTGTCTGAGCAGTATGAAATCATGCCTCATGCATTGTATTTATATTAAGTTGAGGTGATCCAGTTCAAGCAAGCAATGATCCATGGTCCTAGGAGAGTGTTTGGCTCGCCTAGGAACTTTTATTAGGTGTATGAGAAGATAATGACTAGGATTTTCAAATGTCTGCTACATAATGCTGAAGGTTTTCCCTCAGTTTCTAGCTAGTGAGAACTAACATTTAAAATTAGTGTACCTGAGGAAGCAGGGTCTCTAGAAATGTAATGTTTGCCAACTACTGTGTTACAGACTGCACACTGTAACATAAATCTTTAGTAATAGTTTAACCTCTGAGATTTCTCACCTAAATGCAATAATACATTTAGGCATTGTGCAACAGAGCTTTTTTTTTTTTTTTTTTTTTTTTAAATACAATCAGCTTGACATAGCAAAATCCATACCCATTCTAACAGCCATTTTATTGGTTTCCCTAATATTTCCATATTCTTACTGCTGCTTTATTGTAAAATACACTTTGCAGCCTAAAAGCTATACAGAACCTTTCGTAGTTCTTTATATAGGATGAGTTGGCTGAACAGCTGCACACAAAACCCTGACAGCATTCCAGAGATGTATGCATTGCAGGTCAGGGTCAGGTCACAGAAACAATCTCTGAAAATCCAGGCCTCTGCAAATGCTGCAGCCAGGGACTACTGTATTTGGCGTACAAGATGCTACAGTAGTATTGTAAACAAACCTGAGCAGTAAGGAAGAGTGAAGGTCTGTTTTATTTCCTATCACAGACTGAAAAGTGGGGTATCTTGCAGCACAGCTCCCACTTGTTTGCTAATATAAGCTAAACAAGTTCAATGCAATGTTGTGTAGGCTGAATCATGCATTAAAAAAATAGTAATATATCTGTTGACCAGGCTATCAAAGAAGCACAGATAAGACAATTTCTGCCATTTAAACTACTGTAAAGTACAGTCAAAAATCAGAGCAAGAGTCTAAGTTATAAATTTTATTTTCTACAGGAATTAAATTTATGCAGTAGAGATGTTTCTTCAGAGCGCATAATAGCTTTTGAACACAGCAAGAACCAAAGTTTTAAGATTAAGATTATTAAACCTCTGTAAAATTCACACACATACAAAATAAGTATCTGGGTAGAAACAGAAAAGATAAACAGAACTGACTGTGTCCATTGATCAAACGGGATTCATATAGTTTAGAACTATCCAAACACAAGCAAGCATTTCATAGGGACAAATGAGAACAGATGAGAAGAGATTTATTGTACTAGAGGATAAAGAAAAAAAGAATACAAATCTGTAGGAAATTGAACCTCCTGATTTTTATTCCTTAGAGAAGAACATATTCTGTTAAATCAAGCAGAAAATTACATATTGTCTTTTTGGTTTTCTTGGACAACTCCCAGAGTACTTAATGACATGGTTGAAAAATGTGGACCTTGATCGTATCAGTGGATCTTTTTTCCTACAGAAAGCCCAAAATACCACAAACAATGGCAGATTTTTGGGCCTAGTCCTTTCCTGCAGGAGACAAGGGATTAACTTAAGTACTTAAGGCTCTAATTTTCTTTCCTACTGGAACACTTAATATATTAGTCTGAAGGAAAAGTTGACAAAAAACAAGTTTTTTCCTGAGATTTTGGTTTTTAAAGTTCTCAACCAATGACATGGGTTGTTTTTAAAAATATGTGGAGAGAGAAAAAAAAGTCTTCATTTTTATCCTCTTCCTTTAAACATCAGTTTCTTTTCTGTTGTGGACATTCACACACTCACATATGGTTTTGCAGTTTGGGTGAAATAAAAAAGAAAACTATTGACCATCTTTCAGTTTTTTTTAAAACAGCAAACAAACTCCTATCAATTGTCATAAATATGTTCCCCCTAGAGAGAACAACCTTGTGGCAAGCTGACTTTGTAAACCACCCGAGAAAGTTTACAAAATGGGATGGTTTTGAAGAGAAGGCAGTATTTTTGTACAAATTTGTTTCCTTGTCTCAAATACATTTAGTATTTAGAACACATGATTTTTTGTAGTATTTACATAATCAGATCTAGGATTAAATGAATCCAACTTGGCGAGATAGGGAGGAATTTCTCTTTCCTAGTCTTGGGTTTACTTCAGTATAGAACATTAGCAAGGTGAACACTCCATTTTGTACTAGTGAACAAATGTGAATGCCCCTATCTGAGTTCATTGGATGAAAGCCTTTGCAACAAGAGTGAATAAAGTGTACTGAAACTAAAATTATAAACCAGCATCCAATGCAGAGAAAGATAAGTATTGAGATGACAGAAAGAAAGGAGCTCTGAGAACACCGAAGGAAAACTGAAGTAATCTCTTACATAATATTAGTATCTCATGGTTTTACTTCTATTGCTGTGATTCTTTGCTGTTCTCATGTTATGATCTACAGGAGTCATCTATATGGGGATTCATAACTGCTGTCTTTAGATTTCTGCCTTTATCTCCACAGTACGTCTCAAACTGAAATTCCTATAGCAATTACAACAGTTCAAGTTCATGCCTTAAGTAGAGATCTGGAGAAGCTACCACAGTGAATAATCTGGATAGATGCAGTCTCTAGAATATATACTCTTACGAGCTGCAGATGCCCAGGGAAGAGTATTCTTTCTCAGGAGTCATCGTTTGAATTGTGACCACTCTTCAGTAAAATCCCTGTCTTGTCTATACATATGGAGCCTTAGCTGGTACAATACTTTTGTTTTAAGGCTTTATATATTTTCACAATAGGGGAAAGAGACTGGAAAAGTGAGAGGAACTTATGAAACCTGATTCAAGGCCTCAAGATCTCTTGTTTCTGGGACTTTTATGGAGAGAAAAGGCTAGCTGTAGAACTATTCAGCTCACCTAAGTTTAATTTCTTAAACCGAATCTTTTCTACAGTATACTATTTCTTTCCACTGTTCCCATAGAAAGGACATGAGCAGAGAAGCTTTATGAATACCTCTCAAGGTACCCCAGATTTGGATGTTGTTTTTGGTGTAATGAATTTGATGTATTCAATATTTTGTCGTTTGCCTGTTCTGTTAACTCGATAGTGTGGTAACACAACTGGCTTGGGGGCCGGCAGTAGTTAATCAGCCACAATATTGCAGAACATTGCCTGGGCTACAAATCCACACAATTGCAGTACTTGCTAATGTCCAAGCAGTCCTGGCTGCCTGATTAGGCTGAACTAGTTCAGGTAGGACTTATCCACGTTAAGACAGGTGCAACTATGTAAAGTGGGCTCAATCCAGAACTTTATGTCCTTGAGTAGGCCTTAACATGAGAGACCCAAAGCCTAAGTAGCACAGTGAATTCCTACTGGTTTTGTAGATACAATAGCTTTCCTTTTTTTCAGCTGAATAGTTATCATAACAAGACGAGTTCTGATGTTTATTGTCTTTATAAAGCAAATACATTGCAGATGAACAGCTGGCAATCTATTTGACTACAGTAAGACAAAAGAATGATGGTGCTGCTGAATAACCCAGATACCCAGATAAAGGTCAGGAAATTCAATTAGGATGATAATGTTTTGTATGAAAAGGATTATGCCATCCATAGAGGCCACCATTGAACTACAGCTTTTGTAGGGCTAAATACATAGGGCAACTACTGTGATCCAGTTAGGGAATAAAAAGTCCTTCCCATGAGCAATGGCAAGTTAAAATTTTGCCAGATCACTGTTTCTGCTCACTATACCCATTCCCAATGTCTTATATTCTTACGCCTTTCTTCCTCAACTTCAACATCTTTGCCTAACAAAGTATCTAATATCAACTGTCCTACTGAGTTTATTATCCCAAGCAATTCTCTTTTTGTGTGATGTCTTATCTTGTTTCATTTCATGAAGGTCATCCACAGACCAAGAGAGTCCTCAATATGGTAGGTAACCTGCTTCTAGCTACAAAATGGCATCTCTTCTCCTGAACTTATCTTCATTCATTTATTTGTCCAAAATTGTTGGTCACTCCAAAGACCTACATTAGTTTGTCAGTTTCTAAAACACCTTTCCTTGCAGTGCCATTTCTTCCTTCTAACCAACCCCATTCTGTCCTATATGTGTTAATTGTTCTGCCCTTAAATGGTGTATCGTCACATCACTCTCTTTATCTAAACCAAAATCTTCTTCACTCTACCTAGATTCACATCTGTGGCTATAATGGAAGGAGTTACTTCCATCTCTTGACAGATAGACAGTAATGAGTGGATGCACATAGGACTAAACATAATTTTCTTTCACCAGTTACTGTGGGCAAGGAGTAAAATGAAATTATCTCACAGGTTTACATCTCAGATCTCCTTCCCAAATCCCAGCTCTTGATTAACACTGTTAAACATTAATGCCCATGTCTTTCAAATATTGTCAAGACATAACTTACCATATAAAGGACATACTGTATTCATCATCTATTTAATCTGTAATTCTTATATAATTCCCTTTAGCTCTATTTCACCTTTGTGGGAACCCTGAGTTGGGTTTCAGTCTTTGTGTCACAATCCAGACAGAGCTGGTGAGAAACAGAAAGGAAATAATTACATTCAATTATTGTCTCCCTAGCTTTTTATATAGACAGTTTCTACTATGAAAACATGTAGAAATGAGATTAAGAACAATTCAATTTTACTGCAAGCTTCAGTTCTGAGAAAGAATGGCAAACAGGGTGAAGAGTTATAATTCAGACAATGCTTGCTTCACATCTCTAGGTCTTAATTTATCCTAAAACATTTTAGTTTAAAATGACACAGACTACATCACTTTAGCACTTTAGTTATGGAACCTGAAGTAATACCAAAACATTGATTTATGCAACAGTTGGCAAGAAAAATTTCAAGAAAATATTTTATTATGCTTTGTCCCCAACCTTGCTACTGTCATTGTATTAAGAGCTCACGTAAAATTATTTTGAAATGAGAGTCCTTCCTAACAACCAAGCTGGTCAGCTCACTCATCAAATGACATGAGATATATCATTCCTATTTCACTTATATTCAGGGAAGTTGTTTAAATAAACAAGATTGAAATGCTCAGCAGCTGTCCTAAATTTAACTTTAAAAGGCTTTGTGCACACTGTCAATCTAGCAGTTCATCTTGTTGTAAGTGTGCACAATAAGAAGGACAAATCTTTCTATTTTTTTACATAATGTACTCAGCGCTAGGGAAAAACCACCACCTGGGGGAAAAAGATAAATGTTTGATTAACAAAATTCTGACAGTCTTTTCAGCCAGCTTTAATTTTACCTGGGATGTTATGATAGGAGGTGTTTTCTCCACTAAAGTACTGTTAGGCTACCTTAGCATAGCCTAAAGACAGATGAAAAAAAAGTCATGAGAAGACTCGTGACTTTTACATAAGGTATTCACATTGTTATCTGCCACTTTATTTATTTGCCTCTGTTCCAGAAATCTTGCCAATATCCACAGATACTGAAATATTTCAGGACATATCATCTTAAAAAAACCCCAGGATTTGGACTGATGGTACATTTGGTTCAACATCATGCCTCTAGCAGTAATCAGTACAGACAATATTTCAGGAAACACCTTAGCAGTAAGCAATGGGAAATTTTATTCCCCAAGTCTGTTATCCAGGTTAATGTATGTCCTTAGACAAGGGATTTTGTTTTTTTGTTTCTTTTAATTGAGTCTTACAACTCCAAACAAACTTGTGCTTTAATTCAGGGTGTTCTCACTATCATGTTAGCTGCATTCTGCACTCACTGACATGTTGGTCAAAGATGGTACCAGCTGTACCAAACACCAAGCAAAATACTACAAACCTACTGCTCCTACCCCAGAAAGCTTACAGTCTAAGTAGACTCACATGGATAACCTCATTAATTCAATTACATTTGTTCACTTCCCCATGCCTTTCGCTGCTTTTGTTTTTGCACCACAGTGCAGTGAAGAGGCATCTGATGGACAATTGTCAGTAGCCTTCCAGAAATTAGGAACCTGAGAAAGATTCTTGATATGGAAAGGATTGTCATCCTGGCTTAGTAAAATAAGTGGGCATTTCATGTGTACAGCACTGCACAAGCACATGTAAAGGTGGGAAAGGGAAGAGCACTAAATCTGTCAGCGCTATGAAAGCAAAGGGCAGTAAGCTTCAGAAAGGCTCAGGACAGTGCAGAGCATACTTGTCACTGATATGGGATGAAGATGACATGAAAATCCCAATCACAATGTAACATTACAAGGAAGTGAAGGAAGAATTGGAGAGGGAAAACTGAAGACAGATGGAAGATCAATCTGTTCTGTAATACATCATAAGGGAGCATTATCTTGAACCCTCTGCTTCCTGGGTTGCTCAAATGTGGGCCTAGAGATTAGCCTTGTGTTTTCATTTCTTACAAATACATGAATTCTCAAGCATTGAAAGATGCCTCACAGATACCAAAGTGCTGGACTTTTCCTGCCCTATTGCATATATATGAATATATTGCATATAATTACTCATGTTGATGTACTAAGCTTTATTTTCCACTCTTAATGTTACCATTGCTGCTTTTGTTGCGAGATAACATAGTCAAAAGTGAGCACTAAAAAGTGAAGGCAACTCTTGTCACAAGACCCATATTGACATTAAACTGTAATCTAGGTCAAGGGCTCACTGCGCAATAAACATTCTGTAAACATAGCAGAAGACAAGGTTTGGAGTTTGGGGGAGGTTGGTTGGTGTTTGGCTTTTGATGCTTTTTGTTTGTTTGTGGGTTGTTGGGGTTTTTTTTAATTCAGGGCATAGGAAGATTACAGAAGAAGCAGTAATGAGTGATATTAGAAAATAACTTCTTTTCATCTTGTCAGATAAATATCTTACATCAGTTCAGGAAACAAGGAGGAAAGAGTTAGACAGAATATATGCAGACAATTCATCCTGCTTTTTTCTGCTCCACGCCACTGAATTTACTGTTATTTACTACCATTATAGACTGTTCATTATGCTATTGTTTTTGTTCCAGCATCATGTCAATATCAATATCTGATTAGACACAAATAAAATTCTGTCCCCTCTAAGTCAATACTAACCTAAAATATCTCAAGGGCCATAAAAGGATTCTAAGCAGTCCAGTACTGCTGTGTGAAATTTTGCATCATTGGCAGCCTGACACTTCTCCCTCTGATGTGAAAATCCATCTGTGTCCCAGAGGGGAAGTCAGGTGGCTTGGTGCTAAAACACAGTTCTCAAGGTTGTCCATACACACAGGAATAAGTCAACTAGAAATAGCTCTGAGTAAGCATCTGTTTAGTAGTATACAGGATCTCAGATTTTTCTGAAAATAGAAGTAAAACAATTTTTTCTATATACATATAAATTTTTTTAAAAGCCATATTTTTAATTCAACTCCTATAGTCCTGAGCACAGCTAGAGTTTCTTCAACTGGCAACAGCCCAAATCATTTATTAATAAATGCTTTTCTTGCCAAGTAAAGCTCTAACTGCATGCAATATTTCAGACAGACCTTAAGGCAAACCCCCTACAAAAGTCATATATATTTATAAATAAATAAGTATCTTGACACAGCTTCCTTGTTCCCTCAGTTGGAGTCTGCTGTGTCCTAGAACCCTTGATACTCCAGTTGTAGCAGCTTGAAATTAATAGATCCTGCCTGCTGATTTCTGAGGAAAGCATACAGAGAAAAGAAAGAAATATCTTGTCCATGACCTAGAAATCTATTCCTTAAACTAATATTAATATGTAGTGTATCTTATACTTCAAAGAGATAGATGTTGAGTTACTTAAAAATTCCTTTAATTATAGTATGTGCTTTGAGCTATTCTTCTTCTTTGTTGACTATGTTTCATTCCACATTCTATTCTGGTTCTGTTATGAAAGTAAGTGCAGAGAAGAAAGCCTTGAAATATTTATGATGAGTATACGCAAAAGCAGTTTAGAGAACATAACATTAAACTCTCCACTAAAAAGACAGCATGTATGCAAACTGCTGTGCTCCAGAGTAGAACACTGCTAGAAATAGTCATGAAGTTCTGATGGAAAAGATAGTAAAGGCCCAGGCTGTTGCATGAAGCAGGGAAACCTCCAGATCAGAATGTAATGATTAAAATATTAGAGAGAAATTCATTCAATGCTATTAAATTGAGTTTTCTTACATTCAGATTTGAAGACATCACCATAGGAAACTTAGCATCAGTAAGGATTAAAATTTTTAATATATACACAGTTGTTCACTTCAGATTGAATAAAGAATTCTCTTCTTACATTGCAGAATGCATTTAAAAAAAAAAAAAAAAAAGGTTTGATCCAGGTTAGGGAGGTGCATACATTCAAACTATCTGCAAAAATCATTTTATATGTTCAGTATGATGAGCTTTGAAAACTGTTAGGATTTCAGGTATTTTTGAGTAGTTGTCATCTGATGACATTACAGATATTATGGAGACATAAAAAATTTCAGTAACAGGAATTGATTACAAGACTATTTCAGAGCTAGCTAAAATAATTTCTCGCTACTTAAATGTCTCTTTTAGCTAGCACATTTCAATTTTTATTTCATAGAACCATGCCTAATGACTACATGAAAGTGCATTCAACCTCACTTTCTTCTGTTAAAATAATTTCTTAGTAAAACCTCAAATACAAGATGCTTCTGAATCCTTCTGCATTTTTGAGCACAATTGCTTTCTACAGGCACAGAGATATAAAACTGGACTATGTGGTATTAGTTATCTTATTTGTGTCTTTTGCACATATTTCATACTGTTTCTGCTGCTAGAAGAAACATCCACAGAAACTGGGTTTATATTGTTACCTCATTTATCATCCCAAACCAGATAAAAAGGGTTTCATGTATTAAGCCACCTACTTGGTTGGTTATTTTTAAATGCTGAGGGTATAGCTTCCTGTCTTTCGTAAGATCACCCCCCACCCTGACATTTCTAGAGAACTCATACCTTTCTATCAGTTAGGAATGATAAGGATCCTGCTTAGGGAGATCTGTTGCAGATCTTGGAAGATTGAACATGAGCTGCTGTAACACCTCATTATCTCCTGTTTATTTAATGCACTCATCATGTTTTTCTTGGAAGATTTGTGTTTAAATCAAAATCCACATCCAGCATAGATAAAGTGAGTACAAATTGTCTGACACTACATCAAGGCTATTTTAGAAACATGATATAAGCCTCTTTTGACAAATTAATTGAGTACCTATTTTTCTTAGTTTACTCCCACCATGTCCCTCCCCTCTTGAGGGCACGCAGGAAAGAAAATAACTTTTATGATGAAAGAAAAAGAAAAAAACAATCCATTCATTGAAGCAGGTAGCCTGGGTCCCAGGAATAAAAGATAATCAAGTGTTACGTGGGCAGCCTGATGACCCTGTCCTGTAGTTACGTAAGAACACAAGTGTTGTGCTGCTGAATCAGGAAACCTCCTGTGATTATGGTGAAAGTATGGTATAGCTACTTCTATGTCCTGTTCCTCCCTCCTACATAAGCACATGCTGTAAGCAGGCTAAGGAAGAAGGAGAAGGGAAACAAAGTATGAAGGACTATAGCTGTCATATACTGTAGCTACTGCTTGCTTTGAGAGATTTTTACCATAGCCTTAGGACTCAAAGCCACCATGGAGGAGAAGAAGGGGGCTATGCAGCCATAGACTTTTCTTCTACATATTCAGGAACATGCAAACAGCTTTGGGTAACAATTAGCAAAGGTATCTGGAGACTGGGGAGGAGGAGCTAAGTATTGTTCCTTGTCCTTCACTCTCAGTAAAGCAGTATCTTAACATTGCATGCACCCTAACTACCTGCCATAGGCCATCCAGTGCTTGGTCTTAAAAAACACTTATCCCTAAATGTCAGATGAAGTTTAGAGTACCCATCTAAGTCTATAAGCATGATCAACTTTTTTACAGCTAGAAAGCTTTTCTCTTCTGGATTAGGAACTTCATAGGCACTTAGGGATTCAGTTACATATTTTCTGCTATGCTTTTAGAGCTTCCAATTGCTCTGAAAGTATGGGCATATGTCAATGTGTTATGTCTGAAGTATATTTAGCTACACTAACACCTTTGGAGGTAAAATGTACTCTCTGACTTTTGGAGGTATATGTCTGCAGCTGCTCCTAGTCCTAGTCCAGCCATCTCCAGCTGGCACATTTTCTGTCTTTTTCTGTCTTGATGCTACCCATCAATTCTCCAAATAAAATGTGATTCTCCAAATAAGCCTCATTCACATGTGCCTACAGTTCATCTCATACCTCTCATTCTTCACTGCTATAAATGCCCTCTACCCTTATGCACAGCTGGTTACTACATGGCATTCCTTCTACTTAGAGGGTGAAAAACCTCTTAAGAACATAAGGCCATTCAGAACTGCTTCCTGGGGTGGCTATAAGCTAAAACCCCAAATTCAGCCTTCTTTCCTGTGAGATAATTCCAATATAATCCCAGGAGAGTTCCAGATACTGCCAGCAACATGTAAGCCAGTTAGCCTTGTGTCCAGACAGAATCCTTACTTAGCAGCTCATTGTGTTTTTCCTCATCTCTTCGACCATTTCTAAACCACACCTTTAATAAAAGTAATAGTAATAATAAAATAGTCATAATGCAGCCTTACCTTAATTCCTGCCAAAATGTGTTCTGATGTGGATTCAGCAACTTCTGCTTGTGTTTAGTAGTAACATTTCCACAAAGACTATACTTACATGAGAGTCAGTGTGTCTGGCTTTTTTGCTCTGGGCACCATTTCCAGTCACATGAACTGGGAACAGCTTGATTCAGATGTTAACAGCCACTGACATTTGCAGGAATGTTGTTTAAAAAAAAATAAAAATTCATAGGCGCCTTGAGAAATTTCACTGCTTAAAAGACTTATCACAAAAGTTACTAAAATGCAGTATGTGTCTTACTGGCGAGAAACAGTAGCGTAAGTGTTCATGGCAACATGACACATAGCTAGCTAAATAGTATGTTAAGGAGAAAACCATACTGAATAAAGTTCTATCCTGACTTTCATGCCTTTATGAGCTCACTGAAGTAGGACTTATGTGCAAATCAGGGAAGAATCTGACTTCTTGATTTTAAACAGATGTCCAAGATTGAGAAATTAAATGGGATGAAGTCCACCTCTGGATGACAAAACTGATGAATTAGAATATGTGACTGACACCTAAACTTCCACTAAACTCCCTTCCCGCTCGATATATTTATAACACATTTTTCAATTTTGTAAAGGGATTTATTTTTATCATCTTAGACTTGAAGGAGCTTTCCATCAGGTTTGCAACATTATCAGGGGTGTGAGGGGGAGGGTGGGGAGCAAGGAAGAAAAGATGACAGATTTGTGGTTTACATTTCACAGGACTGCAGTAATGGAGACAATCAGAGTTTAGCTCTCATTTGTTCCAATTCATCTCAGTCTCTGAGGAAATCTCATGTTCAGAGATGACCTCAAGGGGCATAGCTATGTCCCTGAATCATTGTATTACAGGATAAGAAGTAGCTAGGTCCAGGCATCTGACAGACTCTTACTCCTCCCTAACGGAAATTACATGGATTATTTTAAGCCTACCTCCTACCTGAGATGCTTCCTTTGCAATCTCTGGTCTTTTAAAGTGAACCAAAAAAAATTGGAGACCTTGTGAATCCTACAAGGGGCATTCAGAAGTTTTAAAATCTTCTGTGTCTAGAGATCAGCAAGAGGAAAAAATACCTCAAACTCAGCTAAATGTAGTCAGATCAAAGCAACACATGCATATTGTGTCTTTGTAACCTTTGCATGGTCTTGGGAGCAGAATTTTTTTTTTTTTTTTTCCTAAGGGTGAGAAAAAAGGAAGTCATATGGTTCTATTCTCATTCCCCATTAATGTGGTTCCCACAGCTTTTGCACCTTCACCCAATGAGGTGACCAAATGACTGACAAACCAGTACAGGTTGGAAAAGAAATTGACAGCTGTGCAGTGGTGCAGAGCAGTTGTTCTACAATAGCTAGTAAATACTTGCTGTCTAATGCATGTTTTGCAGGAAAAGCCTATACACATTTTGTGGATGTGAGATTTCTTAACAACATGCAGATCACCTATACCATACTTGTATATTAAGTCCATCCAACCTTTGTCAGAAAGGGTCTGATTTTGTGTGTTTGGTATGGGCAATCAAAGAAGCAAAGCAATTTTACTAAGGCATACTCTTAGCTGAGTTTGTTTTCAGAAGCTAATAGCAATCTGCTTTAATGATCATGTTTGTCAAAGATGAATTAACATCAGAAAACTCCTCATTCATATGCATTGTGGATACAATGAGCATGAGCTACACAGCCAATGCTTGTGTTCCATAGAAATGGCTGGGGTATGCAGTAGGTAGTGTTTCTGTAAGAGTTACTATCCATGTGGTATAGCATCCACACTTGCAGATCTGTCTGATGCCTGCAAGTAATTGAGAATAGATGTAATTTTGTCATTTCCTTTGAAAATTATCCTTCAAATATATGCAATTCTTGGGAAAAACTAGATTCGTAATAACCCCGTATATACATTCTAAAATCTATGCATAATGAGGTAGTGAGTAGAACAGGTGTTTCATTTAGTGTGCAAATATGAGAAGATGTTACTGTTTCTTTGTCATATTTTCAGTCTAGATTACAGTTAAAGAACTAAATGTTCTTCTATAAATACATAATTTTAGTCAAAAGATATGACATTTTGTTACTCCAGAGGGAAGAATTCCAGCAACCTTCAGATGCAGTCATAGGAACAACACAATATTACTGCTTCATGAGATTTCTGCCCCAGTGCAAGATTTAAAGGGACAGACCTAAAAAAAGAGATTAGGTAGCTCACTTTTTTCTCCTCCCCCTCATTGACTGCATCATCATTATTAAGACTCTGAATTAGAAGAACAAAGTTGTAACTATATGAAACCTCCGTAGTCCAAAAGAGGGAGATTATCCTGCCTGGGTGAGTTAGCAAGATTATCATGAGAACATCATTTGAAATAATTTCATGGAATCAGCTCATGAAGTAATAGATGATGTAAATGTACTTAAAGGAAGGAAGATAATGCAAGCACGATAAAAAGCTACAGGAGGGCCAGAAAATATCTTTTCTTTAAAAAACAAAACCAAACAAACAAATCCCCAGACTGTTAAGATTGCTTTAAAAATTGCATGGGAAAACTTCCTTTTGAATTAATTTTCTCTGTAGACCAGTCACAGCAGTAACATAAATAGAGACTGAATATGATCCCACTCATCAGCCTACAGAGTGATGTGTGGGAACCCAGACTGTGTGTGGGAACCCCTGCACTTATGATCCAGGTTTCAGTCCCCCAAGATGGGCTATGCATTATGCACATTTACTGAGTCACACATGTGGGTGGATTTTACATCTATAGCACTGCATGAGCTAATTTAACTGCAGGTGAAAGTCAGATAAATTGTTTATGAACCTGTTTTCCTCCAATTAGCAAATCATTCTACCTTAACGTTAAGACAAGGTCGATTAAAACTGATGCCCTTAAAGAAAAGCGCTCGTTTGAAGATGTTTTGCGACATCATTGTACTGGTCTCTTCTCTCAGGTAATTAGGGATAGAACCAGAGGGAACGGCCTCAAACTGAAACAACGTAGGTTTAGACTAGACATTAGGAAAAAATTCTTCATGGAAAGGGTGGTGAAATATTGGAATGGGCTGCCCAGGGAGGTGGTTGAGTCACCATCCCTGGATGTGTTTAAACATCGCTTGGATGTGGTGTTGGGGGACATGGTCTAGGGCTGAACTTGTAGAGTAGGGCTAATGGTTAGACATGATGATCCCAAGGGTCTTTTCCAACCTGAGAGATTCTGTGATTCTGTGATCTCCCAAGGTTCTAGTCATTCAGGAGGGGAAAGTGGATTTTAATTTGTTGTTTCAACTTGTCAGGAAAAAATATATAGCTAAGTTGCCATATTTAGTAGAGGTGTGACATGAGTTTTGTTTTTCTTGGTTGATGTTGGGGTTTTTTTTTTGGTGCAGGACACAAATACAAACCTAGCTTTGGTGAAATATAAGTAGATGTTAGTATGCATTAAAATCATTGCCCTGCCAAAAGCCATGCCTAAGGTAGAAGTATAAGAGTGGTTTTTTCCACTGTCCAAAGGAGTATCTAGAATGAGGTGAAATGTGAGAAGTTGTCTTTCCCCCCAACATGCTGTTGAAGGCAAACTAGAAATGTTATTTCTTGGAAATTGAGTCACCAGGTACAACAGCTTTTGTGAAGAATCTTGCAGAAGTTCTTAATATTAAGAAGTCAGAACTCTGCTTCCCTCATGTAATGCAGTCTCCTCAGAGGAGCTGATTGTTACAGCTAAGTGCTCTGTAATAGCCTTGATGTTGGCCCTCCATATACTGTAAATGAAAATCTACATTTAGATTTTGAAGGAACCATTAAGTGTCTACCAAGTTCTAACCCTACACCCATTACCAAAGTGTGGCTTTAGGACTGAAAACCACACAACATGAAACTTAAAAACTGTAACTCAGAGAATATCACTGTTTCAGAAAAGCAAAGCAGCAAACAGAATAATGTTACTGTAAGGAAATATGTCCAGCAAGTACACTTTCTTTTGCTTGAAAGTACAGCACAGAACTTTCACTGCTTTCAAATCCTAAGATATAATATTTAATCCAATTTCTTCATTTTGCTAGATGTATGACGTGCCAGTATTTGTGATGATCCAGGCACTGAAACTCTTGCATACAGAAGAATTAAGCACTTTAAACTGAGTTGCTGATCAAGATAGAAGAGGATCAAACCTCAGTGAATGAACTCAAAGGAAAAAAAAAAAAAGAAAAAAGCCAAATTATTAGGTGTGCATTTCCATTATTACTGCCTGTATATGTATCTCACTTTAAACATAAATGGAGAGAAAAAGAATTTTTTTTTTTAATTATTATTTGATGGGCATTTTGTCAGGTGAACCATCTCTTGGGCACAGAAAGCCATAAGAAATTAAGTGATGTCTATAAATGTGTCTTTAGTTTTTAGCCTTTCTTTTACCTTCTGGTCATTATTTGAAACCCACTTACTGAAACATTGCTGAACATACAGCTTTATCAGACCTCCTGCAGAGTGCTGTGTAGAATAAGTTAAAGTAGTTATTTTGCATAAGCAGATTTTTTTTTTTATATGACATAAAGCATCCTCAGAATGCCAGATGGATATTATTAAATTTTATGGTATCCTGTACAAAGATAGGAGATAGCACTCATTTTATGGAGACAGAAAGAGTCATAAAACGATTAGAGTATCAGCTTGGACTTTATATCACATCCTGCATTTTAAAGGCAAAGGCAGAATTCCCAGAAAAGTCCTACACTTTTTGGGACAGACAGGACTACTGTTGAAACTAGTACATTATTACCTTAAACAAAATAATAACAAAATCCCATTAGACAGCAGAAATAGACAGAAATAGTATAGAAATATGTCTACAATGACTACACTACTGGAAAACATGCAATTCTTGCTCTCAGCCCAAAACAGCAACTTCATTGCTCTTCTAGCTGCTGCTGGCTGCAGAAAAAAAGCACCATGTAGGATTTCCTGTGACTTTTCCATGCACGTGGGCCTGAGATGAATCATAATCCAGTATATGGGATATACTTTATTACCTCAAAAATTAGGTGCATGTCAGTGAACACAGTCCCAGTTTTAACACTACGTACTAGGCCTATAGTGCAGCCTCTAAAAAAGAAGCATCTCCATGATAAGAGAAAGACAGCAAGAAGACTAAAGAGAAGATAAAAACTTGACTAATCATTAAGAAAATTAAGCTGTTGAATTTGTTTACAGGAAACCACAGTTTTCTGACAATTGCAGGGATTGGGAAAGTTATTCATGGTTCAAATGGAAAACTAATTCTGGCATCTGTCATCATTTTCTGAGCAGATCCTGGGCAATTTACACACCTGAATGTATTAGGAACACTTTAGATGCTCAGCAAGCACACGAGTCAGGAGGGGTTCAGCAACAGCAATCTCATGGATGTCTTGGTATTGTTGTGTCACTTATACAGGTGTGGGAGCACAGACAGATAATGTACCTTGCCAAAACCTGTCCAACAGTTAGACAATAGAGCTGCCTCAAGCCCAAGACCTGTAGCTAAGTCACTGAAAATTGCAATCCTTAAAAGAAGCCCATCACTTTAGTTAAAATTGTGTTCCTGTTTTGGAGTCTCCAGCTGGTCCTCAGACTACATTTCTCAGGAAGGTCTGAAGTACCTATTACTTGAATAGTAGTGCAAGTTGCACTGAGATACTCTGTTTAAGGACAAAGTGAGGAAGATTTGTCTGCAAATGAAACAACATCCTTTTTTTTACTGTTCCTCAGGCAAGAGCTGCAAAGAAAACTTCATATGCAGGTGGCCACATAGAGATATATTCTCTAATATATATTATTTACAAAAACATATCCTGCCTAAAGCTGAAGCTACAGGTGTTGTGACAGATTTTCTCACATTACCTTTCAAACCAACCTACCAACCTGAAGTTTGCTACTGAAAAAAGCATACTATTTTGATGCACAATTTTATTCTCTATATGCCACTCCCTGCCTATTCAGTTCTTTTTTTTTTCATTCGGTGCTCAGTTTCTTATTAAAAACCCTAACATTTCTCTTATGAACTTTTTCTTCCCTCCACAGAAACCTATAAATATTTTAAGATACATACATGAATTAATTTTTTCCATAATATTGCCAATCTTGAACTCAGTAACCTTTCTGTAGTTTAGTTTGAAATAAAGCAAGTTATATTTGGCTGGCAGTTAAAAGGTTTCTAACCTTAAGATGTAAATTATTATGTGTATAAACAATATGGTTAAAGAAAACCTACAATTACTACTGTTTGCAGAAGGCTTCTTGCAAGGCAGCTTTAATCTGCAAATATAACTTGTAACTGAGATAATACTGGATAAAAATTATAAAAATAAAACCTCCCAAACATTTAAACAAATCTGTTTTAAATGAATACATTAAGTTTCATTTCTTAAGACAATGTTTTAAGACCCAGTAGAATTCACTAAAATGGTAGAAGACTTACCTTCAGAAGTATCAGCATGGAAGCTCTTGTTTCTTTTTTACCTCATATGCCACAAAATGCTTACAGCAAGACTTAATGCTGACTCCCTCCACCTCTGTAGTGGTCAAAAAAAAAAGAAGATAGCCAAAATCTAAGCACTCCTCTCTGGTTTGACAAACTGAATAGCAGTAACATCTGGCTTTTTGCCTGAAATTAATTGGAGAAATGTATTACAGGCTGTGCTCTTATCATCAGCTGCCAAGAAGCATTTGGGTAATGCTTCTTTACAAGAGAAAAAAAAAAAAAAAATTTTTTTTTTTTTCCCCACAGAGAAATGCATGTACCAGACAACACTGCCAAGCAGATAACAATTAAAAACCGACTGATGAATATCTGAGAGAAAAAAAAAAAAAGTTATGCGTTTCAATTTCAAAAAATGAAATTCCAAATGTAGAGGGAGACAATTCAATTTTCCTGTGAATTTCAAGGCAAAGAACTCAGTTGATAAAGTTTCAGCTGTAAGATGCTTTGCTTAGGTACCTTCTTTGAGCACTGAAACTCAGGCCTACTTTTTCCTTAGTTTATACATCATTAGCAGAAAATACCATTTCTGCAGGGCTCTGAAACCACACTTGTGCCTCTTTACCGTCCTTCCTGGCTCTGCCACAGGTGTCCCTGTGCCTGTGTCAGTGCTGCATTACAGCTGTCAGCAAAGGTTTCACATGTATCCTTCTCCATGGGCTGTGTTAAGATTCTATGGGGAGCAACAGGAAAATGATAAAGACTTGAAAATACAGGAAAAGGGGAAAATAAAAAGCTCCCTGAAGAGCATTAGTTGAATGCCTCTATTCAGTTAATGGTTATTAGCATAACAATTATTGGTATAACAAGTATAACATGCTGCATAGACATCAGGGTAATCCCTGTTTACGTCCTTAAGTGAACATACACCTCTGTCACATTTGAAAGGAGGCAGATGAACATTGTGGCAGAGATTAGAACAGGACAAAGAAGAAAACAGCTGAAATAAAATAAGATGAAAACAAAGATAAACAGGCAAGAGAGAAACTAGAATAGGAGACGAAAAAAGATTAGGTATAAAGAATATGGCACAAACTTTTATTTTCTCCCCTTACCTTTTGCATTACAACACATGGCAGGAAAAGCCTAAAATTGTGGACAGTCTCTACAAGCATGACCATCAGCCTGGCTACCTTGAGACAAGAGTCCAAGCAGGCTGCTTTAGGCAACATCAGCACAGGATCTCCCCAGCCCTGGACCAGACTCATGTTTGCTGTGGCTGATGGAGGATCAGGGCTTCATTTGTCCAATGGGGCTGTGCAGCACGAGAGGCACTTTAGCACAGTGCTAAAACAAGGGGCTATGGGGAACAACCACACTCTTTCAAGAAAGAGCAAACCTTTGAATACCTTCCATATGATTGACAGTCCCCATGGCAGAGCAGAAGGGTTTTTAGCCTCCTCCCTCATAGCAGATCCTCTCTGCTCTGCCTTCATGGTGACACACAAAACTGGAGGGCTGACGTTGAATTCTTCTGGATCTATTTTAGGCAGAGCAGATGTAACATGGCTTCACATTCCAGAGCCATACGCTGTAGGCTGCCAAACCAACTAGCACGGTAGCCGTATGATCCTCAGTCTTTTGGCATTAACACTGATAAACAACACCAGTTTTCCCCATGCATACAGAGTCTTTTATATCATCACTGCACAATTTACTTTAAGCTGGTCTGACTTGACTGCGCTGATAGTTTGTCTCACACACAGTAACATCTGGTGTGTGTTCTGCAGCGCTAGAGCTATTCTTGATGAAGGTCAGTAAACTCACAGCTATGAAACAGAGGAGCTGCTGCTCAGATAGAAGCTGGGTGCAGGCAGAGCAGTGAAAACAGGAGACACCTGTGGCACAGCACAGAAATTAGTGCTTGAATTGAGATCTATCCCTAGGAAAATCTTTCTATTTAGGTACTGACAAATACTTTGTTTCAGTCACAAGCAGTGACACAGAATGTTCAAATATACCTGAATTAATTTTGGGGAACATCTTACAGTACCACGAATCTAGTAATTTAAGATATTTGTCCCAAACTGCAGTATAAACAACCACATACTTAGCAGGCTTTTCTACCTGCACAAACTTCAGGTTCTGTATCAGTTAAACAAAATTTTTTGCAAACTATTTAACTCATCATGAGAATAAGGATGATAGCTTCAGTATGAAAATATATAACAAATCCTAGACTTACCTTTTAAACAAAAAAGATTTAAGCCTTCGTGTAAAGGCAAGCATGTGAATGGTTGGTTGAACAGAAAAAAAAGCTGAAGATTGGATACTGCTGGTTATGACTCTATCAGCTACACTTTCATAAAGAAGCAGTTATAGTTAATCTGTGAAAAACTTGAAGTTTTGTGTGGTTTTGATGATAAAATGCACACCTGATTTGTTTTGTTTTCACTTGTATTCATTAGGCTTTTCTACATAGTTTGATTAGCAAAACAGCATCTTGGGAAAATAAGCAGTCCACAGGCATGGCTTTTCATTTACATTTATTGATAGAGCAAACTAATTAAGAGAAGCTAGGCATAGGCACTAAAATAGAAATCTAAGCTGAAATTGGGAATCAATTTCCCTGTTAGTATTGCCAGTGACGTCAGCAGGACAGAACTTATGACCTGCTTTATTGTTCAGTGTTATATTCTCTTCTTCTGCATCTAAACAAAAAAGTCTGTCTAAGCAAGCAATTTCTTTAGAATAATTACTATTATTCAAATCTACCTTAGAGATTTGGAATCAAGTTTTTCTCCCTTAAGAAATGCAAATATGAAATTTCAGATAACCATCCAGCTCCAGAAAATGTACCATTATGGAAAACACCACAGCATAGCATCAAACCCACAGAAGCTGACAGTGTTGCAGCATTTAAAAATCAATGTACTTCTCTTCCTTTTCCCAAGTTTTCTCTTCCTAGGCTCTTCCTCTGATCCTTCTTTTTGTATACCTTGAAATCACTCTCTTTTCCCCAGCCCCAGTTATTTCTTCTTCCACTTCTTGGCTCTGGGTCTTCAAAAGAGTTGTCTTTTTCTGTTAAAATGCTATAAAACAATTCATACCTGGATATGTATGCAAAAACCCCCAAGGTGCACTGGTGGAACTATAGAGAAGCTATTGTGCTTTTGTCTGTCATTTGGGTTTAACAGGGAAGAATACCATGAAAAAAAAAAAGATGATTCTTTAATGCCAGGGTGGAATGAAACACTTTATATAGGCTAGAGGCTATTAGTTTCTGGATGAGTGGAACTGGAAGGACAACAGTGCATTAAGATAAATATTTTTGAAATTAAAGCATTCGTAGAGAATAAAAGAGAATAATTTTATATATATATATATTTTTTTTTTTTAAATGTCAGTGGCCCACATAAAAATGATACCAAGCCTTAGATACCCCAAGCCCAGCTGTGTGTTTCAGGGAACCCAGTTTAGTTACACAGGGAGCCCCATGTGAGGTGGAAGCTCCTGCAAATGGCAACTCATTGTCCTTTAATGTTAAACAAAACCTGCCTATATCCAACAAGCAGAAAACCCAGAGCTTAAGATACTATTTTAACAGTTTCCAGTTTCTGAGATGAGTATCCATGTACTTGGGATTCTCAGTATCAGATCCTTCACCCTGAGGGCAGCTTTCTAACTAAGGAGGGCATGCCCTCTTGTAAATGCAAGTCAGTGGTACAGAGCTTTTGCAGAGCAGGAGTTGATTAAAGATGTAGGAAACATAGTGAGGGTCCAAATCCCAGTCACCTCTGTCCCACAGCTAGGGAAAGGCAGGAGCCAGGGGAGGTGGGAGGCAGACCCTGCCCACTTGCTGAGCCTGGGACACAGCCAGTCAGCACTTGGGCAGTGCACAGGGTGGGAAGGAAAGCTGGCACAGGGGACTCCAACTTGCTCATCATCACAGCTGCAAAGATGGACCTCTTCTCCCAGCTCTTGTTTCTAGAAGTCTGTATGCACATTGAGTTACACAGTCTTTGGAAAGGGGGGCATCCTGTGAGGCAGATGTTCAGACATCACCCTCCATGGGTACATGTCTTGACTATTTGCCTGCATTGGCAACCGGAGTGTTAATGATATGGTGTAAGAGGCTGTATTAAGATGAATGTATTTGCTTAGAGTAAAAACCTCTGAGATGGTACTGACCCCTCCTGATTAGCTCCTAGGTTTTCTGCCTTTGAAGGAAACAGCAGTGGAACAATATTAAGTACTTCTGTTACAAGTCTTCTTTTTCCTTGTGGCATTGGACTCAATGATCTTAAAGGCCTTTTCCAGCCTAGATGATTCTATGTAATATTCAGTTACATGTCAAGAAATATAATACAAGAACCATGATCAGGAACTCTCTTACCGAAAAGATACTTTTGCTTGTCCAGAAAGTAGAATTTAGGACTCAAGTACACTTTTATTTTATTTGGATATGCATGGTGTAGATCTATATAGATCTATAGATACAGATACTCATATAACTATATATTTATTAGAAAACACTACAAGTAAATTTAACAGAAGAACATATTTAATCCAGTTTTAACCTACTTTTTTAAAAAATGAGATATCAACTACCTTGATATATTTTCACATGTTCTCACCGATTTGTGAGGCTGTCCAGGGCAGTGAGCACAACTCTGAATGTCACACCGCAGTCTCTGAAATGATCATGCAGTGCCACCTACTTGTTGCTGCTGAGATTTGCAGAGTAACAGTTACTGCAATTGAAACCGTCTGCTTCTCGAAGAGGTTATTAGAGAAAGGGATAATTTTGGTTTGTTTGAAGGGAGGGGGGACGTGTTCTTCCCCCCCCCCCCCCCCCACATATGTTGTTCCAACATAATTTGTGTATAGAATATTTCAAAATGTAATTATTTTATTTCAAATGTAGAAGGCTCACATTTGTTACATACATAATTTATTACATTACATACTTCCTGGCATACAAAATATGTTTATCTGAACAACATACAAAGTTACAAAACTTCTGACAGGCAATTAATAAGTGATGCTTGAGAGGAGCAATTGCTACAAATGTAATTAACTAGAGACAATGAATTTTCCTTTACATGTGACAAGATCTCATGGAAATAAGAGCATGATGTAGCTTACATTGCAGCCCCAGGAAAATATAGAAGTGTAAGCATGCACGTGAGAGCCTGTGGTGGTAACACAGTACTATTCCTTGGGGCTGCTCCTGCAGTTAGTAGAAGGACACCCTTCAGTTTATAACTGGATTGCAGGACAACAGTAGCAGTATGGTCAGTCGCAATGGAACTATGAAGGTATAATGTAATCATGCAGGTATAATGTAACCATAAAAGTAGCTTGCATGTTTGCCTTTTGATTCTTAAAACTATGAGTGGCTTCTCGCTGTTATATGGAAAGTTTCCTGTCTTTCTGTAGATCTGTACCTCAAGTATTTATGTAGTAATCTGTGCTTTAATGTAATCAAACCAAAGCCAAAGCAAAACAAAATAAATATGGTTTTAGCACTTACACCTAGAGAACACAATTTGAAAATGCAAACATCAAATAAAGACTTAATAAACCAAAGTATTAATTAAACAATTCCTCCTACCTCCTGCCTTCCTTTGAAAATAAATACATATGTAAATAAATAAACAGCCCTAATTCTAGAAGTACTAATGCAAGACCTTTCCAGCTATAGTATAGAAATTGATTTTATATTCCCTTCAGAGAACATGTGTATGTGGGTATTTACAGCCTTTGTCAAAGGAGTGGTTTTGTACAGGTACATATATGACCTCTGGGTGCCTGCTATATCACATAAAATGTTGACACAGTGATGCGTGACATCGGCACAAATTCAGGTCCTTCAACAAATAAATAAGGGTTAATATTTTATAACCATGATCTTCAATTCTGTCTGATGCTTAGATTTAACAGTGGATTTTTTGGCAGGTGAGAATAAGAAGGTGTCTGACTAATACAAGTCTGCTTCCTGCAAAAGCAAAAAAGCCCTCTGTAGATGTGAGGATCAAATCCATTAAAAACCCCATCACACTATGAAATTTTTTTTTTTCTTTATACTATTTAGTAGTATTTTCAAAAAGAATCTCTTCTCTTAAGCAAGAAACATAAAAGCATCTTAAAAAAATGCTTTCAGGGTCACCTGTTGTAGTAAAACATCTTGAAGAATATCTATGTGAAAACATACAAAAATCAGTGGATGGCACTGTTGGCTTGCAGGTAGAAGATCATCTCCTAAATAATAAAATATAAACAGATTTAGCATTAGCTGTATATTGAAGCTGTATCTTGATTTGCTTGCCTATCACTTGACAGAATTTCCTGTATTTAAGCAAATTTACCTTTCTTTAATTCTATTTCCATGCTGAAATCAACAAAACTAATGGTTATTTAATTCTCACATTCTGTAGCTCACTTGTACTAGAAAGTGTTTGGACACAAACATTAGACTGAAAAAAATCAGCCCTACAATCCCTGCAATGAATATACTTGGTCTTGAAACACTGACAAATGTCTGATTTTACCTCTTCAGACCATAAGTGCTTAGCACAAATACTTGTTTTACCGAAATCTTGCAAAAATGACGCATTTTTCCATCTATAGGGTACTTCATTAACTCACTCATTCAGGCTCTGATGACTTTGACTCAGGTGATCACAAGTTCTCTGAGAGCCCTTGCATTTTTGAAATAAGATCAGACAGAGGAAACAACATTGCTGGAAAAGCATAATGTTGCCAGGTATGCAGAGAGAAAGTACAAACCCAGCGACAAGGCAACTGTCTTCACTGGAGCACAACAGAGTGAGCTAGTTTAATACATGGCAACATTTGATCTGCACTGCAGCTCAAGTGCTACATGTAGTAGGGAGAGGAGATCCCTTAATTCCTTCTTCTGCACATCATATGCTTGGGCAGAGGGATAAGGAATTGCCAGGCACATTTGCCATAGGTATACAGACTGAGGCTTGCTTCCTCCACAGTGAGGTTAATTCTATTACAAATAAGTACACTTCAATGTCATACCTACATTTTGAACACAAACCAATATTCAGTCTCAATGTCAAGCTTAATTTGACCCTAGACTATGGATACAGTCTTGTAGGCTGTTCGTAAGCTTGTTTAAAGGGGAAAGATGAAGGCTCTCATCTCTGTATGATGGATGGACAGACCAGTCACATGGTACACTGAGGTATGTTGTGCTCATGCTGTGGGCTTTACAGCATGATTTGCAATCAAGTCATCCAAGAGATCCTCTCCTAGGTAAGACCCCATGTAATATGGCAGTGGCATCAGAAATCTGTAAGTAAACCAAAACTTAATTCATCATTCTGATGGTGTGGCACCTAGTTTCCAATAGAAATGAAGAGCTAAGTCAGGAAGCCTGGAAGACTTTAGTACTGTGCCTGAATTATGATTGTGCGTATAACAGAAATACAGCCTGAGGGCCTAAATTCCAGATGGGATGGAAGGGGAGCCAAGTCTGTGAATATTTGGCTAAGGGCAGAGGGAACAAATCAACCTACCTCTCTTCCTTCATTTCTTCACATTAAGATTTCTGCAAAGACCCTCATGTTGTTTCATTTTATTGAAACAAATTAAAAAAAAATATTTGCCATTTTAAGATAGAAGGAAAGACATAAACCCACTTTTATTTTTTTAAACTGAGTGTTGTAACTCTACTGTACTAGTCAAGATCCTAGAAAGTGGAATGCAGACAAGGATTGGGTAAAAATGGGGTTTATGTCTGGGTGTTTTTTTCACTTGTCTTGCTGAGGAGATCACCCAGACTCTCTTGGATTAAAAATGAGTTAAAACACACTCTAAAGAACTTTGGGTTTCTAACTTGAAGGTCTTCAAGCAATCTTATACCCTGACAGATAATGTATTTCTGGCATATCTAGGTATCCGCTGCTGTCATGGCTACATTATCCATGCTTTGAAAATAAATAAATAATTATAATCCTCTCTTTCAGAGTACAGGAAAATCATATTAGTTCTGTGTATGTGAAAAGTAGTTTTCTGCAAAAGACCTATTTTAATATTAAAAACAGTTTTAAGTTACTAGAACCATATGTAAAAGTCCAGCTTTATCCCCACAATTTTGGAGCTGGAATATACTGAACCTGTCCAGACAACAAATGATCTCACAGCTGGACACTGCTGGCATAATGTACAGCACTGAAACCTTGAAGTATACCATGAATCAGCATCTCTTTTTACTACCCTGTGAAGGGAAATCTCCCCCAGAAATTTGGTAGGCTTTTTTTTTTTTTGCAGAAAAGGCTGAGACTCCTTAATCCATGAAGATAAAATATTTTAAGAAGCAGGCAGCATAAGATTTCTTTAATGCAAGTAACAGGAGCAGTGAGGACAGAGTCTATGGTGTGGCTCCATTACACATGGAAAGATTCAGCTTGAGGAATACAATTAACATACTGAATTTCTAAATGTAAACTCAGAATAATTGTAGGCTAGTTTGCTCTGAGATGCCTCTTCCAGCCTCAGGGACTGAAAAGAAAAAGCACAGGTTTTTAATTCCCTCACTACAGAGTTCTAAAATGCTAGTACAGCTATAGATTGACAAGAATATTATTTTTATTTAAGCTTACATAAGGCATCATGCCTTATCACACAAGGCAGACTATCCCCATCACCTCGCTCATGGCTGTTGGGGAGCTTTTGTGAAACACGGCCCGCTCTCCTTGTTGCGTTGTCCTTCCCCTGTGGGTGCTTACAGAGGTCTCCACTAGGTTTCCACAGTCAAATTCTCATCTCGGTTGCTCTGTCAATAAACAAATACCTCCCCTGTGGTGAAGCACTCAAGGTGTAGCATCACCACAAGTATGCTGTGTAAAACTGCACAGCTTACTTTGACTTGTTACCATTCTTCCCAAAATGTGCAGAGGAAGCCTGCTTACATTACTGCCTGGCAGAGTATTGCAATAAGGTCAAAATTTGGCTTCCACAATGCTTGCATAGATTTCTTCCTGTTGGAAATGCAATAGCTCCTCTGCCTGGTCACATGTAAACACTGCTGCTCTGGATATTGTCATAGGTGTCTGACTCTGAAAGATTTCATTTCTTTTTTGGCAATAACAAACCTGCTTGCTAATACAATCTAGTGGAGCTTGAATCCGTGCCATCAGGCTGCTCACAGAGCAGCTCCCAGACATCTGCCATACATTTCCCACATCTGACAGGACTTTTCCCAAGGCACATGCCATTTATCGAGGAAGGTACGTGATGTTGCCTGTTACAAAAACCTGTTCTCTAAATGCATGTGTAATGAGGTGGCTAATGCTTGGTGAGTAGGAGTGCCTAGCCTCAATAGACACAGATATGCACTAAATGATATCATAGCCTTTTGAGTCAGCCTGCACACAAAAATGATAATATGCATTGCATACAAAAATAATTTTACAAATATGATTAAAAATAGAATACTTTTAATTTAGTTTTTAGTTTGCAGCTCTGTGTTAACCTAGGGAAAAATAATACAGAAAAAGGCACTGTCTATCACTGTTGTGGTAATATTAACCCCAAGAAGTCCACCTAAGCCCAAAGAATGCACTATGACTAAACGTTACAAAACTGAAAATAAATACAGAGAGAATGGAATTGATTGTGAAAAACAACATACAAGTTCAGAGGGAAGACTGCACTAATCTGCGTGATAGCCTTTCTGAGTTCAATACTACAGACAGTAATTCCAGCTAATTTGTCACTTTTGTCTTTTCTGGGCAAACTACAAGTTCTTACCTTCTGGTATAAGCAAGAGTCCAAGATCTAGAGCTTTTATAAAAGCAGTCTTTCATCTACCCTGTGATAATCAATATACATTTTCCCTTGCTATCTTTTTTTTCTTAGAAGGTCACAACAATGACTTCTTTGCCTTTGCTATGCAGCATTTCTGCAGGCTGAAGCTGCTGTTGGAACAACACTCTCCTCCAAGTCCAGGAGCCCAGGATACTGAGCACTGCCTTCTCCAGTTGCACAGTTACCCAGCTCTGCATTTCTACAGAACTCTGTTCTTTGATTTCTGAGCTTGTCTTATAGCTATTCACTACAGACTGCTTGGTACAGACAGCTACACCCCTGCTCAGTGATCTTAATATCAGGAATTCCAAGATAACTTTGCTTAGTATGTTTCTTACTGGAAAAGCCTTCTTATCTCTGCACATTTGCCACCAGAAAGGGCAAAACTTTCTGATTTCTTCCTTCATTAAACAACTTGCATACAACCCCCAGAGAGCTGCAGTATGCGTCTCATTTTGCTCCCACTGAACTGCCATGAAGGGCTACAACCTCATCCTTGATTTAGGACTCTGGGCAAGCTGCTTCATGTCTGTGAGGTGTCACCTATTAAACTAGAATGGTCTTTGAGATTACATAGCCCTCTGCTACCCCCTGCATAAGAACTACTGTGTCAGCAATTAACTGATCTGTGTGTTTACAGGATTAAAGGATCTGGTTTCTCTTACTAGGTCAGTTTACTCTGTTGTAATTAGCCTTATCCTCTTCTTACATTTAGTCTTACACCAATGCCCCAGAGTGGCCTGAACATTGGAACCGGTCAGACTTGTATCCCACTGGTGTAATTGAAAACAGAGTTTGTAAACTTGTACAACACTCCGTGTTCTACTTTCATGCATACAAAACACTTAGAAATGGTAATTTAAGATTGAGTGGAAGAGTTTCTCCTAACACAAGGATGCTGAATGTGGCAGGGGAGTTTCCAGAGAAGTTTATGTGAAGCACTGCAACAGGGGAGCACAAGCCCAGTCCCAGCAAACCCAAAAGGCATGTCCATTAAACCTGCCAGAGAATTCTTGAGGAAGTCAGTAATTTTAAACTGGAGCTATTTACAAATATTCTAGAGAGGAAACACCCTTATCATTTAGCAATTTCTGGCATTATCAATTAACTCCATCAATAAAATTATTGTTGAGAGTATATTAGAAACAGCGAAAAATATCTTCACTTAAGGAACATGGTGACACTTTAAATGACTATTCCACCAGGAGCTGCTTAAAAGAATACCAAAATTAAATATTTTCATGAGCCAATCCCTTCATAAAATGTTAAAAGTCAAGTAGATAATTACTTCTAATAGCCTTAAGTTGAATAGCTCAAGCATTTACTTTATTTTTTTCCCCATAAGATCTCTATGTAGCTCTTGAATGTATAGATTATGACAGTCACTGACATAGATAAAAATTAAATATACACACTAAATAAATATATAAATTAAATACCGACAAATATATAAATTAAAGAAAAACAAATATTTAGAATATTTGTATTTTATGTTATGGGGATAAATTAGCAAGTTTCATGTGATTTTACTTCAGAAGCAATCATCTGAGTTTCAAGGCACTGTGAGAAAGAAAAGGGGTCTGGAATATATGTTAAGCAAAATAGTTAAACATTTTAATAATAAGAAACTCCTACATTATTCTCAGTGATACAAACATAACAATATAGGAGAATAAACACAGTTATATCCTAGCACTTCAGAGGATCCTGTTAGATCATAGCCCAGATGAGATGCATCTGCTCTTCTCTCTGGAAAATTGATGTAGCACATTTCTGAGAATGACTGTGCTCATTTGAGTACTTCTGGTGTAGAGAATGGACACAGCATTAACAAGCATTTATCACCTTGACTCATGCATTTGAAATTACAAATCCTCATTTCCCACAACTGACTTTGATTCCTTCCCTAATACAGAAAACGTCTGCCCTTTCTGTTTGTTTGTTTTATTCCATCTCTCCCACCCCCTCCATTAGTCTGATGAGTTCAAAGCTAATTATCTGGTAATCTGGTAGAATCAGATAATTAGATTACGGCACAGTGAGAGCACTATTTTAAACGTACACCAGTAAATTAGGATTGAAGCAAGGGAATTTCCAAACATATATATCAAGAGTTTATGGAAGTGGGTTATTAAACAGAAATTTTTACCACAGAATTTAATTACTAAACTAACGTTTCTCATTCCCTTGTCTAACAGCATCATGTCCATTGAACTCTAGTTTTTCAGTAGTCCATGATGTTTGACCCTAGGAGATTCATGTGCTCATTACCACCTCTTCCCCACTTGCTGCTAGGTAAGTGCACGAAGGATGTGCCACTGCTGTACGACCTACCTTCACTTTAACCAAACTGGCTAGCTGTGAGTTGGATCCGATTTGAAAGCAAGCATTCCGTCAGCGAGACTTATGGATTTGCTTGAGCACATCAATACCTTAACAAAGCCATCTAGCTTTCAATCTAGAGCTTGCCTGGAGCAAGTGGCCACTAAGCCCCTACCACAGTGTGTCAGGCTTATTTGTGTCTGCAGAGTACTGGTAGCTGCAATCTAAGAATGCAGACCGATGAGGGAACAGATCTGTTATGGGTATGCAGTGATTTTCCCCCTCTACAACAGACAGCAAGATGATTCCTAGCTTTTAACTTGAAATATCTGCAACAGAGAAATTAATCTGAGGTAGTCGTAAAGATGCCTCTTATCATCAGCTGAGACAAAGAGCTTCTTTCATGAGGGTCTCTTTCATGAGATGTCCAGATTAGATGAGTCATTCTGCAACAATCCAGATGATGTTCACTTAAAGTATAAAACGACTTCTACTTGTATCAGCAAAACATAACACATCACATCGCTGTGTATCACATCACATCTTCAGTGCTTTCAACACCCTAGTGGATTTCAGTTGGAATTGACTAGTTTGTATTCAGTGGAATCAAAGGCTATGTCATGATCCCAAACAGCACCTTCTGTACTGTCAGCTGTTTGATTCAGTGATCTTCAACCTTTACTCACTGGTAACATAAGAAGTCCCGGGTACTAACAGCCAAACCTACTGATGCTCTCTTCAACAGCAGCTGGAGCTCTAAAATCCTTGCTGCAATCCTTAAGATTGCCTTGAATGTTTTATCAGTTATCTCCTCTCTTTGGATAATTCTTGACTCTAGTATTACATGTCCCCCAGAAGTTAAACCACAAGCAACAGGCTACTTACCAACAGTAATCCTTCCAGAGCATTCAAGAAGAATTGCAGCTGCTGTGCTACACTGAATAAGGGGGTGCTGATATGGTGTGCTCTATGGCCAGTAGCTGCACACAGTACCAGTCTTTTTGTTATCTCTACAGGTACTCTTCCTTATAACAGAGTAGGAATCTGTATAATCTACATACATACATAATTAAAGATCATGTCCTCTTTCAGCATCTAATCCTCATCTGATCTGATACAATTGTTGCTGATGATAACCAATTCCGACTTAAGCCCGTCCCCTCCTGTCAAGGGAATGGGTGCAGCAGAATAGACAGGTCTTTTTTGTGCACTGTATATCACGTGAGCTGGCAGGTGTCCCTGCGAGCAAAGCTGCACACCTTGTGATTCTTTTCATCTTGAGTGAGCTCACATGGCAAGTGGAGGACAGTGAGAGGATCAAGCCCAGCCAGCACGGGTTTCAGAAAGTTAGGTCCTGCTTGACCAATCTGATTTCATTCTATGACCAGGTGACTTGCCTAGTGAATGAGGGAAAGGCTGTGGACATTGTCTGCTGAGACTTTAGTAAAGCCTTTGACACCATCTCCCACAGCACTCTGCTAGAGGACCTGGTACCTCTTAGCATAGACAGGTGTACTCTTTGCTGAGTTAAAAACTGTCTGGCTGCCAGGCCCAGAGAGTTGTAGTGAGTGGAATTAAATTCAGTTGGTGGCCAGTCGAAGGGCTCTGTTTTGTGGCTAGTCTTATTCAATATTGTTATCAATAATCTAGTTGAGGGGATGAAGGGCTTTCTTAACAGACAACACCAAACTGGGCAGGAGTGTCGATCTGCTTGAGGGTAGCAAGGCTCTGCAGAGAGATCTGGACAGGTTGAATCAATGGGCTGAGGCCAACTGTATGAGGTGTAACAAGGCCAAGTGCAGGGTCCTGCACTTCAGTCATAATAACCCCAGGCAATGTTACAGGCTTGGGAAGAGCGACTGGAAAGCTGCCTGTTGGAAAGGGACCTATTGGCTCCAGTCTCAGTCAGCTTATAACATCCCACATTTATACAATACTTGTATCCCATTTCTGCCACCCCACAAAAAACAGTAGATGAGCAGATAGCAAATTTAACCTGCCCATAATTTGTCTAATTCTTTGGTTTATCCATTCTATGTCCAGTTGTGTAAAAGGTGCACTAGTTGGAAGCCAGATTTTTTTTTTATTATTATTTCATTAAGCTGCTGAACAACTGCAGTATGAAGGAATTCTTTAAGAAAGCTATCATATGCAGATTAGATGGCCTGGCAGACAGGTAACTAAATCATCTGATAACTACCAGTAATCAGTAGTTAACTGTTAGACCTAGTCACTGAGCCTGGGTGGTTTTCTAGGCACTACTCAGCATCAGCTGAGAAATTGGTCTGTGAATGAAGATCTGTTCTCTTCAGGGAGGAAGAGGCATCTGTTTGATGGCTTTTGTAGCTCCTTTCTTCTTTGGTCTAGTCTGGAAAAGGCATTTACAACAAGGTTAACAACACCCTGTATTGACAGATAGAGAATTCAAACCACTCAAGTAGAAAATTATGAGAAAGTTCAGAAAACTGCTAGCAAGTTGTTATGCTTTCTTACCTTCTGTTACAGCCAATCTTTATGTACGCTTCATATATTTTTGCAGCCATCTCTGCAATTCATTTTGATTACAATTTAACTGTTCTTACCATTAGTGACATGCCATCTCACCTAGCCATCTATTTTCTAGTCATGCTCCTTATGTTCCTACAAACAACATATAGGGGAAAGGCTGGACATTCTACATGCCCTATTACTGTTGAAAATCACTCAAGCAAAATACATCCCTTTTCAGGCGCGAGAGAGAGAGAGAGAGCGCGCATATATAGGATGGAGGAATTAGGACAATTTAGTTTCATTACACATCAAGGCAAAGAACAGCTGCTGAATGCGATGCTAGTTCTTAAAATTAATTATGTGAAAATCCCAGATTATTTTCTTCTACACATGGTCCTCCCCCCCACTTCTCATTTCAACAAAATACTGATATTTATTCTCAAAGAAGAGATTTGTAAAAAGTGCATAACTTCAAGAACCAGTCAGTATTCTCAGACACTTTTATTTAGAATATGTCCAAAATAATTATAAATACCTATAATTGAACCATAATCATGCATAAACCCATAGTTGCTCCACATCATCCTTCTCTGCTGATTCTCTGCTCACCATATCTTTCTCATTAACCATTATCTCCACTTCTCACTTCACCCTGTCTTTCCACTGCTGTATTTCTACAGTGAACACTGTCACAGCAGTGTACAGAGGTTTTTGTCTGTATCAGTAAGACTTGTGTTTAACCTATTGCTATTATTGTCTTAGCCTTAGCTGAAGCAACTGATATTTGAAGGCAGCACCAATAATTTTCAAGATGTAGGGCTTTCATTGCTGGCATCACAGTAACCAGACCTCAGCTAAGATTATGCTGCACACTTGGGTCAAGCAAACATTACAGCCCACTTCAGCCACACAAGGAGCTGTGAGAGAGCCCCAAACTCACCAGAAACAGCAAAGCACTGACCTTCATCTCTCAGTTAGCACTTCTGTTAGTTGCACCAGTCTCTACCTACTAACTAACTCCCTCCCCCTCTTTTTCTCTTATAGTATAAAAAGGATAGTTTATAACAGCTGAGAAAGCAGTCCTAATTTGGATGGAGTTACTGCTTTCAGGTGACCAGCAATAATTGCTAGTGTGTGTTGCCTCCCACCTTCCTCCTGAGCCTAGCACAAGCAGTAAGTGTAGCTCAGCTGACTGTGGCTGCAGGAGTGGTGCTCTCAGCCGCTCACTGCATCCAGATGTGCTACAGCTGCTTGAGTTATTCTGAACACAGTTCACATTCATTCCTGAAAGGGTGACAATAATCTATTCCATCCTGGAATGAAAGGAAGGTAGATGGACAGGTGAAATATGATAGTGATCAAAAAGAAAGGCTCCTGACACAAGCAGACAGCAAAGGACATGTATCAAGAAAACAGTCCACCTTTGTAGTAACTATACAAAGCAAACAAACTCACTTCACAACATACATTTTTTCTTTTTTTTTTTTTTTTTCTTTTATATTATGTCTGGTCAATGTCCAGGGTCTTCCCTTTGTTTGTTAGAATTTTGTGTATTTCCTCTAGTACTTTACTGCAGAGACCATCATATCAAGCAAGATTTACTGTTTCTAGCTCCCCTTATTATCAGTGTTACCTTTACACTTATGTTCCTTAGATCAACAAGGAGAAAAAGAAATGGAATCACTATAGTAAACTCCTCCAGTTCTGCCCATTGCTCATGCCTTCTCTTTTACAGTGGCTGTAGATACGACAATCAGAGGCCTGCAGAAGATTGCATGTTGTATGTAGCAAGTGCATCTCAAATATGGAAAATACATTTGCTCTCTGTTACATGACTAACATTTGGGTTGGACTGAGGGAAAACCTGGATGTGAGCAACTACTCCATATGGCTGGTAATTTGCAGGTACAGTCCTTGATGCACAAGACAGGGAAAGTACTTCATCCCTCCCCAGTTTGTGCTTGTGGAGGAAAGTTTTAAAGCATTTTCTTCAAGATGAAGGGAATTCGGAGAAGAGCTATTTCACTGAATCTATTGTCAACAGTGAGAGTAATTTTCTAAGGTACTTTGTAACTTCTACTCATGCTCATTTCCATAAAAGGTCTGAATGACCCTCACTTTATCTGAAGGGACTTGGGGTACGATGTAGAAACCTTTCAGTTAAAAAGTAAAACAAAAATTCTTAGGAAAAGAGAAGGAGTTCCAACTTTTTGTTACAATTAACTTTCTGACATCCTCTTGGGGTGATGCTCTGAAGTGGCAATCTCTTGCTAGGGCTTCTGCTCAGTGTATACCCGAGTTCTTGTAGCTGCGCAGTCAAGAATAGCCCATGTATTCACTGAGCACTGGAAGATACACAGTTAAAAACTCAGTACACAATCTGTTTTAGTAAGGAATAGAATTAAAATAACGTAAAAAAATATACTGGGTATAAATGACAGCTGTGACAGGAAAATGAGAACAACTTTCATGTTTTTATTGCTGCCTTAGAAGCAATTGATAAACAGTACACTTATATATAAATGAGCATGTGTCAATATATGACAACAAAAATAAATTACAGTGACATAGTATTTAACTTTACAAGGTTGTACAAAATTTCCAAATATGAATAGATTTCAACTTAAAAATTTGAAATAAGTTAAAACTTCAACTATTCTGAAGACTTGAAAAATATACATACAATTTCACTCAATCACATCATTTACAGTATGATATTTTTTAACCTGTTTAGTTTTGTACACCCATGTATTTTTGACTTATTAATGGAATATATCCTGCTATATGCAGCTTTACTGCACTGGGATAGTGAAAGGGGCTCCCTGAGGGCACAGAACAGGCTTTGAGTGTTTATATTTTGAGTAATTTGATTACATTTATTAAGTAGCAATACAAAACCAAAGCATTATTTATCTGTCCTATAAAGAGACACTGCTTTATTTGCTCTTCCTAGAATTTCCGTTGATGCTAATGAGAATTTTGAAGAAGGCTTAACAGCAGGATTCAAATGAACTGTTCAGCCAGGATGAATTAGGTCACATTATTTAATGAAATATTTGAATATCTGTTTTGTATTAGATCTCATTATAGGCTACGCAGCTAGTCATGGCTATGCACTGAGATACTTACTTCCACAACTAATGGAAAAATATATTTGATACAGTACTTTAAAGTAATAGGGTAGATTATGGATTGGTATTTTTAACACCTTGACTATATGCACAGGGTTAGTTTATTAAATTTTTTGAAGATGAAACACCTGAACAAAACCCCTTGTCTATGAGCATGTGCTAATTGAGAATGCTGAGGGTCAAAGTGATGGAACACTGAAACAGGTTGCCCAGGGAGGTGGTGGAGGCCCCATCTCTGGTGACATTGAAGGTCAGGCTTGATGAGGCTCTGGGCAACCTGGTCTTGTTGAGGATGTCCCTGTTTACTGCAGGGGAGGGTTGGATTAGATGACCTTCAGAGGACCCTTCCAACTGGAAGAATTCTATGATTCTATAAGTCAAGATGTAAAATAAGGTAAGGTAGAGGAGAGTCATACCATAGCTGGATTGCTCCTGTTACCTTAGCCTGCGTAGTTAATTTAAAGCTGGTGCAAAGAGACTCTGTGCACTGTGAAAAGGTCAAAGGCTCACTAATCCAGAAACCATTATTGAGGAAACAGATAAAGGAAGAAATTTGAACAAACTGACATATGTGAGAAAACTTCTCAGTTGTCAGAAATACAGGAAGACGCTTCTGCATCCATGTCATAAACTGTCTGCGATGAATTTGGTAAGAAAGGAAAAAGAAATCCAAGATGTCTGTTTGTGCAACTGAATATTCTCTTCTCTAAATATGCTAAAATATCTATCAGAGTGCTGCATAAGTAACCTGCAATCAAACCTCCAAACAAATAAATGTTAGACATATATCATTTAAATTAGAAAAAAAAAAAAAAAGAAGTCATAAATGGGCCAGAGATGAGCAATTCCTAATTTACATTTTTCTCTAATGCTACTACAGTTTACAATTAAGATGGAAATTATTTTAGAAACCACTGTTCTTTCTGTGTGAATGTATTGTCAGGAGGAGAGAGGCAGAGAATTGGAAGGAGATATATGGCCATTTATGGCTCGCTGTGCTTGCTCTGTGTTCTCCCAGAGAATTTCTTTGCAGGCTCGTTCCTGGTGAGAGGAGGGCGTGGGCTGTGCAGGCAGAGGTCTGGGACGTGGAGGGATGCCATGCAGTGCAGCCCCATGCCATGGTGCAGAGGCCTGGCTGCCTCCTGCCCATTTGGGAGGAAAATGTGCATTTCAGGAGCACAGTGGGAACATTTCCATCAGCTGGAGCTGGGCTTGGATCAGCCCCCAGAAAAGGCTGGCATTGCCACTGCTAAGAGAGTGCAGAACAATTTCACTGAGCAATGGACTGTGTCATTAAGTGAATTAATAGCAGCCAAATAATACTGTAGCATATGAACAGAGTCAAAATTTCCTTCTACAAATTTGAGTCTGAAGAGAGTCCTCCCAGACGGAGGGGAATGTCAGTTTCCCCAAAGGAAAGTATCTACATGATGAAGACTTCCAAACACTTTTTCTACATTGTTTATACCTCTTTCAACTCCTAATCTCAAAGTACTTCAATCAAAACAATTACATTTTTCTTAATTTCTTGTTCTGTGTTCTTCCCCTGCATTGGGTTCAGAGAGGAAAAAAGAACATGGAAATATATCTCAAAAGTTCAAGCAACATCTAGTGGTTATGTAAACCTTACCTCACCAACTGCTTGGCACACAGTGTATTATTGTACAATCAGATATGACTTTTATATCACATAATTTACTTTTTATCTTAACTAGCAAACCACTCTATGAGCAGCAACTAAAGAAATGACTTTATCAGCAGTTTATTATATTAATGCAATTGTTATCAGGGGCATACAGGGTAAAAGTCATTTGTAGATTACAATAATATATTTGCAAGGAAAGTTCCACACGGGAAGGTGCCACCTGATTAGGTTTATGTGGAGGGTTAAAAAAAAAAAAAAAAAAAAAAAACTGTTGAAGCATCTTGGCAGGAGAAAATCTCTTAAGAGCACAATGTTCCACTGTGATAGTCAGTGAGAGCCAAGTTTTGACAGCACATTTTGGACTGATACGTATGCAGTGAAAGCAGAAATGTGAGAACTCATAGGACACCTGACCTTGGTCAACACGTTCATTTTTCTACCAATACGCAGCCATCCACCTTCTGCCCTCAGGACTGCAGTACTGGCGGTCATTCCAAAGGGGAAGACACGCACAGAAGCATTTGACTTTTTCTCAGTATATCTTCTCTTACTCTTGTTTTTATCAGCTACAAAAGGGAAGGTTTCTCTAAAATAGTGCTACTGAGAAAAACAATTGCTCTCCATCATTATCCACCTCTAGTCTTCCAGTTAATGTGCTAGTGTTTTCCAAAACCCCATCAGAATGAGCTAGGACTGAGTATTCTTTCTGAGAGTTTACTGAAACACAGAATTTAGTCAGCAGAAGGATTGCTATACAGTACAGCAGCTGTTAGCAAAAAAGAGCAACTTGGCCAATAACTTAAAAAATGCTAATATTTTGTATACCATTTGAATGGATGTCTATGACTGGATCAATAGACACCAGGCTTTGAGTAAATGCTCAAGCACTGTCTTTTTCTATGTAGCAGAAGGTGACAGTCTCCTTTCTACCACTTCCTCATTATTTCATCAGTTTACAGTAAGTTCAGCTGCACTGGTTTTGGCTGAAGGAAATCAGTGTTTGGTAAGGGGTAAAACTACAAATCCCTCTTTATGAAAGTGATTTCTGAGCCACTGAATTACTGTGTGTAATTTTCCCATATACATCAAAATCAGAAAGAACCAGGAACATTTCAATTTATTTAAAATATTCAAGACTTAAATACATATATTCAGATATTGTCTCTGGGACTTGTTTTCCTCCATAATCAGAAGAATGGCACAGAAAGCTTTCAATTAATAGGAACAGAAAAACATAGCAGGAAACACATAAAATATCTTAACCAGATTCCTGTAATGTTATCTCTATTTCTATCACAAAAAAACCCCACTCTCTCTAAATAGAAGCAGGAAGCTTATGACTCTCTCTTGTAACAACTTGTCTTGGCTTTTATGACCCACGCCCTTTCACCAGCAGGGTGGAAGCGTCAGGAGCTCATATCCAGCTTCGTGCTAGGCAGGAGTTCTGTGTCTGTCAGCAGAAAAGAGGCAAAAATCTTGGAATCAGCACTAGGTAAACTGGGTGAGGGCTACCTCTAGAAATCCAGGGATTATTAGTGTGAAAAAAAAATTATTACCCTTTGCCAGCATCTTCTAACATCTACAGTTTACAACTACAAAACCTCACATTATATTTAGCATTTTCTTAGTTCTTTCCAAAGCAATGATTTCATGCTTTTTTTAAGCCTTAATGTTTCAATAGGCACTTTCGTATACTGAGTATATGGATTTCAATGATCCTTCCCTATACAGCTTGTTTATGACAGCAGCTGTGAATTTCTGGTATTCCTTTATATCTCACTGCTAACAATGGATACCGTGTCTGTCAATAAGCATTCTACAGAGTACAATAAAAATGGCACATGCGCATATTAGTTTAAGTTTCTCTTGCATTCAATGGTGTGGTAGTTTTTGATACCAGTAATTTCAGTCTCAGAGCAGGGAGCAAAAACACATAAGCTTAATTCTCTTCAGACAGTACCAGTAGCTGTGGGGAATGTGCAGCTTCTTAATGTAGCTATACTGTTTCATGAACAAGTCTGAAAGGACCCTCCATCATATTCAGCGACGTGTACGGGCAGAGCCAGAAATAAAGCCTCTTCTGTTCTCACACACAGAAGTTTCTGTTCAGCTTAGCCTATGGTAAAGAAACCACACTCATTTTGAGCAAAGAATCCAAATATTTACTGAGAGTTACTTCCACAGCCTGAAGAGTGGAAAGGTTTTGTCCTAATATCACTTGTAAAATAAACATTGTAAATGAATATATGAGGCAAGCAAACGGAATGTATTTCTAAATCAGAAAAATTCACACCACTGGAGGAAAAAGGCTGCTTAACTCCAGCTATATCTGATTTCATATAATCTTTCAGGTGATAAAAAATGGAATACTTCTGTGTTGATGGTAGAGTGTATTGAAGAGCTATATTCAATAGGTAGTCATTGAATAGGCATATTCAATAGGTATATTCAACAGAAGGGGACTGAATCCATGTGAAAAATAAAAGTAGTGAGTGGAGAAAAGTACTGAGCATCAGGAAATACTGCACAGGTCTGTCTCTTCTGATGTATCCACGCAATGCAGAGTGCAGCACTGTGCAGGACTCAAAGTAAATTGGGTAATATGTTTTACTCTCATGGTGTTAACTGGTCTGTGCCACAAGGATAACTCTCAAAGTGAGAGACATTAAGCACAAGTTAATGAAGGCCATTTCCTCATCCCTCTGACATCCCTAGGCTACGTAGTATTTGAGGAGTGACTACAGCTTCTTTGTTATCCAAAGATTTCAGTCCAGAAGAAAAAGAGTCTCAAGAGGACTATGTAATTTGAGGTCACATAAGGAATCAGATTCTTGTCCAGAGACTTTATTTTCATGGTAATGTAAAAGTTGTCAGATCTTTTGAGTATTAGCCAATGTTGAGCAATGCTACCAGAATGTTTCAGCCATTTTTTTGTTTCAGATACTGCATTAAATAAATGGAGAGAGTAACAATTTCCCATCAAATTCCTGGAAAATATATATGCACCCAGACAAAAAAATCCTGCTTTCATAGTAATGCCTAGCTATTTAGTCCTAGACTGCTATAATAAGGATCTCTTCATAGAGACCTGAGGTGGGGCATCAGGCTGCTATGCTAACAGTTGATGGTGATGCCTGCTTTTGGCTTACAGAGCCATTCATATGCTGAACTTTTTTGGGCACTGCGTATATGTGTTTATTCACTCTTATGCAAGGAGGATATTCACATCTATAAAAACTTCAAATGTCTTTTTTTTTTTAATTATTTTTTTTTCCATGCTTTCTGCCAAGTTAAATAAATCGTATAGCTTCACTAGCTTAGAAAAAAAGTTAGCTCTCCTCACCACAGTTGAGCTGAATGGTTTTATCACCATTTTTGGAAGACCTTTTCTGAGGACAGCATCATACATCCCAGTTAAACTCAGTCAAGGTTTTATTGTTTACAAAACCAGAAAAAGTGAACGATCTAGATATACTGTGCATTTCTCTATTCTACCGGGTTTTTAAAGCTTGCAGAATTCCACCTATGGGACTGTCAAATGCAAAATATTATTCCATGAAACAGAAAAGGCAGAGCAACAGGATGGGATGAGGGAGGAGGATAATTTTTTTCCTGTACTTTCTAATGGGAGGAGTGCTGTTCTTGTTACTGTAAATAATTTGCAGTGGTGAATAGCTTTATTTTTCCTTCATATATATGTGGCATTTGCCTCAAATTGTTCTAATAATGTCTGGATTCCTGTACCCATGTTGAGAAACTGACAGTGACATTCACATGAACATAGGAGTCTCTCTTACATGAACTTAGATAGAATCTACTGTAAGAAATAGAGGCCTTTACTTTCTGATTTGGTAAAGCCACAGTGAATTTGGAGTTAAACCTAGTGCAGTACTGATGCAATAGCTCAATATGTGAAATCTGGGCAACCATCTCTAAATTTTGGGTGATGTCTGAAAACCCAGCACAACACACTGAAAACACAGCATTCAGAAATAAAAATAATGTGGTTGGAAAAATATGCACTGAGGAAAGATATGGAAACTTCTTGCAGCTAAGCAGAGCAGGCTTAAACACAGTTCCACCGTCCAGTTACAACTGATGAGGAATCAAAGGCAATGTTTACCATGGCTGACAATTTCAGCATGTTTGTATATACATTGTATACATTGCTCTAGATGGGTGTGTATCTCTCTATATGTACATGCACAGTACTATGTCATACATAGGTTATCCTTCTGACATATATGTAGTGCATAGAGATGTATAAGTACAGTATGTATACCACATGACACATCTTGGAATAAGACATGAAATAATGCTTTCCTGTGTTGCCTGTACTCCTTCTGTTAAACAATCTCTGTTAGGGCTAACTGAAATTCCCCTAAGCCAGTTTAATATTTAAAATTAAGCAATGTATCCTCAAGCACATCTAGGAAGGAATCTGGAAATAACTACAACAATCTTTCTTGAGAAAAAAATTACCATCTATGTTATATTTTGAATCTATAATGTGGGTGATGAAAAATAGTCAAAATCCTGAATGCCAGTATGGCACAGTTAATGAATTTGCCAATTAAGTCTGTGAAGACCTGTCCATGACATGAAATATTGTGATGGCTGATCTCAGACAATTGTGGTGCCACAGTGTATGAAACAGAATAAACATAGTGTATAGTTCCAAGCATCCCTAATCATACTCAACTTGTTTCTATCAAACAGCATGTTTGGATTAGCTACTCCTTGTCTGCTTACTTTAAAAGATGAAGTACAAAATTGCCCATGTATCAGACATTACAAATCAGTATTTTCGCCCGTGTCTGGCAGCTCCTAAAAGTAGAAGTAGAAAAGTGCAGAACATACAGCTGATCTATGCCTGATGAAAGGAAGAAAATTCAAATTAAATAAGGTTTTTAATTCTATGAAAACCTGAATGTTATACATGCTCTAGCTAAGCTTCCAACTGGAAGTGTTTGGGTACCATGGGAGTTCTGTTCATGAGTCCAGTTCATTATGAACACCTCATCTCCACCACACATCTGTATATATCCTTTGGGTTAAGAAGAAATCTATAGATATATATCACTTTCACCGTCACTCAGAAGCAAGTGCAGTGGTATTTGCATGGGTAAAAACATAAAAGATAAAAGGAATATATAAAATAAAAAAATCACAGAAGCTGGAAGCAAGTTGTGAAAAGGGACAGTGGATTTACATGGATCAAAGAATATTCAGTTACCACAATGAATTTATTTGTTCTAAGAAATTTTCAAATGCACTAAAATACAAGCTAGTGGGGGCTTGACAGAACATCCTTAGGGGCAGATCATCCCCAGATGCCACAAAGAAGGTCAAGCTCGTCGAACAGACCATTAATTGTGGTACAGACCGTTTGTGGCAATAAGGACCTGGAATGTGTGGATCCTGCTCTGGTTCTTTTTTATACATCTGTAGAAAAATATCAGACTTTAACACTACAACTGCTGGAGCAAGTAATGTGCCTTTTGGTAGACTAAGAGCAGATTAAGTTTGCATAGGAATATTTTGAAAGAAAAAGCCTGATACCAAGACAAGCTTGTAAAGCACATTTGATGAAAAAAATCTGGGAAACATTTGGAGGGGAATGAGGGTTTGGAATCTCAAATATAAATTTGAATAGGGATGCATAAATAGTCAGATAGTCAAGAAGGCAAGTGAAATGCAGTTTATAAATAGCTTAGCATGATATTCCATAACTATCCCTACCATATATATGGTAGCATGATGATAACCATGTATTCAAAATTAATGATGCTGCTGATCAGGAAAAACATAAAAAAATATTTTTTGCTTTGATGTCTGCATTCTGTAGCGGCAAACCAAGAATACTTTAGAACTTGTATTCACTTCTTACATACACAACGTTGTTAATGAGCCAAGACTTTTTAGATTATTCTAGCAGAAGTAGTAAGGAAATATCATAATCGAGACAACAAAACAAGAAAGTGTAGTTGTACATAATTAAGAAAGGTCACCAACTGGCGTAGAACATCTGTGCGGGCATCCTCACAAAACTGTCAGATTCCTTTAGGTTGTTTATTGTTCAGGATATATAGATTCACAGGTTTAGATACTGGGAACTGCCAGGTCTTTCCTATATTTTTTTATCTTCAGAACAGTGCCATACTGATCTGCAGCTTACATTTGTAGGAAGTGTGTTATGCTGGGGTAGGATAAAGTGCTTTATGCACCATGACACCTGTCACTGGATCTTTGACCAGACATTTATCACAGCTGATACTGGTACAGAAGCAATAAACTTCTATCACAATTTTACATCAAGAAAGCCAAACATATATTATAATGTATTTTGCTGACTTATAGCTGTTCAAAGGCTGACAGTGATTGGTGTCTATCCTAGAAAGCTTGCTCCTGTCTGGCTATTGCTTCTGATTTTTTGATACTTCTTCACATGGAGTTTAATCTTGTATTATTGCAATTAACGGGGATGATGACTGGTCCCTGAAAAGCCTGCTTTCCATGTGAGGAATGTTAATGGGACTAAGCAGTTTGTCTACCCTCAGAATGATGCTTTCTATCACATTTCTGACAATTTTCCTCAAAAGAGATGAAACATTACATCATTTGTACTTCTCAAAAGTAGTGCTGTGTCAGATTGTACCTTTTGGTCTTGCATTGTTCCTCTTCTGCAATTTATCATGTGTGCCTGTGTTCATAAACAATATATCCACTTGTGCACAAAGCTAAAATATTTTGTGTGTGCATGGGTTTAAAGCAAAGACATATAAGAAACAAATTAATTTGATCCCCACTGTACTTGTAACACAGCCAAATTCTTAATATTTTATAGTGCATACTCCATTAAATAAATAATAACTAAATTGATCTATGCTACAATCTGTGTATACATACACATTTTATGATGCCTGTAAATAACATTTTAAAGCCTGTTCACACATCAAAAGACAGGTTGTTTATTTCTCTCTTAAAACAATCCAAGGGTTTAACTCTTAATATTATGTAAACAGTGGTGATAGCCACTTTCAAGGAAGCGTAACTTCAAAAAAAATAATAGTTTCCCATTGTAAAATCAATACTAATATACCATAATCCCCCTGATGAACTCTGGCTTCCTTACATGCTCTCACATTTTGTGTATTAGGGGCACAGCACTACTCTAGATATCAGAAGATAATAATATGGCAATAGATATAGAGATATATATATATTTAAATGTTAAAACATTAGTTAGGTCAACTTGAGTAATGAATATATTTCAAATAGATGTTTATTTTTATAAATAAATTAAGACATTCATTTTCTTTGCAACATGGGTGCCTTATAAGAATTTAGTTGTACGTGTCTACAAAACTGGTAAACCAATTCTGGGTATCTTTAGCTCAAAATGCACTTGTGTCTTATACTTGTAGATTTAACATTTATTTTCATGCTTTTTAATAAACTTGTACTTGTAGTAGACTTGCATTATCATTTACAAGATTACCTTTAGCAATTATTTTATACAACTAATATGAAAGAAAGGTTTGTACGTCAAGAGTATTTGTTTTAGTGACAAGAAAGCTAGATATACTCTATTCATTTCTCAAGCAGACCCTTATGAATCACTTTAAAAGGACACTACAGCTGAAGACTGAAGAGCAATATTTATCAACATTAAATAAAACATTTGGTGAAGTATGTATAAATATTTCTTCATATGAACATAACACAAAATTAAATAGTTCAGATACACAGACACCATTTAATATATTTCCACTGTTGTCAAAATCATCTGTAAACACCACCTCACACTGAATACAAAAGCAGCTTTAACATCAGTTCAGTGTTCACAACACTGATGCCCCTTTTTAAAAGAAGATACTTGTTTTATTTTCAGCAAAATAAGAGTCTAAGCAATAAAAAAGTTTTGGTCAGTTCAAAGGAGAATACAAAATTATCTTTCAACATGTAACTAAATCAGATTTAGAACAATAGTTTAAAGTACAATCCTTTCCCCAGGGGATCTCTGACTTTTATAAATCATGTTTGGTGCAGACCACATCACAAATACCAGGAAATACTGGTCATGTCTAAGCTATAAATATTAAAGCCCTTTTAAAATCTTCTTTATCAAAAAATTGCCAGGTTACAAATTGGCAATATCACATTTTTCGCACCACTGAATAACCTGGCACTATACAGATTTAGATGCACTTCTGATGATTTTTAAAACAGGTTCTGGAAAAGAAACACTTTTTAGTGAGCATCCTTCATGTGCAAAAATAAAGCATTTCTTTTATGCAAATCTTTTGCATCTGCAAACCACCTGGGCACAGTGCAAGCTGGGTGGCTCCACCAAGGTTAGACAGAAAATTACAACTCGAACTTTCACTGGAAGCTGTATAGACACTGTGCGTTGGGTCTGAGCTGGCTCTGAGAAGAGTGATGCGTGCACACGGTGCAACTCAGCACAAGTTGTTGCAGTGTCCATGTGTGCCCTGACAGCAGCATAGCAACCCTGGCACGAAATGGGGCTCCAGCTAATGGCTGCACCCACCTGGTTCCTGAGCAACTCCCTTTGAGCATCAGCACTATCTGGCCCAGATACAGGCTCTTGTCATCCTACACCCTAAAAGATAACTTTACACTCTGCCCTGAACCTAGCCTTCAATTCCTTTCGCCTTCATATCTTTTGAAGAGGCATGATCACTTTTGGGAGAGATACTGTGCTCAAGATTAAGGTTTTACTGGGCATGTGCCCCATTATAAATCTCTGGAGACTGTTAGGCTCACAGGCTATGCTTTGGTTCTCTCCATTTGAAATATGAACACCAAGTTCTGTTTGCAAAGATAAACTTGAATTTCAGGTGGCAAATAATAAGATATATATATATACAAAATATTATTTTCTGGTTATTTATTTATTTTTTAAATCACTCACATGTAATTGTGATGGGGGGGCCCCGTAAAACCTAGAGCGATAGATCACCTCTTTCCTGGTATATGTGTATTTTAGAGGTGTGAATGCATGCTATGCATACAGACACACTCACACACACATATATAACATGAGCTGCACACATAGGTACTCAGCACTCAGGAATCGGGGTACAATTAACAATACACCAGAAGAGAAGTAGACATGAAGTTCTACTTGGACAACAAGAAGCAATTTTGCAACCTATACAGTGTCTCAAATGATTTCATAATCCTGTTTCGCTAGCTTGCTACATCTGTAGGTGACTTCAATTAAAAGTTGTTGGATTCCTTGGAGACAGAAGAGTTGGGCTAGCTAGATGTGCTTACCTGAGATCCCAGAGTTGATTATAATTAAAGAGCTGGGCAGATCAGTAATGGGTTTATAATTGCAATACAGCTTCTTGCAAATTTGTAGGAAAACTTTATTAAGTCTTTCATTCCTTAGTAAAAATGTTGAAGTTTGTTAGTTTTTGCTGAATGCAGACTTGATTTTTATATTAAATTTGATTTATTAAAAGGATACATAAGCCTGGCAGCTGCTTTCATGTCTTGATGTTTCAATGCTTGAATCAGCACCCGGGAACCACCATCCCATCCCATCCCATCCCATCCCATCCCATCCCATCCCATCCCATCCC